>CM022301.1:36668611-37313431 GCA_011799875.1 Thinopyrum elongatum
CTTCCCCCTCGTCAGCCCCCACCTCCCGATCCAGATCGGGATCGGGATCGTCGGAACGACCCCGTCCCTCGGTCGCGGCGACGACCGCGCCGCCTCGCCGTCGCCGTTGGACGCCGCCGCCCGGATCCCGCTCTCCCTCGCCGGCTTGCTCCCTCGACGCCGCTCGCCCCGACGCGCCCGACCGCGCCGCCTCGCCCTCGCCGCACGACGCCACCGCCCGGAGCTCTCCCTCGCCGGTCTGCCTCGTCTACGTCGCCGCCTTGTCCCCGCCGGCCTGCCTCCCCGTCGCCGTCGTCCTCGTCGACCACCCCGACCCCCGCTGCCCTGTCCCTACGGATCTCGGTGAGGCCCCAGGCCTCTCCCCCCCTCTCTGCTCGCGCACGCGCCCGCGCGCACCGCAGCCTCGCCGCGCTCTGCCGCACGCGCGCGCGCGCCGCCCACTGCCCTCGCTCGCGCGCCCGCGTCGCTCCTCGCCGCCAACCGCCCGCTCCGGCCCCCCCGCTTCGCCTCCGCGCGACCGCCGCCCGCTGCCGCTCCAGCCACCGCGCTGCCGCCCGCTGCCGCTCCAGCCACCGCGCCGCCGCCCCGCCTCCGGCCCTGCCGTGGCCTCGCCGGCGCCCGCGCCCGCCGACCGCCCGTGCGTCCCCTTTTGGGCACCGGACATGTCCGGTCCCGAAAGGGGCACGCCCCGGACGTGTCCGCCCTTGGGCCACTGCCCAGTGGGGCCCGAACCCCTGTGACGCTGACGAATGGGGCCCACGGCCCAGAAACAGTTTTAAGAAAATAGAAATAAAAATAAATAATTAAAATAATTAAAATAATTAATTAATTAATTAATTAATTAATTAATTAATTAATTAGTTAATTAATCCTGATTAGGTTAATCTAATTAACTAATTAGTGTTAATTAAACAGTAATCAGTAATTAACTTAATTAACTGCTGACGTCAGCATGATGTCATGCTGACGTCATCAATTACTGTTTCGGATAATGTTGAATTAAATAATTAATTAAAATTTCAGAAATTAATAAAAACTTTAGAAAATCATATCTTTTAAACCGTAACTCCGATGAAAATATTTTATACATGAAACTTGCTCAGAACGACGATACGAACCCGGATACGCCCTCGGTATCTCCGTCAGACACCCGCAGCTATGAGAACGTTGAACAATTAGACCGATTTCGATAAATGAATAGTGTCCAACCCTAATTAAATAAATCCGAATAAATTCCTAAATTAACTAAATCGCTTAGTTAGGCTGTATATCACCCCGGCATATCATTTAGACATGTCATGCATCCCTGTTGCGTTATTGCCGTGTGTTTACTGTTTCTTCCCCCTCTTCTCTTCGGTAGATTACGAGACCGACGCAGCTGCTGGTGCCCCGACCGACTACGTTGTTGACGACCCCTACTTGCCAGAGCAACCAGGCAAGCCCCCCCCTTGATCACCAGATATCGCCTATTCTCCTCTATACTGCTTGCATTAGAGTAGTGTAGCATGTTACTGCTTTCCGTTAATCCTAGTCTGATGCATAGCCTGACACTGTTGCTACATCTGTTGATACCTTACCTGCAATCCTAAATGCCTAGTGTAGGATGCTAGTATATCATCATTGGCCCTGCATTCTTGTCAGTCTGCCTTGCTATACTATCGGGCCGTGATCACTCGGGAGGTGATCACGGGTTATACTATACATATATACATACTATACAAATGGTGACTAAAGTCGGGTCGGCTCGAAGAGTACCCGCGAGTGATTCACGGATTGGGGGCTGAAAGGACCTTTGTCCCAACGGCCCTTTGAGTGGATCTTTGTGGCGGAGCGACAGGGCAGGTTGAGACCACCTAGGAGACAGGTGGGCCAAGCCCTGGTCGGCGTTCGCGTTTACTTCCTAATAACACGTTTAACGAGATTGGATATTTGATCTGAGTCTGGCCACTGGCCTATACGCACTAACCAACTACGCGGGAGTAGTTATGGGTATCCCGGCGTCGTGGTATCAGCTGAAGCCTTCTTGACGTCAGCGACTGAGCGGCGCGCGCCGTGTTGGACCGCGCTAACGTAACCGCCGTGATCGTGTGGGTTGCTAGGTCTGCTCGCGGCCGTGTACGCAACGTGCAGGAGCGCACTGGGCGATGGGCCCAGACCCCAGAGTGCCTAGGATTAGTCCGGCGTGCTGACCTCTCTTTTGACCTAGGGTGGGGCTGCGACGTGTGGATCTTCCGAGGCTGGGCATGACCCAGGAAAGTGTGTCCGGCCAAAGGGGATCGAGCGTGTTGGGGAATATGTGGTGCACCCCTGCAGGGAAGTTTATCTATTGTCGATAGCCGTGTCCCTCGGTAAAAGGACGACCCGGAGTTGTATTCCGACCTCATGACAACTAGAAATGGATACTTAATAAAACACACCCTTACAAGTGACAGATATAACCCGGTGGTCGCTCTCTCGCATGGTGGCGACGAGAGGATCGACGGGTAGGATTATGCTATACGTTGTTGTTTGGTTAACTTCCAACTAATCTCTTCTATTGCTTCAAGATGGAGGCTGCCAGAAGCGTAGTCTTCGACAGGACTAGCTACCCCCCTCTTATTCTGGCATTCTGCAGTTCAGTCCACCGATATTGCCTCTTTACACATATACCATGCATATGTAGTATAGATCCTTGCTTGCGAGTACTTTGGATGAGTACTCACGGTTGCTTTCCCCCTCCTTTCCCCCTTTCCCTTGCTGGTTGTCGCAACCAGATGTTGGAGCCCAGGAGCCAGACGCCACCTTCGACGACTACTACCACCAGGACGGAGCCTACTACTACATCCAGGACGCCGACGACTAGGAGTAGTTAGGAGGATCCCAGGCAGGAGGCCCTGCGCCTGTTCGATCTGTTGTATCCCTGTTTGTGCTAGCCATCTTATGGCACCTTGTTTAACCTATGTCTGTACTCAGATATTGTTGCTTCCGCTGACTCGTCTATGATCGAGCATTTGTATTCGAGCCCTCGTGGCCCCTGGCTTGTATTATGATGCTTGTATGACTTATTTATGTTTTAGAGTTGTGTTGTGATATCTTCCCGTGAGTCCCTGATCTTGATCGTACACGTTTGCGTGCATGATTAGTGTACGATCGAGCCGGGGGCGCCACAAGTTGGTATCAGAGCCGACTGCCTGTAGGAATCCCCCTTTCCAATTCCTTGGCCGAAGTTGAGTCTAGACAAAGAAAACCGTTTTACTAACTTGGCTGTGTGGCTTACGGGCCCACATTGCCAACTGGGTGGTATTAGGATCTTTTATTCCTCGTCTATACTCTGGGACTCTGATCTCTCTTCTACTCGGGTTAAATGAAGTTTACTAACGCCGACACTTAGGATCTCGTAAATTCTGTCTACCCGGAGAGCTGGATATCTGTGCGATTTCCCTGTCGTTGATCTGATTAGTCTGATAATCATTTTCCTTTCCATTGTTTTGTTTAACCTTTCTCTCCGAGTTGTGTTAAACCTCTTATTGTCGTTTGACAAACCTGAATTTCCTCTATTTTCAGATGGACCGTTTGTTTCCACCGCGTCCTACGACACAGCTTGTGCTTCGCACTTGGGCTCGTAATACCCATGGGTTTCCAGCTGTCCTGATCGCTCTCATGACCCGACTTGGCTACCGTTGGTACCCTGAGTACTTGGTTTATGAGGTTTACCGCGAGTTCAACCAGGAACAGTACTATGCTGAAGTTCGGATTTATGATCAGCAGAACAACTCAGACACCGAGCTACACCTTTTTCATGGATTAGGCGTGACGATTGAGATGGCAGTCCATGATGCCGCCTACTCCGCTGTCGTACGTCTACGAGGGGAGGACAATGCTATCTTGGATGACTCCGAGTTCCGATACATTCCGTATGCCCCTGCTGGAGATGCTACCGGATACTACACAGCTATCTGTGCCCCGTACGAGCCTCGTCGCTACGACCCGCGCGTTCTGATTCAGTGCACTCAGGCTCTGGATCGCACTGTTCGGGCTCTTGCCGTCGAGTTGGTTGCCACTCGAGCACGTCTCTACGATGCTATGACGCAGTTGCTGCCCGCTGTTCGTGCAGGGATACATCCGGAGCACATCCTTTATCCGCGCAGGACTCAGATGTATGCTGCTATTGACTGGCCTATTGTTGGGGGTCACACACCGACACGTGGACCTCTTCTTACAGCTCGAGACCGGGTTCTGCATCAGAGTGCACATGGAGCACAGGATCTTTCCGCGACGAACATTCGTCGTCCGCACTCGCAGCTACCCCGATACAGTGGTTCTCTCCGACGTTGATGTAGCCTTTGCTATCTCTCGTTGTGTACTTCCTTACCGCGTGCCTGCGCGCCGCCTAGTATGTCTAGCTTTTGATTTGCGCCGTTATGCTGTCCGCTTGTACCCGACGTTGTGTATGGATCTGTATGTCTTAATCGACTACTTTTATGTATTTGATGCACTGCTTAAACTATTGTCGAGTTACATCATGCTTGTCGCTAAGCACTCGTGCTTGCTTTTACTAAACTACCCCCCTGTTGAAAATTAGCAGGATGGTTAGACCCGCTGGTCGTGGTCGTGGACGTGGTGCCAACGATCCACCACCGCCGAACTATATGGCTGGAATGATGCAGCAATTTGAACTGCAACGTCAGTTCATGCAAGGGATCATGGATCAGTTTCCTCGTCCCAATATGAACCAGTATCCGGGCCCAGGGACCTTGCAGGACTTTATGCGCCTCAACCCAACCGTCTACCGCGGCTCAACTCAGCCCCTGGATGCGGATGACTGGCTTCGCGACATCACCTATGAGTTGGAATCTGGTGGCGTTGCCCCTGCAAACTATGTCACCTTCGCCTCCTTCTTTCTCAAGGGCCCCGCTGCTCAATGGTGGGACAGCCACAGGCGCACTCAACCAGCTGGCACAGTCATCACTTGGCCGGATTTCCAAGCTGCCTCCCGTGCCCGTTTTATTCCCCAGGGAATCATGGACCGGAAGAAGCAAGAGTTCCGCAACCTCACCCAGGGCAACAAGACAGTGGAAGCTTATCAGCGGGAGTTTCTGGGATTATCCCGCTATGCTGAAGAAGACATTCCCACTGATGCTCGCCGTCAGGAAAGGTTTCGCCAAGGACTTCAAGCTGACATCAAGCTAGCGCTCCTTGTGCATGAATTTGATAATTTCTCCATCTTGGTGAACAAGGCTATCCAGGTCGAGACTGGTCTGCAGGCACACCAGGGATCTCTTAGGCGCAACCGTGACACTGATTCATCTTCGAGCCAGCCTGCACAGAAGCGTCGGATCTGGATTCCAAACAGCGTGTACCGTCCAGCTGCACCTGCTCCAAGACGGTCCTATACTGCACCACGTCTGCCACCACCACCTAGGCAGCCAGGACTTCCAGCTCCACCACCCCGAGCTCCTGCTCCTAATCCCAATGATAGTCTGTGCTACAAGTGTGGGCAGCCAGGTCATTTTTCCAGGAACTGCATTCAGAACCAGAACCAACTGGCACTTCCTGCAACTGACCGTAGGAACAATCAGCCTCGCAACAACAATGCCAAGACTTATGGGCGTATTCAGGCCAACCACACCGATTTCAATGAAGCTCAGGACCAGCCTGCCACCGTGATGGGTACTCTCCTTGTTAATTCAGTACCAGCTTCTGTTTTATTTGATTCGGGAGCATCGCATTCATTCATGTCCGAAGAATTTGCATACAAACACGACATTAAATGTGAGGTCATGAACACTGCAATAGTAATACACACCCCCGCGGGTCAATGTCAAACCTCCATGGGTAGCAACGACGTCACCGTTGAAATTGAAGGGCTGGAGTTTCACGCCTCCCCTTTCATACTAAAGTCTTGTAGTATCGACCTCATTCTCGGAATGGATTGGTTGAAAGCGCATACTGCTTCTATAGTTTGCGCCACGAAGATGGTCCATCTTCTACACCCTTCTGATGAAATAATAAGCTACCAGGCTCAAATCATCCAAAATGCCGAGGCGAGACTTTATGCCTTGAATGCGTTAAACGCATCACCACTTGAAGGCATCGAGAACATTCCAGTTGTTCGCGAATTCCAAGGTGTTTTCCCAGAAGAACTCCCAGGGATACCCCCTGCTCAAGCTGTCGAATTTGTCATCGACTTGAAACCAGGCACCACTCCTATCGCCAAGCGACCCTACAAGATGCCGCCGCATGAACTCCTTGAACTTAAGGAGGAAATCGACGCTTCACTTCGTAAGGGTTTCATTCGTCCAAGTTCCTCCGCTTGGGGAGCACCTTCTCTCTTTGTCAGGAAGAAGGATGGATCAAACCGATTGGTCCAAGATTACCGTCCTATTAACCAAGCAACTATCCAGAACAAATATCCCCTTCCTCGGATAAACGATCTGTATGATCAACTGGCGGGTTCATCAGTGTTCTCTAAACTCGACTTAAGGTTGGGTTACCACCAGATCCGTGTTCGTGAAGAGGATATCCCAAAGACCGCCTTCGTTACTCGATATGGCTCATACGAGTACACTGTCATGTCATTCGGCTTAACCAATGCTCCCGCCACATTCTCCCGCCTGATGAATTATATATTCATGGAATACCTTGACAAGTTCGTCGTGGTTTACTTGGATGATATCCTAGTATACTCCAGGAACAAAGAGGAACATGCTGAACATCTTCGACTTGTTCTGGAAAAACTTCGAGAGCATCAACTATATGCTAAGTTTTCCAAGTGTGAATTCTGGCTTCCCGAAGTAACATACCTTGGGCATGTCATCTCCAAGGATGGTATTGCCGTCAACCCCGAGCGAGTTCAGGCTATTCTTGATTGGGCTCCTCCAAAGAACGTCAGGCAAGTTCGAAGTTTTCTCGGACTCGCCAGCTATTGCCGTCGATTTGTCGAGAACTTCTCCAAGATCGCCAAGCCCCTGACTAACCTGCTTCATAAAGGCGTCAAGTTCGATTGGACGGAAAAGTGTCAGGAAAGTTTCCAGACGCTCAAAGACAAGCTGACTTCTGCCCCAGTGCTTGCCCCTCCTGATTCCCAGAAGGATTTTGTCATCTATTGTGATGCATCCCGTCAAGGATTAGGCGGTGTCCTAATGCAAGACCGCAGAGTAATTGCTTATGCTTCGCGTCAATTGCGTCCGCACGAAGAGAATTACCCAGTATATGACCTCGAGCTTGCTGCCGTCATCCATGCACTAAAACAGTGGCGACATTACCTTCTCGGTAATCGTTGCGAGATCTACACCGATCATCAAAGTCTGAAGTATCTGTTCACTCAGCCAGACCTGAACCTCCGTCAACAGAGATGGATGGAGACCGTAGCGGATTTTAACTTGGGTATTTCTTATACCCCTGGCAAGGCTAATGTAATGGCCGATGCCTTGAGCCGCAAGTCTTATTGCAGTCACCTCCAGTTTCACGAAGTTCAACCTTCGCTTATTGAAGAATTCAGAAAGCTGAATCTCCACATTGTTCCTCCTGGAGCACTCGCTCCCCCTCCTGAAGGTTCCTACAAAATGAACCTCCATGTTGTTTCCCAGGGTTCACTTAATACCCTGGTTGCTAAACCAGATCTCGTGGACAGCATCAAGACGCTGCAGGGTTATGACTCTCAAGCCCACAAGATTAAGCGCTATCTCGCTGAAGGAAGGCCTTCGTTCTTCACTATTGATGATACTGGCACCTTGTTCTTTAAAAGTCGTCTAGTGGTCCCCTCTAAAGGTAACCTGGGTATGACTCAGGAGGTCATGCAAGAAGCTCACGACACTCCGTTGTCTATTCATCCCGGCAGTACCAAGATGTACCAAGACATCCGTCAAAGATTCTGGTGGTCAAACATGAAGCAAGACATTGCTCGCTATGTTGCTGAATGTGATGTTTGCCGTCGCGTCAAAGCAGAACATCAAAGGCCCGCCGGAACTCTGCAACCAATTGCTGTTCCTGAATGGAAGTGGGACCATGTCGAAATGGACTTTATCACTGGGTTTCCCAAATCACAGAAAGGTAATGATGCTATTCTTGTCGTCATTGACCGACTTTCCAAAGTTGCACATTTTCTAGCCGTCAAAGAGACGATCACTGCTAGTCAGCTCGCAACTCTCTACATGTCCAGAATTGTTTCACTTCACGGTATTCCACTGGTTATCACTTCAGACCGTGGCAGCTTATTCACTTCAAGATTCTGGGCAAGTTTCCAAGAAGCTATGGGAACTCATCTGTCCTTCAGCACCGCTTTTCACCCTCAGTCTCAAGGACAAGTTGAACGAGTCAACCAAGTTCTCGAAGACATGCTTCGAGCTTGTGTCATATCCTTCGGAAGGAAATGGGAAGAATCTCTCCCATATGCCGAATTCTCTTACAATAACAGCTATCAAGCCAGTCTGAAGATGGCCCCCTTTGAAGTATTGTACGGACGAAAGTGCCGAACCCCTCTAAATTGGTCAGAAACTGGGGAACGTCCACTCTTCGGTCCGGATATTATCCAACTTGCCGAAGATCAAGTTCGCGTTGTCCGCGAGCATTTGAAGACTGCTCAGTCACGTCAAAAGAGTCAGTATGACCGCAAACACAAAGATATGGTCTATCAACCTGGCGAAAAGGCTTATCTTCGAGTCACACCGATGAAAGTTACACACCGATTCGGAATCAAGGGCAAGCTAGCTCCTCGCTATATTGGTCCTTTCACTGTTCTTGAAAGGCGTGGTAGAGTGGCATATCAGTTGGAACTTCCACCGAACCTTTCTCAGGTTCACGATGTGTTCCACGTCTCACAACTCCGCCGCTGCTTCAAAGACCCTATCCGCGGAGTAGATCACGAATTGCTTGAACTGCAACAAGACCTCTCTTATAAAGAGCATCCGGTCCGCATTCTCGATCAAGCCGAGCGTCGCACACGCCAGAAGGTTATCAAGTTCCTCAAGGTTCAGTGGTCAAACCATTCTGACGATGAAGCCACTTGGGAACGCGAGGATCGTCTTCGCGATGAATACCCCGCTTTGTTTCTTTCTACCTCCTAAATCTCGGGACGAGATTTCTTGTAGTGGAGGAGATTTGTAACACCCCCTGTATTAAGCTACAGTGATCACCCTTTTGATGAGGCCATGTCATCATGATTAATAGTGCATAATCATCATTAGCATCATATTGCATTTCAACTCCTAAGTCAAATTCAAATTTAAATGAAAGTGGGATATAAAAGTTGTCCAGCATAGAAACTAAAATGTCAGATAAATAACAAATATTCCAGAGGCTATTCTAAAATTGAAACCAACATCATTGGAATTGGATAAGTGACTCGAACAACCTCAAACAGTGGATAAAGATAATATATAGTAACCATTTATTAAATCTGAAATAAATATGGAATTATGTTTTGTCCAAACTAATTTTAGGTGTTAAGGAATAATGCACTGGTATTTATGAAATAGGTCACACTTTTTACAAAAACCATTTGGGGCCTAAACATTTAACAGTAGAGAAAAGAGAATAAAGAAAAGGAAAAAGAAACAGAAAAGGAAAAAAAGAGCAACACCCCCACGCCATCACACACACCACAGCCAACCAAACATAAACAAAAAAAAAGAGACAAAAAAAAAGAAAGACCCAAAACCACCCAACCCAACACAAAACCACACCCAGCACGATGGGAATCGGCCAGCAAGCCAAGGGCCGCCAGGCCGGCGTACCGACGGCCGCTATTAGACGGGCCCACCCGCCGGCCACCCAAAACAAAAACTACCCCCGATCCCCCCTCCAAACGTTCTCTCACCCCTCTCACAACACCCATCGGATCAGGAGAGGCCCCAGACTCACAGTACCGACCCCACAGACCACCCAACCCCGCCCCTCCCCCCCCCACGCCCCCCCCCCCTCCACACACCCCCCTCATTCAACTACCGAACACACTAACAAGCACTGACAGAAAACCGACGGAAGAAGAGAAAAGGTAGAAGCTGGAAAAAGAGGCAGAAACAACAGAAAGAGAAAGAGAGGGGATTAGGGGATAGAAACCCCCCAGGGGTGGGAGAAGACCCAGGCCATCGGTTAGAGGCGTAATACCGCGCCGCTCGCCGTCGCCGTTTGGACGCCGCCACCCGATCACGCTTCCCTGCGCCGTCTTGCTCCCTCGAAGCCGCTCGCACCGCTACGCGGCCCGACCGCGCCGCCTCGCCCTCGCCGTCACGACGCACGCCCGGAGCTCTCCCTCGCCGTCTGCCGTCTTACGTCGCAGCCTGTGTCCCCGCCGCCACTCCTCCCCGTCGCCCGTCGTCCTCGTGCGACCACCCGACCCCGCTTGCCATTGTCCCTACGGATCCGGTGAGGATCCGGGAGGGAACCAATCTACCCCTAAAGGTAGCGAACGCGACAAAGGACCTGAAAAGAGGAGCGCAACCGCCAACGAACCCGACCCCGAAGAGGAGACGTCGAACGGAACCACAGACCCTCGATAGCTCAGAGCCCGAGTACGAAGAACTGAGACTCGCGCAAAAGCTCGCGATCACTGGAAACCCCCGCAGCCATCGACGGAGACACGAACCTGCGCTGACCGACCAGCACGGCTGCCCCCGCTGCGCTCCACCAACCGGCGCCCCGCCCGCAACCGGCCTGCCGTGGCCTGCGGCGCCCGCGGCCCGCCGACCGCCCGTGGTCCCTTTTGGCACCGGACATGTCCGGTCCCGAAAGGCACGCCGGACGTCGTCCGCCCCTTGGGCCACTGCCTAGTGGGGCCCGAACCCCTGTGACGCGACGAATGGGGCCCACGGCCAGAAACAGTTTAAGAAAATAGAAATAAAAAATAAATAATTAAAATAATTAAAATAATTAATTAATTAATTAATTAATTAATTAGTTAATTAATGCTGATTAGGTTAATCTAATAATAATTAGTGTTAATTAAAACTAATCAGTAATTAACTTATTAATGCTGACGTCAGCATGATGTCATGCTGACGTCATCAATACTGTTTCGGAATAATGTGAATTAAATAATTAATTAAAATTCAGAAATTAAAAACTTTAGAAAATCATATCTTTAAACCGTAACTCCATGAAAATATTTATACATGAAACTTGCTCAGAACGACGATACGAACCCGGATACGCCCTCGGTATCTCCGTACGACGCCCGCAGCTATGAGAAGCTTGAACATTAGACCGATTTCGATAAATGAATAGTTGTCCAACCCTAATTAAATAAATCCGAATAAATTCCAAATAACTAAATCGCTTAGTTAGGCTTGTATATCACCCGGCAGATACATTTAGACATGTCATGCTCCCTGTTGCGTTATTGCCGTGTGTTTACTGTTTCATCCCCCTCTTCTCTTCGGTAGATACAGAGACCGACGCAGCTGCTGGTGCCCCGACCGACTACGTTGTTTGACGACCCCTACTTGCCAGAGCAAACCAGGCAAGCCCCCCCCTTGATCACCAGATATCCCTATTCTCCTTATACTGCTTGCATTAGAGTAGTGTAGCATGTTACTGCTTTCCGTTAATCCTAGTCTGATGCATAGCCTGACACTGTTGCTACATCTGTTGATACCTTACCTGCAATCCTAAATGCCTAGTATAGGATGCAGTTGTCATCATTGGCCCTGCATTCTGTCAGTCTGCCTTGCTATACTATCGGGCCGTGTCACCGGGAGGTGATCACGGGGTTATACTATACAATATACATACTATACAAATGGTGACTAAGAGCGGGTCGGCTCGAAGAGTACCGCGAGTGATTCACGGATTGGGCTGGGGCTGAAAGGACCTGTTCCCCACGGCCCTTTGGTGGATTTTGGCGGAGCGACAGGCAGGTTTGAGACCACCAGGAGACAGGTGGGCCACCAAGCCCTGGTCGGCGTTCGCGTTTACTTCATAAAACACGTTTAACGAGATTGGATATTTGATCTGAGTCTGGCCACTGGCCTATAACCACTAACCAACTACGCGGGAGTAGTGTTATGGGTATCCCGGCGTCGTGGTAGTCAGCTGAAGCCTTCTTGACGTCAGCGACTGAGCGGCGCGCGCCGTGTTGGACCGCGCTAAGTAACCGCCGTGATCGTGTGTGGGTTGCTAGGTCTGCTCGCGGCCGCGTACGAACGTGCAGGAGCGCACTGGGCGATGGGCCCAGACCCCAGAGTGCCTAGGATTAGTCCGGCGTGCTGACCTCTCGTTGAGCCTAGGTGGGGTGCGACGTGTGGATCTTCCGAGGGCCGGGCATGACCAGAAAGTGTGTCCCGGCCAAGGGATCGAGCGTGTTGGGGAATATGTGGTGCACCCCTGCAGAGGAAGTTTATCTATTCGAATAGCCGTGTCCTCGGTAAAAGGACGACCCGGAGTTGTATTCCGACCTCATGACAACTAGAAATGGATACTTAATAAAACACACCCTTACAAGTGACAGATATAACCGTGGTCGCTCTCTCGCATGGTGGCGAGAGAGGATCGACGGGTAGGATTAGCTATACGTTGTTGTTTGGTTAACTTCCAACTAATCTCTTCTATTGCTTCAAGATGGAGGCTGCCAGAAGCGTAGTCTCGACAGGACTAGCTACCCCCCTTATTCTGGCATTCTGCAGTTCAGTCCACCGATATTGCCTCTTTACACATATACCATGCATATGTAGTATAGATCCTTGCTTGCGAGTACTTTGGATGAGTACTCACGGTTGCTTTCCCCCTCCTTTCCCCCTTTCCCTTGCTGGTTGTCGCAACCAGATGTTGGAGCCCAGGAGCCAGACGCCACCTTCGACGACTACTACCACCAGGACGGAGCCTACTACTACGTCCAGGACGCCGACGACCAGGAGTAGTTAGGAGGATCCCAGGCAGGAGGCCCTGCGCCTGTTCGATCTGTTGTATCCCTGTTTGTGCTAGCCATCTTATGGCACCTTGTTTAACCTATGTCTGTACTCAGATATTGTTGCTTCCGCTGACTCGTCTATGATCGAGCATTTGTATTCGAGCCCTCGTGGCCCCTGGCTTGTATTATGATGCTTGTATGACTTATTTATGTTTTAGAGTTGTGTTGTGATATCTTCCCGTGAGTCCCTGATCTTGATCGTACACGTTTGCGTGCATGATTAGTGTACGATCGAGCCGGGGGCGCCACAGTGGGTCATCAAGAACATTTTCTAACCTAGACAAGTTGTCTGCAACGGGATTCTCAGCTCCCTTTCTATCAATAATGTGCAAATCAAACTCTTGCAGCAGGAGAACCCATCTAATAAGTCTAGGTTTAGCATCTTTCTTTTCCATAAGATATTTAATAGCAGCATGATCAGTGTGAATAATTACTTTGGAATCAACAATATAAGATCTAAACTTATCACAAGCAAATACAACTGCTAAAAATTCTTTTTCAGTAGTAGCATAATTTCTCTGGGCACTGTCTAGAGTTTTACTAGCCTAATGAATAACATTCAATTTCTTATCCACTCTTTGTCCTAGAACAACACCAATAGCATAATCACTAGCATCACTCATAATTTCAAAGGGTAAATTCCAATCAGGTGGCTGAACAATAGGTGCAGAAATCAAGGCTTTCTTAAGTATTTCAAATGCTTCTACACAATCATCATCAAAAACAAAAGGAACAGCTTTTTGCAAGAGATTAGTGAGAGGCCTAGAAATTTTAGAGAAGTCTTTAATAAATCTCCTATAGAAACCAGCATGACCAAGGAAACTTCTTATACCTTTGATATCTTTAGGACACGGCATCTTTTCAATAGCATCTACTTTAGCTTTATCAACTTCAATACCTCTTTCAGAAATTTTATGCCCCAAGACAATACCTTCATTAACCATAAAGTGGGACTTCTCCCAATTCAAGACAAGATTAGTTTCTTCACATCTCTGCAAAACTCGATCAAGGTTGCTTAAGCAATCATCAAAAGAAGTTCCGTAAACGGAGAAATCATCCATGAAAACCTCAACAATCTTTTCACAAAAATCAGAGAATATAGCAGTCATACATCTTTGAAAGGTAGCAGGTGCATTGCATAAACAAAAAGGCATACATCTATAAGCAAAGGTACCGAAAGGGCAAGTAAAAGTGGTCTTCTCCTGATCATCTTTTGACACAGGTATTTGAGAAAAACCAGAATAACCATCTAGAAAGCAAAAATGTGTATGTTTGGATAGTCTTTCTAGCATTTGATCAATAAAAGGTAGAGGGTAATGATCTTTTCTAGTAGCTTTATTTAATTTGCGGAAATGAATTACCATTCTATAAACTGTAACAATTCTTTGTGGGATCAATTCATTCTTATCATTAGGAACAACAGTAATACTCCCCTTCTTAGGGACACAATGAACGGGAGTTACCCATCTACTATCAGCAATAGGATAAATTATACCTGCCTCCAGAAGCTTTAATATTTCATTTCTTACCACTTCTTTCATCTTAGGATTTAACCATCATTGGTGATCAACAACTGGTTTAGCATCATTCTCCAATTTAATTTTGTGCTGGCATAGAGTGGGACTAATGCCCTTGAGATCATCAAGAGTATATCCAATAGCGGCACGGTGCTTCTTTAGATTTTTCAGTAATCTCTTTTCTTCATGCTCTGAAAGGTTAGCACTAATAATAACAGGATATATCTTCTTTTCATCAAGATAAGCATATTTCAAAGTATTAGGTAATTGTTTAAGCTCAAACACGGGATCACCCTTGGGTGCAGGAGGAACCCGAAGGATTTTAACAGGCAAATTGTATTTCAAAATAGGCCCTTGCTTAAAGAATATTTCATCTATTTCTCTTCTTTCATTCATAAACATATCATTTTCATGGTCTAGCAAATATTGTTCTAAAGGATCAGTAGGAGGCACAGCAATAGAAGCAAGACCAATAATTTCATCCTTACTAGGCAATTCTTTGTCATGGGGTTGTCTACGAAATTTAGAGAAATTAAAATCATGAGACATATCCCCTAAACCAACAGTAATAATATCTTTCTCACAGTCTATCTTAGCATTAACAGTATTCAAGAAAGGTCTACCAAATATAATGGGACAAAAATTATCTTGTGGGAAGGCAAGAACAAGAAAGTCAGTAGGGTATTTTATTTTCCCACACAAGACCTCAACATCTCTAACAATCCCAATTGGCGATATAGTATCTCTATTGGCAAGCTTAATAGTGACATCAATATCCTCTATCTCAGCAGGGGCAATATCATTCATAATTTCTTTATATAAGTTATAAGGAATTGCACTCACACTAGCACCCACATCACATAAGCCATGATAACAATGATCGCCTATTTTAATGGAAACAATAGGCATGCCAACAACAGGTCTATGTTTATCTTTAATATCGGGTTTAGCAATTCTAGCAGCTTCATCACAGAAATAAATAACATGCCCTTCAATATTATCAACCAAGAGATCTTTAACCATAGCAATACTAGGTTCAACTTTAATTTGTTCAGGGGGTGTAGGTGTTCTAGTATAACTCTTACGAACCACAGTTGAAGCTTTAGCATGATCCTTTATTCTAACAGGAAAAGGTGGTTTCTCAATATAAGCGGTAGGAACAATAGGATCAACATTATAAGTAATAGTTTCTTCTTCAACTTTAATAGGTTCAACTACTTTTAATTCAATGGGAGGATAATACTTAAACCACTTCTCCTTAGGGAGATCAACATGAGTAGCAAAAGATTCACAGAAAGAAGGTACTATCTCAGAGTCAAGTCCATATTTAGTGCTAAAATGTGACGCCCCCGACTCAATCGTGCACTAATCATACACGCAAACGTGCACGATCAAGCACAGGGACTCACGGGAAGATATCACAACACAACTATAACACAAATAAACAGAGATCCACAATGTTACAGACCAGGGATCACGAAGAACCGAATACATAAGTCAGTCATACAAATAATATCTGGGTACAGACATAATTAGTCAAGGTTTTGCCTTAAGAATGCTAGCACAAACAACGACTCTAGATCGAAAGGCGTAGGCCTCCTGCCTGGGAGCCTCCGATCCTACTCCTGGTCGGCTGGCTTGATCTAGTACTACGTGCCATCTGGACCCTCCTGGTAGTAAGCTCCTGCGGGGACATCTGGCTCCGGGGCTCCATCGTCTGATGTATCATCAAAGTGGGGTATGGGGAAAAAGAAGTAACAAAGCAACCGTGAGTACTCATCCAAAGTACTCAGCAAGCAAGGATCTACACTACATATGCAACATTATCAAAGAGAAAGGCTATATATGTGGACTGGGCTGCAGAAATGCCAGAATAGAGAGAAGGCCTAGTCCTATCGAAGACTAGCATCTTCAAACATCTTCACGAGCCACCATCTTGCAGCAATAGAAGAGAGTTGAATAGCATTTTATTAAGCAAACATGTTGAAGTAAGCCTAAAGATCCTTCCTCGATTCCCTGCAAGAAAGCGATCCCGAAGCTTCAATTAAGTAACAAGTATCCAGTTCAAGTAGTAGATCGGGATACACAAACTGAGTGTCCTTTACCGTAGGACCGGCTATCGATAGATATTTCTTCCCTGCAGGGGTGCACTACTGTTACCCAACAAGCTCGATCAACTCTGGCCGGACACACTTGCTGGGTAATGCCCGGCCTCGGGAGATCGACACGAAGCAGCGCCCTACCTAGGCTCAGCAGAGAGGTCAGCACGCCGGACTAACCTAGGCACCCAGAGGTCTTGGGCCATTGCCCTGGGCACCCTGCGCGTTGCGAGGCTGGCCGGGGTGCAGGCGCAACACTGAACTCGTCAGTGAAGTATCCAGCCCATTCCTGACAATCAGCCCGCACGGTGAACCGTGAAGTCTGAAGAGCTTTCGGGAGAAACGTACATCGCAGAGGGCCCCATAACCATTATCCTGCGTGGTGGTAGTGCGTAAAGGGTACGACGACCCACTCAGATCAAACACCCAAATCCAATAGGCTCATTTAGTAACACGTGGAGACAATCAGAGTTTCTGAAGCTCCGCCACAATATCAACCTCAAGTGCCCTTCCGGCACACCCGACATCATAGATCCCCAGCGGGTACCCATCAGGGTCGACCCGCCTATAACAAAGGTCAAAGTAACCATGTGGTCATAACATCAAGGGGGAAAACCCCAAGGAATCACCCTCGGTGGATTCCACTCGATGAAATCATCAGGGTGAACATATGAGGCATCACCCTCGAGGTTCACACTGAGGGGTTGCACGACAGAGTCGTATCAGAAGCGGAGAAGGAGGAATCACCCTCGATGACCATGATCGAACAGCTACACTACAGAGTATTTATCAGGAGTGCGTTACGAGGTATCACCCTCGGCACTCGAGAGTAACTATGCAGAGTAGTACAACTAAGGGGGGGGGGAGGGGGTGAGGTGATGTGTCGGTCTCTGGTCGATGATCACATTGATCGAGTCGTCGATGATCAAGCAGGGGCAACAAGGGTAAGGTGGTGGGGGTCACTGATGGTTCAATACCAACCTATACTAAACAGCTTAACATAGGCAGGTAAGGTAATAATAAACAGGTTACAAAAGCAGGCTATGCATCAGAATAGGAGCAAACATTAACAGTAGCAAAATCTAATGCAAGCAGGAGAAATGGAATGGGCGATATCTGGAGGCTCAGGGGGGGCTTGCCTGGTCGCTCTGGCAAGAAGGAGGGATCGTCAACGGGCTGCTCGTCTGGAGCGTAGTCGTACCCAGCTGCAATGGTGTCGGTCCCGGCGTCTATCGAGGGAGAAGGAGGGGGAGAGAAACTATAAATTCGTGACAAAAATGCAAACAATATGTATGACATGCCTAAATGCTATGCCGAGGTGTTCTACTGTCTAACTAAATGATTTAGTTAATTTAGGAATTTATTTAATTAAAGTTGGGCACTATTCATTTATTGAAATCGGTCTAAAAGTTCTGTGTTCATCTAGCTAGGGGCATCTGACAGGAATACAGAGGGCGTATTCACATTCGTATCAAAATTGTGAGCATCTTTCATATATAAATTATTTTCATCGGAGTTACGGATTATTTTATATGATTTTCTAAAGTTTTAATCATTTTTTGAATTTATTTAATCCATTTAATCCAAGATTATCCAGAATAGTGTACGATGATGCAAGCATGAGATTTTTTTTCCAAAGTATGACAAATTTTATAGCAAATTTGAAAACTAGCGGGCTGCAGCAAAAAAACCAGAAATAGCACCCTGTCAGCCTCCCGTAGGCCGAGGGGGGGCCTGTCGGCCTCCCGTGGGCCGAGGGGGGCTGGTTGGCCGGCTGTGGGCTGAGGGGGGCCTGGTCGGCCTCGTGGCGGCCCAAGGGAGGCCTGTCGGCCTAGTGGCGGCCGAGGGGGTCCTGTCAGCCTCCAGGAGGCCGACGAGCCCCTGGATAAGGCCGACAGCTCTTTCTTCTTCCTCCCTTCGCTGCTTCTTCTCTCTCTCTCTCTCTCGTTTCTCTCTCTGTATTCTCCACCCCCGCGCCGATCTCTTCCCTCATCCACCCATTTTCATATCCAACCCACAGAAACAATAGATCATAGCATTCTCCGCCGGCGTACGGTATTTTTTTTTGCTATGGGGTAGTTTTTTGTGTGTGAGGAGGAGCCATGGTGGGGTGGAGGAGGTGTGGCTGGCGAGGAGGTGGTGGGGTGGATGCAGTGGTGGTGAGGAGGAGGAGGTGGTGGTGAGGAGGAGTTCCGGTGGTGCAAGTAGTCCGCAAGGTGACCGGTGCCGCTGACTTGAAGAGAGGAGGAAGAAGAAGGGGGTTTTATAGGTAGAGAGGAGAAAATGGCGGGAAAGAACGACTGCGGTATGGAGCGAAAGGTGGCGGGAAGGGGTTGGCGGGAAACGGGTGGCGGGAAGGGGTTGGCGGGAAATGGGTGGCGGGAAGGGGTTGGTGGGAAACGGGTTGCGGGAACATATATCGGCACAGAGTTGGCGGGAAAATATTGAGGGAAAGGAGGGGGAATGGTTCTGCAACAATTATAATGAATTTATTTGTCAAAGCATGGAGGGAAATAGTTGCGCGGAAAAAATGGCGGGAAAGGGTTGACGAGAAAGGATGGCGGGAAAGGGATGGCGGGAAAGGTAGGCCGGGAAAATATGGCGGGAAAGGGATGCCGGGAACATATGGAGGGAAAGAGTTGGTGCGAAAGCATGGAGGGAAATAGTTGCGCGGAAGCATAAATAATATTTTTACAATATTTATAAGATGGGCAATCATTGTACATCATTAATAAGTCAAATTTCACAAAAAAAACATTTCAGCTTACTAGAGGCCGACAGCCACTAGTCGGCTTCGTGGAGGCCGACAGGCCACTGGTCGGCCTACTGGAGGCCGACAGGCCCCCCTCGGCCCACAGCAGGCCGACAGGCCCCCCATCGGCCCACCCCAGGCCGACAGGGTGCTATTTTTGATATTTTTGCATTCTACCCAATAGTTTTCAAAAAGGCTATAAATTTAGTCATAGTTTTGAAAAAAAATCCAAGCATGACATCAGAGTGACGTCAGCAGGTCAAACCCAGCTGTCCAGAGTCAAACCTGACAGGTGGGTCCAGTGGGACCCACATGTCAGTGACTCAGTTAAATAGACAGAGTTAAAACTAACTAAATAACCTAATTTGCTAGTGGACCCACATGGTCAGTGACTGATTAAGCTAATTAATTAATTAACTAACATTTTATTTACTTATTTTTAAAACATTTAGTGGTGGGGCCCGCGCATCAGTGACACGGGTTGCCCAGTCAGCAGCGCTGACTGGTCAACGGACCCCACGGGGCCTGGTGGTAGTGGCACTGGGGGCGGGCCCCAGCTGGCCACGTCGGCGCCGGCCGGAGATGCGCCGGAGTTAGCTCCGGCGAGCCAAACGCGGCGGCGCGGCTCGGGGAAGGCGCGCGTTTCGCGCACAGGGGATCTAAGGGGCTGGGGTTGGGCGCGTTCGACGTGGCTCGACGTCGCGCGTCGAACGGTGGCGGTGCAAGGGGCTGTGGTGGACAAAGCTGAGCGCCACGGGTTCGCCGGCGGCGAGGTGATTCGGGCGTGCGACGAAATCGGGGCTATGGTGGGCAGAACGAGCAGCGCAAGGTGGCTATGGCGTCTGCGCGACGCGGTGAGTGTGATGGCGGCACGCACGGGGCCCTATGGTCGCCGAGGCCAAGCCGGCGATGAGGCCAGGCGGCGGCGCGTTCGGGTGAGAAGGGGGCGGCAGCTACGGCTACGGAGAGAGAGCGGGGAGAGGAGGGATCAACGCGGCAGCTCACTAGCGTTGCAGGGAAGGCCCGGGGACGGCTCGAGGAAGGGCGACGGCGGCGAATTGTGTTGGCGTTCGATGGCGGCCGTAGGGGAAGAAGACGAGGCAGGCCAGCGATGCAGAGCTCCTCGGCTTCAGCTCGTTGGCGCAGGCGACGTAGCGGAGCACGGCAGTGACGCTGGACTAGGCGGGATGGTGTGGCAGAGGCGGTGGCTATGCGGGCGATGCAGCAACGGCGATGGCCGCGTCGTTCATGGCGGAGACCGAGCGAGGGAGGGGAAAGTGAGGTGAGGGAGGCGCCAGGGGGTGCGGGGCTCGCCCTTATCTACGCTGCAGGCGCGGGCGCGTTGTCGAGCAGGGAGAGAGGGGGGGGGGCTCGGGCGATGCGCGCGCTAGGTGCTCAACAACGGCCGCGTGAGCAGTGCGGGAGGTGGGGGAAAGCGTGGGGTGGGCTGGGCCGGTGCTGTAGAAGGTAGGCCTGAGTGCACAGTAGGTTTAGGCCTTTTCTCTTTTCTCTTATTTTCTGTTTCTGTTTTCTTTTGTTTTCTGTTTTTCTAAAATGTGTGGCCTCATATTTAGTTTTGTAAAATATGTGAACTAGCCACAAAACTCCCGTGCAACATCTACTAATGCCATAAAATGGTTTTGAGTTCATATCATTTCATTTGCAATTTTATAAAACTAAATGGGATCAAGGATTGCAGTTTTGACACTGTTAGAGTCACTTAATTTATTTATTAAATGTTGGTTACAATTTTAAAATTTTCTCTGGAATATTTGTTATTTAATGAACATTTTAGTTTCT
This sequence comes from Thinopyrum elongatum, assembly GCA_011799875.1. Lineage (NCBI taxonomy): Eukaryota > Viridiplantae > Streptophyta > Magnoliopsida > Poales > Poaceae > Thinopyrum > Thinopyrum elongatum. The sequence continues at coordinate 36,689,663 of CM022301.1, forward strand.
GAGTTGAACAATTTTATTTTCCACTTTGAATTTAATTGAATTTGGAACTAGGAGTTGAAATGCAATATGATGCAAATGATGATTATGCACTGTTAATCTTGCTGACTTGTCATTATCAAAAGTGATTACTGTGGCTAATGACACGGGGTGTTACTATTCTCCTCATCTAACAAGAATTCTCGTCTCGAGAATTAAGAGGAAGACTGAAAGAAAGCGGGGTATTATTCGCGAAGACGATCCTCGCGTTCCCAAGTGGCTTCATCTTTAGAATGATTCGACCATTGAACTTTAAGGAATTTGATTGACTTCTGACGAGTCCGGCGTTCAACTTGTTCAAGAATACAGATGGGATATTCTGGATAAGACAAATCTTCCCGTAATTCAAGCACTTCGTGATCCACAGCTCGAATAGGGTCCTTGAAGCAGCGACGGAGTTGGGATACATGAAAGACATCATGCACTAGAGAAAGATTTGGCGGCAACTGCAACTGATACGCCACTTCTCCTCGACAGGCAAGAATACGGAACGGGCCGATGTAGCGAGGAGCTAACTTGCCTTTGATTCTGAACCGATGAGTGACTTTCAACGGGGTGACGCGAAGGTAAGCTTGCTCGCCAGGCTGATAGACCATTACCTAGTTTTTTCGGTCATAGTTGCTCTTCTGACAAGACTGAGCAGTTTTCAGATGTTTACGGATGATGCGAACTTGTTCTTCAGCTTGCTGAATAATTTCTGGTCCGACGAGTGAGCGTTCTCCAGTTTCTGACCAATTCAGAGGGGTTCGACACTTACGACCGTATAGAACTTCAAACGGTGCCATCTTCAGACTAGCTTGATAGCTATTGTTGTAAGAGAATTCAGCATACGGGAGAGATTCCTCCCATTTCTTATCGAAGGAGATGACACAAGCTCGAAGCATATCTTCGAGCACTTGATTTACTCGTTCGACTTGACCCTGTGACTGAGGGTGAAAAGCGGTACTGAACGACAGGTGGGTTACCATAGCTTCTTGGAAACTATTCCAGAATCTGGAGGTGAAGAGGCTGCCACGATCCGAACTGATCTCCAAGGGAACACCGTGGAGTGACACAATTCGGGAAACATACAAGTCTGCTAACTGACTAGCAGTGATTGTCTCCTTAGCTGGCATAAAGTGAGCAACCTTTGAGAATCGGTCAATGACGACAAAAATAGCATCATGACCCTTCTGAGATCTAGGAAATCCAGTAATAAAATCCATTTGGACCTTGTCCCATTTCCATTCAGGAATTTCAAGGGGTTGCAGAGTTCCAGCAGGCCTTTTATGTTCTGCTTTAATGCAGCGGCAAACGTCACACTCAGAAACATAACGAGCAATGTCTCGCTTCATATTAGGCCACCAGTATCTCTGACAAATGTCACGGTACATCTTTGTGCTACCAGGATGAATTGACAGAGGAGTGTCATGAGCTTCTTTCATAACGTGTTCTCTCTCATCCTTGAACTTGGGTACGAAGAGACGGTGTTGAAAAAATAGGACCCCATCATCATCAAGATGGAATTCCGACGGCTTTCCTCTTTCGAGGTATCGCTTAATCCTTTCAACTTCAGAGTCATAACGTTGCATAGTCTTAATGATGTGTTCTAAATCTGGTTCAACAACTAGGGTATTGAGATAACCCTGTGGAACAATATGGAGGTTCAATTTGCGAAGCTCTTCATAAAGAACAAGTTGTGCTTCCTGAACCATATGGTTGCTGCAATAAGCCTTGCGACTCAAAGCATCGGCCATTACATTAGCCTTGCCAGGGGTATATGAGATATTCATATCATAATCGGCGATTGTTTCGAGCCATCTTTGTTGACGAAGGTTCAGATCTGGTTGAGTATATAAATACTTCAAACTCTGATGATCCGTGTATATCTCGCAACGGTTACCGATAAGGTAATGTCGCCATAGCTTCAGAGCATAAATAACCGCAGAAAGTTCAAGATCATGTACTGGATAATTTTCTTCATGAGGACGCAATTGTCGAGAGGCATAAGCAATCACCTTACGCTCTTGCATTAGGATAGAGCCTAATCCTTGATGAGATGCATCATAGTATATCATGAAATCCTTTTGGGAATCCGGGGGTGCTAGCACTGGGGCAGATGTTAACTTGTCTTTTAGTGTCTGAAAGCTTTCTTAACATTTTTCTGTCCACTCAAATTTAACACCTTATGGAGCAGATTCGTCAATGGTTTTCCAATCTTGGAAAAGTTCTCAACGAATTGACGGCAATAACTAGCGAGTCTGAGAAAACTTCTGACTTGCTTAACATTCTTCGGGGGAGTCCAGTCAAGAATAACCTGAACTTGTTCCGGGTTAACAGCAATTCCATCCTTGGAAATCACATGACCAAGATAGGTCACTTCAGATAACCAGAACTCACACTTGGAGAATTTAGCATACAACTGATGTTCTCATAGCTTCTCCAATACAAGCCGAAGATGTTCAACATGTTCTTCTTCATTCTTGGAATATATAAGGATATCATCCAAATAAACCACGACGAATTTGTCGAGGTAATCCATGAAGATATAGTTCATCAACTGGGAGAAAGTTGCTGGAGCATTGGTTAAGCCAAACGACATGACGGTGTACTCATAAGAGCCATATTGAGTAACAAATGCAGTCTTCGGAATATCCTCTTCGTGAACACGGATCTGATGATAACCCAACCTCAAGTCGAGTTTTGAGAAGACAGAGGATCCAGCAAGCTGATCATAAAGATCATTGATCCGGGGCAATTGGTATTTATTCTGGATTGTGGCTTGGTTAATGGGTCGGTAATCTTGAACCAATCGGTTAGTTCCATCCTTCTTCCTAACAAAGAGTGAAGGTGCTCCCCAAGCAGAGGAACTAGGTCGGATGAAACCTTTCTTAAGTGAATTGTCGATTTCTTCCTTAAGCTCAAGAAGGTGGTGCAGAGGCATCTTATAAGGACGCTTCGCAATAGGGGTAGTGCCAGGCTTCAAGTCGATGACGAATTCGACAGCTCTAACCGGGGGTATTCCTGGAAGTTCTTCTGGAAAACATCCGAAAAATCTCGAACGACAGGAACGTTCTCGATCCCTTCTAGAGGTGAGGCATTCAAAGCATTCAGAGCATATATCTGAGCTTCAGCATCCCGTGTAATGCGGGCGGTATAATTCACTATCTCGTCGGAGGGGTGAAGAAGTTGTACAACTTTTGTGGCACAATTGATCGAAGCAATGTGAGCTTTCAACCAATCCATCCCGAGGATGAGGTCTATGGTGGAAGATTTCAGGATGATGGGTGAGGCAAGGAATTCCAACCCTTTAATTTTGACAGTAACGTCAGGTGCTATCACGTCAGCATGACAATGACCTCCGAGAGTTTTAACGACTAACGGAGTATGCATCTTCTCATACCGAATGCCATGCATGAATGTAAATTTTCCAGAGATGAATGAATGTGATGCTCCTGAATCAGATAAAACAGAAGCAGGTACTGAGTTAACGAGAAGGGTACCCATCACAGTGGCAGGTTGATCCTGGACTTCTTCAATATCAATGTTGTAAGCGTGTCCACGACCATGTGCAGCAGACCCAGTATTATAGTTGCGGGCCTGATTGTTGCCACGAGCATTGCCACGGCTAGTACGAGGAAAAGACAACTGATTCTGAGTCTGGCGGCAGTCCTTAGCAAGGTGACCTGGTTTGCGGCACTTAAAGCACAGACCATCTTCTGGACGAAGAGGAGCATTGTGGGGAACAGCTTGAGCTGTTGGCTGTCTCGGTGGTGGAGGAGGCAGACGTGGTGCAGTATAGTTGTTCTTTGGTGCAGGGGCATTTGGGCGGAACATGTTGTTGGGAATCCAGACTCGACGCTTCTGTGCTGAGCCCGAAGATGAGCCAGCATCACGGTAGTGCTTCTGCGAGTCCTTATGCTTCATCTGAGCGGTCTCAACCAGAATAGCCTTGTTCACAAGAGTAGAAAAGTCGTTGAAGTCTTGAGCAGCAAGGGCAAGCTCGAGGTCTGGGTGGAGTCCATTACGGAACTTCTCTTGTCTACGGGCATCTGTGGCGATGTCTTCTTCAGCATAGTGGGATAGGTCAAGAAATTCCCGCTGATAAGCTTCGATAGTCTTGTTGCCCTGAGTGAGGTTGCGGAACTGGGTTTTCATCCGGTCCATGATTCCCTGAGGAATATAACGGGCACGGAAAGCAGCCTGGAACTCATGCCAGGTAACGACTGTTCCAGCAGGCAGTTTATGCTTGTGTGTGTCCCACCATTGAGCAGCGGGCCCTTTTAGGAAAAAGGCCGCGAAGGTGACAAAGTTGGCAGGGGCGACATTAGCAGACTCCATCTCATGAGTGATGTCGCGGAGCCAGTCATCAGCATCCAGTGGCTTGTCAGAGTTACGGAACTGAGTGGGGTTGAGTCGCATAAACTCTGTCAAAGTTATTAAAGGAGGGTTCTAGTTTTGGTTGTTCTGATGCGGAAACTGAGCCATGATCCCAATCATGAACTGACAGTTGAGCTCGAATTGTTGCATCATAGCTGCCATATAGTCTGGCGGTGGTGGGCGTTCAGGGGCACGACCATGACCACGACCACCTGGTCTAACCATCCTACTAAGTATCAATAGGGGGCAGTTTAGTAAAAGCAATTGCGAGTGTTTAGCGACAAGCATGATGTAACTCGACAACAATTTAAGTTGTGTAACAGATACATAACAGTAGTCAATTAAGACATACAGATCCATACATAGAGTCGGGTACATGCAGACAGCATAACGGCGCAAATTTAATGGCTAGACATACTAGGCGGCGCGCAGGCACGCGGTAAGGAATTACACAACGAGACATAGCAAAGGCTACATCAACGTCGGAGAAAACCACTGAAAAGGGGAAATGCGAGTGCAGACGATGAATGTTCGTCGCGGTAGGATCCTGCGCTCCATGTGCACTCTGATGCAGAACCCGGTCTCGAGCTGTAAGAAGAGGTCCACGTGTAGGTGTGTGACCTCCAATAGCAGGCCAATCAATACCAGCATACATCTGAGTCCTGCGCGGATAAAGGATGTGCTCCGGATGTATCCCTGCACGAACAGCGGGTAGCAACTACACCATAGCATCGTAGAGACGTGCTCGAGTGGCAACCAACTCAATGGCAAGAGCCCGAACAGTGTGATTCAGAGCTTGAGTGCACTGAATCAGAACGCGCAGGTCGTAGCGACGAGGCTCGTACGGGGCATAGATAGCTGTGTAGTATCCAGTAGCATCTCCAGCAGGGGCATACAGAATGTATCGGAACTCAGAGGCATCCAAGATACTACTGAACTCTCCTCGTAGATGTGCGACAGCAGAGTAGGTGGCATCATGGACTGCCATCTCAATCGTCACGCCGATACCGTGGAAAAGGTGCAGCACACTGTCTGAGTCATCTTGCTGATCATAGATACGAACATCATCATGGTACTGCTCCTGGTTGAACTCGCGGTAATCCTCGTAGACCATGTACTCGGGGTACCAGCGGTAGCCAAGTCTGGTCAGGAGGGCGATCAGGACAGCTGGAAAACCAGGGACATCACGAGCCAAAGTGCGAAGCACAAGCTGCGTCGTAGGATGTGGTGGAAACAAACGATCCATCTGAAACAGAGGAAATTCAGGATTGTCAAATGACAATGAGATGTTTAATGCAACTCGGAGAGAGAGGTTAAACAAAACAATGGAAAGGAAAATGATTATCAGACTAATCAGATCAATGACAGGGAAATCGCATAGATATCCAGCTCTCCGGGTAGACGGGATTTACGAGATCCTAAGTGTCGGCGTTAGTAAAACTTATTTAACCTGAATAGAAGAGAGAACAGAGTCCCAGAGTAAAGATCGAGGAATAAAAGATCCTAATACCACCCAGTTGGCGACGTGGGCCCGTAAGCCACACAGCCAAGTTAGTAAATTAGCTTTTCGATGTCTAGACTCAATTTTGACCAAGGAATATGGAAGGGGCTTCCTATAGGCAGTCGGCTCTGATACCAACTTGTGACGCCCCCAACTCAATCGTGCACTAATGATACACGCAAACGTGCACGATCAAGCACAAGGACTCACGGGAAGATATCACAACACAACTCTAACACAAATAAACGGAGATCCACAATGTTACAGACCAGGGATCACGAAGATCCGAATACATAAGTCAGTCATACAAATAATATCTGGGTATAGACATAATTATTCAAAGTTTTGCCTTAAGAAGGCTAGCACAAACAACGACTCTAGATCGAAAGGCGTAGGCCTCCTGCCTAGGAGCCTTCGATCCTACTCCTGGTCGGCTGGCTCGATCCAGTAGTACGTGCCGTCTAGACCGTCCTGGTAGTAAGCTCCTGCGGGGACATCTGGCTTCGGGGCTCCATCGTCTGATGTATCATCAAAGCGGGGTATGGGAAAAAAGAAGTAACAAAGCAACTGTGAGTACTCATCTGAAATATTCAGCAAGCAAGGATCTACACTACGTATGCAACATTACAAATAGAAAGGCTATATATGTGGACTGGGCTGCAGAAATGCCAGAATAGAGAGAAGGCCTAGTCCTATCGAAGACTAGCATCTTCAAACATCTTCACGAGCCACCATCTTGCAGCAATTGAAGAGAGTAGAATAGCATTTTATTAAGCAAACATGTTGAAGTAAGCCTAAAGATCCTTCCTCGACTCCCTGCGAGAAAGCGATCCCGAAGCTTCAATTAAGTAATAATTATCCAGTTCAAGTAGTAGATCGGGATACACAAACTGAGAGTCCTTTACCATAGGATCGACTATCGATAGATATTTCTTCCCTGCAGGGGTGCACTACTGTTACCCAACACGCTCGATCGACTCTGGCCGGACACACTTGCTGGGTAATGCCCGGCCTCGGGAGATCGACACGAAGCAGCGCCCTACCTAGGCTCAGCAGAGAGGTCAGCACGCCGGACTAACCTATGCACCCAGAGGTCTTGGGCCATCGCCCTGGGCACCCTGCGCGTTGCGAGACTGGCCAGGGTGCAGGCGCGACACTAAACTCATCAGTGAAGTATCCAGCCCATTCCCGACAATCAGCCCGCACGATGAACCGTGACGTCTGAAGAGCTTTCGGGAGAAACGTACATCGCAGAGGGCCCCATAACCATTATCCCGCGTGGTGGTAGTGCGTAAAGGGCACGACGACCCACTCAGATCAAACACCCAAATCCAATAGGCTCATTTAGTAACACGCGGAGACAATCAGAGTTTCTAAAGCTCCGCCACAATATCACACTCAAGTGCCCTTTCGGCACACCCGACATCATAGATCCCCAGCGAGTACCCATCAGGGTCGACCCGCCTGTAAAAAAGGTCAAAGTAACCATGTGGTCATAACATCAAGGGGGAAAACCCCGAGGAATCACCCTCGGTGGATTCCACGCGATGAAATCATCAGGGTGAACGTATGAGGCATCACCCTCGAGGTTCACACTGAGGGGTTGCACGACAGAGTCGTATCGGAAGTGGAGAAGGAGGAATCACCCTCGATGACCATGATCGAACAACTACACTGCAGAGTATTTACCAGGAGTGCATTACGAGGTATCATCCTCGGCACTCGAGAGTAACTATGCAGAGTCGTACAACTAAGGGGGGGGGGTGAGGTGATGTGTCGGTCTCTCGTCGACGATCACATTGATCGAGTCATCGATGAACAAGCAGGGGCAACAAGGTTAAGGTGGTGGGGGTCACTGATGGTTCACTACCAACCTATACTAAACAGTTTAACATAGACAGGTAAGGTAACAATAAACAGGTTACAAAAGTAGGCTATGCATCAGAATAGGAGCAAACATTAATAGTAGCAAAATCTAATGCAAGCAGGAGAAATGGAATGGGTGATATCTAGATGCTCAAGGGGGGGGGACTTTCCTGGTTGCTCTAGCAAGAAGGAGGGATCATTAACCGGCTGCTTGTCTGGAGCGTAGTCGTACCCAGCTGCAACGGCGTCAGTCTCGGCGTCTATAGAGGGAGAAGGAGGGGGAGAGAAACAATAAATTCATGGCAAAAATGCAAACAATATGTATGACATGCCTAAATGCTATGCCGAGGTGTTCTACTGTCTAACTAAATGATTTAGTTAATTTAGGAATTTATTTAATTAAAGTTGAGCACTATTCATTTATTGAAATCGGTCTAAATGTTCCATGTTCATCTAGCTAGGTGCATCTGACAGGAATACGGAGGGCGTATTCAGATTCGTATCGAAATTCTGAGAAACTTTCATATGTAAATTATTTTCATCGGAGTTACGGATTATTTTATATGATTTTCTAAAGTTTTAATCATTTTCTGAATTTATTTAATCCATTTAATCAAACATTATCCAGAATAGTGTATGATGATACAAGCATGACATCAGAGTGATGTCAGCAGGTCAAACCCAGCTGACCAGAGTCAAACCTGACAGGTGGGTCCAGTGGGACCCACATGTCAGTGACTCAGTTAAATAGACAGAGTTAAAACTAACTAAATAACCTAATTTGCTAGTGGGCCCACATGGTCAGTGACTGATTAAGCTAATTAATTAACTAACATTTTATTTACTTATTTTTAAAATGTTTAGCGGTGGGGCCCACGCGTTAGTGACACGGGTTGCCCAGTCAGCTGCGCTGACTGGTCAACGGACCCCACGGGGCCCAGTGGCAGTGGCACTGGGGGCGGGCCCCAGCTGGCCACATCGGTGCCGGCCGGAGACGCGCCGGAGTTAGCTCCGGCGAGCCAAACACGACGGCGCGGCTCGGGGAAGGCGCGTGTTTCGCGCACAGGTGGTCTAAGGGGCTGGGGTTGGGCGCGTTCGACGCGGCTCGACATCGCGCGTCGAACGGTGGCGGTGCGAGGGGCTGCGATGGACGGAGCTGAGCGCCACGGGTTCGCCGGCGGCGAGGTGATTCGGGCGTGCGATAGAATCGGGGCTACGGTGGGCAGAACGAGCAGCGCAAGGTGGCTATGGCGTCTACGCGACGCGGTGAGTGCGATGGCGGCACGCATGGGGCCGTATGGTCGGCGAGGCCACGACGGCAACGAGGCCAGGCTCGGCGCGTTCGGGTGAGAAGGGGGCGGCAGCTACGGCTACGGAGAGAGAGCGGGGAGAGGAGGGATCGACGCGGCAGCTCACTAGTGTTGCAGGGAAGGCCCGGGGACGGCTCGAGGAAGGGCAACGACGGCGAATCGTGGAGGCGTTCGACGGCGGCCGTAGGGGAAGAAGATGAGGCAGGCCGGTGATGCAGAGCTCCTCGGCTTCGGCTCATTGGCGCAGGGGACGTAGCGGAGCACGGCGGTGGCGCTGGACTAGGCGGGACGGTGTGGCGGAGGTGGTGGCTACGCGGGCGATGGAGTAACGGCGCTGGCCGCGTCGGCCATGGCGGAGAGCGAGCGAGGGAGGGGAAAGTGAGGCAAGGGAGGCGCCAGGGGGCTGCAGGGCTCGCCCTTATCCACGCTGCGGGCGCGGGCGCGTTGTCGAGCAGGGAGAGAGGGGGGGCCGGCTCGGGCGATGCGCGCGCTAGGTGCTCGACAGCGGCCGCGTGAGCAGTGCGGGAGGTGGGGGAAAGCGCGGGGTGGGCTGGGCCGATGCTGTAGAAGGTAGGCCTGAGTGCACAATAGCTTTAGGCCTTTTCTCTCTTCTCTTATTTTCTGTTTTCTTTTGTTTTCTGTTTTTCTAAAATGTGTGGCCTCATATTTAGTTTTGTAAAATATGTGAACCAGCCACAAAACTCCCGTGCAACATCTACTAATGCCATAAAATGGTTTTGAGTTCATATCATTTCATTTGCAATTTTATAAAACTAAATGGGATCAAGTATTGCTATTTTGACACTGTTAGAGTCACTTAATTTATTTATTAAATGTTGGTTACAATTTTAAAATTGTCTCTCGAATATTTGTTATTTAATGAACATTTTACTTTCTGATTTGACCAACTTTTATTTTCCACTTTGAATTTAATTGAAGTTTGAACTAGGAGTTGAAATGCAATATGATGCAAATGATGATTATGCACTGTTAATCTAGCTGACCTGTCATTATCAAAAGTGATTACTGTGGCTAATGACATGGGGTGTTACATAAAATCATGAAAAGCATCGGTATCCATAAAAGATTTAACACAATCAAACTTAAGGTTTATACCTGACTCGCTACCTTCGTCGAGGTCCCAATCTTCAGAGTTGCGTGTAATTCTTTCCAATAAATCCCAATTCAATTCAATATCCTTTTTCATAAAAGAACCAGTGCAAGAAGTATCTAGCATGGATCGATCATTATGAGAAAGCCGATCATAAAAATTCTGAATAATAATTTCTCTTGAGAGCTCATGATTGGGGCAAGAATATAACATTGACTTAAGCCTCCCCCAAGCTTGAGCGATACTTTCTCCTTCACGAGGCCAAAAATTATATATATAATTCCGATCACGATGAACCAGATGCATAGGATAAAACTTCTGACGGAATTCCAATTTCAATCGGTTGTAGTTCCATGATCCAATATCATCACATAGCCTATACCATGTCAATGCTTTTCCCTTCAAAGATAAAGGGAATACCTTCTTCTTGACAACATCCTCGGGTATATCTGCAAGTTTAAATAATCCACAAACTTCATCCACATAGATTAGGTGCATATCCGGATGTAATGTGCCATCTCCTGCATAAGGATTAGCTAGCAGTTTCTCTATCATACCCGAAGGAATTTCATAATAAATATTTTTAGTAGGTGTAGTAGGTTGAGGAGCAACTCTTTGCTCTTCCGGTCGAGGTGAAGATACCCCGAACAAGCCCCTCAAAGGATTATTTTCCATAGTAACAAGTGACAGTAAATTTTAGCCCACTATATAAATGTTTCCTTACAAAATTCCACTTACCAAAGGCGCTTCACTCCCCGGCAACGGCACCAGAAAAGAGTCTTGATGACCCACAAGTATAGGGGATCTATCATAGTCCTTTTGATAAGTAAGAGTGTCGAACCCAACGAGGAGCAGAAGGAAATGACAAGCGGTTTTCAGCAAGGTATTCTCTGCAAGCACTGAAATTATCGGTGATAGATAGTTGTATGATGAGATAATTCGTAACGGGTAACAAGTAACAAAAGTAAACAAGGTGCAACAAGGTGGCCCAATCCTTTTTATAGCAAAGGACAAGCCTGGACGAACTCTTATATAAAGCAAAACGCTCCCGAGGACACATGGGAATTGTTGTCAAGCTAGTTTTCATCATGCTCATATGATTCGCGTTCGTTACTTTGATAATTTGGTATGTGGGTGGACCGGTGTTTGGGTGCTGCCCTTCCTTGGACAAGCCTCCCACTTATGATTAACCCCTCTCGCAGGCATCCGCAACTATGAAAGAAGAATTAAGGTAAACCTAACCATAGCATGAAACATATGGATCCAAATCAGCCCCTTACGAAGCAACGCATAAACTAGGGTTTAAGCTTCTGTCACTCTTGCAACCCATCATCTACTTATTACTTCCCAATGCCTTCCCCTAGGCCCAAATCATGGTCAAGTGTCATGTAGTCGACATTCACATAACACCACTAGAGGAAAGACAACATACATCTCATCAAAATATCGAACGAATACCAAATTCACATGATTACTTATAACAAGACTTCTCCCATGTCCTCAGGAACAAACATAACTACTCACAAAGCATATTCATGTTCATAATCAGAGGAGTATTAATTATCATTAAGGATCTGAACATATGATCTTCCACCGAATAAACCAACTAGCATCAACTACAAGGAGTAATCAACACTACTAGCAACACACTGGTACCAATCTGAGGTTTTGAGACAAAGATCGGATACAAGAGATGAACTAGGGTTTGAGAGGAGATGGTGCTGGTGAAGATGTTGATGGAGATTGACCCCCTCTCGATGAGAGGATCGTTGGTGATGATGATGGCTTCGATTTCCCCCTCCCGGAGGGATGTTTCCCCGGCAGAACAGCTCCGCTGGAGCCCTAGATTGGTTCTGCCCAGGTTCCGCCTCGAGATGGCGGCGCTTCATCCCGAAAGCTTCCTTCTTATTTTTTCCAGGTGAAAACACACAATATAGCAGAAGATGGGCGTCGGGGGCCTACCAGTGGGCTCACAAGGACGGGGGGTGTGCCCAGGGGGTAGGGTGCGCCCTCCACCCTTGTGGCTGGCTGGTGGCCCCCCTCTGGTACTTTCTTTGCCCAATATTTTTTATATATTCCAAAAATATTCTCCGTGAAGTTTTAGGACTTTTGGAGTTGTGCAGAATAGGTCTCTAATATTTGCTCCTTTTCCAGTCCAGAATTCTAGCTGCCGGCATTCTCCCTCTTCATGTAAACCTTATAAAATAAGAGAGAAAAGGCGTAAGTATTGTGATATAATGTGTAACAACAGCCCATAATGCAATAAATATCAATATAAAAGCATGATGCAAAATGGACGTATCACCTCCCACTTGTACAGGCCCACAAAAGGAACAAAGTTTTGGGCCGGATCAGATGGTGATTTGGAAGCTTACCAATTCTGGCCAAACAGAAAAGATCAGCATGACCAGGCCAGCAGGACCACCACAGGTGTGCTTTTGAAGAAACACTAAAAATACAGTGATGTTCATATTGCATGTGCATGAGTCTTTCAGTACACCAATTGATCTTGAATAATTTTAAGCACTCCACAGTATATATATGAAAATAATGGTTAACCGATAAAATGGTAAACTATTAGATGTAAGGATAAAAATATTTGAAAAATAATAATTGAATAGTATGCATTTTTATGATTAAATTTAATAAATTTAACATTTTTGCAAAAACTATGATAATTAAAATATTCATTGGTATTTAAAAAAACAACCGTAAATGACTACTTGTGCCAACCAGAACTTCTTCAGGGTTTGGATTATTTGTCTACTCTTTGGATGCTGGTTCTCATCACGCCTTCTTCGGACCTTCTCTTTGTCTGACAAATTCCTGAGATATTGGGCTAGCTCCTTGTGTTTCGCCCTCACACCATGCTTCATTTGGTAGCCTTTGACAACGCCTTCGGTGTGCTCAAGAATACTAATGAAAGCCGGGTCCAGATATTTGCCACAGAACACGCAATGATACACCATACGCTTTAGCACGTTGCACTGTCCATTCTGCAATTCTTCAAGGGTTTTCTGAGTGTGTGCATCCATCTCTCCTTTGGAAATGTCCGCATAATCATCAGAATAAGGCTGCTAGTTTAAATTATGTATGATATAAGCTCCACCATTATTTACAGTACCTAATAGTCCCTAAGTTCCATACTGTAGTGCCTATAAATTATTTTTAAAATAAATATTTATTAACTTTGAAAATTTAAGGAGAAAAAGCAATATCAAATCCATATGAAAGCATAAATCATATGATGTATTTTTTAAAAAAATTGTCAATTAACATGGACAACCTTTATGATGTCTGACTTTTAGCATAAAAACAAACGCACTAAATTGTGGAGTGGATGAACCATTAATTTCTCAAAGATTGATTGAATGAATGATGATCATTATGTACTGATGATCAACAGTATATTTAGAGCTAGATTCCATTATGCCAATTAAACAACATATTGATGGTTTAATGATTAACCTAACCTTAAACTTGAAGACAGATCTAGGATTAAAAAATAAAAATTACCGTAACGGAATTCCAGTCCATGCCGTGCATGTGCTACTACTTGTGATCGACGACGGAGTAGTGCACCTCCTCATGGACATGATGCTTCTCTGGGTCGGACACCAAGTAGTCCAAAGCTTTCTCGTGGGGATCCTGATCCATGTGATGGACGACAACGTCAGTGGTTGGCCTCACAAGTCCATGATCTGTCACGACGGCACCCATGACTGGCCCCCCACGTCCATGGCCACGATCTGTTACGACGGCCAATCGACCTCCATGAGTGGATTTCATATCCGGCGGCAGGGAGGCGGGCGTGTGAGTGGCGGCGATGGTTTTAGAGCGTACCCTAGGGGGAGAGATGCGGGGAGTAATTGGTTGTTACCTACTATAGCGGAAATATTGACTAACCAAAAAGGCAGGACTTGTGAAAAAATTGATTGGTTGGCGTTGAAGTTGCCCTTACATAAGGTTTCGTTATATTCAATTATTATATTATATAATAAAACAAAAAGAAAGAGGAGCCCTTGCATACCCATCGTGTACATGTACGTGATGTAATCCACAGATCTTGTCCGGGGTGGATGGGTTGGGGATTGAAAATTTTGTACATAAACCCTTGTGCTCAAGACTTGTGAAACATGAGATCAAATTGTCATCAAGTGATCTAAAAATTTCAAATTGAGAAAGAAGTGTACACAGAGGCCATTCTAGTATTACTTGGATCGAGACTTTGTGATCATCATGTAGCCACGCCACAACCAACACGATGGTCCCCGTGGCCATCTAGACATCACACCATGCACTGTTGGCCGCCTACACCCTCAAGCCATGCATCGATAGTCGTCACGTCTCGCATGCATTTGCGATGCTAGCAATGTCATCACGTGATGTCAAAAACTAACAAGCGTGTGACAATTATTTGAAAAAACAACAAGAAAATACTTTGTCCCAAAATTTTGACTAAAACATGACTTGATACATCCCTATTTACACAAATCTAAGACAAGAATTTTGGGACGGAGGGAGTACTAAAGCATCAATATTTCAATCCTAGGTTGCTACAAGAGAAGCTTGGATTTCCATCTACCAAGCTGATTGCAGCTCAAGGCTGCAATTGCATTGCACTGGTACGTTAGATATAGTCGGCACACAACTTAACATGCATAGTTGTACCATAGTTCAACAGTAAGCATAGGGTACTTCTTTACATAGTTCATCCATAAAGTGTCACCAACATACCACAAACTAAGGTAGTACTTAACCTAGTTCAGACCAAAAGAGCTTCCATTCTAGCTGCCAGGGTGCGCGCACTGCCCTAAACCCTCTCCAAGTACTCAGCAAGCGCAATGTGTGCCATCCTGAAAGCATGGCCATGGGCGTGGCTAGCGGCTCGTCCAAGTGCATGCTGGACAACACTCATACGGGTGTTATGAACCTTGTGGTTGCGGAAAGGGCATCCGTAGCCCCCAGCACTAGGTCTGACACGTCTGGCATGCACTCCACTGACAAGCTCCCTCCCCTTGCTCCTCCTGTAGATCATCTGGCCTTCTTCATCACTATCAACGTCTTCAGATAGTATCTACATGTAGTAAAAAATGTTGTGTAAATAATGGGAATTCAGCAGGCACAGAGTCTATGAAACATAATATTATAGATGATAGCATAAACCCGAAACCCTAAATGATCTTGATGAAAGAAGTGTGTTATTTATTAGGTGCTACATAAACAACCAATGGGATAACATATAATACAAAATAATGAAGGATCAACCATACATGTATGTGCCAAGCACCCAACACAGTTACCATGACGATGAGAGCACACAACTTAATGCAAAAAAATTCACTCATGACGTAAAATGCATGAACTGATGATGTACCATGGCAGAGCTGCGTAAAGATGTACCAATGCAAAAACAAGACTTAAAACTTACATGGATGACTTGCTGATGTGTCACTAGTGCATGACTCGATAAAATAGGTAGTGAGTTGTATATATTTAGCAATATAGGAAAAGAGAGTCGTCTCTAGACAGTAAATAAATCAACTACATATGTATTCTCCAAGCTTCCAACACACCACCCTTGCTCACTGATATATTTGCTAGTCAAGTAGTAAGATTTGACTACCATATCCAGCTACTATTTTCTGGTTCTCTATCTTAAAGATACCGCTAGTTGTCTATCTTATGGATCTCGTTAGCTAACCGCAAATTGCTATATACATAAGACCATTCTGTTGCTTTCTTGCATCCAGTCCATTGTCATAAAAGAGCCACCCTATATCTAGTAACATATAGATTTTGTGTGGTTAGGATCATGGATATTGAAAGTCCCCATGTTATCATCGTGGCAGATTCCCCTGTTGATACCCCGGCCGTCAATGGTCCTTAACTATTCAACATTCTAGCTAAGTAGTTATTATGAATTCTGACAAGAAGCGATCCAAAATTTTATATTTACAGAGAAACTAATTAACAAAGCTCAAGTAAAATAGTGATGAAATCCAGTTTCTTTATGCATTAGCCGCTGCTTAGAGATAATCAATGTTTAAATTCATTGTCACAATCACTTAGGTAGATCATTAAATTAAAACCAAAGATCAGTGCTCAAAGAACAAAATCAGCAAAACGTATACTCAGCATTTTAAGACCTTATTTGCCTAGTGCATAACTCGTGCACAACGCAAATCAATCTTTATGTTATTATGACAATCATCTGCATAGAAAATTCAATTCCAAGGGCAGCTACGAATTAGTATAAGCACAATAACCAACCCTGGCTGGATTATTAGCAGAACAATTTATATAGATCAAAAAACGACCTCTAAAGGGCTCAACACATGTAACCTAGCAAGTTACCTAACGCATCTACAGAGTCTAGATAGGCATTTCATCGATTAAAGAAAAAAAGAAACCCTGGCCTTCCCCAAAAATAGAGAAAAGGACAGACCAGAGAAAACCTAGGATTTTAGAATAATAATAAAGGAGATAGATGACTAACGTCTTCTTCGTTAACGTCGACGGCGACCACAGGCTCGAGCACAGGAGGAACCAACGATAAAGGAGGAACCGCTGTGGTAGAGGAGCCACCTGCTCCGGCTGTGGCAGAGGAGCCACCTGCTGCGACCGAAGAACCTAGACGGTAGCAAGTAAGTCAAGGCCGCCGGTGCCGGATTATTAGCACAATAACTTATATAGATCAAAAAATGACATATGCATGGCTCAACAAATGTAACCTAGCTAGACAGCAGCCGATCCAGGAATTCACACTACGGTGTTCAAAAATTTATATCGTAAACAAAAAACCCACAAATAATTTTGATACAGAGGGAGTAATATCTGAAATGTTCATGTGAAAATAATTTCTATTCCATCATAATGATAGTACTGACATGAATGACAGAAAAGGAGGATTATTTACTACATGACCATTCAATGAAATCAATGGTAATTGGGCTCCACGAATCAAGCAGTTTTATATGAATTGGCATGAAGTTTAGTGAACAAAGTACACCACTTTTAGTCCATTTACCTTGCATACACCTTCATTAATTTTCTGCCAAAAAATTGGGGTGTATAGATGTACACCCACGCACCCATGTGGACCTACCCCTGAACCTAGAACTACAGAATCTAGGCAGGGATTTCTTCGACTAGAGGAAAACAAAAACCCTAGTCTTCCCCAAAAAAGGAGGAAAGCACTGACCAGAGAAAACTTTGGATTTGGCCCAAAATGGAAGATAAATGACTGACTCTTCTCCGTCGTTGTCGCCGTCGACCACGGGCTCAGGCGAAGGAGTCAGCAGCCGTGGCAGAAGAGTCACCTGCTCCGGCGGAGGTGCCACCTGCTCCAAATGAAGATCCAGGACGGCGGCGAGGACGTAAAGAAGGCCCTGCTGCCCGCTCGACCCCTCGCCGACAGCAATGGGTTTCTCCAGGTCCAGCTTCATACAGTGTTTGGATGCTTCGTCCGCCCGGGCGTCGCCCCCGGCAAGGTCCATCCCTCCCATGGTGCGTGGCATCTCGACGACGGAGGTGCGCGGCAGCTCGACGGTGGAGGTGCGCAGCATCTCGAAGATGGAGGTGCAGCGGCGGGAAGGGTGCACGGCGAGCGGTGAGGCGTGGGAGGAGAAAACCCTTGTTTGTGCCTATCTGTGGATTTGTGGATGGGGAAGAGGACGACGCGGCCGACGATGAGATTGATAAGGGAGAAGCGGAGTGGCCAGCTCTAGACTTTGGGATGATTTAATTAGTACTACTTTGGCCACGTTCACACCACCCCGTGCGTTGTTCACACCGCCCCTGATCTGCTAGGCAGGTTTGAGATGGGCACGATCGTCCACAGCCAGGATTTAGGAGTAATGCACGTGTCATGTTGTAATTTTTTTGAAAATATGTTGTAAAACTTCAGAAACAAAGCAATGGCAAATGAAAAGTTATGAAAATTCAGCATTAACTAGTGGTCATCGGCTTTGATGTAAAAGCAATTGATTTGTTGTATTTATTTGTTAATTCCTAAATATTGAATTTCAGCATGCACCTAAACCATGGTGGTTAGTTCAAATTTGTCTCATCGTGCGGATTCGTCTACCATATGCATGTCGCTAAGGCATCTGGTACCATCGAGGGGAATCAGATGCGGTGCGATGCGACAACATTCATACTGACCCACATCATGTACCCCCAGCCAACCCGACCGGCAACATGCACTGCTAGCCACCTCGATCCGAACCATGCCCTCATGTCCACCATGGGCAACACGCTGCTCAACTAGACACATTTTATGGCAAAATAGTGCATGATGCCCAATCTCGGTGTGCAATATGTGCAGTTGGCTAGCGGTGCACGATTTGAGTATAGCTGGCTAGGTGTGCATGGTTGGTGGCTAGATGACTAATAAGTGTGCTTGCATCATGTCCACGTTATCAAGGTTGACCGATGGGTGTATACGTGGCCATGTGTGCATGCATCGTGTTGGTCCAGCAGGCGTGCGGTGCATGGGGCAGGCCTTGGTGGCTAGAGACCACATAAAGTGGCACCGAGTTTTGAGGCAAATGAAGGATCGGGCCCCGCACTCCCTCCACAGGCTGGACTCGTTCCCTCTCGATGTCTTGATATGGCATGCAATATGGTCCCGTATCATGTGGCCGTGATCTAGATCTTGATTTTTTGAGGTTACAACCCTAGAAATGCTATAAAGGTCCCGAATATGGTAGCGGAGCGATAAAGGCCACACAATGAACTAACCCCCTCCCCCCGGGTAATTTAAGTTTATTTTTCTCTACTCCTATAAAACACTCAGTTTGTGATGGTGGTGTGCATGTCATCCGTCATTTCTGACCATCAGATCAGCATCTAACGACTGTGATGTAAGCTGTGACATTTTTGGAACAAGTCCCCACTTCTTTGCTCCAATTTGCAGAAACCCCTTAGTATCTTCAAACCAATCACATCCCTGCCCCACCTCATCAAGACAGTCACGAGGAATATATTTTGAGTGAAACTTAATACGTATTTTTAGTGATATATATATATATACCAAAACTAGTGTTTTTCTTTCAGGTTTGTGACCATGTATTATTCTACTTTGGATCTGCTGCAACGCACGGGCACATTGCTCGCTTCTTAGTGAACGAGCTAACGAGTTTCACGAGTAGCTCGTTCGTAACAACATAACACCAATTTTCATCTTACGCGACAATTTTTGTAGGCACCTCAGCCCTTCTATTCAATCTAATCTAGATAGGAGGCAACAAACTAGTGCATTTCCTTTTTGAGTCACCATCTTCCTTCTTGAAAACCACATCTACACACTCATCATGTATACCGTAACACATCAGAATCTGTTAACGAGCGCTCACGAGCTTAGCTAGGTTCAAACGAACCTAGCCAATCAGGGTTTTATGCTACTTAATCTCAACGAGCCAAGGATTAATGAGCATGAGTTTAACAAGAAAAGTAGCTCGTTAACCCCCCTTCTGAAGGCTGCTATTGCATTGCACTAGTACCTTAGATGCCAAATCGCACACCAATTAACATAGGTCTACCTTAGTTCAACGCTTCCATATATACAAGACCACACACCACTTAACAGTACTGCTGCACATAGTTCAACCATAAACGTTCACCAACATAGAATAGCCTAGGGTAGTACTTAGCATAGTTAAAACCAAAAAGAGCATCAATTCTAGCTGCGAGAGTGCACACTGCCCTAAAGCCTCATGAAGTACAAGGCATACGTGGCGTGCGCCCCTTGAAAGCGTGGCCATTCTTGAGGGAGCCACGGGCTGCTCCGGCTGCATGCTGAATGACACTCGCCAGGTTGCCTTTCATCAACTTGTTGCGGAAAGGGCATCCGTAGCCCGGCCTTCTGATTCTAGGCCTGACACGTTTTTCGTGCAACCCATTGTCAAGCTCCCTCGTCTTGCGCCTCCTGTAGATCCTCTGGGTTTCTGGGTCGCTGTCGACGTCGTCAGATAGTACCTACATGTAGTACAAAATGTTGTGTAATTATATTTAATATGAGAATTCAGCAGGCACAGAGTCTATGAAACATAATATAATAGATGACAGCGTAAAATATCTTCAAATAATCTTGAAAAAATAAATGCATAACTTATTAGTTGCTACATAAGCAACTAAATGGGATAGTACCATATAGTAAAAAAAATGAAGGATCAACCATACATGTATGTTCCAAGCCCCGAACACAGATACCATGTCGAAGAGAGCAAACAACCTAGGGGCTGTTTGGTTCTAGGCCTAGCATTGCCACATTTTGCCACACATTTTTCCCAAGATTTTCTAAGGTTAGTTCATCAAAATGAGAACCACAAGTTGGCAAGCCTAAGGGAATCTTGCCACACTTTTTGTGTGTACGCCATGTGGGGCCCAAGTGTGGCTTGCCTAAGGTGTGGCTCGAACCAAACACTCACTTAAGTTGGTCAAACTTGCCTAACCTTAGGTGTGGCAACCTTTGGAAAAGTTAGTCACAAACCAAACAGCCCTTTAGTGCAACAAAATTCACTTATTACATAAAAATGCATGAACTGATGATGTAACATGGCAGAGCAGCATACAGATGTACTAATGCAAAAAAATGACTTATAACTTACATGCATGACTTTCTGATGTGCCACTGGTGCATGACTAGACAAAATAGCTAGTGAGCTATATCTATTTAGGGCTAGAATTTTGTGTGCTTATGATCATGGATATTGAAAGTGCCCATGTTATCGTCGTGGAAGTTTCCCCTGTTGATCGATAACCCACCCATCAATGTTCCTGAACTATTCAATGTTAACAGGTTCGTGAGTGAACCGGGATTAATGGGCTGGCCCTGCCTGGACCAAAGCCCTGTTTTCTACTAGTGGTTCTAGGTAAAGTAGTTATTATGAATTCTGACAATAAATGATCCCAAATGTTGTACTAAAAAACTAATTAAGACAACTCAAGTAAAACATTGATGATATCCAATTTCTTTCTAAAATAGCGATTGCTTAGAGATATTCAATGTTTAAAATCATTGCCACAGCCACTTATGGAACATTTAAACCAAAGATCGATCAAGTGCACATAGAACAAAAGCAGCCAAACATGTACTCAATATTTTAATACCTTATTTGCCTTGTACTGACTAGAGAAACCCTAGGATATTTGAAAATAAATAAATAAAGGGGATAGATGACTAACATCTTCTTCGTTCACGTCGCCGACGACCACAGGCTGGGGCAGAGGAGGCAACACCCGCGGCAGACAAGCAACCGGCTGAGGGTGAGGAGCCACTTGCTTCGGCAGAGAAGCCAGAGGAGCTACCTATTCCGGATTATTAGTAGAATAATTTATATAGATCAAAAACTGACATATACATGCCTTAACAAATGTAATCTAGCTACACGGCTGCGGATCCAGGATTTCATACTTGGGTGTTAAAAAATTTATATTGCAAACTAAAACCACAACAATATTTTTCAAATGGAGGGAGTAATATCTAAAATGTTCATGTGAAAAGATTCTTTTTCCATCATAATGACAGTACTGACATGAATGACAGAAAATGAAGATTATATACTTCATGACCATACAATATGCCATTTTCATAAACAAGGCATGGTGTTGTTATCCTTAAGTTGCAGAAAATATTTTCACAATCACCTACGTAGGCAATTAAATTCCAAGGTCCAGCTACGTATTTGTATTAGCACAATCACCAACCCTAGCTGGATTTATTAGCAGAATAATTTATCTAGATCAAAATATGACCTATACAGGGCTCAACACATGTAACCTAGTTAGTTACCTAACGCATCTACATTCATATGGAGTCCATCGATCAAAGATAAAAAGTAACCCTGGCCTTCCCCAAAAATATAGAAAAGGACTGACCAGAGAACACCTAAGATTTTACAACAAAATAAAGGAGATAGATGACTAACGTCTTCTTTGTTGACGTCGCCGACGACCACAGGCTCGGGCACAGGAGGAGACACCTGCTCCGTCTGAGGAGCCAGAGCAGCTACTTGGGCCCACATACATAGCAGAATATTTTATATAGATCGAAAAATGTCATACACATGCCTCAACTAATGTAACCTAGCAACACAGCTTCGGATCCAGGATTTCACAGTTGGGTGTTCAAAAATTTATATTGCAAACTAAAACCACAACAATATTTTTCAAACGGCTGAGATCAAGTTGGCTTTTGACTCCACAAGGCATTCGTCTGCCTCTGCTTCTGTTACTCAAGAAATGAAAGAGTTAGGAGTAATATCTAAAATGTTCATGTGAAAATATTCTTTTTCCATCATACTGACAGTACTGACATGAATGACAGAAAATGAAGATTATTTACTACATGACCATACAGTATGACATTTTCATAAACAAGGCATGGTGTTGTTATCCTTTACTTGCAGAAAATATTATGCTAAAAATAAGCAACCAAAAAATATATTTCAAGTAGGGATGATAACAAGTCTAAAATATTACACCCTATGGTAATTGGACTCCAGGAATCAAGCAATTGGTGTTGAGCAAATTGAACGACAAAAATTGTGTCTGCTGGATTAAGCGTTATAGGCTAGTTTTATACGAATTGACATGAAGTTTAGTGCACAAACTACACCACTTTTAGTCCATTTACCAATAAAACACCATATATAAGAAATTTCTGCCAAAAAAATTCGGGTGCACTACTGTACCGGTGCTGCTGCTATCAAAATTTGGCATCAACACATTTTGGATGCACGAGAGCCATGGGATCGGAGTGGTTGGTAGATCTTAAAAACAACATAACCTATACAATGAGGAGCCGACCCCCACACCCATGCACCCATGTGGATCCGCCCTGGAACCTAACGGATCTAAAGAATCTGGGTACGGATTTCATATATGGAAGAAAAGTAGAAACCCTAGCCATGCCCAAAAATAGAGAAAGGACTGAACAAGGAAACCTAGGATATTACAAAAAATAGGAGTTAGATGACTGACCTCTTCTCTGTCATCGTCGCTGTCGACGTCGACCACGGGCTACAGCAGAGGAGACAGATGGCATGGCAGAGGAGTCACCTGCTCCGGCGGAGGAGCCACCTGCTCCGGATGAAGAGCCTGGACGTCGTCGAGGACGTCAAGGCCGCCCTACTGCCCACTCGACCCCTCACCAGCGGGGACGGGTTTCTCCATGTCTAGCTTCGCATGGGGCATGGATGCTTCGTACGCCAGGGTGTCGGCCCCGGCGTCGCCCCTCCCTCCCATGGTGCGCTTGGGCATCTCGACGTCGGAGGTGCAGCGGCGGGAAGGGTGCAACGGCGGGAAGTGCATGGCGAGTGGTGAGGCGTGGCAGGAGAAAACCCTCGATTGTGGCTTTTTGTGGATGGAGAAGAGGATGGGAAGAGGGGGGCGGCGATGAGATTAATGCTATGGGGAAGCGGATCTGTCGGCTTTAGTCCTTGGCTAGTCAAACACAATTGTTGCCACGTTCACACCTCCCCGTGCGTTGTTCACACCACCACGTCTGCCACGTCAAAATGCAACTTCTCACTAAAATGAATGGCCCGATCGTGCACAACCATGATTTAGGAGTAATGCAACTTCCCTTCAAAAAAATGTGTAATGCAACTGCTCCCTCATTACACAGAACAAAGTCATACAGTGGGACAACTGCATTTGTAGGCTTGTTTCACGTGCACATGTCATGTTTTATATTTGTCCAAAAATATGTTATAAAACTATACAAACAATGGAATGGCAAATGGATGTGACAAAACTTCGTCGGCAACCGCGCGGATTCGTCTGCCATATGCCTGATGTTTGGTACCGAGGAGGGGAATGTTGATCCACGCGATGCCATGCGTTTCATCTGGACCCATATCATGCACCCCTAGCCTACCGGGCCGACAACATGCGCCGCTAGCCTTCTCGATCCAAACCATGCGCTAGTGTCCACCATGGGCAGAGATGCTCATGTGGACAAGTTTGGTAGCACTAGTGAATGACGTCGGATCTCGGTGTGCAATATGTGTAGCCGCGTGTCTCTTTGGCATGCCTGACATACCGACGGGACGGACTCGTCGAAGGTCCCATGAACTATAGTGGGGTCAATGGTGGATGTATGGTGTGGGTCAACCTGGCTAACGGTGCATGGTTTGAGTGTAGGTGGCTAGGTGTGCATGGCTGAGGACTAGATGGCTAATGAATGCGCATGCATCATGTGTACATTGTCAAGGTTGAACGGTGGGTGTCTACGTGGCCATGCGTGCATGCATGGTGTGGGTCCAGTTGGCGTGTGGCGCATTGGACGTGCCTTGGTGGCTAGGGCACACATCTTGCGGGACAGAGTTCTGAAGCAGATGAAGGGGCGGTCCCCGCTCTCCGTCCACAGGCCGGGCTCGTTCCCTCTCGATGGCTAGCTCCGGGATGCGTTTTGGTCTCGTTTACACACAACCTACGTGAAGGCTTATGCGTGCCGCTCTCAATGTTCGACCACACCCACACCGCGACAGGTCCCAAGAAATTCCGATCCCTCGTGAATTTGCACGGATTATAGCGGCGGCAGATGACACCCGGCATTTTTGCCCTTGACAACGGCTCTGAGGCGGCCCTTTCCATTGGTAGCACATGGCCCATATATGGACCAGAGCTTAGCATGCGACTATCACCCCAATCCCTGCTATGATTTCATGTGGCCGTGGTATAGATCCTAAATTTCCGAGGATACTACCCTAGAAATGCGGCAAATGTCCCGAATATGGCACACGGGCTCCGAGAAAGGCCGGGACCTTGCATGCACTTTTGGATTGATTGTTCTCCATTGACCTGAGAGAAAGCACCGACGAAAATGGAGGAACGGGTCCGCACTCAGTGCGCAAACCGGATGCGTTACCTCAAGGTAGCTAGATCCAAACCATGCACCCTCGCCGTCTAGACCCACGTGGCGCACCACTTAGGCACTAGACCCACACCACTTACGCCGGCCCCCAAGCCAAGGATTCCCCCGTGTAGACTCATAGGTCGCACCCGACAAAATAGCTTAGCACAAGACTTTCACCCTGATTTCCACAACATGCACCACTACATGTAAGTGTCCACAAAATGGACTATCATATTATCAACATTTTTTTGCCAAAACAAGTAAGTTGTTTTTAAATTGCTTGAAAATAGCAAGGTTTATGTTAAATTATAATTTCATTAATTACACATTAGACGGTGCATTTTTTGTCCCTCAAAAAGGGGTGCATTCCTTTTTGTACACTCACAAAATTCCTTCCTTCCCTCGAAAAAATGAATCCTTCTTCACCCTCTCACGATCACGTTCACGGTGGCCTCGCCCTATAATCTAGGAGTGGTCGATCCAATCTCCCCACGGGGGACAACTTCCATGAACTATCTATCTTGTTTGGTTGCAAATATCTCTCCAAAAGGGTTTATTATGGGAAAATCACATTCTTTTGTCTTTCCTTCCAAAGATATGTGGCGAAAAAACATGGAACAAAATTGTAGAAGGCATGGTGGGATACGTGCACATGCTGTCTTTTGTCCTACAAGTGCACTTGTTGGCAAATTGCATGTGCACGTGTCATGTTTCATTTTTTCTAGAAAATTATGTTGTACACCTTTACATAGACGCTTGAATTATTGTTTTCATATGTTAATAATTCCTAAATATAGAATTTTAGCATGCACATAACACATGGCATCCAAGCTTCGTTGGCGACCGCTTGGATTCGTCTGGCATATGCCCGCTGTCCGGTACCGGGCAGGGGAATGTGGATCAACGTGATGCCATGCGTTTCATATGGACCCATGTCATGCACCCCTAGCCAACCGAGCCGACAACATGTGCCGCTAGGCTTCTCAATCCTAACCATGCGCTAGTGTCCACCGTGGGTAGAGATGCTCAGGTGCATAGGTTTGCTGGCACTAGTGAATGACGTCGTATCTCGGTGTGCAATATGTGTAGTCGCGTGTTGCATTGAGATGCCTGGCATGCCGAGGGAAGGGACTCAGCGAACGTCCAACGAACTGAGGTGGGGTCAATGGTGGATGCATGGTGTGGGTCAACCTGGCAAACGGTGAACGGTTTGAGTGTAGGTGGCTAGGTGTGCATGGCTGGGGGCTAGATGGCTAATGAGTGCGCATGTGTCTTGTGTACATTGTCAAGGTTGACCGGTGGGTGTCGACTTGGCCACGCGTGCATGCATGGTGTGGGTCCAGTTGGCGTGCGGTGCATGGGACGTGCCTTGGTTGCTAGGGTCCACATCTTGCGGCACCGAGTTCTGAAGCAGATGAAGGGGCAGGCCCCGCACACCGTTCGTAGGCCGGACTCGTTCCCTCTCAATGGGCAATGGCTCTGAGGCGGCCCTTCTCTTTGGTGGCACATGGCCCATATATATGGATCAAAGAGCTTAGCATGCGATTGTTACCCCATTCCCTGCTACGATTTCATGTGGCCGCTGCCTAGATCATGAATTCCAGAGGACACTACCCTAGAAATGCGGCAAATGTCCCGAATATGGCACGCGGGACCCAAGAAAGGTCGTGACCTAGCATGCACGTTTTGATTGTTCTCCGTTGACCCGAGAGAAAGCACCGATGAAAACGGAGGAACAGGCCCGCACTCAGTGCGCAAACCGGACGAGTTACCTCAAGGTAGCTAGATTCAAACCATGCACCCCCGCCGTTTAGACCCACGTGGCGCACCCCTTAGGCACTAGACCCACACCACTTACGCCGGCCCCCAAGCCAAGCATTCCCCCCGGGTAGACTCATATGTCGCACACCACAAAATAGAATTAGCACAAGACTTTCACCCCAATTCACGAGGTTACTACCCTGTGCACCCCTAGCCAGCATGATACACTGCATGCACCTAGAGCTACCTGGGCCCACATCATGCACCACTACACGTAAGTGTCCACAAAATGAACTAACCCATAATCAACTTTTTTTTGTGCCTGTAAGTGCATCTAGTGCCCCTTAGTGATTTTGGTGTATTGAAGACTTATAGGTTAAGGGACTAATGTGTTTGTGAGTGTACACAGGTCTATAAGTCTATGAGGAGTTTGTTATTTACGATGAATGTCGACCCCTAAAAATGAATGTCTTCAACTGAAGACTTTGGTTTTCTTGAAGACTTTGAAAGTTAAGAAATTGGTGTGCCCCTGAAGACTTGATATTCATGCGAGGATTATGAAGCGTGAAGACTTTTGTTTTCGTAGTTTCATTTTCTTCTTCTTGAGTCATAGGAAACACCGTACTGTTAAAGGGGGTCGAGGTAAAACTAAGGAAAAATTTCCAGGTGATGCTCAACTCAAAATCCTACACCTACCCAATCCTTTCGAGTGAAGCTATTGGAAATCTCATACAGTTTAGTCAAGTTCTTCAGTGACAGAGACGAAGTTCTTCTGTTCTCTGAGGAATTTGTTCTGACTGAGGAGTTAGGAATTCGCCAGTGCGGATTGCCTACAAGTGAGGATTATGATAGCCCTGAGGAATTTGATACTCAAATTTCCGACCGTTGCTGTGCTACGTGCCAGCTGTCCCAAAATATCTACCCACCTAACGGTCATATCATTGAAGGGCATTTATGTCTTATCATGTCGGGCTGCTCCCTAGGCTATAAATAGCCGCCCTCTACAACCACTAGCTGGTTGGCTGCTCCGTGAGATAGATTGACACTTGTCATTTAGAGCATCCCATCCTCCGAGGACTTTGAGCGAAAATCATCAAGTGAGGAAAAACCCAAAAACCCAAACACCTACAAACCCAAAGTGATTGAGCATCACTGAAGAGATTGTTCCTGTGTGGAACCGACGCTTGTTACCTTTGAGGACTGTGCATCCTCCAGACGGTTAGGCGTCATGGTCTAGAGCATCCAAGAGGAAATTGTGGATTGCCGAGTGACCGAGTATGTGAAGGTTTGGAAGTCACCTGAAGATTTACCATGAGTGGTTGGGCGAGGTCTGTGTGACCTTAGCTCAAGGAGAATACAGTGAGGACTAGGTGTCCTGGACTGTGTGTTCAGGACTGGGTGTCCGGGACTGTGTGTCCTCAGGTTTAAATACCTAGCTGCTCCAACCAGACGTACAACTGTCACAGCAGTTGGAACTGGTCTACCAAATCAGTGTCTTCACCGAGCTACTGGTTCTATTTCCTCAACCCTTTCATTTCCTCGCATACTTGCTATGTATTTGATCATTACTGTTTGAAGACTTTGTCTGAAGACTTTCTTAATTTCCTTAGTTCAAATTCTTCAGTCAGTTTGTCTTCTGCCTGCTTATCCTGTGTTTACGCTTCTCGTACTCTGTGCTTGTTTTCATTTCATCATGATGACTGTGCTACTGCTCTGTTATGCTTGCATCTGAGTACTCATTCCGCTGCTAAGTAGTTCGTCGCTTAGGAATTTCCTCACCTTGATATTCCTCAGTGACCAATTTGTAAAAATCGCCTATTCACCCCCCCTCTAGTCGATATAACGCACTTTCAATTGGTATCAGAGCAAGGTACTCCCTTGTTCTGTGTGATTTTGGTTTAACCACCTGGAGTTTTAGTTATGTCGACTGCAGGCATGATCAAGGTCTCAGCTGGGTGTCCTACCTTCGATGGGACGGACTACCCCTACTGGAAGAACAAGATGCGCATGCATCTTGAGGCAATTGACAACGACCTCTGGTATGTTGTGGAAAAGGGTGTTCCCTCTGTCACTCCTTCCGTAAACGCTGCTGATGTGAAGAGATTCAAGCAACTCGACTCTCAAGCGAAGAATATCATATGTGGCCATCTGAGCAAAGGGCAGTATGGCAGAGTGAGTGCTTTGGAGACAGCTAAGCTTATCTGGGATAGGCTGTCCAAGGTCAACGAAGGAGTCTCAACTCAATGTGACTCTCGAGTTGACGTTCTTCGCAATCTCTTCAACCGCTTCAAAAGACTCGACAATGAAAATGTTCAGCAAACCTTTGATCGGCTCACTGACATTTCAAACGAGCTTCAAGCACTGGGTGCCACTGACATCACCGACCATGAGGTGGTGAAGAAATTGCTGAGGTCACTCGATTCTTCATTCGATACACTGGCACTGATGATTCAAGAACGTGGTGACTACAAGTCACTTGATCCTGCTGATATCCTCGAGAGGCTAAATACTCATGAATTCCAACTAGCTGAGAAGAGAGATCTCTACGGACCGAGCTATGGTAGATCTCGTGCACTGAAAGCCAAGGCAATCTCTGAATCTGAAGATGAAGATTCTGGTAGCAGCCTTGGTGATCCTGAAGAACTGAGTCAGGAGCTAGCAATGCTCGTGAGGAAATTCCAGAAGTTCTCTAGACATGGCCGATTTGGAAAATCCTCAAGAGGTGATGACATGAAATCAGATTCCTCATCCCGTGATTACAAGAAGAGAACTTGCCATAAATGCAAGAAACCTGGTCACTACATTACTGATTGTCCTCAGTGGGAGAAGGAATCAAAGAAGAAGAAATACAAGGATGATAGTTCAGATGACTCTAAGAGGAAGAAGAAATCTTCAAAGTCCTCATCGTCAAGATCTTCAAAATCTTCATCTCACAAGAAGAGCAGCTCCAAGAAAGCTCGGGCATTCATTGGCAAGGAAATGGACTCTGAAGCTGAATCTGAGGAACATGAGGAAGAGGAAGCATCTGAGGAGTCAGACTCTGGTGTGGCGAGCCTAGCCCTCGCTACTGCTTACGTTAGCAAGTCCATCTTCAACACTGAGGAAAATGGCTTCCCCAACACTGCTGATGACGGCAACGATGACTATGCTCCCACCTATTGCTTCATGGCAAAAGGTGCCAAGGTACTCAAATATCCCTCCTCTGAATCAAGTGAGGATGAATCTGATGATAACCTCAAACCCAGCTATTCCAAACTTGCTAATATTGCTGTGAAACAACAAAAGGCTTTGGAAAAGGTTCAAAATATGCTAGACAAAAGCGATGATCTGTTAGGTGAGGAAATGGATCGAACTCAAACACTGACTGATAATCTTCAGCAACTACAGTCTAAGTTTGACAACCTTCAAGGTCGTCATGAAACTCTCCTAGCCGATCATGAGAAGCTTTCTTATGAATTTCTTCAAAGAAAGCAAGATCTTGAGAAGCTAAGGGTGAGTCATGAAGATCTTCAGAAGGAAAATGATTCTTTGCTTGCTCAACAGATTAGTTCCGCTCAGGAAGAATTTATTCCACCATGCTTGAAATGCATTGAACGTGAAACTGCTAATTCTTCACCTGAATTTTCAAATGCTTCCATTGCTGCAAATTCTTCAACTATCTCTGTGGTCACAAATTCCACATCTGAGGATACCACTAGTATCACTGACGAAAATGCAGGGTTGAAGGAATTGTATGTGACAGGCATGTACAAAAGCCTCAAAGGGCATCAGACTCGTTGTGATGTGCTCAAAAAGCAGATCTTGAACAGGAACCCTAGGAAAGAGGGTATTGCCTTTGAGAGGAAACTCAATGCTGATGGAACCTACTGGAAACCGGAGCAGTATCCCAAAACCTCATGGGTTGCTGTGAAGGGACCTCCCGTAGATCCATCCACTTTATCTGGCTTTACTTGTGAATCCTCATATTCATCTGATGAGTCATTTGACTCCAACTATAAACTGTTCAAAAATCAGAATGGTGAGGTATTTGCTAGATATGTTGGATCTACCTGCAGGAATGGTCCCCCTATGAAGAAAATCTGGGTTCCCAAAAGGTGCCTTGAAAGTCTTTAGGTGAATGTCCTCATGACACCACCTGTGAAGAATAAGAACCCCAGATCAAATTCTTCACATGAGCCAAGGTCTTCATATGGATCCAAGTCCTCTTATAAATCAAATTCCTCACATGGATCCAAGTCCTCACATGAACATCATCGTGCTAACACTTCTGTTTCGCAGGGAAAGCCTAAGGGCTATGACTATATGCATTATTCTTCAAATCATTATGTTCATAAGTCCTCGAAGAATTTCTCTGCTTATTCATATGCTTACCCTAACCCCTCTTATGTGAAACGAAGTGGTCTGGCGTCTATGCCACCTTTCTCTTATGGAGCTCGCAGAATGATGAACTCTTTGCCACCCCTCCAGATGTGGGTGGTGAAGAAAAGGAACTAATCTCTTATGCAGGGTCAGGTCTCTAGACGAACTAAATCGTCTGAAGAATTTGCTGGAGACCTGAAATGCTTGAAAGGATGCAAGCTAATCATGAAGAAATGATTTATTCATTTCTCACGTCCTCACATTGCTATATATATACATATGTTGCTTTAATTGATGAAATATGTCTGATGAATTTGATGTCATATTCTTCACTCTGAAGTATATGAGTTCGTAAGATGCACTAATTCATCTGCAGGATGATTTACCCAAAGCTACTGAGTGGGTCCTCGATAGTGGATGTACAAATCACATGACCGGTGACAAGAGCTTACTGATGAACACTCCTTTATCTCCATCACACTTGAAGCATATCACCTACGCTGACAAAGGCAAAAGCAAGGTATTGGGTCTAGGTAGGGTTGCAATCTCAAAGGATCAACACATGGATAAAGTCATGCTTGTCGAGTCCCTCGGATTCAACCTCATGTCTGTCTCAATGCTTTGTGATCTTGATATGGTTGTTGTCTTTGGCAAATATCGTTGCTTAGTGCTCATGGAATCTGACAATTCCAAAGTCTTCGAAGGCTTTAGGAGAGGAGACTTGTATATTGTTGATTTCTCTGCAGGACCACAGCCTGCCACTTGTCTACTTGCTAAAGCTTCAGAAGGCTGGCTATGGCATCGACGACTGGGTCATGCTGGCATGAGGAACTTACACACGCTCGTGAAGAAAAAGCACGTCATTGGCATCGAGGGTGTCAAATTCCTCAAAGATCATCTTTGTGGGGCTTGTGAGGCTGGAAAGATGACTAGAGCCAAGCACCCCTCGAAGACTATCATGACTACTTCTCGTCCTTTTGAATTGCTTCATATGGATCTCTTTGGCCCTACTCATTATGCCACACTAACAAATGCAGCATCTCTATATGGCTTTGTCATTGTTGATGACTATTCTCGTTACACATGGGTGCATGTCATTACTTACAAAACTGAAGTGCAGGAAGTCTTCAGACGATTTTCCTCAAGGGCTTCGATGAATTTCGGCGTGAAGATCAAGCATATACGTAGTGACAATGGGACTGAGTTCAAGAATACTGGTCTTGATGACTATCTCGATGAACTTGGTATTACTCATGAGCTATCTGCCCCATACACTCCTCAGCAGAATGGCGTTGTGGAGCGCAAGAACAGGACTCTTGTTGAGATGGCTCGCACCATGCTTGATGAATACAAGACACCTCATCACTTCTGGCCTGAGGCAATTGATACTGCATGCCACATCATCAACAGGGTATATCTTCACAAATTCTTCAAGAAGACCTCATATGAACTCCTCACTGACAAGAAACCCAATGTGAGTTATTTCAAAGTCTTCGGTGCTAAATGCTAGATTAGAGATCCACATCACAATTCTAAACTTGCACCGAAAGCACATGAAGGTTTTATGCTTGGTTATGGAAAGGACTCGCACAGCTACAGGGTCTTCAATACCTATCACAACAAGGTTGTTGAAACTGTAGATGTGCGGTTCGATGAAACTAACGGCTCGCAAAGAGAGCACCTACCTCCTGTGCTAGATGAAAAGACGCCTGAGGAAACCATCAAGTTCAAAGCTACTGAGGATGTCATTCCTACTGAAGAATCTGCTGAAGAAATTATTCTAGAACATGAAGAACAGCATGCTGGCACATCTGAAGAAAATGGCTCTGAAGAAAATGCTGAGCCAAGTCAAAGTCGTCAACCTGCTCATCCCCGCGTTGCAAATGAAGTACTGATTGAGAGAATCATCAACGACATCAATGCACCAGGTCCTCTGACTCGCTCAAAAGCTTCACATTTATCTAACTTGAAGACTTTGACTGAAGACTTTCTCAATTTCCTTAGTTCAATTTCTTCAGTCAGTTTGTCTTCAGCCTGCTTATCCTGTGTTTATGCTTCTTGTACTCTGTGCTTGTTTTCATTTCATCATGATGACTGTGCTACTGCTCTGTTATGCTTACATCTGAGTACTTATTCCGCTGCTAAGTAGTTCGTCGCTTAGGAATTTCCTCACCTTGAAATTCCTTAGTGACGAATTTGTAAAAATCACCTATTCACCCCCCCTCTAGTCGATATAACGCACTTTCAATTGGTATCAGAGCAAGGTACTCCCTTGTTCTGTGTGATTTTGGTTTAACCACCTGGAGTTTTAGTTATGTCGACTGCAGGCATGATCAAGGCCTCAGTTGGGTGTCCTACCTTCGATGGGACGGACTACCCCTACTGGAAGAACAAGATGCGCATGCATCTTGAGGCAATTGACAACGATCTCTGGTATGTTGTGGAAAAGGGTGTTCCCTCTGTCACTCCTTCCGTAAACGCTGCTGATGTGAAGAGATTCAAGCAACTCGACTCTCAAGCGAAGAATATCATATGTGGCCATCTGAGCAAAGGGCAGTATGGCAGAGTGAGTGCTTTGGAGACAGCTAAGCTTATCTGGGATAGGCTGTCCAAGGTCAACGAAGGAGTCTCAACTCAACGTGACTCTCGAGTTGACATTCTTCGCAATCTCTTCAACCGCTTCAAAAGACTCGACAACGAAAATGTTCAGCAAACCTTTGATCGCCTCACTGACATTTCAAACGAGCTTCAAGCACTGGGTGCCACTGACATCACCGACCATGAGGTGGTGAAGAAATTGCTGAGGTCACTCGATTCTTCATTCGATACACTGGCACTGATGATTCAAGAACGTGGTGACTACAAGTCACTTGATCCTGCTGATATTCTCGAGAGGCTAAATACTCATGAATTCCAACTAGCTGAGAAGAGAGATCTCTACGGACCGAGCTATGGTAGATCTCGTGCACTGAAAGCCAAGGCAGTCTCTGAATCTGAAGATGAAGATTCTGGTAGCAGCCTTGGTGATCCTGAAGAACTGAGTCAGGAGCTAGCAATGCTCGTGAGGAAATTCCAGAAGTTCTCTAGACGTGGCCGATTTGGAAAATCCTCAAGAGGTGATGACATGAAATCAGATTCCTCATCCCGTGATTACAAGAAGAGAACTTGCCATAAATGCAAGAAACCTGGTCACTACATTACTGATTGTCCTCAGTGGGAGAAGGAATCAAAGAAGAAGAAATACAAGGATGATAGTTCAGATGACTCTAAGAGGAAGAAGAAATCTTCAAAGTCCTCATCGTCAAGATCTTCAAAGTCTTCATCTCACAAGAAGAGCAGCTCCAAGAAAGCTCGGGCATTCATTGGCAAGGAAATGGACTCTGAAGCTGAATCTGAGGAACATGAGGAAGAGGAGGCATCTGAGGAGTCAGACTCTGGTGTGGCGAGCCTAGCCCTCGCTACTGCTTACGTTAGCAAGTCCATCTTCAACACTGAGGAAAATGGCTTCCCCAACACTGCTGATGACGGCAACGATGACTATGCTCCCACCTATTGCTTCATGGCAAAAGGTGCCAAGGATGATTTACCCAAAGCTACTGAGTGGGTCCTCGATAGTGGATGTACAAATCACATGACCAGTGACAAGAGCTTACTGATGAACACTCCTTTATCTCCATCACACTTGAAGCATATCACCTACGCTGACAAAGGCAAAAGCAAGGTATTGGGTCTAGGTAGGGTTGCAATCTCAAAGGATCGACACATGGATAAAGTCATGCTTGTCGAGTCCCTCAGATTCAACCTCATGTCTGTCTCAATGCTTTGTGATCTTGATATGGTTGTTGTCTTTGGCAAATATCGTTGCTTAGTGCTCATGGAATCTGACAATTCCAAAGTCTTCGAAGGCTTTAGGAGAGGAGACTTGTATATTGTTGATTTCTCTGCAGGACCACAGCCTGCCACTTGTCTACTTGCTAAAGCTTCAGAAGGCTGGCTATGGCATCGACGACTGGGTCATGCTGGCATGAGGAACTTACACACGCTCGTGAAGAAAAAGCACGTCATTGGCATCAAGGGTGTCAAATTCCTCAAAGATCATCTTTGTGGGGCTTGTGAGGCTGGAAAGATGACCAGAGCCAAGCACCCCTCGAAGACTATCATGACTACTTCTCGTCCTTTTGAATTGCTTCATATGGATCTCTTTGGCCCTACTCATTATGCCACACTAACAAATGCAGCATCTCTATATGGCTTTGTCATTGTTGATGACTATTCTCGTTACACATGGGTGCATGTCATTACTTACAAGACTGAAGTGCAGGAAGTCTTCAGACAATTTTCCTCAAGAAGACCTCATATGAACTCCTCACTGACAAGAAACCCAATGTGAGTTATTTCAAAGTCTTCGGTGCTAAATGCTGGATTAGAGATCCACATCAGAATTCTAAATTTGCACCGAAAGCACATGAAGGTTTTATGCTTGGTTACGGAAAGGACTCGCACACCTACAGGGTCTTCAATGCCTATCACAACAAGGTTGTTGAAACTGTAGATGTGCGGTTCGATGAAACTAACGGCTCGCAAAGAGAGCACCTACCTCCTGTGCTAGATGAAAAGACGCCTGAGGAAACCATCAAGTTCAAAGCTACTGAGGATGTCATTCCTACCGAAGAATCTGCTGAAGAAATCATTCCAGAACATGAAGAACAGCATGCTGGCACATCTGAAGAAAATGGCTCTGAAGAAAATGCTGAGCCAAATCAAAGTCGTCAACCTGCTCATCCCCGCGTTGCAAATGAAGTACAGATTGAGAGAATCATCAACGACATCAACGCACCAGGTCCTGTGACTCGCTCAAAAGCTTCACATTTATCTAACTTTTGTGGGCATTTTGCTTTCGTCTCTATCACAGAGCCCACCAAAGTTGATGAGGCATTTCTGGAGCCTGAGTGGATTCAAGCAATGCAAGAGGAATTACATCAATTCAAGCTGAACAATGTGTGGGAGCTTGTCAAGCGACCGGACCCATGCAAGCACAATATCATCGGTACCAAATGGATCTACCACAACAAGCAAGATGAAAATGGCCTAGTGGTGAGGAACAAGGCTCGTCTTGTAGCTCAAGGCTACACACAGGTTGAAGGAATTGATTTCGATGAGACTTTTGCACCTGTTGCTAGACTTGAGGCTATTCGCATATTGCTTGCTTATGCTAACCATCATAATATCATCTTATATCAAATGGATGTGAAAAGTGCATTCCTCAATGGTAAGCTTGAGGAAGAAGTATATGTTGCTCAACCCCCAGGTTTTGAAGATCCTAAGCATCCTGACAAAGTCTTCAGACTCAATAAGGCCCTCTATGGCCTCAAGCAGGCCCCTCGGGCGTGGTATGATACTCTGAAGGAATTCCTCATGAAGAAAGGCTTCAAACCCGGTTCACTCAACCCAACTCTTTTCACCAAAACCTATGATGATGAATTATTCGTGTGCCAAATATATGTTGATGATATTATCTTTGGCTGTACTAACCAACATTACAGTGACGAATTTGCTTACATGATGAGTGAGGAATATCAAATGTCCATGATGGGAGAATTGAAATTCTTCTTAGGTCTTCAAATTCGTCAACAACGTAATGGCATCTTCATTTCTCAAGAGAAATACCTCAAGGATGTTCTGAGGAAATTCGGTATGCAAGAATGCAGAGGCGTCAAAATCCCTATGCCCACAAATGGCCATCTATGCACTGATGAAAATGGAATAGACTTCGATCAAAAGGTATACCGCTCCATGATTGGCTCTTTATTGTACCTATGTGCATCTAGGCCGGATATTATGCTTAGTGTTTGCATGTGTGCCCGTTTTCAAGCTACACCGAAGGAATCACACCATAAGGCTGTGAAACATATTCTTCGATATCTAGCTCACACTCCAACACTTGGATTATGGTATCCCAAGGGCTCGGCTTTTGATCTCATTGGATATTCTGACTCTGACTATGTTGGTGATCGTGTGGACCGCAAGTCAACATCAGGCACATGCCATTTCCTCGGACGATCCTTAGTATGTTGGTCCTCGAAGAAGCAGAACTGTGTATCACTCTCTACTGCTGAAGCTGAGTATATTGCTGCTGGTTCTTGCTGTGCTCAATTGCTATGGATGAAGCAAACCCTCAAGGACTACGGCATCAATGTGAAGAATGTGCCACTCTACTGCGACAATGAGAGTGCCATCAAAATTGCTCATAACCCAGTTCAGCACTCGAAGACAAAGCACATCGAGATTCGTCATCATTTTCTTCGAGATCATGTGTTGAAGGGTGACATCTCTATTGATCCCGTGAAGTCTGAAGAACAACTAGCGGATATCTTCACAAAGCCCTTGGATGAGAAGAGATTTAGCAAGTTGCGGTGTGAGCTAAATATCTTAGAATCTTCGAATGTCCTTTGAAAAGGACACACATCCTAACACTTATGCAAATTGATGACTTAGATGTGCAACACATGAAGAAACGTTTTTCTTCAATCAATGAAGACTAACCCTCTAAGTGTGAAGAAATTAATGAAGAATTTGACTCTCAGAGCCCTACGACAATTGTACGCGGTGTCTGAAATCATCATTCTTACACGGTGGGTCACGCCACCACAAAAAGTTGAAAATCTTCAAAATTTGAGTTTTTCATCATTGTGCAAATTCTTCAAATTTTCAAATTCATCAACTTTGCAAAATCTTCACTCTTTCCGTCTATGTTCTTCATTGACTATATATATATATATATTTGAGTTTTCTGTCCTCTACAGCATTCACTTATTGCTAATTCTTCAAGTTGTGTTTCTTCTAAGTGAATGTGATCGGACCCGTTCCCCCTCAATGCTAAACTCAATCCAGTCCGTTCACAAATTCTTTATGTGCGTTCTATTTGAAACCCGTTCAAAGTCTTCACTGTGTCCTTGACAGCTGAAGAATTTGCGAACGAAACATTAAAATATTCTTATCTGAATTTTCGGCTTTTGCCGTTCAAACCGTTCCTTATCCCTCGATAAGATTTATCTATTCACCATCGATCTAACACGATCTCCACTTCATAGTTCGTGGGTGACACATGTCGCTAGGATGAGAAGGGTCAGGGGCACGTTTGTCCATTTTCTTCGGACGAGCGGTTTTTCACCTCTGCTATAAATACCCCTCACCCTCCTCAGAGCTCATTTACCCCGCTCGATCTTACTCCCTCGCTCGAGCTCTCAGACCTAGCGCCGCCGCTACACTCCATCGTCGCCGGTGAGGAAGAGCTTCACTACCTCGACCTCGTCGCCGTCGTACTCACGCCGGCCGCGGAAATCCTCACTCCGCCGCCGCCGTAGCTGTTTTCCATCGCCAAGTTAGGGCGTGGAAGATCTGAACGGACGAACATCTCCACTGCCACTCTCAGTTCGTCGTGTTCTTCGTCAAGGGTAAATAAAATTTATTTTTACTGCCCTTGTTGATTCTGATGATTTCCACAAAATCTTCAAAAGGTGTTTATTCTTCAACTTTCATGTTCTTAAACACCAACTTGCTTCTGTCCTTGATCAGTTTCTCTAAGCAACGTTTTTCTTCAAGATTCCTCAATTGTGTGGATTTTCAATCTACACAACTCTGGAACCTAAGTCAAAAATGCTTAGTGAAATTCCTCAAGACACCCCTGGTCATCTTCCTCAAACTTGATACTTTTGAAAATCTTCTGAGAACGCATATGACCTCTCCAAAACTCTTCGCACCTATATTCTGTTCACAGGTACACATGTCCGCTGCTGAATCTCTAGGTTCTCATCAACTTAACTCATTTGCAGCGTTCCTTGAAGAAAAATTGCACACCTCATCAGAAAATTTGATCGTTCAAAACCCTCAAGTGAAGAAAATGGCTGATGGTAAAAGACCTCAGAAGGGAGGAAAGAGGCCAGAAACAAATACTGCTTTTGAGATCCCTGATGACATCTATGATGAATATTGTACTCCTGATGAAGCAACTCATGGCAAGGAGAACAAAAATCAGCGCAAAGTGCGCATTCAGAAGATTGAGAGGAGATGGGCAAGAGAATGGAGGGAATATCGCTATGTCACTCCCAAGTACATGAAGAAATTTGCTGTTAACCCTCCATGTCCAAGACCTACATTGGCTCCTGGCCAAGAAGCTGATCCCACTAGCATCAGAAGAGGTGAGGAATTTCCTCAGGAGTGGGCTAAGCGTCAAGCCAAGCTGGCCAAAATGGCTAAGGAGGCAGTGAAGAAATTCAATGAAGATTCTGTTGCTGCCGCCGCTGAGGCCTCTACTATCAAGCCTAAGAAGGCTATGCTGAAGAAATCAGCTGTCAAGACAAGTTCCTCAGCTGCAATGCCCTCACGGCCAAGCTCTGCAATGCCCTCATGGCCGGTTCCTCAAGCAAATTCCTCAAAAGCAGCTCCAACTCCCTCGGTTGTAAAATCCTCAGCTGCTCCTGCAAAGTCCTCAGCACCTGTGCATCTTGCCACATGCCAAAGGACTACTGGAATCTCAATTGCTTCAGGAGTCTCTGCAAGTTCTTCAGCTCCACCTCAGTCTTCAACAACTCCGACCTTGCTGAAGAAAAAGGCCAC
Organism: Thinopyrum elongatum; assembly: GCA_011799875.1. Classification (NCBI taxonomy): domain Eukaryota; kingdom Viridiplantae; phylum Streptophyta; class Magnoliopsida; order Poales; family Poaceae; genus Thinopyrum; species Thinopyrum elongatum. Next base: position 36,729,448 of record CM022301.1, read on the forward strand.
TGCTGGACGAGGCACAAGGCCAAGTCCTCACAAGAAGCAAGTCGCCTTTCAGGTTCCGTCAAGCGAAGACGAAGCTGATGATGAAGAATTAGCTGAGCTCATCAGAGATCGACAACAAAGGGCCGCTAGAGCCAAAGGCAGTGCTGTGCCCCTCATGCTGGATCCAAGGAAGATCCTTGATTTTATTGATCTATGGCACAAGAACCCTAACACACCTTTGCCTGAATTAAACCTCACTCCTGGTCAAAGTCACATGTTGACGGCCTTCATAAATGAAGAAAAATGGAAATTTGAAAAGGCCAGGCAGGTGAAGAAGGCTCAGTACAAGAAGGAGCGTTTTCTGAAGAACAATGTTGTGAAAATGTCTCCTGAAGAACTTGTGACTATGCAGGCTGAGATCAAAGCACTCAGTGATGAATTTCATGCATTCCATGCAGATTGGCTAGGTGCCAAAGTCAAATTCGTCAGAATGGCAAAAGGATTTACTCCAAGTGTTGCAGCTTCATCGCAACCCAAATTTCCTCAGACTGGAACATCTGTTCAGTTTGCTGAAGAAAATGAAAGCACCAGAGCTGATGAAGAAATTCCAGTCTCTGAAGAAAATGCCAGGGCAACCTCCAATATTGCGCCTGAAGAGCAATCCAGGCCAGTTGAAGCATCTGCTACTGTGCCTGAGGAATCTGAACAAGCCAGGGCAACTGCATCAGTTGTGCCTGAAGAAATTCAACCAATTTCCTCTGCTCCTCCTGCACCGATGACAAGCATCAACCTTCCTTCTGCATCAGAAGCGAAGAAAACCAAGGCTGCGGAGCAAGCAGCTGTGAAGAAAAGGAAAGCATCTGCATCTTCAGAGTCTTCAGCCCCCAAGAAATTGAAGACTTTGAGGAGTTCATCTGAAAACCCAATTGATGCTATTCCAATATCAAGCATGCCATCAAAGGAGATCATTCCCTTTGGTGAGGAATATAAATTTCCAAGTAAATCTGATGAAGAAATTCCTTCTGCTGCTTTGACAGAACAGATGGATGAAGAAATTGAAGTGGATACTTTCCCTTCAACCCCACTGGTATCATCGCCCATGCCTCAGTTCACAGCTGAAGGGGCAGGCGTCGAAGGAACTGAAGAAGATGAGGATGTGGATATTGGGTCTACAACACCTATTTTGAATGATGACTTTTGGGAAAGTCATCACCCCAATTCACCTCTGACAACCCCTCTAGATCATGTTCCTCAGTCTCCTGTGCAAACTGAAGAAATTCATACGGGCTCTGATGAACGTCAAGCTTCACTTCACTCTATACCTGAAGAAGTTCCAGTCACTAGCGCTGATGTACCTATGTGTGAAGAAATGAAGGCCAAGGCTGCTGCTGAAATTCCTCAGCCAGTGGCTCCAGTGGCTATACCTCAAGAGGATGTAAATTCTTCAACTGTTAATCTTCAGCCCAAGCCACAGAACCCTCACTCCAAGAAGCAGAAGTTTAATGCTGAGGATTTCTTCAATGAGCACATATTCTTCACTGACTACAATCCCTATGACTCTGCTCGACTTCGTCGCAAGCGTTTCTGGACTGCAAGCCAGATGAACTTCTACTCCTCATTGTTGGTTGATAAGGATAAGATCTTTGAACATGAGCAAATTCCTCATGTAGATATGGAATCGCTGCCCTGCTTCACACCAGTCCTCAGTGTTCTTCATGACGCTGGGTTACTCAATTTCTGCACCGACATCTGTGATTGGAATGAAGAACTCATTCTTCAATTCTTCGCCACGCTGCACATTACTGGAAATGTTGATGATGTCAATTCATGGGTATTGGACTGGATGACCGATAATACTCATTTCAAAGCACCGGCCTCTGAATTGCTTCATGCCGTCCCAGTCAGTCCTCCCACTGAAGGTGCTAGGCTTCTCTATGTTGAACCTGAACTGTCTGATCATCTGATGCAAGTGCTGATGAAGCCTTTGAAGCCAGGCCAAGCTCCAAGGACCAAATTCCTCGTCAAGGAATTGCTCTATGTGCCAAGGACAGTCTATCGCATATTGACCAAAACCCTCAGTCCAATCAAGGGCCACAACTCTGATGATGAAGAAGTTGTTGGCATTATGAAGAATCTGCTGTTCAATATCATTCACAGTATTTCTATCAACTACCACGATTTCTTCATGAGGACTTTGGCCAATGCTGCACTGTCACCTTTTGAGTTGAAGCCTTATGCTCCCTGGATCATGAGATTCATCAGATCAAGGTCTTCAATTCATTACATGGCTGACTTTCAAAATCATCTCAGCTATTTGCCCCCTATTGAAGTCCTCAAACGGACTATTTCCTCAGCTGACGAGAAGGGCAAAGCTGCTGTTATTGATGAAGGTACTCGTCCATTGGATGGACAGTTTCGCAAAGCTACTTCCTATTCCACCAATGATGACTCTGCAACTCAAGATTCTGCCGCCAAAGCTTCAGAACATCATCCTCAAGCCACAGCTCCGCGTGTGATGACTGATCGTGAACTTCTCCTTAGTCTTCATCAGAAAGTTGATCAAAATCACAAGTGGGTCAAGCGTCAGTTTGGTGCAATTCTTCAGAACATGACAGTCACTCAAAATACTGTGAAGAAGAATCACTACTACTTGCATGAAGTCTTTGACCGCACTTGGGCGATTCTGTCTAATCTTCATAGTGCTGAAGAACTCAAGGAGATGGGCTTCCAACAGGACTTTGACTGGTCCCAGCCACCTTCGAAGAAATTCAAGAAAGTCAAAGTTCCTCAGCTTGTTGCCAGTTCATATTCTTCATCGCGCGAGACGGATGAAGCTGAAGACTTGAACGACACTACGGCAGGCCCTACCTCAACAGTCGACCCCAACAATGCTGGCGCTCCTCCATCGACATCATGATGATATTCTTCAGGGGCGTTAGTCCTCATTTTTCGTCCCTTTTGGTCATTCGATGACAAAGGGGGAGAAATTTGAGTTAGTCTTCAAACGGGTCTCTTATATATATGGGCTATATATTTCTGTTAAGTTTCAACTCTTGCTTTTCTGAGGTGTTTGCTCTGATGAGTTGTAAACTTAAGTCCTATGGTGGTCTGATACTTTTGCTCTGTTTTTCTGCATGCTATTTCCTCAATACCATAATGCACGCATGCCGAATTTCGTCAGACACCATATTTCATCATGCATTTCAAATTCTTCATATCATATGATAAATGCGTGTATGAATTTCAAGATATAGGAGGAGATCTCCATGATATTACTCAACAATGTGCATTTGCTATTTCAAAGCAAATTCTTCAAATATGCACATCTTCAGGGGGAGTTCCTCTATATCTTGCAATCAAATTCCTCAATATTAGTATTTACACTTCATATGTTTATCCCCGTTGAAAACTTAACCTATATTGTCATCAATCACCAAAAAGGGGGAGATTGTAAGTGCATCTAGTGCCCCTTAGTGATTTTGGTGTATTGAAGACTTATAGGTTAAGGGACTAATGTGTTTGTGAGTGTACACAGGTCTATAAGTCTATGAGGAGTTTGTTATTTACGATGAATGTCGACCCCTAAAAATGAATGTCTTCAACTGAAGACTTTGGTTTTCTTGAAGACTTTGAAAGTGAAGAAATTGGTGTGACCCTGAAGACTTGATATTCATGCGAGGATTATGAAGCGTGAAGACTTTTGTTTTCGTAGTTTCATTTTCTTCTTCTTGAGTCATAGGAAACACCGTACTGTTAAAGGGGGTCGAGGTAAAACTAAGGAAAAATTTCCAGGTGATGCTCAACTCAAAATCCTACACCTACCCAATCCTTTCGAGTGAAGCCATTGGAAATCTCATACAGTTTAGTCAAGTTCTTCAGTGACAGAGACGAAGTTCTTCTGTTCTCTGAGGAATTTGTTCTGACTGAGGAGTTAGGAATTCGCCAGTGCGGATTGCCTACAAGTGAGGATTATGATAGCCCTGAGGAATTTGATACTCAAATTTCCGACCGTTGCTGTGCTACGTGCCAGCTGTCCCAAAATATCTACCCACCTAACGGTCATATCATTGAAGGGCATTTATGTCTTATCATGTCGGGCTGCTCCCTAGGCTATAAATAGCCGCCCTCTACAACCACTAGCTGGTTGGCTGCTCCGTGAGATAGATTGACACTTGTCATTTAGAGCATCCCATCCTCCGAGGACTTTGAGCGAAAATCATCAAGTGAGGAAAAACCCAAAAACCCAAACACCTACAAACCCAAAGTGATTGAGCATCACTGAAGAGATTGTTCCTGTGTGGAGCCGACGCTTGTTACCTTTGAGGACTGTGCATCCTCCAGACGGTTAGGCGTCATGGTCTAGAGCATCCAAGAGGAAATTGTGGATTGCCGAGTGACCGAGTATGTGAAGGTTTGGAAGTCACCTGAAGATTTACCACGAATGGTTGGGCGAGGTCTGTGTGACCTTAGCTCAAGGAGAATACGGTGAGGACTAGGTGTCCTGGACTGTGTGTTCAGGACTGGGTGTCTGGGGCTGTGTGTCCTCAGGTTTAAATACCTAGCCGCTCCAACCAGACGTACAACTGTCACAGCAGTTGGAACTGGTCTACCAAATCAGTGTCTTCACCGAGCTACTGGTTCTATTTCCTCAACTCTTTCATTTCCTCGCATACTTGCTATGTATTTGATCATTACTGTTCGAAGACTTTGTCTGAAGACTTTCTCAATTTCCTCAGTTCAAATTCTTCAGTCAGTTTGTCTTCTGCCTGCTTATCCTGTGTTTACGCTTCTCGTACTCTGTGCTTGTTTTCATTTCATCATGATGACTGTGCTACTGCTCTGTTATGCTTGCATCTGAGTACTCATTCCGCTGCTAAGTAGTTCGTCGCTTAGGAATTTCCTCACCTTGATATTCCTCAGTGACGAATTTGTAAAAATCGCCTATTCACCCCCCCTCTAGTCGATATAACGCACTTTCAGTGCCAAAACAAGTAAGTTGTTTTATAATGGCTTGAACATAGCAAGGTTTCTGTTAAATAATAATTTCCTTAATTACACATTATAAAGTGCATTTTTGTCCCTCAAAAAGGGGTGCATTCCATTTTGTAACCACACAAAATTCCTACCTTCCCTCGAAAAAAAGAATCTTTCTTGACCCTCTCACAATCACGTTCACGATGGCCTCATTCTATAATCTAGGAGAGGTCGATCCAATCTCCCCACGGGGGCCAAGTTGCACGGAAAATCACCTTATATTTTTTTAATTCCCAAGACATGTGGCGACAAAAGGATGGAACAAAATCGTAGGAGGAACTGTTGGATACGTGCACATGCTGTCTTTTTCTACTACAAGTGGACTTGTTGGCAAATTGCATGTGCACGTGTCATGTTTCAATTTATCTTGAAAATTATGTTGTACACCTTTACATAGACGATTGAATTATTGTCTTCATATGTTAATAATCCCTAAATATTGAATTTTAGCATGCACCTAACAGATGGCATCCAAGCTTCGTCGGCAACCATGGTATTCGTCTGCCATATGCCCGCTGTCATACGTTGCATCTGGACCCATATCATGCACGCCTAGGTCTGTCATGTTCTATTCCTAGGCATGAAAAGATCTTCTCGTACCCGATGTTGCTAATTGGACCGACATGTACAACTAGTATCAATGGTAGAGGCATTTCGCAAAATTTGTTATGTCAAACTGAAACTTGAAAAATAGGGATCCCCACCCCCCCTCCGATTTCAAATACCAAACTATCAGTCATAGAACCAACATCTCTTTCGTAGAGATTAAGGTACTTCCACATTAAACCTAATACTACAAACTCAAAGGATCAACTTAATACATTAACAACACATAGGGATGTAGCCCAGGAATCCAACGAGTAGAGACAAAAGGAGGAACAAAAGCTGGAACAAGAAGGATCAGCCAGTAGCAGCGCCATCAGCCTCCTAGCCTCACAACTCCAGGTCTCCAGCCTTGTGAACTCCAGGTTTTTTCCTGCGAAACACGAATGGCAAAGTTTCTATTACAGATTAGGACTTCGTGAAAACTACAGTTATGCTGAAACAGTTATAATGACTAGCAGTGTTGACATGATGGTTACAACAAGCAAACAAAACCAAGCTCACAAGTTGCAACTTACTTTTAACATCAAACAATTATATTAACATGACCACTTTAGAGCAAGATTTTACCATGAAACATAAACTTGTGATAGCAACAAAACTCATGGCATGAAAGTATTGACAACATAATGCAAATAATGTTTAGGAAGCATGGCCATAGGAGTTATATTTTTAGTGGCAACCTTCAAGCAAAGTTGCATAGTTTTATAACAGACAGAGGGGCTGGAATTGGTAGAGGCAAACTGAGGTTGGCTAGCCTTCGAGGATGACCAGTGGGCCAGGGGCCACATGGCTGGGAGCGTTAGTGTGTGTGACTGCCGTGGGACCCGGATGTCAGTGGCTTACTCTGAAAGCAAAAGGGGGGTTTATAGTTTAGTCGGAACCATCAAGCAAATTCGCAAAGTTTTACAGCTGACAGATTTATACTTGCTGAGATGCACAGAGTTAAAATGATGGCATGTTGGAGGCAATAGATAAATATTCTACATGGCTTGTCATGGCATCTAATTGCACAGAATGCTAGTACAAATCATGGAGAACAAGACATACAACATGAGCATCTCCATAAGAGCAGGTAGCTCTACCAAAAAGCAGTCAACAACTCAATAAAAAGCTTCAAATATAGTAGCAAGCACTTAATAATAGAAAGACACATAACAAATTTTTGGAGTAGAAGTGCAGGTGAACATCAAATTCTACCACTACAACAGTACAAATTTAGCCTAGGGTTCATATACATCATAATCCAACCCCCAAAAGCATGTACTCAAATCTTCATACAATTTATTGAGATTAAAATGCCATCTAGCATTCCCTCTCTAAACTATTATCATCACTACCACCACGACTGTAAGCACGAGCAGTAGGAAGATTAGGAGTGGGGAAGCTTACTCTAAACAACGGTACCGCCGCCGTTCAGACAAGGAGAGCGGCGAGGGAAGCATTGAGAACGGCGGGGAAGCGAGGTTGCCACCACTGTCCTCCTCCTCTTGCGCTTCGAAGTCTCCGATGGCCCGGTTGGAGGCTGCACAATGTGCAACGGCACCTCGTGCATGGTGGCTTCCTGATCTAGTGGATGCTCTACCCTGGATCTGAACGCCCACCACCTCCGCCTGACCCACGCGTTGGGCGAATCGGCCTGCTCCATCGCCCAGAGGAGGATCTCAATCTTGTTGATCGGTTGTGCGGACGGGGGGTAAAGCTTGTTCTTTTCTTTCTTCGTCATTTCCTTCATAGTGGCCATCACCGTCCAGCACATCTTCCGTGTGTTGTCTAACGAAGAAAGGATCTTGATCAACCTGGCCATATTGCGTTGGTCGCCGCCGGCGATCTGCTAGATCTGCTGCTCCATCGAGAGGGGGGTGGATGTGGAAGAGGAGACGAGCAAAGTTGCGGCGGTGAGAAGGAGGAGATGGCTGCCATGGATTTGGAATGCAGGAGAGGGAGGAGATGCCTGCGGTTGTGTAATGGTGATGGAAGAGGAGAGGACCCTGGCGGCGGCGGTTATGCATTGGATGAGAGGGCCGACGCGTGATAAAATGCCCCTAGATTAAAATGTGTCCCCAGAATGTCATTAGTACCGACCCCACAGGTTGTAGTACTTTTGAATACTTTCATCTAAATACTACCTAGTACTAGGTATTTGTGTGCCGTTAGATTGAGGGCAACGAACGGTTCCAAAAAAGCCCAACCATTGTAAAACTTGTATAATAAATATAGCCCACAGCATGAGATATAGTACGCTTACAACTTAAATAACACCAAGACAAATATAGATAGATAGATTTAGCTAAAAAAGATAGATAGATAGATAGATAGATAGATGGCCGCCGCCTTCTCCACCAGGCTCCTTCTCGCTCCTCCTCCGGGCGCCCTTCACTGCTCCTCTGGGGTGTTGTTGATGGGGTACGGCAAAGTGTGCATGCGCTCCATGATGGGGAAGATGTTGTCGTAGTCCGTGAAGATGTTATGGGTGGTGAAAGCTATGAACTCGCAGCCACACCAGAACACGCGGCCGAGGAGGTAGAACACATCAAAGGGGTTGGTGAACTGGGCAAGGATAGCAACCACAACCCCGTTGTGGATGACCTCCTGGACTCGGTACATCCTTGGAGATCCCCGAGGGAGGTGGCGGTAGCCAGCCCCAAGGAAGAAGTCGGTGAACTCCCTTGCACCTCTCCACCTTGACATCGCCCACACACGGAGGGTGCTCTCAACGTAAATCCCCGGCGGGGTAGAGTATCTCCGGCAGGGTGGGGGGGGAAGCGGTAGGTTGGCCCGGTGTACTGCATGGCTGCGGCGGGCTAGTTCTTGGGGCTGTTTGTGGTGAAGAAGAAGAAAGGCAGACGCAAAATGCAGGTGGGAGAGTATAGGAGATGGATGAAGGGTGTGATAGGAAGAGGAACATGATAGGTGGATTAAATAGCCACCGTGGCAGTAATGGGGTCAAATGTGAACATGTTTTTCCACCCACCACAGCATCGGGAGTGTACACGCGTGGGAAACTGTAGTCTGAATCAAAATGTGGCGTTTAAGTGCTGCCCTATGTGCCGTCGGTCGGGTCAGGCGGGGACGGCTATGCGGTGCGTGCTCCTTCGCGTATGTGCACGCATGCAACGTAGGCTGAAGCGGGCGCATGCATGCAACCACCTGCAACATAGCCTCGCTCAGGCGCATGCAACTGCGGCGGACATCACTCGGTCCAACGGGTGGTCTTCTTTACACAGCCCAATGGCGCGCATGCATGGCAGCCCACCCTCGAGCGCAGAAAAAAAACAGGCGCAGGGAAAAACCAACGTAAGTATTATATGATTTTATCGATGCGAAAACCCTAGAAAATCCTTACAACGTCAAAAAGCTACGATACTTGGCAAGGATGCTAGTCATGTTGGTACAAGGTTGTAGAAAAAAAAATTGGTCCGCTTCAAGGATGTCGACAAAAACATGCTTCGAAATGGACCGTTCCCGTCCTACCCGAAAGGTCTCCCATGAAGCAGGTTCAGAATGACACCAAATTTTGCCAGGATGTGAGTCCAATGAGATCAACACTTGTTCATGTTGGCCAATGTGGCACTGACTGTCGAAGGAGATAAAGATTGATACTTGTTCATGCGGGCCCATCATTTTTGTACATTTGGTGTCCACACAACACAAAAAAAAACATGACTATATGCTTTTAGGTCTTCACCCTCCCCAATTTGTTGGCCAACTCAACAGGTTTTGCCTTAAGATGCCACATCTTTCTGTAAGCTGCAATTGCTGTGGTTTTGGAATGCTAGTTCTCTTTCCTGCAGAACGGGCATTTATAGCGATCGTTACGCCGATAGACAATCTTTGCAGCCATGAGCCACTTGAAGATTTTCTTTCTGAAAGCTTCCCTCAGCTATAGGTAGTTGTCCCATTCTTCCAAATCTACAATCTGGTATTAGAAGAAAAAAATCTCATGCCAGTGAATTGTACATTGTATCAAAGGAAGGCATAAATGGATTGTTTTTTCTTTGTATTGGTTTTCTAAAACTTTGGTTATATGAAAGACAGGCATAAAATGGAATACAAATGATCCATTCATCTAAATTTGCAAATCCTAGGACTGATGACCGTACGATTAATCAAAAAAGCAAACAGTACGATTGTCTGTACGAATAGCGAGGAATAACAAGAGAGAAATTTCTAGGGTTAACCTCGAGAAGGCAAATTCTAGGGTTAATCTCTGCAGACACTAACCGATTCATCCTAGTTGGTGCTGCGTTGGACCAGCTGCGGCTGCAAATCAGCGGCGACGATGTCCTTGTCGACCAGTTCCTGCATGGGGTCCACATCCGCTGCATGGAGCGCACCAGCCACGCCCCCTCCTCCGGCAGGCAGGATCATCCTCGCTGGCAAGAATGTGAGCTTTTTGGCGGCGGCGAGTTGTGGGCGGCGACGAAGACATGGGTGGATAGGCAGAGGTGATCGAACGCTGGAGGCGGGAGCGAGATTTGGGGAGTGAAAATTCAATTTGTTTGGGAGAGAGATGTCAAGGCCGCACACACTTCATCACTTTTGAATTTTAGGCAGAAACATGCACGTATACGGCCGATCGTGCACACCCAGAGATTTGCCCGAACCAACCAATCAACCAACCAAGCAAAAGAAAAGTGCACATTGTCGGTCCACAAACGTGGCAACATAAACCGAACACCAAAATAGGAGGGACAGTTTTTTTGTTTTGCGCAGTACTACTAAATAATAGAAGGGACAACTACTCAAAAAAAATACTAGAAGGGACAGTTGGCACATTTAATTTCACGTGGCATCTAGCTTTTTTGTTCATCGCTAGCTATGTTGTACCGATTAGGCAAAATGAATGGATAATTATTAAACCCTAGCTATTGTCAAGGTTTATTGATGTGTGTCTACGTGGCCAAGTGTGCTTGCTCGGTGTGGGTCCAGGTGAGTGTGATGCACGGGACGGGCCTTTGTAGTTAGGGCCCACATTAAGCAGCACCGAGTTTTGAGGAAAGTGAAGGGACGAGCCCCGCACTTCGTCCGCATGCCGGACTTGTTCCCTCCCATTGCCTAGATCCAGCATGCGATATGGCCTCGTTTACACTTAGCCCGCGTGAGGGTTTATGCATGCCGCTCTCGGTGTTTGACCACACCCTTCATGGGTGATAACCCAAAAGTATAGGGGATCGCAACAGTTTTCAAGGGTAGAGTATTCAACCCAAATTTATTGATTCGACACAAGGGGAGCCAAAGAATATTCTCAAGTATTAGCAGCTGAGTTGTCAATTCAACCACACCTGAAATACTTAATATCTGCAGCAAAGTATTTAGTAGCAAAGTAGTATGGAAGTAACGGTAACAGTGGCAAAAGTAACAGTAGCAGTTTTGTAGCAATTGTAACAGTTGCAAATGCAAAGTAACGTAGGAAAGATCAATATGTGAAAAGCTCATAGGCAATGGATCAATGATGGATAATTATGTCAGATGGCATTCATCATGCAACAGTCATAACCTAGGGTGATACAGAACTAGCTCCAATTCATCAATATAATGTAGGCATGTATTCCGAATATAGTCATACGTGCTTATGGAAAAGAGCTTGCATGACATCTTTTGTCCTACCCTCCCGTGGCAGCGGGGTCCTAATGTAAACTAAGGGATATTAAGGCCTCCTTTTAATAGAGAACCGGACCAAAGCATTAGCACTTAGTGAATACATGAACTCCTCAAACTACGGTAATCACCGAAAAGAATCCCAATTATTGTCACCTTGGGGTATGCGGATCAAAACACGTAATAGGTGTCTACAACTTGCAAGATAGGATCAAGAACACATATATATTCATGAAAACATAATAGATTCAGATCTGAAATCATGGCACTCGGGCCCTAGTGACAAGGATTAAGCATAGCAAAGTCATAGCAACATCAATCTTAGAACATAGTGGATACTAGGGATCAAACCCTAACAAAACTAACTCGATTACATGATAAATCTCATCCAACCCATCACCGTCCAGCAAGCCTACATTGGAATTACTCACGCACGGCGGTGAGCATCATGAAATTGGTGATGGAGGAAGGTTGGTGATGATGATGGCGATGATTTCCCCTCTCCGGAGCCCCGAACGGACTCTAGATCTGCCCTCCCGATGAAGAACAGGAGGTGACGGCGGCTCCGTATCGCAAAACGCGATGAATCGTTCTCTCTGATTTTTTCTCACCGAAAGTGAATATATAGATTTGGAGTTGAGGTCGGTGGAGGTCCAGGGGACCCACAAGGCAGGGGGGCACGCCCTAGGGGGGCGCCCTCCACCCTTATGGACAGCCGGTGGGTCCCCTCCGGTTGATTCTTCCGCCAATATTTTTTTTTATTCCAAAAATATTCTCCGTGATGTTTCAGGTCATTCCGAGAACTTTTATTTCTGCACAAAAATAACACGAAGGCAATTCTGCTGAAAACATCGTCAGTCCGGGTTAGTTCCATTCAAATCATGCAAATTAGTGTCCAAAACAAGGGCAAAAGAGTTTGGAAAAGTAGATACAACGGAGACGTATCAATGGGTCATACGATGAGACCGCGACAGGCCCCGTGAAGCACCGCCTAGGCACAAACCGCATGCGTTACCTCTCGGTAGCTAGATCCAAACCATGCACCCCCGCCGTCTATACCCAAGTGGAGTAGCACATAGACACATGACTCGCGACACATGCCCCAGCACCCGAACCATGCATACCTGCCATGTAGACTCATACGTGGCCATGTGTGCATGCATGTTGTGGTTCCAGCTGAGTGCGATGCACGGGACGGTCCTTGGTTACTAGGTCTAACATCACGCGGCAACGAGATTTGAGGCAAATTAAGGAATGGGCCCCGCACTCCCTTCACAGGCCGGACGCATTCCCACTCTATGGCTTGATCCAGCATGCGATATGGCCCCAGTTGCGCACAGCCTACGTGAGGGCCTATGCATGCCGCTCTCGATGTTTTACCACACCCTCTAGGGGTCGTATGATTACACCGCGCCAGGTCCCGTGAATTTTTGGCCCCTCGCAAATTTGCATGGATTATAACGACAGCTGACGAGCATCATAGCCTAGAGAACGGCGTCGAGGCCATCCCTCCCTTTGGTAGCATATGGTGCATATATGGACCAAAGAACTTAACAAGGGGCTTTCATCCCAATCCTTACTATGATTTCATGTGGCCGCTGTAGATCTTGAACTTCCGAGGTTACAACCCTAGAAATGCGGCAAATGTCCCGAATATGGGAGGGAGGGGGGCGAGAAAGGCCACGCAATAAACTACCCCCATAATTTAAGTTTGTTTTATTTGGCAAGACAAACAAGTTTTTTTAAATAAGGTTTTTTAGCATGTTTTAATAAGGATTTTATAATTTCACAATATAAGGTGCTTATTTTTTCCTAAAACAAAGGTGTTGTAAACGCACAAAGCTCCTTATTGAGCCTCTCACCATCACATTCATGTTGAACTCACCCTAAAATCAAGGAGAGGTAGATCGAATCTCCCCACGGGGGGGGGGGGGGCAACCTCCACCTAGTAGCTAAATATGGTTAGTTGAGAATTTCTCCCCAAGTTGTTTTTTAGGCAAAATCACATTCTTCTTTTTTCCTCCAATATTGTGGCAAAATACATGGAAGAAAAATCATGTGAGGCACAGTGGAACGAGTGCACCTGTTTTTCCCTCCAAAAGTGCACTTGTTGCTATATTGCATGGGAACATGTCACCTGTACAAACAATTGAATTGTTGTTTTTATTTTGTTAACAATTCCTAAATATTGAATTTCAGCATGCACCTACCCCATGGCGGTTAGGTCAAATTTGTCTTATCCAAGCTCCGCTAGTGACTGTGCAGATTCTTGTACCATGCTTGTGCTGCTCCGGCGGCTTGTACCGGAGAGGGGAATCTAGATGTGATGCAACACAATTCATGTTGACCCATATCATGCACCCTTAGCAAACTGGGCCGACTACATGCACCGCTAGCCACCTCGATCTAGACCATGCGGTATTCTCCATGGTGGGCAAAGATGCTCAGCTGGACATGTTTGCTGGCACTAGTGCTTGATACCCAATCTCGGTGTGCAAGACGGGTAGCCGTGTGTCGTGTTGACATGCTTGGCATACCGAGGGAGGGGTTCATTGGAGAACTAACGAACTAAGGTGTGGTCAAGGGTGGATGGATGGTGTGGGTCAACTTGGCTAAAGGGGAACGGTTTGAGGACAATTGAACAATGTATGCCATGGCTATGGTCATGAGCTACCTCACTTGCCTTACCACGAAATTTTACATAAGGGGACAGTGTAAACTTAAAAATTTTGAGTTTTATTTTTGGATATCCTGTTTGTTACATTTATGGCACCATGTACAACAAATTTGGGGTTATTTGGAGATGGTCAAAAAAATCATTCATTACAGACGGACCGTTTGGTCTCACTTAAGCGAGTTTTTCTAACAAGGCGGTTTTTTCAACCACATCCAAATCACCTCAAATTTTGTACACATGATCTCTTTCATAAACATAGACAGAATATGAAAGTTTTCTATTTTTTAGAATTTTATATAATTTATAGTGGCTCAGTGAAACTCAGGTACATACCTTTGACTTTACCTTAAGGGGACAATGTAAACTTCATTATTGTTGAATTTTCTTTGATAATCATGTTGATTACATGTATGTGACAATGTAAAAAAAATTGGGTGATTTGGAGATGGTCCAAAAATAAACATGTGACCATATACAAAAGAAAAAGCCCACCTCTAACAGGAGATTTTAGACCCCACGGCCTATATACGACTAGAAACCCAACCATATGGGCCAGGATGCAGGCCCATGGGATATTCATTTCTCCTGCTAGTAGGTCCCACAGGGCATACACGGAGCTGGATAGAGAACATGTTGTTTCAGTGAGAGAGGCTCATGCAAATGGCCTCTCAGCCGCGTATATAAGCAGGTGCATGTGCGTCTCACTTGGCGAGGTGGGACTAAACTCCCACCACCCATGAGCTGCGCCCGGTGCGGCTCAACGTTGGGCCAAATTTTGTTGGGCTGTCCAATGCGAGCCTCACCCGCGTGCTGGACCACGCGTCCGTGTAGATGGTTGGGCTGGCCCATCTTGTATGCATATCCTTTTTGTTTTTTGTTTTTCACATATTCTCTTTTATTTATTATTACATTTCTAAAACAAAGGTTGTTGTAAACACAAAACTCCTCCTTCAGCCTCTCACCATCACGTTCACATTGAACTCACCCTAAAATCAAGGAGAGGTCGATCTAATCTCCCCACGGGGGGCAACCTCCATGGAGTTGCTAAATATGGTTACTTGAGATTTTCTTCCCAAGTCGTTTTTTGAGGGGGAAATACATTTTTCTTTTTTCCTCCAATATTTGTGGCGAAATACATGGAACAAAAATCGTGGGAGGCACGGGGGCTACCTGTTTTTTCCCTCCAAAAGTTCACTTGTTGCCAAAATGCATGTGAACGTGTCATATTTGACATTTTCCTTAAAACATGTTGTACACCTGTACAAACAAATTAATTGTCGTTTTCATTTGTTATCAATTCCTAAATATTGAATTTCAGCATGCAGCTATCCCATGGCGTCTCATCCAAGCTCCGGCATCAACCGCGCAGATTCTTCTACCATGCACGTGTGTTGCTCCGGCGTCCGGTACAGGAGAGGGGAATCTTGATCCGATGCGATGCGATTCATGTCGACCCATATCATGCATCCCTAGCCAACCGGGCCGACAACATGCACCGCTAGCCGCCTCGATCCAGATCATGGGCAAAGATGCTCAGCTGGACATGTTTGTTAGCACTAGTGCATGATGCGCCAATCTCGATGTGCAAGACGTGTAGCCGTGTGTCGTTTTAACATGCTTGGCACACCGAGGGAAGGGACTCGTCGAAGATCCAATGAACCGAGGTGGGGTCAATGGTGGATGGATGGTGTGGGTCAACTTGGCTAAAGGTTTACGGTGGGTGTCTATGTGGCCAAGTGTGCATGCATGGTGTGAATCCAGCTGAGGGCGATGCACTGGACGGGCCTTTTGGCTAGGGACCACAAGAAGCGGCACCGAATTTTGAGGAAAATGAAGGAACGGGCCCCGCACTCCATCCACATGCCGAACTCGTTCCCTCCCATTGGCTAGATCCAGCATGCGATATGGCCTCGTTTGTACATAGCCCACATGAGGGCTTATGCGTGCCGCTCTCGGTGTTTGACCACACCCTTCATGGGTCATACGATGAGACCGCGCTACGCCCCGTGAAGCACCGCCTAGGCACAAACCGGACATGTTACCTCTCAGTATGTAGCGATCTCTGTGCTTAAGTGTCATCACTGGATCGGTATGCTGACACACACAATACTCGAGGAATTATAACAGAGTTCAATCACACACTTTATTACATCGAGGTCCTCAAAAGAGTATTTATTACAATAACATGGCCAAAGGCCATCTAAATAAAAATAACTGCGGAAGCATCGAAGGTAAATGAGTCCATCCAACTCCACGGCAAACTGAGTGTAGAACAACGACCTATCGCACCTTTAATCCTCGTCGGAAAAGTCTGCAACATGAGACGTTGCAGCCGTGTAGGTCAGCACATGGAATATGCTGGCAATTTCACACCATAGAATAATAATGAAAAAGACTATCTCTATATGCAAATTTAGCTGGTGGAGGCTCTAAGTTTAATTTTTGCATAAAGCAAATTTTACCCTACAACAAAGGAATGAATTTTTAATTACTACTAAATTAAAATGCCATTATTGAGAAGGTTCCTCCAACTCAATACCAAAATTCCCAAGTTATTAGTAACCCAATAATTTCATTAAAAAGAGTGATGAGATCAACCAATAATTCACTTCTAGATACTCAAGTTGTCCATAACCAGGGACACGGCTAATCATGATTAGTTTGTACACTCTGCAGAGGGTTGCGCACTTTTCCCCACAAGACTCGACCACCTCCATGATCGGAAGATCGAGACATAGCCTTTCTGAAGTATTTCCTCTAAACCCTGGGTAGACCGGTACACCTACTTTCCCCAACATCAGCTAGTCTACCACGGAAAGAGGTCACACAACTTACTCAGCTATGCCAGAGCCCATAATGGCTTGTGGCTGCACACGGAAGTTTCTAGGCATGAAATATCTTATGATCCCTTTGAGCCTGGGTGGCGGACCTAGGGTAATCGCACGGGTACTCCGAGATCCCCTTGGGCAAACACTGGTTTCTCCAGGTTCCCCAAACAATCCACCCATATGTGTATTAGGGTTGCCACCTTATGTTGTCCCAAAAATTATTATCTCTCGCAACTTGCATGGATCACACATACCAATCCCCTTCTACGAGCATGTCTAAGCAAGATATGACATAACGAATATTTCCGGGGTGATCAAAGGTCATAGGTTCCTACCACATGAACTACAAAGCATAACCACATGTTCCCAATCCTACTCATGCAATCTTCGAGGGTTAAACTAATGCATAGTAAAAACTGGTATTGAAAATTATGATCAAAGTGTGAACTTGCCTTGCTGACGATCGTTGAACTCTAAAGATTCATAGTGGCAAGCTTCGCACTCCGGATGATCTAGCGTAAACAAGCAATAACATACATAAGCATACAAGCAAAGATCTAAAAAGAAAACAAATAAAAGACTTTGGAAAACTCCAAAAACAACCAAATAAAGTTTCTATACAAAACGAAATTCTTACAGCAGCAAAAATATAAGGCTTTTGTTTTAACAGAAAGTACATATCACAAGTTTCGATTTGCAAAAAGAATCACCCAAAACGGAGTTACGAAACTCAAGTTATGGCCTAACAAAGTTTGAATTCAAATCTGTTTGAATTCAAATTTTAAAATTTTCAAAAATATTTTTCGTTTGGTTCTCTGGATAGAGGATATTTTTATGAAACCGTAGGAAAAAGAATCAACTAAATCGGATCTATAGATTAAAAGATATACTAGAAAGGAGAATTGGTACAGAATCTGAGATTGGAAAATACTGGAAAAAGAGAAAAAAATCGGCCAGATGCCAAGTGGCGCTCTCTGATTGGCTGGGTGCTCACCGGACTTGTCGCCGGCGACGAGGAAGAAGGCGGCTCCTGTGTGCTTCGGTGAAGGACGCGTGCGGGACGGTGAAGAGCAACGTTAGGCGGATCCGAGGAGCAGTGCTGCGGGGTCAGTATCGTCTCCTGGCATGGTGGAGAAGCCGCCGGAATCCACGAACTCTGGCGAGCAATTGGCGATGTATTTCAAACTCCTTCTGCGTGAAGATGTATTTCAAACTCTTATGATCCGTGTAAACATCGCAACTATTTCCGATAAGAAAATGTCTCCAGGTCTTGAGTGCGTGCACTACGGCTGCTAACTCCTAATCATGTGTTGCGTAGTTCAACTCATGAGGTCGAAGTTGACGTGAGGTATAGGATACTACTTTTCCTTCTTGCATAAGAACACCTCCAAGTCCCTGACGTGAAGCGTCGCAATACACCTGAAAATCCTTGCGTATATTCGGAAGAATTAGCACTGGGGCTGTGACCAAACGTTTCTTCAGCTCCTGGAAACTGGCCTCACATTCGTCGGTCCATACAAACTTAGTGTCTTTCTTCAATAACCCCGTCATGGGCTTCGCGATCTTTGAGAAATTCTCAATAAACCTCCGGTAATATCCTGCAAGTCCAAGGAAACTACGAATCTCTCCGACTGAGGTGGGTGCCTTCCATTCGGTGACGACTTCAACCTTGGAGGGGTCTACTGCTATTCCTTCCCCTGATATAACATGTCTGAGAAATCCGAATTCCTTCAACTAGAATTTGCACTTGCTAAACTTTGCGTATAACTGATGTTCTCTGAGTTTCTCTAGCACCAAGTGCAAATGTTCCTTGTGTTCCTCTTCATTCTTCGAGTAAACCAGTATATCATCAATGAAAACGACGACAAACTTATCCTAAAACCCCATGAATACCTTGTTCATCATGCTCATGAAATAGGCAGGGGCGTTAGTCAAACCAAAAGACATGACCGTGTACTCATAAAGCCCATATCTCGTGGTAAAGGCTGTCTTGGGTATGTCCTGCTCTCAGATCTTCAACTGGTGATATCCTGAGTGAAGATCGATCTTGGAGAAAACACTAGCTCCGACTAACTGATCAAACAGGTCATTAATCATCAGTAAGGGGTAATTGTTCTTGATGGTCATCTCGTTCAACGAACGGTAATCCATAACCATTCTCATGGTTCCGTCCTTCTTCTCCACTAAAAGAACTGGGGCTCCCCTAGGTGATGAACTCAGTTGGATATACCCTTTCTCCAGTAATTCCTTAATCTGCTTCTTAATTTCCTCCAAATCATTGGCGGGCATCCGATACGGTCTCTTGGATATCGGTCCTGTGCCTGGCAATAGCTCAATCAAAAACTCAATGTCTCGATCAGGTGGCATGCCGGGCAATTCCTCTGGGAAAACATCGGGGTAATCCTTCAAAACTGGTACTTCCTCCTGAACAACTCCCGAAAGAGAATTCATCTGAGTCCTCCTTGGCGTATGCCTCGACACATACTTGATCCGTTTTCCTTCTGGGGTGGTGAGAAGAATTGACTTATGGGCACAATCAATATTCCCTTCATACTTGTATAGCCAGTCCATGCCTAGAATTATGTCCAATCCTTGTGATTCTAGGATGATGAGGTCGGTGGGAAAAACGTGTCTCCCTATGGTCAATGGCAATAGAAAACATCCCCGACTAGCCATATACTCTGCTCCTGGGGAACTCACTAACATAGGTGACTTAAGGGCTACGGTCGGCAACTTAAACTTATCCACGAATCCCCTTGATATGAATGAATGCGATGCACCAGTGTAAAAAAGAACAAGGGCTGTAAATGCATTAATCAAAAACTTACCAACAACTGCATCAGGTTGCTCGTCAATTTCCTCCACATTGACGTGATTCACCTGACCTCTGGTGAAAGGATTGGGCTTCTTTCCAGAGCTTCCATTGCCATTCCCGTTCTTCGCCTCGGGGTATTCGATGGCGTAGTGTCCGGTCTTCCTGCACTTGAAGTAGGTAATGTGGCTCTGATCCTTCTTTGCCGGTGTAGTGGGGTTGGAGCGATGTTGATTGCCGTTTCCTCCGTTCTCTTTGCCATTCCCATGGCCATTATGGTTATGTCCATTTCCTCCATGATGAGAATGTCCTCCATGGTTATGGTGAGTGTGTCCACCATAATTGCCGGATCCTGATCCATTATTTCCCGAGTACGGGTATAGCGGGGCTTCTGCTGAACTCCAGAATTGTACTTTCCCTGTCCGTACTTCCTCTTGCGATTCTCCACCTGCTTCTGCTTGCCTTCCAGAATGAGAGCCTTGTCGACCAACTCTTGATAATTGTTAAAGGGAGCCACGGTCAACTGAAGTCCCAGATCATCATTTAGTCCCTCCAAAAATTTCTCCTGCTTAGCGGCATCATCAGCCATGTCTCCGGGAGCATACCTGGATAACTTGCTGAATTCCTCCACATAATCACCAATAGAACGATTTCCCTGGCGTAAGTTGCGGAACTCACGCTTCTTCAGACTCAAAGCTCCAGCTGAAACATGTGCGGTACGGAACGCCTGCTGGAACTGATCCCAAGTTACTTTGGCTATGAGGAATGTGGTGGTGTAATTCTCCCACCATGAAGCTGCTGGTCCATCCAGTTGATGTACTGCAAAGCGCACCTTCTCAGCGTCAGTGCATCCTGCGGTGGTCAGCTTCCTTCCGATCTTGCGAAGCCAGTCATCTGCGACGATCGGCTCCGTGCTGCTAGAGAACATGGGTGGGTTCAACCTCAGGAAACGGCTAAGGTTGTCGACCGGGGGTGGTGGCGGTGGGTTGTTGTTGTTGTTCTAGTTTTGATTCTGGATGAGTATCTGCATGAGGGCATTCTGGTTCTGGATCAACTGGGTAAGTTTCGGTGGGAATTCCGGGTCACATCTCGGAGGCATCTGTTCGGTTTAGAGTGGTTGAGAAATTAGAATAGAATAAGGGCCTAGTGAGAGAAATCACTACCCATATGCTTATGATAGCAAGAAAACTTCAAATCAAGCAATTCACACAGATCACACCACACAAGCAAAACCTACAGGTAAGGTCATATCCACAAGAGATATGATATCTTCATACTACCGCAAATCATTAGTTGGACCCAACTTGGTAGTGGTGGTCTGAACTAAATCTCCTCAAATCAAAGTCAATTCTAGCTTCTTCATCGCCAATGTTGTCTTCTTAGGTCATGGTCTCATTGGGTTGAGCAACTTGGTGATGGGGTTCAACAACTATTTTATTGAAGTAGAGAAGTGTTAGAAATGAATAGAGAAGAGTATAGACCAACGGATATATATGGAAGTCATAAAATAGAGTTTTCTTCCTATGGCTTTCCATTTCCTAGTGGTCGCGTCCTACAGTCAACCTGGCTCTGATACCATCCTGTAGCGACCTGACCCAAATGGATCGAAATCTCTGTGCTTAAGTGTCATCCCTGGATCGGTATGCTGACACACACAGTACTCGAGGAATTATAACAGAGTTCAATCACACACTTTATTACATCGAGGTCCTCAAAAGAGTATTTATTACAATAACATGGCCAAAGGCCATCTAAATAAAAATAACTGCGGAAGCATCGAAGGTAAATGAGTCCATCCAACTCCACGGCAAACTGAGTGTAGAACAACGACCTATCGCACCTTTAATCCTCGTTGGAAAAGTCTGCAACATGAGATGTTGCAGCCGTGTAGGTCAGCACATGGAATATGCTGGCAATTTCACACAATATAATAATAATGAAAAAGACTATCTCTATATGCAAATTTAGCTGGTGGAGGCTCTAAGTTTAATTTTTGCATAAAGCAAATTTTACCCTACAACAAAGGAATAAATTTTTAATTACTACTAAATTAAAATGCCATTATTGAGAAGCTTCCTCCAACTCAATACCAAAATTCCCAAGTTATTAGTAACCCAATAATTTCATTAAAAAGAGTGATGAGATCAACCAATAATTCACTTCTAGATACTCAAGTTGTCCATAACCGGGGACACGGCTAATCATGATTAGTTTGTACACTCTGCAGAGGTTTGCGCACTTTTCCCCACAAGACTCGACCACCTCCATGATCGGAAGATCGAGACATAGCCTTTCTGAAGTATTTCCGCTAAACCCTAGGTAGACCGGTACACCTACTTTCCCCTACATCAGCTAGTCTACCACGGAAAGAGGTCACACAACTTACTCAGCTATGCCAGAGCCCATAATGGCTTGTGGCTGCACATGGAAGTTTCTAGGCATGAAATATCTTATGATCCCTTTGTGCCTGGGTGGCGGACCTAGGGTAATCGCACGGGTACTCCGGGATCCCCTTGGGCAAACACTGGTTTCTCCAGGTGCCCCAAACAATCCACCCAGATGTGTATTAGGGTTGCCACCTTATGTTGCCCCAAAAATTATTATCTCTCGCAACTTGCATGGATCACACATACCAATCCCCATCTACGAGCATGGCTAAGCAATATATGACATAACGAATATTTCCGGGGTGATCAAAGGTCATAGGTTCCTACCACATGAACTACAAAGCATAACCACATGTTCCCAATCCTACTCATGCAATCTTTGAGGGTTAAACTAATGCATAGTAAAAACTGGGTATTGAAAATTATGATCAAAGTGTGAACTTGCCTTGCTGATGATCGTTGAACTCTAAAGATTCGTATTAGCAAGCTTTGCACTCCGGATGATCTAGCGTAAGCAAGCAATAACATACATAAGCATACAAGCAAAGATCTAAAAAGAAAACAAATAAAAGACTTCGGAAAACTCCAAAAACAACCAAATAAAGTTTCTGTACAAGACATAATTCTTACAGCAGCAAAAATATAAGGTTTTTGTTTTAACAGAAAGTACATATCACAAGCTTCGATTTGTAAAAAGAATCACCCAAAACGGAGTTACGAAATTGAAGTAATGGCTAACGAAGTTTGAATTCAAATCTGTTTGAATTCAATTTTTAAAATTTTCAAAAATATTTTTCGTTTGGATCTCTGGATATAGGATATTCTTATGAAACCGTAGGAAAAAGAATCAACTAAATCGGATCTATAGATTAAAAGATATACTAGAAAGGAGAATTGGTACAGAATCTGAGATTGGAAAATACTGGAAAAAGAGAAAAAAAAATCAGCCAGATGCCAAGTCGCGCTCTCTGATTGGCTGGATACCCATGGCTGGGTGCTCACCGGTCTTGTCGCCGGCGACGAGGAAGAAGGCAGCTCCGGTGTGCTTCGGCGAAGGATGCGTGCGGGACGGTGAAGAGCAACATGAGGCGGATCCGAGGAGCAGTGCTGCGGGGTCAGTATCGTCTCCTGGCGTGGTGGAGAAGCCGCCGGAATCCACAAACTCCGGCGAGCAATTGGCGAGGTTAGGGAGGGGAAAAAGCTCCAGAAGGAGAGGGCTTCGGATGAGGGGAACTTGGGCGTCTCCGTGGGCTTTTATAGAGGGTCAGGGGAAGCCAGAGATGAGCAGGACATCGTCGGATTTTATGACGTTAATGGTGGCTGTTACTTGAATTTCTAATGGCCATTACAGGGGGCATTAAGGCGCACTAGTGAAGGTGAAGGGGTAGAGGGAGGCGAGGGGGTTCCGTTTAGAGGAGTTTTGGGGCGAGGGGAGGGGTGGGGGCGCTGGGTGGAGATGTGATGCGTACGTGCATCCTGCCTCTGCCATGAACGCTCAAGGAAGAAGATGACCAGGTGGTCGTGAGGAAGGCTGGGCCTTCCATGGCCCGTGGCTGTTTTTTTTTGGACAGAGAGAAAATATATATATATATATAGAAAATAAAAATATTTTTATATAGGACATATATATATCAAAAAAAATCAGAAAAAGAAATCCTACAAGATGAACTATTTTTCAGAGGCTAAATAAAAACTTTATAAAAAACATTTTTCAGAAAAAAATCCAAAGGAAACTCAAATTTGAATTCAAAACTTTTGCATTGTTTTCTTCTTGCTTTTTGGAGTGTCATGTTAGCTCCTCTCACACTTTTTAACAAGTATTTGTCAGGGATTTTTGAAATAAATTTCAAATGCCAAGTTGAATTCAAAGTCAGATAAAACTCAAATGCCTCTGAAATTTCCAAATGCCACTCAATTCAAACAAAATGCATAGATGCTTAGCTAATAATTGTAAAACATTCCAAATTGAAAATTTGGGATGTTACAAACCTACCCCCCTTAAGATGAATCTCATCCTCGAGATTCGGGTTGGCTAGCAAAAAGGTGTGGGTGGTCCTGTCGAAGATCTTCTTCTCGTTCCCAGGTGGCTTCTTCCTCAGTATGATGACTCCACTGAACCTTGCAAAACTTGATGACCTTGCTGCGGGTAACCCTGCTTGTAGTCTCGAGGATCTTGACGGGCTTCTCCTCATAGGTCAGGTCACTATCCAACTGTATGGCCTCCAGTGGCACTGTATCTCTCAAAGGAATATCGGCCATATCCGCATGGCACTTCTTCAACTTGGAAATGTGAAACACATCATGAACTCCAGACAAGGCTTTGGGTAACTCCAGCTGATATGCAACTTCTCCTCTGCGTTCCAAAACTCTGTATGGTCCCACAAATCATGGTGCTACTTTTCTTTGACTCTAAATCATTTAACTCCTTGAAGTGGCAACACACGAAGATATGCTCTATCTCGGACTTCATAGGTTACCTCCTTGCGTTTGGTATCGGCATAAATCTTCTACCTGGACTGGGCTATCTTGAGTCTGTCACGGATCAACTTGACTTTCTCCTCCGAATCTCTGATTAAATCGGGTCCGAATAGTTTACGGTCTCCAACTGCATCCCACATCAATGGTGTCCTGCACCTCCTTTCGTACAAGGCTTCAAAAGGGGCCATCTTCAGACTAGCTTGATAGCTGTTGTTATATGAGAATTCTGCGTATGGCAAATTATCATCCCAACTAGATCCATAGTCTAGCACACAAGCTCTCAACATGTCCTCCAGAATCTGATTGACTCTCTCGGTCTGCCCATCTGTCTGCGGATGAAAGGCTGTACTGAACTCTAGCCTGGTACCCAAAGTTTCGTGTAACTGATTTCAAAACTTTGAGGTAAACTGTGTTCCTCTATCTGATACAATGGTCCTCGGAACTCCATGCAGACATACGATCCTGGTCATGTATATCTTGGCCAACTTAGCACTTGTATATGTGGTTTTCACGGGGATGAAGTGAGCTACCTTGGTCAAGCGATCAACTACTACCCAAATGGAATCATATCCTGAATGAGTCCTGGGTAATCCTGTAATGAAGTCCATGCCAAGCTTGTCCCGCTTCCAATCTGGTATCGGCAAAGGCTGAAGTAATCCTGCTGGTTTCTGGTGCTCTGGCTTAACTCTGACATACGTCGCATACTGCTACATACTCGACAATATCCTTCCTCATACCTGTCCACCAGAAATTTTCCTTCAAGTCCAAATACATCTTGGTGTTGCCTGGGTGTATCGAGTAAGGCTAATCATGAGCCTCCTGAAGAATCAACTTCCTGATCTTTGTGTCATTGGGCACGTAAATCCGCTGCTCCAACCATAAGGTTCTGTGTTCATCCTCACAAAATCCTTCTGCCTTTCCTTGGTTCATCCTTCCCTTTATCTCCGCAATACCTTTGTCTAACTTCTGGGCTTCCCGGATCTTTCCCAACAAAGTGGATTGAATTTCCATTGCGTCAACAAAACCTCAAGGTACTATCTCCAATCGGAGATCTCTGAGATCATCAATTTACTCCTGAGGTAATCCTCCTGCTGTGAGGGTATTAACATAGCTCTTGCGGCTCAATGCATCTGCCACAACATTGGCCTTTCCTGGGTGATAATGCAATCTCATGTCATAATCCTTTATGAGCTCCAACCATCTCCTCTGCCTGAGGTTCAACTCCTTCTGCGTTAAGATGTATTTCAAATTCTTATGATCCGTGTAAACATCGCAACTATTTCCGATAAGAAAATGTCTCCAGGTCTTGAGTGCGTGCACTATGGCTGCTAACTCCAAATCATGTGTTTCGTAGTTCAACTCATGAGGTCGAAGTTGACGTGAGGTATAGGATACTACTTTTCCTTCTTGCATAAGAACACCTCCAAGTCCCTGACGTGAAGCGTCGCAATACACCTGAAAATCCTTGCGTATATTCGGAAGAATTAGCATTGGGGTTGTGACCAAACGTTTCTTCAGTTCCTGGAAACTGGCCTCACATTCGTCGGTCCAAACAAACTTAGTGTCTTTCTTCAATAACCCTGTCGTGGGCTTCGCGATCTTGGAGAAATTCTCAATAAACCTCCGGTAATATCCTGCAAGTCCAAGGAAACTACGAATCTCTCCGACTGAGGTGGGTGCCTTCCATTCGGTGACGGCTTCAACGTTGGAGGGGTCTACTGCTATTCCTTCCACTGATATAACATGTCCGAGAAATCCGAATTCCTTCAACCAGAATTCACACTTGCTGAACTTTGCGTATAACTGATGTTCTCTTTGTTTCTCTAGCACCAAGCGCAAATGTTCCTTGTGTTCCTCTTCATTCTTCGAGTAAACCAGTATATCATCAATGAAAACAACGACGAACTTATCCAAAAACTCCATGAATACCTTGTTCATCATGCTCATGAAATAGGCAGGGGCGTTAGTCAAACCAAAAGACATGACCGTGTACTCATAAAGCCAATATCTCGTGGTAAAGGCTGTCTTGGGTATGTCCTGCTCTCTGATCTTCAACTGGTGATATCCTGAGCGAAGATCGATCTTGGAGAAAATACTAGCTTCGACTAACTGATCAAACAGGTCATTAATCATCGGTAAGGGGTACTTGTTCTTGATGGTCACCTCGTTCAACAAACGGTAATCCATAACCATTCTCATGGTTCCGTCCTTCTTCTCCACTAAAAGAACTGGGGCTCCCCAAGGTCATGAACTTGGTCGGATATACCCTTTCTCCAGTAATTCATTAATCTGCTTCTTAATTTCCTCCAAATCATTGGCAGGCATCCGATACGGTCTCTTGGATATCGGTCCTGTGCCTGGCAATAGCTCAATCAAAAATTCAATGTTTCGATCCGGTGGCATGCCGGGCAATTCCTCTGGGAAAACATCGGGATAATCCTACACAAATGGTACTTCCTCCTGAACAACTCCCGAAAGAGAATTCATCTGAGTCCTCCTTGGCATATGCCTCGACACATACTTGATCCGTTTTCCATCTGGGGTGGTGAGAAGAATCGACTTACGGGCACAATCAATATTCATTTCATACTTGGATAGCCAGTCCATGCCTAGAATTACGTCCAATCCTTGTGATTCTAGGATGATGAGCTCGGTGGGAAAAACGTGTCTCCCTATGGTCAATGGCAACTGAAAACATCCCCGACTAGCCATATACTCTGCTCCTGGGGATCTCACTAACATAGGTGACTTAAGGGCTACGGTCGTCATCTTAAACTTATCCACGAATCCCCTTGATATGAATGAATGCGATGCACCAGTGTCAAAAAGAACAAGGGCTGTAAATGCATTAATAAAAAACTTAGCAACAACCGCATCAGGTTGCTCGTCAATTTCCTCCACATTGACGTGATTCACCTGACCTCTAGTGAAAGGATTGGGCTTCTTTCCAGAGCTTCCATTGCCATTCCCGTTCTTCGCCTCGGGGCATTCGGTGGCATAGTGTCTGGTCTTACCGCACTTGAAGCAGGTAATGTGGCTCTGATCCTTCTTTTCCAGTGTAGCGGGGTTGGAGCGATGTTGATTGCCGTTTCCTCCGTTCCCATTGCCATTCCCATGGACATTATGGTCATGTCCATTTCCTCCATGATGAGAATGTCCTCATGGTTATGGTGAGTGTGTCCACCATACTTGCCGGATCCTGATCCATTATTTCCCGAGTACGGGGTATAGCGGGGCTTCTGCTGAACTCCAGAATTGTACTTTCCCTGTCCGTACTTCCTCTTGCGATTCTCCACTTGCTTCTGCTTGCCTTCCAGAATGAGAGCCTTGTCGACCAACTTTTGATAATTGTTAAAGGTAGCCATGGTCAACTGAAGTCCCAGATCATCGTTTAGTCCCTCCAGAAATTTCTCCTGCTTAGCGGCATCATCAGCCACGTCTCCGGGAGCATACCTGGATAACTTGCTGAATTCCTCCACATAATCACCAACAGAACGATTTCCCTGGCATAAGTTGCGGAACTCACACTTCTTCAGACTCATAGCTCCAGCTGAAACATGTGCGGTACGGAACGCCTGCTGGAACTGATCCCAAGTCACTTTGGCTATGGGGAATGTGGTGGTGTAATTCTCCCACCATGAAGCTGCTGGTCCATCCAGTTGATGTGCGGCAAAGCACACCTTCTCAGCGTCAGTGCATCCTGTGGTGGTCAGCTTCCTTCCGATCTTGCGAAGCCAGTCATCTGCAACGATCAGCTCCGTGCTGCTAGAGAACACGTGTCGGCTCAACCTCAGGAAACGGGTAATGTTGTCGACCAGGGGTGGTGGCGATGGGTTCTTGTTGTTGTTGTTCTGGTCCTGATTCTGGATGAGTATCTGCATGAGGCCATTCTGGTTCTGGATCAACTGGGTAAGTTCCGGTGGGAATTCCGGGTCACGTCTCGGAGGCATCTGTTCGGTTTAGAGTGGATGAGAAATTATAATAGAATAAGGGCCTAGTGAGAGAAATCACTACCCATATTCTTATGATAGCAAGAAAACTTCAAATCAAGCAATTCACACAAATCACACCACACAAGCAAAACCTATAGGTAAGGTCATATCCACAAGAGATATGATCTCTTCATACTACCGCAAATCATTAGTTGGACCCAACTTGGTAGTGGTGGTCTGAACTAAATCTCCTCGAATCAAAGTCAATTCTAGCTTCTTCCTCGTCAATGTTGTCTTCATAGGTCATGGTCTCATCGGGCTGAGCAACTTGGTGATGGGGTTCAACAACTATTTTATTGAAGTAGAGAAGAGATAGAAATGAATAGAGAAGAGTATAGACCAACGGATATACAAGGAAGTCGTAAAATAGAGTTTTCTTCCTATGGCTTTTCATTTCCTAGTGGTCGCGTCCTACAGTCAACCTGGCTCTGATACCATCTTGTAGCGACCCGACCCAAATGGATCGAAGTCTCTGTGCTCAAGTGTCATCCCTGGATCGGTATGCTGACACACACAGTACTCGAGGAATTATAACAGAGTTCAATCACACACTTTATTACATCGAGGTCCTCAAAAGAGTATTTATTACAATAACATGGCCAAAGGCCATCTAAATAAAAATAACTGCGGAAGCAACGAAGGTAAATGAGTCCATCCAACTCCACGGCAAACTGAGTGTAGAACAACGACCTATCGCACCTTTAATCCTCGTCGGAAAAGTCTGCAACATGAGACGTTGCAGCCGTGTAGGTCAGCACATGGAATATGCTGGCAATTTCACACCATAGAATAATAATGAAAAAGACTATCTCTATATGCAAATTTAGCTGGTGGAGGCTCTAAGTTTAATTTTTGCATAAAGCAAATTTAACCCTACAACAAAGGAATAAATTTTTAATTACTACTAAATTAAAATGCCATTATTGAGAAGGTTCCTCCAACTCAATACCAAAATTCCCAAGTTATTAGTAACCCAATAATTTCATTAAAAAGAGTGATGAGATCAACCAATAATTCACTTCTAGATACTCAAGTTGTCCATAACTGGGGACACGGCTAATCATGATTAGTTTTTACAGTCTGTAGAGGTTTGCGCACTTTTCCCCACAAGACTCGACCACCTCCATGATCGGAAGATCGAGACATAGCCTTTCTGAAGTATTTCCTCTAAACTCTGGGTAGACCGGTACACCTACTTTCCCCGACATCAGCTAGTCTACGACGGAAAGAGGTTACACAACTTACTCAGCTATGCCAGAGCCTATAATGGCTTGTGGCTGCACACGGAAGTTTCTAGGCATGAAATATCTTATGATCCCTTTGAGCCACGGTGGCGGACCTAGGGTAATTGCACGGGTACTCCAGGATCCCCTTGGGCAAACACTGGTTTCTCCAGGTGCCCCAAACAATCCACCCAGATGTGTATTAGGGTTGTGACCTTATGTTGTCCCAAAAATTATTATCTCTCACAACTTGCATGGATCACACATACGAATCCCCATCTACGAGCATGGCTAAGCAATATATGACATAACGAATATTTCCAGGGTGATCAAAGGTCATAGGTTCCTACCACATGAACTACAAAGCATAACCACATGTTCCCAGTCCTACTCATGCAATCTTTGAGGGTTAAACTAATGCATAGTAAAAACTGGGTATTGAAAATTATGATCAAAGTGTGAACTTGCCTTGCTGATGATCGTTGAACTCTAAAGATTCATAGTATCAAGCTTCGCACTCCGGATGATCTAGCGTAAGCAAGCAATAACATACATAAGCATACAAGCAAAGATCTAAAAAGAAAACAAATAAAAGACTTCGAAAAACTCCAAAAACAACCAAATAAAGTTTCTGTACAAAACATAATTCTTACAGCAGCAAAAATATAAGGTTTTTGTTTTAAGAGAAAGTATATATCACAAGCTTCGATTTGCAAAAAGAATCACCCAAAACGGAGTTACGAAACTCAAGTTATGGCCTAACGAAGTTTGAATTCAAATTTTAAAATTTTAAAAAATATTTTTTGTTTGGTTCTCTGGATAGAGGATATTTTTATGAAACCATAGGAAAAAGAATCAATTAAATCGAATCTATAGATTAAAAGATATACTAGAAAGGAGGTGAGCAGGGGTATTATAGAGGGTCAGGGGAAGCCAGAGGTGAGCAGGATGTCGTCGGATTTTATGACGTTAATGGTGGCTGTTACTTGAGCTTCTAATGGCCATTACAAGGGGCATTAAGGCGCACTAGTGAAGGGGAAGGCGTAGAGGGAGGCGAGGGGGTTCCGTTCAGAGGAGTTTCGGGGCGAGGGGAGGGGTGGGGGCGCTGGGTGGAGATGTGATGCGTACGTGCATCCTGTCTCTGCCATGAATGCTCAAGGAAGAAGACGACCAGGTGGTCGTGAGGAAGGCTGGGCCTTCCATGGCCCGTGGCTGTTTTTTTTTTGGACAGAGAAAAAAAATATAGATAGAAAATAAAAATATTTTAATATAGGACATATATATATCAAAAAAATTCAGAAAAAGAAATCCTACAAGATGAACTATTTTCCAGAGGCTAAATAAAAACTTTATAAAAAACATTTTTCAGAAAAAAAATCCAAATGAAACTCAAATTTGAATTCAAAACTGTTGTGTTGTTTTATTCTGACTTTTTGGAGTGTCAGGGATTTTTGAAATAAATTTCAAATGCCAAGTTGAATTCAAAGTCAGATAAAACTCAAATGCCTCTGAAATTTCCAAATGTCACTCAATTCAAACAAAATGAATAGACGCTTAGCTAATAATTGTAAAACATTCCAAATTGAAAATTTGGGATGTTACATGGTAGTTAGATCCAAACCATGCACCCCCGCCGTCTAGACCCACGTGGAGCAGCACGTAGACACATGACTCACACCACTTACGCCAGTCGCCGAACCATGCAGCCCCGCCGTCTAGACTCATACATGGACATGTGTGCATGCATGTTGTGGGTCCAGCTGAGTGCGATGCATGGGACAGGCGTTGGTTATTAGGTCTAACATCACGTGGCATCGAGATTTGAGGCAAATGAAGGAACGGGCCCCGCACTCCCTTCACAGGCCGGACGCATTCTCTCTCGATGGCTTGATCCGACATGCGATATGGTCCCGTTTGCACATAGCCTATGTGAGGGCCGATGCATGCCGCTCTCGATGTTTTACCACACCCTCTAGGGGTTGTATGATGACACCGCGCCAGGTCCCGTGAATTTTTTGCCCCTCACGAATTTGCATTGATTATAACGACAGCAGACGGGCATCATAGCCCTAGAGAACGGCATCGAGGCCACGCCTCCCTTTGGTAGCATATGGCGCATATATGGACCAAAGAGCTTAACATGGGGCATTCATCCCATTCCCTGCTATGATTTCATGTGGCCGCGTAAGATCTTGAACTTTCGAGGTTACAACCATAGAAATGCGGTAAATGGCCCGAATATGCGAGGGAGGGAGGGGAGGCAAGACAAACAATTTTTTATAAATAAGGAATTTTTGACACTTATTAATAATGATTTTATAATTTCACATTGTAAGGTGCATTTTTTTCTCTAAAACAAAGGTGTTGTAAACGCACAAAACTCCTCCTTGAGCCTCTCACCATCACGATCAAAAAATAAGCACAAAATCACTACTGTAATTTGGTTTTAATGTGAAGATGAACTTGCATTAATTTGGTCACTTCTCTATTCATGATGTTTTGTAATGGTTTTGATACACTTAATTATATAATTCACGCAGATGAACCGGCAATGGATGTACGGTGACCGACGCACCTCCGAGTACATTGAGGGCCTGCATAATTTTCTCGAAGTGGCTGAGGCAAACAAGCAGAATGGTTTTATGTATTGTCCATGCCCTATCCGTGGGAATACGAAGGATTACTCTGACTCGAAAACCCTTCACATCCACCTGCTTGAGAAGGGTTTCATGCAGCACTATAATGTTTGGACCAAGCATGGAGAAAGAGGGGTTATGATGGAAGACAACGAACAAGAAGAGGATGATGACAACTATCCGCCCCCTGAATACGGTGATACTGCAACGGGGGAAGTTGAAGATCAAGAGGAACCAGACAATGTGCCCGATGATGATCTTCGCTGGGTCATTGTTGATGAAAAGAGACAATGCCAAAGTGAAAGGGAGAAGTTGAAGTTCGATCGCATGTTAGAGGATCACAAAAAAGGGTTGTACCCAAATTGCGAAGATGACAACACAAAGCTCGGTACCACACTGGAATTGCTGCAATGGAAGGCAGACAATGGTATATTTGACAATGGATTTGGGAAGCTACTAAAAATAATGAAGAAGAAGCTTCCAAAGGATAACGAATTGCCCGACAGTACGTACGAAGCAAAGAAGGTTCTATGCTTTCTAGGATTGGAGGTGCAGAAGATACATGCATGCCCTAATGACTGCATCCTCTACCGTGGTGCGTACGAGGATTTGACCGCATGCCCGGTATGCGGTGCATTGCGGTATAAGATCAGACGAGATGACCCTGGTGATGTTGAGGGCGAGCGCCCCAGGAAGAGGGTTCCTGCCAAAGTGATGTGGTATGCTCCTATAATACCACGGTTGAAACGTCTGTTCAGAAACAAAGAGCATGCCAAGTTGATGCGATGGCACAAAGAGGACCGTAATAAAGACGGAAAGTTGAGAGCAACCGCTGATGGGTCGTAGTGAAGAAAAATCGAGAGAAGGTGGGGGGACTTTGCAGGTGACGCAAGGGACGTATGGTTTGGTTTAAGCGCGGATGGCATTAATTCTTTTGGGGAGCAGAGCAGCAATCATAGGACCTGGCCCATGACTCTATGTATCTATAACCTTCCTCCTTGGTTGTGCATGAAGCGGAAGTTCATTATGATGCCAGTGCTCATCCAAGGCCCTAAGCAACCCGACAACGACATTCACTACAAGAAATATGTCAACTTGCGACCATCACTATTGGTCGCTGAATGGTCATTGTTTTTCATTTGTGACCTTCTTATGACCAAAAACAATTGGTCAAAAGATGACCGTCTTTAATGAAACTTAACGACCTTCTTAGTGATAAGGTCGTAGAAGGCTACGACCAAAATAAAAGGTCGTTGGTCCTACGGCCAATCGCTTTGGTCGCTGGTTGTTTGTCCAGGCCACGTCGGATCCAACGTGGCAAGCTGAAGTGGCAAAATTGTGACCAATTGAATTGGTCGTTGATAAGAATCAGCCCGGTCCAGTTCGGTGTTTTACATGGGCCAAGCCCAACAATTCGGTTTTCCTAATTATTTTTTTCCTGTGAATTCTGTTCGGCTACATGGGTCAAGCCACACAATTCGGCCTTTTTATTGTTGGGTCATGGCCTTCTTGGCTCAAGAGTTTCAGTTTTTCTTTTTCTCAAAAGATGGGTCTCAATTGTCAGTTTCTAGTAATGGGACCCAGTTGTCAGGGTCAAGTTCTTCAGACTTCATTTCACAGTAAATAAGTAACCAATATCTAAATCTGCATTGGCAAAAAACACTGCTTGAAATAGTAGCCAGAATGGCAATCACAGTATTACAACGTGGATACATTTTTTTGTGGGTAAACGCGGATACATCATACAACACAAATACAATGGCAATAAACTGCTTCTGTCAATCTTCTTCAACATGGACCTCCTTTAGTCCTTCTATAGCAGTCACAAACTCGCCTGCTCCTTTCAACCATGGAGCTACTGTGAGAGGAAATCTACAGTTAAGAACAAAATACAGAACAAGTATACGAGCAGTTGGGTACATATCACTTTGGATAACACAAAATATCATTTGGTTGGACATGAATATCACTTGTGCACGAGACTGTATCTATACAATTGTACAGTGTGAAAGGAATTACAACTAAACAACAATTATCAGTATAACAAAAGGCAGAGACTGTGTCGTGCTCTACACAAGATTCAGCATTACAGGGCTTGGAAACGTAAAATGCATTTTTTACAGAGGGCGTACAATTGCAATTTTACTGTTCAAAATATTAAATTAGAAAAAACAAATAAAACAGGACATTTCTTTTGTAGAAACGGACGAGTTATTTGTGCCTTACAAGATATACTATCACTACAGGAGCAAGCTCCTGTAGTCAGGCTAGACCGATCATTGTCTAACAAAGAGTTTTCTTAACACAAACCAAGGAAGCTTCAGTTCACAACCAAACATGCCTCTGTTCCAGGCATTCCAACTCAGCTTCAGTAGTGTTGGGATGACAAATTCACCAAGGATGCTTTTATCAGACATACCTTAGTTTTTAGGCAATGTTTCTCCTAGACATCCTTGTTATACTTGTGTTTGTGGAAGTCCATGATCTTGCAAAACATGTAAAAGAAACAACCTCATATCTTAACAACTAAGAACAGGTGAGGCTCTCAAGTAAGAAATGCAGAACAAAACAGTCCCAGGTAAATAGCATTTTGATGTTATAAAAGTTAACATGCGATTAGCCTAGAACTACCAAGGTTGTGATCGTTCACTCCTATTTGACTACAGACAAGCACCAAACATGCATGCCATCATCAGAAAATAAATGATGCTGCAGCAATAACAACTAGACCGCAGCTGTTTTAAAACTATGGTTTATATGTCCAGATGTAAGCAATGCAAAACCATACTTGCAGGTAAATGTCATTCCTGCTGCAATAAATTTTACATTTGATTGGCCCAAAGCAGACAAGGCTGACATCCTCTACTATCTAACTGCGCACAAGCAGCGAACATGCATGCCATGATGTGAAAATAAACGACTGTACCAATAATAACAAATATACCACAGCTGCTCTAGAGCTAGGATTGATATGTGGAGATGTAAGCAATGTTGAACGATGCTCCCAGGTAAATGACCAGTGTTGATGTTAAAAGTTTGGCTTTGATCCTTTGCTATTATCTAACTAGTGCCATCATCAGAAAATAAACGTGCAGATGTAAGCAATGCTCCCAGGTAATGATTAACCCAAAATGGAAGGGTTCTGACTATAGACAAGCACATATCATGCATGCCATGGAAAAATAAATGGTGATGTTGTAGCCATTTCCAGCAAAACAAGAAATTTGTGTGCTGAAACTGAGGACAGCTTGTTGAAACAAACAGAGAGAGAGAGGGAGAGGCAAGAGAAGTCATCACCTTCACAAACTTGTCTATGTTCGTCATGATTTGCTGAGCGTCATCATCAAGGATCTCTGTTAGGCAAACATCAATCAACATCACATCAGAGAAAATAGAGTTTTAGAAAGGAACATGGCAGCATTCAAGAAATGGAAATACATAGCTAGTATAAACCTAGGAGAACTAGTGAAATGGATTGAACATGGGCACTAATCTCCTGGAAATGAAAGGTTGATTTGGCGCTAGTATATACCCAGGAACTCTACATTCTCCGAAATTAAGCACTACAAGATTAACAGTTGAAGAATGCTTGCATTTACAAAAGTAAACTAGGAGAAAGACCTCTGGATATTTATTTCCAAGCATAAAAGCCAGAAGCATACAAAATATATTTACTTTTGTACAAAGAAAATCCTTCCATTGCTGGTTAATTTCTTGCTTGGGTCTGGGGCTAAGTGTTTTTCATACAAAAGAACGCAGATGGCAATGCCTTAAACAGTAGCCAATTGAGCTAATAAAGATCAAACATACAGGTTTTTCCCCAACAAACAGATCGTCAGGTCTACACACAACCTTACAGGTTAAAGCAACAAATAGCACAAGCTACACAGTGGTTTGGTCCTAATTAACAGTGTAAACATGTATCAGTAGAGCTGGATACAGTTAACCATAACTTAGCAGTGCTGTGATACAAGACCAGTAGCAACAGTGGCATGAGCAGTACAAGTATATTAGTATAGGAACTAGAAGCCTAGGAATTGGGAGAAAATCCCAAACTAGGGAATACACAGCACCAGAGAAAACCCTAGATGCAAGCATTCCCCAACCGATTAGCATCAAATTTGTTGTGAAGAAACCAAAGATTGACAGCAGAATCATCCCCAAACAGATCTCTCGACAGCGCCAAGATGTTATAAGATTGACGCAGAGTTATCAGGAGTGGTGGGAGAACAGACCAGCTCAGAGCCACTGCTGGAGAGAATGCCGACTGCAGCGGAAGCGTAGTTGACGCCTTGGATCATTCCGCCAATGCTGAGGCCAACACTACCGACGCCCATGCACATGCTCTGCTCGAGGTATGGAGGCAGAAGGGAAGCCCCAGCTTCTCCACTGTGGTACAACAACAAAAGGGGTCAAAAATCAAGAGAAGAGAAACTAGGAATATCACATGGGGCTGCCGTATTCCTGTGGATTCAGACCACAGCAGCGAGGAAGTAACACAGGGATAACTGTATTTTTACTTGTGATCTCATCATCCACATCCACATTAATCAGTTCAAAAATAAAATAAAAATCAAGTGCTCGTACAATCTATCATGGTCCGCACATTTAGATCCTTTAACACACAGAAAAGAAAAATAACAGAGGACTGCATGTGAATGTATATGGCGTTTCCAGGATAAGCTGGCACTGAGAACGCCACCAATCAGGATATACCACACATCAGAGAATAGCTTGTAGCGTCCGAGACTAATCGCCATGAGGAATACAAATCATCCTTAGGAATTGGTAATGAACGCGCATCAATCAAAACAAAGAACAAAAAAACAGATGGAATCGATGGGATGAGATCTTGGAGCTCAGACAGCCAAGGGGTTGTCTGCAGATGCTGTTGAAGAGGCGGTCTCAGAAACTCTAGTCCACAAATTTGTCATCACCGCTACGACCTCTCATCGGCCAACCATCGAAAAGAAGAACAAGAAACGAACCGAATCAAAAACCATCAAAAATCAGTAACTACGATACTTAGCAAGCAGTTTACAGAGTTTCCCTGCAAGTGCCATAAACCAGAGCATCATTGTGAAATGGTTACTAAGCTCTATAGAATTTGTGCTATCCACAAGGAATAACTTTGGTCTGCTATTGCTAAAGCAAAACTCATGGACACACACCTAAACTAGGGACACAGGAAACAGAAAGGCTAGAAACAAAAAGGCTATATTGCGCAGACAACCATCTGGACCTAAATCAACATTTTTAATTTTTTTAATGAAAATATGCTGCTGATAATATTTGCCAATGGTATCTTTACCTACAAAGAGAAATGGGGACAGGCCATCCAATCCCCTCGTGAGAAGGCCATAGTTACTTTTGGAGCAGTATGAGAAAGGCAGGCATTGCAAGCCTACTCTTCACTCGAAGCTCCAGGAAATAGCACACAAAACATGAGTTCGTTAATAGAGCAACCAATTTCATGTTTGTTCTAATAAAAAAATAGCAACCTCCGACTATAATAATAGCAAAAGAAACACATAAGAAGTCATGCTGATTGCGCCTACTATAATAATAGCAAAAATCATCGATTTGTGAGCAAACAAGACTAGAATTAACACTTGAGCGACAGAGTATCGGAAACCAATTCACGTTATAATCCAATCCTCAAAGTTGTCACGCAGAAAGTCATTGTTTCTTTGTTCCACCGTTCAAATCAAATATGTCTGAACTTGGTGAATACATGTCAATAAGAACATATGGCAGTGTATGAACATCATTAGTCATGAGCAATGAAGGTGCACAAGCCTGGAACTGCAACTGCGTGCGGGAGAGGGGATACCAGGATACCAACCATTAGTCATAGCAGCATGAAGAGGTGGGCAGAGGGCACCAGCTAAATTTGGATCAGCGCCACGACCCAGGAGATATCTCATGATAGCAGGCGTCCCATAAGCCGCAGAAATGGCCAGAGCAGTGTCACCTGCAATAAGTAAAACAAAAGAACCAAATTAATCTGGGATTACTGTGATGTGCAGCAGAATTGACACCAAGAGATCAAAAGGGAACCGGATTAATTAACCTATGAGGGTTCGCGGGTTGACATCGATGCCGTGGTCCTTGATGAGGCACCTACACATGTCCAGCCGCCCTTCCATGACAGCCGGGGTTCACCGCCCTCCTCGACATCCTCAGCTCCTTGGTCCCCACCCTGACCGATCGGACCGGTCCACTTGGCCAGGCCTCTCCCCTCTCCTCGATCACCCTGCGTCGACGAGCCGCGTCAGATCAAACAGCCCACACTCCGAAAAATTGTAGAGAAACAAACCACACTCCGATTTGAAATCAAGTGCAAGAATGGCTGCAGCACATACAACTAGCATGTTACGGTTGGTGGGTGATGGGAAAAATGCATGTGAAGTGCATAAATCATAGAGGGGTGTGTACAATACACACCATCGTTGACAGCAAGCAAAACAGACAGGAATAGAGCTTGTCAACTACTGTAAAGCACAATCACTAGCATGGTGGTGAGAGAAGTTTCCAGATGATGAAACAGACAATGACTTTTGAGTCTGAAACAAATTCTTCCAGATGATCAAAATCCACATACAGATGGATGCTATTCTTCACCAAGACAGCACAGCACCAAGGTGTAATTATCTCCATACATTTGAGATTGACACTGATACCTCACGGGCATAACACAGATAAACACCGGCAAGGGCACAAGTGTTTCCTTCTGGAGATTGTACAAGCAGGAGAAACATATCAACTAATTTTTAGTCCGAAACCAAATTCTTTTCAGATGATCCAAATAACATGACACTAGCTAGCAACAAGGTTTAATCAACTCCACCTTATGATCATAGCATAGGAGGGGAATGTGAAGGTTAAACAACACCAACCCAAGTTCACAACAGCAGCCACTACATTTTTCTCCAAGACAACATAGCAACAAGGTTTAATTAACTCCATACATTTGAGATTGACAATGATGTCTTATGATCATAGCGCAATAAAAGGAGATATTCTGAAGCTTAAACATATCACTAGAGGAAGACAAGAACAGCAAACAGGGGGGCTACTCGAACTTCTTGATGAGGGAGAGGTCATTGAGCATCTTGTCGACCCTGTCATAGCTGTCGAACCTGCCGCCGGGGATGAGGGAGGGGATGCGGGCCTTGGCCTCGTCGGCGGTGTAGTGGCAGAGGTTGCCGAGGGTGCAGAGCTCCATGGCGCGAGAGCAGCGGACGCCGGGCAGGTCGACGGGGAGCCGCGGCTGCCCAAGCCCCGCCCCGCCGGTGGAGAGGGGGGCGAAATCCCTCCAGATCGAGGCCTAGATCTGTGTGGGCTTGGCTGCGAGCCCATTGTCGCCATCGTGGGTCAGGAAACACCGCCTTGCCTGCTCGATCTGGGTCATCGATGATGGGGGTGACAGCGGATCGAGGTACGAGGGAGAGGGTTTGGGTTGGGGTGGCGACGGCGGCTGTGGGTGGGAGTGAGACGAAGGAAGGGGGAGCGGCGAATCCCGCCGGGGGAGGGAATGGGTGCGGAGGCGATGTGAGAGATGAGGGAAGGGGATGGATTGGGGTGGGTAGGAGAGAGAGGCGGCGGTGGGATGGGGAAGGAGGGGGCGTCGTCGTCGATGGGGAGAGGGGGAGAGTGGCGGCGATGGGTGTGTTCTGGGGAGAGGGGGAGAGAGAGGCGGCCTCGGGCTGCTAGGGTTTGGGCTGCGCTACTGAGATCTGAACGGTGAGTGAGAGGTGTTGGATCCGCCGGATACGGACGGTTCAGATTAGCTACAGTGGGGTGATTCGTGGGAAGAGTTCTGATTGGTTTCGGAAAATCAGTGATTTAAAATAGTTTCCAAGTACTAAAAATAGAGGAATTTTGTGAAGCAGCTACCAAAAATATTTTGCAAAAGGGCACCACACAAATTTTCACTAGAGTTAGACCACATTTTATGGATGAGCACCAATTTTTATGCATTTCTGATATTTCTAGCTATTTTTAATCATTTTTCGAGTGGTAAAAATGGGTTTTTTTTTAAGAACCTACCAAATATTTGTTGTAAAATTGGTCTCCATCAATTTTATAAAATACTAGTCCATATTTAATATACAATTGACTAGATGGTTAGGTGTCAAAAGCTTTGATCCACCTCTCGTGAAAAAGACATTTTTTTGCCGATTTAGCTCGAAGCCGGTCAAATTTGAACTGCAGCTGCCTCATAGTTTGCTCTTTATTTTTTTCAAAAATCATTTCTAGGCACAAAAGTATCTATTTCTTCATATATAATCCAAAAGATTTGCAAGAATCAACCCCTAGCTACGAACGGTCATACCCGCCGTTTTGACCGCATTTCGAAACGGACATAGAAAATTAAAAAAAATCAAAAAATTGGAAAACCTTTGCATTGTGTCATTATATGTGACCAAGTTGCCAATAAAAATAATAAACATGTAACGCATAAATTATTTTAAAAAAGTGTTCTCAGAAATGAGCTATCATGTGTGAAGCTTCATGGCTTTCAAACAAAATAATCAATCTTATGGCCACATTCATGGCATAGTTTGTTCAAATGATCTCATATTATGCACGAGGGTGTATCTTGGAATGACAAACAATGTGGCCTAAGGAAGTTTTCATTTTCTTTGCACAAAAAAATCATTTTCCATTTTTCGAGTGCCCAAAATGAGCTTTTTTTGTCAAGGACCTACCAAATATTTGTTGCAAAATTGGATGAAATCAATTTTATAAAATACTAGGCTATATTTAATGTACAATTGATAAAATGGTTGGGTGTCAAAAGTTTTGATCCACCTCTCGTGAAAAAGACAAATTTTCATCGATTTAGTTAGAAGCGGGTCAAATTTGAACGGCAGCTACCTTATAGTTTGCTCTTTATTTTTTCCAAAAATCATTTCTAGGTACATAAGTATCTATTTAATCAGAAATACGTGGTTTGGTGGCGATACATCGAGGTTTGGACGGTGGCCAAGGGCCCCAACTCCAGAGCGCGTAAACTCGCATGTCCGTCGTGTGGTCACCGCGTGACTGTGGCATTGCCATGCGTTCTGGGTGGCCTAGGCATGTCTAGTGGGTTGAGCACTCCCCTAGTAGGTGTCAGGAAGAAGAAGGCAATAGAAGAATCTAACGAGGAGACTGAACTAAGCTCAAACATGAATTAGCAGCCAAGTGTTTGATTAGTGGTGGGGAAAATGCACATGGCCAATGGGCCTAAATTTTGGCCAATGATGATCATCTACTAAGGACACTGTCTTGGAAAATTTGCAATTCAAATGGAGGAGCCTAGGTGTCACTTGCTTTGCAAAGTACCACACTAGAGAGAAATATGAATGTTGAAGCTGGACTCAATTGAATGAATGGATTGATCTGAAATTTGGAGGAGAATGATAATTTGGGCATATGAAGGCACTGTAAAAATTTCATACCATTTGGATAAATAAAAATGGTACTTCCTTCACAGTGCTCTCCATTGAAAAGAAAATTGGGAAAAATGTTGAGAGAAATTGGCTAGATTAAATGAGCTAAAATTTGGTGGAAGGACGTTCTATGGGCAGGGTCATGTCTCGGTAAATTTTCAACAATTATAAATTAACATAAAATATAGTTGCTTCACAAACTGAATATATTACCAGAAACAAAGATTGGACGGT
Organism: Thinopyrum elongatum; assembly: GCA_011799875.1. Lineage (NCBI taxonomy): Eukaryota > Viridiplantae > Streptophyta > Magnoliopsida > Poales > Poaceae > Thinopyrum > Thinopyrum elongatum. The sequence goes on from CM022301.1 coordinate 36,771,372, forward strand.
GAGCTCACATGGATTGTTAGATGGGGCTCAAATATTACCAGAAACAAAGATTAGACTGAGAGCTATGTTTTGGGAATATAGAAGATGTGGCAAAAGTTCAGCTCATTAGGATATGCCTAGCTAGTACATCCTTCACCACGGTTCCAGCGGAACAGAAACTTTGGAAATATGCCGAGGATGATTTACTAGGCAAATGGAGCTGATTTTTGTCTTGAGGCAATGATTTGGATAGTAAAGATTGCCCAAATTTTTTGGGAATTTTGGGAATGACAGAAATATAGGCTGCTTCACAACCTATGGCAAAAATTGACACATAGGAAAAACTGATGAGGTGGCGCCTAGTCATAGCAATGCACCAATTTACAAGGCTATGACCTTCTATATTGGTCGTGATCAGCTAGAAATAAGGCAGCGGACCAGTGCTGTTTGCCTTACGACCATTTCGTGTAAGGATATTGCGACCTTTCTGACCAAAATGGTCGTTATGGTTTAGGGTTTGGAGCCCCCCGAATAGCCTATGACCAATTGGTCTCAAATGGTCGTAGATTTACGACCAATTCTTCCAGGGTCACTGACAGAAGGTCACAAGTTGGCATATTTCTTGTAGTGATTGATGTGTACCTAAGGCCATTAATTGAAGAACTTTTACAGCTGTGGAATGGAACAGGTGTACGTGTGTGGGATGAGCACAACCAGGAGGAATTTGACCTACATGCGTTGCTATTTGTAACCATGCCAACTTTCAACCTTTTCAGAGTTCATTTGTAGTGCTTTTCAATTTCAGGGTCATTTAGCTAGAAAAAATCAGTAAATGCATGAAAAATACCAAATGAAGTCAGAAAGGGTTGAAAATTGATGATGTGACTTTGAATGGTGCATGTTAAACGCACAAAAAGTCTGGAGTTGAAATAAGTTCAAAAAAATGAAATCCCTTTGTAACAGATGAGTTTTCGTCCGAAACCATGATACTTCGAAAGAGATTGTTCATTTTGTACACGAAGTGCATCCAGTTTTTGCCGTAACCCTCTCAACTTTTTAGCACATGCTATGTGGGTGAAATGATGATACCATGCCAACTTTCAACCTTTTCATAGTTCATTTGTAGTGCTTTTCAATTTCAGGGTCATTTAGCTAAAAAAATCAGTAAATGCATGAAAAATACCAAATGAAGTCAGAAAGGGTTGAAAATTGATGATGTGGCTTCAAATCACAATGACACTTTGGAGTTGTGGAAGGAAGTGAAAGAGCCCAATGACACAAAAGTAACTTTGAAAGGATTGCTAGCCAAGATGAAAGGCGACAGCACACCTAATTTTGTCAGGCCATTTGTCTTCTACACCATAGGCAAATATGTATGCATGCCCGACAACACAGCAGTATGTGGACAACAAATACCTTGGGATTGTTAGAAACGTTGAGACGATAAAGAGCACCAATTTTGGATAGCTTACGCTTGACCATCTTATGGCTAGCTTCAAGAAATTTGTAAATGGTGGAGCAAATCTGGAGGGGAACCTACCACTGATGCAGGTAATACAACCATTATTTACATACCATACATTTAATTTTATGGAAAATTTCCTAAGCTGCTTTTGTTGTAATGCAGACATGGTACTATGATAAGTGGAGGGTGCACCAATTGGATTCTACCATCTCATATGCATCAAGGTTAAGGCCGCTGATCCAAAACTAGAGTGACGAGAAGGCACACAAGGGTGATAACATAATCAACCAAAATTATATAGGGGTTGGAGAGGTAAAGTGTTAGTACTGTGTGCCTGGATTATCTACCATATATTTTGAATGATACTAACGACACTAACATGCAGTATGTCGATGACCTGCTGCGGCCTTTCAATCCGCCACCAGTTGGGATGCCGGTCAAACTGAAGACTGACGGTCAGGTAAATGATGAACATCAGGCACAAATATATATTGTAACTTTGCAAGTACAATCGAAGTTATATGCTTCTAACTACTTGTAATTTGCAGGATAAGGCACTCATCGGCCGTGTATTGGCTGATTTGAAAGAAGTTGCCTCCATTGTGCGGGAGGCCAGTGCACAACAATTCGATAGGATGTGCACCTTTGAAAAAAAAATGGATGAGTGCCTTAGGCGTACCCTTGCGAACAGCAGACACACGAACGACCTCATCACAGAATTCAATGTAAGTATACCATTATGATTTTCTATAAATAATTTTACTATCAATACTCTCCACACTAACACTTTTTTTAAAGAACCACCACTATGGAATATTTGATGCTGATCGTCCAGGAGTCGAGGACATACACCTATCTGACCTGGGAGTACCTGCGGACCCAATGGAGGTCCCAGGAGAGAATACTAGTCACCAGCAAACACAAAAAGATGACACGGAGGTCAATGCCAAAGGCATTTCTACTAAGGGAATACAAAAAGATGACACGGATGCCCCCATGAAGAACGTAACTGAAGATTTGCAGCCTGCTATCAGTTTGCATTCGCGAAAGCACTAGTAGAAAACAGGGCTTTGGTCCAGGCCTAAAAAGGGCATTAATCCCGGTTCTCCTACGAACCGGGACAAATGGGTGCATCAGTCCCGGTTCATGAGGCCAGGCGCCGGCCGGGCCTCGGGTGCCATTCGTCCCGGTTTGTCTGACCCCTTTGGTCCCGGTTCCAAACACGAATCGGGACCAAAGGGCCTCGCTCCTGGCGCAGCACCTTTAGTCTCGGTTGGTGGCTGGAACCGGGACAAAAGGTCAGTCTTCTGTCCCGGTTCTAGCCACCAACCTGGACTAAAGAGATGCCTATACATACCCTCGCCCCTGCCCGCTCACTCCTCTATTTTTTGGCCATGTGGGAGGTGTGCATGCGCTGCTCTCTTCTCACTTCTATGCATGCACATGAGGTGTTCAATGAAATGCCCGAGCCACACTTAAACTTTCTCCTCTCCAAGCTCGACCTCCAAGCTCCATTTTCGTCAAGATTTGTCTAGGTTTGGCGGTCCGTCCTGTCCCGTCCCCATCTTCACCATCGTTGATCGCCCATGCCGATCTCATCGCCGGCACCACCGTGGTGAGCCTCTTGTTCTTATCTTCTTTCTAAAAGAAAAATAATTACTTGAATGATTTAGATAGATACTTTTATTATTGTTTGTTATTATATAGATCCATGGTTTTGGTATCCGCCCCCATCAGCCCTTGTCCTGTCTATGATTCGGATGTGGTATATTATCTTTTATAACTATTTGTTTCATTTAGTGTTTATGACAATTATGTCGACCAACGTGACATACATGTTTTTATCTAGGAGGTATGTGAACCGGAAATTCCAACCGACCCTCTTGCCGAGAGGTTAAATTTAGTTGAAAAAGAAAACAATTACTTGAAGAAAAAATTGAAAAGAATTGAGGAGGAGAAGGTGGAATTGGAGTTGCATGTTGCGGATGTCGTCGATGATCACAAGATCAAGATGGATGCAATGCGCTTGAAGATTAGAAAGATTAGTAAATATGCCATTCATACTGAGGCTTGGTAAAATTATGCCGTTGGATCAATTGTTACCTTAGTTGCGATTATGATCGCATTTGTTGTTGCATTGAAATGTTTTACATAGTTTCAATGTATGGTTTAATTAGATGCTCTAGAGAGCTGTATGTTGTTCAATGAGAACTATGTATGAACTTTATGTATTTATTTTTTCATTAATAACAATTGATCACTTCTCCATTCATGATGTTCTGTAATGGTTTTTGATACACTTAATTATATAATGCACGCAGATGAACCGACAATGGATGTACGGTGACTGATGCACCTCCGAGTACATTGAGGGCCTGCATAATTTTCTCGAAGTGGCTGAGGCAAACAAGCAGAATGGTTTTATGTATTGTCCATGCCCTATCTGTGGGAATACGAAGGATTACTCTGACTCAAAAACCCTTCACATCCACCTGCTTGAGAAGGGTTTCATGCCACACTATAATGTTTGGACCAAGCACGGAGAAAGAGGGGTTATGATGGAAGACAACGAAGAAGAAGAGGATGATGACAACTATCCGCCCCCTGAATACGGTGATACTGCAACAGGGGAAGCTAAAGACCATGAGGAACCAGACGATGTGCCCGATGATGATCTTCGCCGGGTCATTGTTGATGAAAAAGACAATGCCAAAGTGAAAGGGAGAAGTTGAAGTTCGATCGCATGTTAGAGGATCACAAAAAAGGGTTGTACCCAAATTGTGAAGATGACAACACAAAGCTCGGTACCACACTGGAATTGCTGCAATGGCAGGCAGACAATGGTGTATCTGACAACGGATTTGGGAAGCTACTAAAAATAATGAAGAAGAAGCTTCCAAAGGATAATGAATTGCCTGACAGTACATACGAAGCAAAGAAGGTTCTATGCCCTCTAGGATTGGAGGTGCAGAAGATACATGCATGCCCTAATGACTACATCCTCTACCGCGATGCGTACGAGGATTTGAACGCATGCCTGGTATGCGGTGCATTGCGGTATAAGATCAGGCGAGATGACCCTGGTGATGTTGAGGGCGAGCACCCCAGGAAGAGGGTTACTGCCAAAGTGATGTCGTATGCTCCTATAATACCATGGTTGAAACGTTTGTTCAGAAACAAAGAGCATGCCAAGTTAATGCGATGGCACAAAGAGGACCGTAAGAAAGACGGGAAGTTGAGAGCACCCGCTGACGGGTCGCAGTGGAGAAAAATCAAAAGAAGGTGGGGGGACTTTGCAGGTGACGCAAGGAACGTATGGTTTGGTTTAAGAACGGATGGCATGAAGAGGAAGTTCATTATGATGCCAGTGCTCATCCAAGGCCCTAAGCAACCCGGCAATGACATTGATGAGTACCTAAGGCCATTAGTTGAAGAACTTTTACAGCCGTGGAATGGAAAAGGTGTATGTGTGTGGGATGAGCACAACTAGGAGGAATTTGACCTACATGTGTTGTTGTCTGTAACCATGCCAACTTTCAACCTTTTCAGAGTTCATTTGTAGTGCTTTACAATTTCAGGGTCATTTAGCTAAAAAAATCAGTAAATGCAAGAAAAATACCAAATGAAGTTAGAAAGGGTTGAAAATTGATGATGTGGCTTTGAATGGTGCATGTTGAACGCACAAAAAGTCTGGAGTTGAACTAAGTTCAAAACAATGAAATCCCTTTGTAACAGATGAGTTTTCGTCCGAAACCGTGATACTTCGAAAGAGATTGTCTATTTTGTACATGAAGTGCATCCAGTTTTTGCCTTACCCCTCTCAACTTTTTAGCACATGATATGTGGGTGAAATGATGATACCATGCCAACTTTCAACCTTTTCAGAGTTCATTTGTAGTGCTATTCAATTTCAGGGTCATTTAGCTAAAAAAATCAGTAAATGCATGAGAAATACCAAATAAAGTCAGAAAGGGTTGAAAATTGATGATGTGGCTTTCAATGGTGCGTTTTGAACGCACAAAAACTCTGGAGTTGAAATAAGTTCAAAAAAATGAAATCCCTTTTCTAAAAGATGAGTTTTCGTTTTTCCGTGATACTTCGAAACAGATTGTCCATTTTTTACATGAAGTGAATCCAGTTTTTTTCGTAACCCTCTCAACTTTTTAGCACATGCTATGTGGTTGAAATGATGATACCATGCCAACTTTCAACCTTTTCAGAGTTCATTTGTAGTGCTTTTCAATTTCAGGGCCATTTAGCTAAAAAAATCAGTAAATGCATGAAAAATACCAAATGAAGTCAGAAAGGGTTGAAAATTGATGATGTGGCTTTGAATGGTGCATGTTGAACACACAAAAAGTCTGGAGTTGAAATAAGTTCAAAAAAATGAAATCCCTTTGTAACAGATGAGTTTTCGTCCGGAACCGTGATACTTCAAAAGAGATTGTCCATTTTGTACACAAAGTGCATCCAGTTTTTGCCGTAACTCTCAACTTTTTAGCACATGCTATGTGGGTGAAATGATGATACCATGCCAACTTTCAACCTTTTTAGAGTTCATTTGTAGTGCTTTATCGATGTATTTATTTGTTAAAAAGAATGAACTAAAAATAATCAAATTATTTATTTGTTAAAAAGAATGAACTAAAAATAATCAACTAAAATATTAACTAAAAAGAATGAACTAAAAAGAATCAACTAAAACATTAACTAAAAAGAATGAACTAAAAAGAATCAAAAAGAATTTAAACTAAAAGAATCAAAATAATATTAATTAAAATTATCAAGTATTTATTTGTTAAAAAGAATGAACTAAAAATAGTCAACTAAAATATTCACTAAAAAGAATCAACTTAAAAGAATCAACTAAAATATTAACTAAAAAGAATGACCTAAAAAGATCAAAAAGAATTTAAACTAAAAGAATCAAAATAATATTAACTAAAATCATCAAAGTATTTATTTGTTAAACTAATGAACTAAAATATTAACTAAAAAGAATGAACTAAAAGAATCAACTAAAACATAACTAAAAAGAATGATCTAAAATAATCAACTAAAACCGGATCAGTGGCTTTTTTATGAACTATATATGTTTGTGTTTTTAGTTGATTATTGGATGGAATGAACTATGTTGAATCCCTCAAAGTTTAGAGGATTAAGTTTTTCTGTAGATGATATAGAATTTTTCTGTAGATGATATGATGATGTAGAATTTTTTCTTTATCATGATGTAGAATTTTTTCATTATGATGATGTAGATTTTTCTGTAGATGATATGATGATGATTATTTTTTCTTTAGAATTTTTCTGTCGAAGATATATAGATGATTTTTCTGTAGAATTTATTTAGAGTTCATTTTGATGTTCATTGTAGAATTTTTTCATTATGATGATGTATGAAAACTTGATGTTCATTTTTCTGTAGAATTTATTTAGAGTTCATTTTGAATTTATTTAGAGTTCATTTTGATGGTCATTTTGATGTTCATTGTGATGTAGCTCCTCGTCGCCGGCCCTGGCGCCATCCCTGCCGCGACGCCGAGCCCCCGACGCCAGCCGCTCGCTCCCTGCCCCGACACCGGCCGCCGCTCCCTGCCCCGACGCCAAGCCCGCCGATCTTTAGCTCATGTGAACATATTCCTATTGGTTTTTTTTGTTCATAGAAATTAGTGCGAAATTTTTGTTCACACAATTTTTTTTTCATGATGATCTTGCTAAAACTCATATTAAGTTTGATATTGTTTTTCTATAGACTTGGTTAAAACTTACTAAGGTTAATTATGGAGAAAGGGAGTAAGAACTCATATATTCAAAATTTACTCCCGGTCCGCTCGCCCGACGAGCTCTCGAGGCCACCCAAACCCTAGAAGAAAGAGCGTTGTCGATCTTCTTCGCCCTCCCGCCCCTACCTGTTTGTCGAAGGTGGTGGGTGGGGTCTTATATATAACGCTACAACAATAATATCAATTTATTCGGTATGCGGCATAGGTCAATGGGGTAGAATGCATAGTTCGATCTCTTGCATAGCGATTGTGGTAACTCTCTGGGGAATTCAACATATCCATGATAACTTCGACATGAGGGGGGGTCCGCAAAGTATCCTCGACGACCACTAATCTATCTCTAATGTTTGTATATCCCCATGTTTGCCACTAATCCATCTCTCATGTTTGTATATTGCCATGTTGTAATATTTGCAAAAACTATGGACAGAGACTTAGAACAAGAAGAGTTGTTGGGGGATATAATCCGCGACGGAGGTGATCTCTTGTCGTTTCTCAACGACACCGATGGTCAGGAAAGAGAGGATGACGGCTCCGGTGATCCAACAATGGAGGATGAAGGAGATCATGACGGCTCCGGTGACCGAATGGCGGAGGAAGGAGATCATGATCACGGCTCTAGTTACCGAACGAAGGAGGGAGCCTTAACTGTTGCAAAGTCCGGCGAGGTATATATATATATTAATTAAGCCTGTGCTGACTTGATGCATTAATTGTTTTGGTATGTACATATATTAACGCTTCTTTCTTCTTTTAGCCCTCCGGATCGAGCCAAACCTCCGTAAGGAGACGAGGCCCGAAGAAAAGGTTGCGCCAGGATGAAAGGTTCACGATCACAGAAGTCGCGAAAGATGGCCAACCGCTTGCTCCCAAGTGGACCAAGGACGCATTTGTACATCAGTGCGGAGTTGTTGTTAGGGACAGCGTCCCGATCAGCATCCAACAATGGAATAAGAAGAAGGACCCTGAAGTTTCTTATGTCCAGGATAGACTGAAAGATGATCTTTGGACGTCGCTGATGACAAATTTCAGCCTACCGCCAGAGGAGGATCCGAATAACCCAGTTATAGAGTGAAAGGTCAAGATGTTTGCTCTTAAGAAGATGGAACACTATTCAACAACTGGAAGAAAGAGCTGAACAAAAAGTTTGTCGAGAAAAACGAGACTCCAGAACTCATCAGTCCATATGAGAAGTTAAGAGATCACTGGCCTGCATTTGTGGCCTCCAAGACATCGGAGAAGGGTAAGCAAAGGTCACTGACAAACAAGAAAAATGCTACAAAGAAGAAGTATCACCATCACACGGGGTCAGGTGGCTACTACAAAGCTCGGCCGTTGTGGGACAAAGCTGAGCAAGACCTGCTTGCTAAAGGGGTCCAACCAGCGACATTGCACTGGCCAGATCGGTCAAGGACTTGGTTCTTCGCGGTTGGGGGAACTTTGGACCCAGAAATAGGGAAGTGTGTTTAGATGAATGAGCAACTTGCAATACCCATCCAGAAGCTTGAGAAAGCAATCAAGGCAGCGCAGGAAGGGACGTTCATTCCCGACAGAGAGAAGGACAAGCTGACAGAGGGCCTCGGCAATCCTGAACACCCTGCATGAACATGAGGCACATCAGGCTCCATTCCATGGGTGCATAGGTTTCCCGACAGCGGTGGTTATAGAAGCCAAGAGAAAAAGAAGAAAGAGGAAGCAACCGAAATGCAGAGGCTCAGTGCAAGTTTAGCAAAACTAGAGGAACTTGAGAGCCAGCAAGCTACCGGCCAACCATCTCAGCAGCACGAAGATCCTTCCTTCGACGCTGCCCCAGAAGCTACCCCACCATCTCAGCGGAGAAGCAGCGTGGCTTCCACGGAGCTCGTTAAGCCTGATTTCACGGCTCCTCGCTACCCCGTGGATAGTATCTTGGAGGCTGAACATTGTGTTCTAATGACGAAATGCCAGAACCTGACCTTGAAGGCGGCGGTCGGCTCTATTGTACCTCCTCAAGCTGAGGGAACTTTCCATTGCCGTCCGATTCCACATGGCTATGCTATTGTGACAGTGGATGAAATAATGGATGGATTTGAGGGGCTGAAGCTTGACTTCCCTACAAGTGAAGAGGATAATCTTCTGGAAAATGCTTTGAGGAGTACCTGTCTATGGAGAAAGGAGTACATCAAGCTTCCAAACTGGACGCCTCAGCAGACTCAGCCGGTTGAGGCCCCTCAGCAGACTCAGCCTGATGAGGCCCCTCAGCAGAGTCCTCTTTCGCCTCAGCTGTCCTCGGTGCGTTAGCGGACTCCGCCTCCTTCGGCGCGTCAGCGCACTCCGCCTCCTCCTCTGCGTCCTCCGGCACATCAGCAGACTCTGTCGCCTCAGCAACGGCGGAAGAGAGATGCCGCCGCTCCGGCGGCTAGCAGTACAAGAGGCGGAAAGAAATTCAAATATGGTCCAAGCCTCAAGCCTCTTCCAAAGTTACGATATGAGAGGACTGACAAGGAAACCGATGAAATCGTGGAAGCCGAAGTGCAGGCCCGTTTTGAACGGAAATGTCCACCTCCAAAGGAAACGGTAGATCTGGTGAAAGCAAAGCACACTCTGGATGCCCTTAAGCAACCACCAGTGCCTCCGCCGCAATCCAACTATGACCGCTGTATTGAAAAGACATATGATGAAGCCCGGTGGTCGGGAAGTACTACCAGTGCTGCAAGACGAAGTGGGAAAAAAATTCCTCAGCTCGGCGAACAGGAGAAGCAATCATGCCCCCCGCTCAAGGTGTCTAGCGATATCGGTAATCATCCGGGGCTACTGCCCGGTACCAATCTTGGTGATTACGTGGGTGATGATGTACAATTTGAAACGGCTGAGGTACGAGAGGAATTTAGATACGAGCATGGGAAGCCTCTCGTCAAACGTGATCAGCTCCCGCATCTACCAACGAAGATGCAAAGATTGCATGAATGGTACTTGGAAACCTACAGGAAGTCTGGGACCGACAGTCTGATGCTGGGAATTAAAGATGAGCACGACTTCATTGGAGTCGACCTGATGCCTGTTGAATTTGTGGAATTATTTCAGTTTTTCAATCAACAGGCCCTCGACAAATGACTCATGACTTGCTACTGTTTGTAAGTATTATTTCTGTAATTAAGTCTCTAGCTCATCTCATTCATTGCATGTATATATAATCATCCTCTCTATATATATTATACAGATTGAAGATCGTCGAATGCAAAAGAGAACAAATCTATGACATTGGGTTCATTAGCCCAAATACCGTAAATGAATGATCGGTAAAAAAGAAAGCCGAAGATACCGAGAAAAACTTGCTAAAAGCGTTCCTTCAACAACAAAACAAAAGGGAAATACTCTTTCCTTACAACTTCAAGTGAATGTTACTGTCTTGTGCATATTCGGTTTCGCTTACTCGAGGTTAAGTGTAATTGATGAGTTATGCGTGCGCAGATTCCACTTTATTCTGCTATCCATAAAGCTTGACGGGGCAGTAGTAACTGTCTTAGACTCGAGACGTAAAGATCAAAAGGAGTGGGCAGACATGAGTGAAATGCTCCAGAGGTAAGTTCAATCATTATCACACCATATCGATCGGCAACTTTTGTTCAGTTCCTGATATCTAGTAATCATTTTCTTTGCCAGGAAGGGTTTGAAAAACATTCACTGGAATGGTCCCGGGTCTGAAGAAGGAGCTGAAATTTACACAGCCCAGAGTAAGTAGTACTAGCTAGTTCCGTCCATCTCTCATTGATTCGAGTTTCATCAATACCATTATTATGCTTGATTATATATCAGTTTGATTGAACTCTATTCTCGTAAAGTGCTTGTGGCAGGCACCCGGAACTGATTTATGTGGATACTACGTTTGCGAGTTCATTCGCAACTCGACCCTTGAGCGGGGCTTCTCTGACGAACAATTTGAAGTACGTAAACAATATTCACAATTCTTTTTTATTACCATCATTTGTGTTGAGTTTCATTCATATATATGTATTGACCCCTTCTTTAAATTAGATCTGGCGGAAGCGGGATGAACTCCTACGACATGATCGCATACGAGCAATTCAAGAGGAATTGGCGGGATTCTTTCTTGACCATGTCATACATAAAGTTGGAGAATACCATATGGAATTGGAAATGGATCTTAGGTAGATGATGTTAGTGATTGTAAGAGATGTTATATTGTATATATGTAATAGCGTCGGATAGATATACGAAAACTTGTTGTTCGACCAAGCATGAAGAAAGAGAGGTCACTTCTCTCTATATATGTTCATGACGATGTTGTGTAATTAATGGTTTCCTTCATTTTCTTACTAGCTAGTGTCGAGTTCTCTCTATATGTAGTAGCTACCATCGACCAAGCATGGAGAAAGGGAGGTCACTTCTCTCTACTAGCTAGCTAACACAATATGAAACCCCTAAACCCCCCTTTCAAAAATAAAACAAAAACCCCAGCGCCTGCGAGCTACTGACGCGTGGCTGCCTTTTGTTGCCGGTTGGTGTTACCAACCGAGACTAAAGGTCTCCTGCCTGGGCGCCCCACAGCGGCCTCGTGGAGCTCCTTTAGTCCCAGTTTGTTTTGTCCCGGTTCTAGAACCGGGACTAAAGACCCTCTGGAACCGGGACTAGTACCCTGTTTTCTACTAGTGAAGCATTCAAAAACCACCACTAGCTTGAAGCTTTCATGGTGATACACATTTTACATATAACTGATTTTGTTTTAAGTTAACGCAGATTCGTAGCTAACATATGATCTTCCACGTTTAGGATGAAGAAGACAGAGTTGTTGCTGCAGCTTGCAAGGAGAGTCTCAAGAATGTTTCATAGCTTTATAAAGAGGTGGATGCTTCGCAGGGTGATCCGAGTTTGGATTCGCGAAAGCATTCCAAAGCCACCAAATGCCTTGAAGCTTTCCAGGTGATGCACATTTTATATTTAAATGGTTTTGTTTTTTTATTTCGCGCAGATTGCAAGCAAACAAGTGCTTTATTTCGAATCACAGGATCCTCTGAATTTGAGGCACAATAAGAATGTGCGAAAGCTGAAGAAAGAAGAAATCAAGATGATGAAGATGTCAGTATTGTGGTGGGGGGAGAGGCAGGTACCAAAACAAAGCACTGGTCTGCCAAGTCTAAGGGAACAAGGGAGCCGGAAGAACCCCATGTCTTCCCAATTGATGAGGACAACTATGATGATTCTTTAGCAAAGCAGCGACAAGATAGTGTGGTTGAATCCATGCTACCAACTTGTGCGAGCAGCCAGAAAAGAATGGTATCTTCATTATTGAACAATGAAGATTATGTTCTGTACGATAGTGATAAGAAGAGAAAGAAAAACATGACTCCATCGGAGTCTACCAACGATTCCAAGGACACAAAGAATACAAAGAGGAAATACCGTGCAAGCAATTTAAAAGATACAGACACAGGTGCTTCGAGGCTAGAGACCGACCTTGACAAGTTTCGACAGAATTACGTGGCCGAAATTGTCAATACCTCAGATCTTGATAAAGAATTGGTGGTAATTGATGACATTGTTCTGCTACAGAAGCATTTGCAATGCCTCACCATGATAGATGGAGGCGAAGATGACAAATGGTTGGGTGACGAAGTAAGATATTTGCCAAATTAGTTTATCAATTTTATTTTTCACAGTACAATTAACTTGAATTTTGTTTTAGGTGGTTGATGCTGTGATTCAGATCATGCGTCATGATCATCCTAAGGACATAAGGGACGGGCAACTGGTTTACATTGAGGGGGTGGCCGGCGTCGCTATGCTCGAAAGAGATGGTAAGGTAGAGAACTGCCACGAGGCCGCTTTGGCGGGCAATCATGGAACAACAAAAGGACACAACTACCTCAGACATGATCTAGTACCATCTAACCATGACATAAACACATTTATTTTTATAATGATTATGCATGTCGATGTAATTATCTTTGCTGTCCAGGTTTTCCTACCTACGAACATGGCGAACACCCACTAGTTCCTTGTGGTCGTAAACCCCAGAAGGAGGGAGATTCAAATTCTTGATTCACTTTTCAGCTACGTAGTACGCACACAAGTGATTCACGTGGTGAGATTTTAAACGTCTTTCAATATAACACAGGATTTAGCATCATAGCTAACCATGAACCGTGAGCAACTTCTCATCCCATGGACTTGGCAGATACATGGGGTGGAAGCACATCTGAGAGCATCGCTGTGAATCAATGGGCCACAAAGCCATGCATCGCAAGACATTAACGTGACCCAATGGACAGTAAAGCTTGTTCCTGTGCCAAGATAAGATGACATGTCAGTCAACAATATTAGCTTCTAATTATGTTTTTCATTGTTAATACGTGAAATGCTGCTAACAGAATTAAATGTTGTAGTTCTTGTGCACTCTACATGCTGAAGAACATCGAATTCTTTACGGGAGAAGATCTTACACTGCATTATGAACAAGTATGTAGAGTAACACCTAAAATTCTGTCAATTTTGTAAACATATGGAACGATACTAACATATCCTCCCATGCAGGCATACATCGACAATTATAGAAGAGAGGTGCCTGTTGTCCTTCTTAATTCGCCCTACAAAAAATTGAAATCCATGAAAAGGCTGAAGACGTACAATGCTAGCCTATCAGATGCAGCTGCGGTTGAAGATCATGAAGATGCAAGAACTTAGTCCAGCAGTGGTTGATTCTTAGATATGGAGTGTACACTTGGTTATGAAGCGGTAGAGTAGGGTGTGGTTTGGTTTTAGTCCCGAAGAAGGTTTCCTAGCCATGTTCTTAGTCCAGTGCGGATTAATCAAGTTGTAATACTTCATAGTTCTGGTTCCAAATACTATTCTTGAAATAAATTTGGTCTGCATGGGAGATGTTGAAACATATATTTGCTTTTTACAACCAGAACTTTTGAAGGTTAGGAAGGTTAACTGAATTCTTAAATTTATAGTTAAGTTTCGTCAGAGTCTGGACAAGATTCAGAACAATTACATAGTGCACGAGCAAACCTAGATGAAGTCGTGTCAATTTTTCCATCGCTAGTTGGAATTTTCAGAAAAATTTCAGCGAGTGCTGAAATAGTTTGGCCGAAATTCAGTGAGGCTGAAATATTTTGGCCGAAAGGCAAATATTGCAGTGAGTGCTGAAATGAATGAAATTCAGTGAATTTCATCAAAATCTCACCGAAAGTGAAAACCATGGTGTCATGCCATCTTGAGCAGCACCAGACATAATTCAGTATTATCAACAAAATTTGGTCTCAGATATACGAGGAAAAAAGGTATGAGGATGAGCATGCAAGATCAGATGGGCAATAAAATAGCTTCACAATAGAGAGTAAAATACTTCATGTGTGAACACTCAATCCTAGTTGACTTAGAACCAGTTTTCATACTAAAAGAGGTCCAGTGATTTACTTAAAACCAATAATAAAAGTGGTCCAGTTCTTTTGGCTGATTTTCAAAGAAACGCAAACTATATTTTTTGGACAATTGTGATTCTCAGGAGACCTACGTGTTGTTATGCAACTTACCTTAGCTTTTTTTTACACCATAACTTACCTTAGCTAAACTCTCCACGCCCCCGTAATATTCAACTAGGTGGTTCCCCTCCCTTGATTTCCTCTAACCGAAAAAATCGATACGTAGGTATATGCCCGGGTTGTTACGATCACTATAAATAGGGATCCTTTGAAACCTCGTAGATCATAGTTCGTCCTTCTACGCCGCCCAAACCAGCAAGACCGAAGGACGGAGCAACCCAGGAATCCAGCAAGACCGAACGACGGAGCCAAACATGAATCCTCTGGTAACTCCATATGATCTCCTGCTGCAACCGCTGCTTTTTTTCGTGTCACGATTTTCCTCCCATGATCTCTTGCTGCAACCCCACTCGTTGTTTGCATATTCAAGTAACTCAGCATGTTTTTAAACAAATTAAGTTGGGGGCGTTAGGGGAGGGCGCTAGGATTTGTTTCCTACGAGATTGGCAGTTGATTGATTAATTCCCGGCTAATTCCCAGCATCTGGTCTTGTCGATGCCAATTAGTGCAGCGGGCGATTGCCTTCTTTTTTCCTTCCGCACGAGTTATGGAAGGCATCGCTGGCCCATGTTTTAATTCCATACTACTGACCATGATTAGCGCCAAAAGTTGAGGAGACCACGGTTGGATAGTTTTTTATTTTCCAATCTTTATTTTATTTCAGATAAGCGCCTTGCAACGGAGATTTACCTTATATGAGTGTTCAAACGTAACCAAGCTGAATCTAATGATAGTATTTGCATATTCATGGAACTCAGCATGCTTGTAAACAAATTACCTCATGAAGTAGCGTAGAGCATATTTTTTATGTTGGTATATATAAGCTGTAGTCGTCTATATGAGTGTTTAAATTGTATACCATGCTGAATCTAATCACACTTGCACATCCATTGAACCTAGGATGCTTCTTTGCCGCCATATGAGGAGTTCATAAACGGATTAAACATGCAGCAAAGGATGTACATCCAGTTGATAGGACTGGGTGGACTTCTCAAGACACCTAGCATCAAAATTAGACGTGTACTATGCCAGGCCATCGTTAATTCATATGATGCAGAGCAGGATGCCTTTATCATTAATGGGAGACCATGTAGGATCACACTAGAAGATGTAGTGCATATAACAGGTATGCCCTGCGATGGGAAGAAGCACGTCCCGTCAAATCTTGATGATACTATGGAGTTGTGGAAGAAACTGAAAGACCGTAATGACACCAAAATAACTTTCAAAGGATTGCTAGCCAAGATGAAAGGCGACAGCACACAAAATTTTGTCAGGCCATTTGTCTTATACACCATAGGCAAATATGTATGCCGAAAAAAAGAGGAGTATGTGGATAACAAATATATTGGGATTGTTAGAAACGTTGTGACAATAAAGGGCACAAATCTTGGACAACTAACGCTTGACTATCTTATGGATAGCGTGAAGAATTTTGTAAATGGTGAGGCAAATCTGGAGGGGAACCTACCACTGTTGTAAGTAATTCGCAGTAGTACAATTATCAATTACCTAACATACATTACATAATGTAAGAGAATGTTTGTAAACTGCTTTTGTTGTCGTGCAGACATGGTACTACGAAAAGTTCAGAGTGCACCAATTGGACTCTAGCATCTCGTATGAATCAAGGTTAAGGTCGCTGATCCAGAACTGAAGCAAGGAGAAGGCAGAAAAGGTTGACAATATAATCCAGAATAATTATCTGGGAGTTGGAGAGGTAAAATGTCAGCACATTGCCTGGATTATGTAACATATTTTCTAAATCATACTAACGACACTAAACTGCAGTATGTTGAGGACCTGATGCGGCCTTTCATTCCAGCACGAGATGGTACGCTGGCCAAACCGAAGACTGGCGCTCAGGCAAATGAGTTACATCAGGCACAAATATATATTGTAACATTGCAACTAGTATGAAGTTATATGATTCTAACTGTTTCAAAGTCTCAGATTAAGGTACTCGTCGGACGTGTATTGACTGATTTGCAAGAAGTTGCCTCCCTCGTACGGGAGGCCGGTACAGAACAAGTCGATAGGATGTGCACCCTTGAAAAGAAAATGGATGAGTGCCTTAGGACCTCATCAAAGAATTGAACGTAGGCATAGAATTATGAGATTAGTATATATAATTGGAAATTTACGTGTACAAGGTTTTTTCTAAATTAGTTTACGATGAAAACACCCCAGACTAACATGTATTTTTTTAAGAAAAAACATGATGGAATATTTCCAGGAGTGGAAGATATACATCTTTCTGACCTCGGGGCACCTTCACACCCAATGGAGGCATCTGTTGAGAATGCTTAGCATGCTTCTGACCAGAGGAAACAAAAGGATGTCACGCCGGTCGCTGCTAAGCTCCATTGTAAGCAGGGAATAAAAAAGGATGACATGGAGCCCCCCATGAAGAAACTTGATGAAGATTTTGACGTACGCATGTTAACTTAATTATGAAACAATCATTTTCGTTTCAGAAATAACATGTGATCTTCCACGTACAGGATGAAGCATTCGAAAGAGCTGCTGTAAAAATCGAAGATAATCTCAATGGTGTTCATAAGCTTTTTAAAGAGGTGGATGATATCCAGGGTGCTCCTAGTTTGGATACGCAAATGCATTCCAAAGCCACCACAAGCATTGAAGCTTTCCAGGTGATGCACATTTTACCTATAATTGAGCAAGAATCTGCTAAAGGCCAACACGCGGTTTATTTTGTAGGAGATATGCCCTAGAGGCAATAATAAATGTTATTGATTATCTCCCTGTTCATAATTAGGTTTATGTTCCATGCTATAACTGCTATGGTTCTCGAGTCTGCAAATAAAACGAGGCTCGGAGGAAGACTCATATGCACGTGTGGAATAATAAACGATAAAATGTATTCCTAGTCAAGCCTCTATGACTGGCTCAAGTATTGCATGATGATCCTGTTTTCCTGATCATGGGCATGACTATGCCAGCAATTTTGAGGGCACAATGTTAGCAGAACATTTGTGTTGAATCGACCCGATTGATGTTATGCTATGAGATTCTTTCGTCACAAGTTAATGGTTAATAACACAGAGATGGTTAATGTTTGCATGATTCCTTAGACCATGAGAGTATCGAGTTTCTTCATGCTTGCTTCATGAACTTTGGGGTTTGTTAAACGTCATCTGTAAATGGGTGGCTATTACGGCGGCTTACGGGTTCATGGAAAAGTGTGTCAAGTAACTTGATAGCTCAAGATTGGGATTTGCTCCTCCGGCGATGGAGAGATATCTCTGGGCCCTCTCGGTGTTACGGTATCCATCATCGTCTGGCCAGACACTTTGTGATTTGATCACGGGGATGCCGGAACACGGGAACGAGAAAAGAGAACAAATACCGGTAACGAGGTAACTGGCATAGTGGACAAGTTGTTGACCCACGGGGATGCCATCATGTCTCACCTCGGGTATTTGTAACATATCGCGAAGCAACAGGAATAGCACACGGCAACTGGAGGTTCACTCGAATATTCATTCGTGTGGGTATAGGGGTCAATATGGGTGTCCACGGCTCCGATGTTGATCATTGATCGGAAGGGGTTCCGTGTCATGTCTATACTTCACCGAACCTATAGGGTCACACGCTTAAGGGTCATCTATCTGCTGAATACTAGACAAGGAGTCTGAGAGAAAATCACCGAAAAAGTTTCGGACAGCGGAAAAGTTCCGCAGAGAGAGGTCACCGGATGAGTTCCGGTGAAACTGAAAAGTTGTTTCAGGGGATACCATTAAGTCAAAATGGTTTCGGCACATGCCTGATAATTCTTGGAGGATACCAGAATCATTCTGGAAACTTCTGGGAATTTTCTGGAAGAAAAACCGGAAATGTTCCGGGGCTGCCGGAACCGCTTCAGATGCTTTTCGCAGATGAAATCACTAAACTGGAATTGTTCCAGAACGCATTGAAAATTATTTTAGTGGGTACTGGAAATGTTCTAAGCCCACATAAATATTTTCAGTTCGAACGGACGCTGAAAAATGTCGTCGTGAATAGTGAAAGTGCTTTTTGGGAATTTTATGGAAAGCACCTTTTGGGAATTTCCCAAAAGGCTTCTAGAATGCCTTAGGCACTAAGGAAGCCCCTTGGGGGGTCCCCCAAGGGTGTGGCCGGCCAAGCATGGTGGAGCTCCTTGGAGCTCCACATGGCACCCCTTTTATCTTTATTCTTTTGTGGAAAGGCATAAAGTGGGGGTACTTTGGGGTTTTTTTGTATGACATCTTTACCCCTTGGCTATCCTATAAATAGAGGTGGAGGGGCAGCCCTCCACACTCATCCCTTCTCACATACAAGTGCCATGCAATGATCTGGCTTCTCTCTCCCGCCCACGAAAAGAGTTTCGTAGAGCCGAAAGGCTGTCTGGGTTCCGGTGGGAACTAGTTCTGGACGGCGAAGCCCTGCCGGATAGATGACACCGTATGTGTGCAACTCTGTAGAGAGGTCGTAGTTTCGATCTTAGTGCCCGAGGGGCTGTTTGAGAGTGCCTCCCGAAGGGCTGTCCAAGTGACGGTCCGAGTTCTGTGAGTCCTCCCGAAGGGCTGTCCGAGTGACCGTTCGAGTTTTGAAGGTCCTCCCGAAGGGCTGTCCGCGACATCGTCTGGGGGACTGTTCGACAGCCTCCCGGAGGGCTGTCCGAAGGGAAGACGAGGGTATACATCCTCGCGGTTGGGAGGTTGTAAATCCTAGCTGCGGGGATCTGCACCGCCGATCGTCATCGACTCTACTTCCGCTGCGCTTCGAGTCGGTAACGAAATGATCAAACCTTGTATGCAGTCTCCATAGTGGTCCTGGGCTGGTGCGTAGGTCGGAAATATTTTTGTTTTCTGCTGCGTTACCCTACAGTGGCATCAAGAGCCGTGCTATGCGTAGATGCAGGTTGCGATCTAGAATACATAGTGATGTATGGGTGTTGCACAATATAATTAGGTAGTAGATGAGTTCTATTACTGAAAATTATTTGTGCGGGTAGCAGATGAAATCTGTTACCCGATATTCTTGTTGCTTCCCTGGAATTTGCATATTTCTGATCTTGATAACAGCATGGTAGAGTTTCAATGTTCTGGCAATCCGCGATCCTGATTGATCAACGAAGTGCTAACAGTTCATTGAATTCCATCGTAGTTAAAAAGAAAGATGAAATTTCGCAAACGAAAGGGCAATGCAGATATGATCTGCACGGGGGTCATGCGTATGACGAAGTTTAGTATGGGGCTTGAGATTTTATTATCTCGGTTTTCATACACCCTGGAATGTTAATATAGCGACTTGAATTATCATACTTGATGATGGACGTTGGTAGCTTCGGTTTGTTTCGAAACCTTAGAAGCCACGAAAAACTAGTTTTTTGCATGAACCAATTAGAGGCGTCTAACTTGGTTTTGCAGGAGGGTTTACATGTGCATGTGATGTGGTATAGCGGTGCTCATAATAATTTGATTATGTATGAGATGACTATATAATGTGAATTGATTAACATGACCTGCGTGTCATGATTCGGCATGATGGCTGGAGCCATATGATTGCACTTTAAATGACCTGTGTGTCAACCTTGTGTAATGCATTATTTTATTAGCTATAGAGATAGCAATATTATCTGCTGCATCGACAAGGTGGTGGCAATCTTCGCGAAGGTGATCACCGACGTGAATGCCGAAGACGAAGGATTACAAGACTTCTCCGTCAGAAAGGGCTATACCATATCATGCTATTATGAATTGCCTGAGATGTTTATCCCTTATGTTGCACCCTTCTTGATTGCGCGGTAGTCGCTTTTATTAGGGTGATCTCTCACAAAAATATCAAGTAGTTAGTGTTCTCCCAAGTGTAGCACCGTCACGGCACCTAACTTTTCGGGGTATCACATGCTAACATGGGTACGAACGATTAGGGATGTGTGAGGCGGGTGAGTTGAGACCTCGCAGCGAGATCACTTGGTTGTCTTGACGTTCAAGCATGAAAGTCATGAGCTCGGAACACACGCATCGAAAGATGAACAAGAGTCACATAGAGATGTGATTGGCAAGTTTGCCTACCGATTGAGATTTTCGTCATCAGTGATGCTACCATCAATGGCATTGAATTGAAATGCGGATTTTGAATCACTCACAATCAATTATGAGAGATATTGATTTGAGTGGGAGCGCACTGTAGAATTAATTCTTTTAATTCTCAGTGCAATTAATTTTGAACACTGTCTAAGTGTGATTTGCATAATAGTTGTAGAATAATGGCTTGCGTTTCCACTTTCCCTATTAAAATTGAATAGCTGTTAAATATCTGGTTAAAACTTTACGGTTGGTAACGTAATGTGAGGATTGTCCTCAAGAGTGCCGAGAAGGACTTTGTCCTATCGCATACTTTCGGTATTCTCTCGCTTATGCTATGTATCATGTGACTCTCGTCCTACGATCCAAAAGCTAGAATTCCGTTTTCAGTCAAGTGCAATACATTTGCTTCCATGAGACCCGAACTTCGAAAGTTTGGATAGTTATGTGATATTCATGGAATCTGAAAATCATTTTTAGAGACAGACAAAGGCTAAAAGATATGAGATATCCAAAGCAATGTTTGTTTGCAAACTATTAGTAAAGGAGTTTACTATGCATTAGACTGATAAAAGAGGGATCCAGAAGAACGCCTGTCATATGATGAAAGGTGAATAAAACAACAACTTAAAGAGAAAGGAAGTGTCCAAAGGGTGTTAGTGTGACTTACATGCCTAGGAAGTCCAGGGCTAACGCCACTCTTAAGTTGGGTGCTTCTTCTGAGAGTAGGAGAAATACTAAAAGTTAAACTGTTAGAAGTATAAAGGCAGAAAGAAAGAAGACTGGAATATCCAGCTCATGTATGAATGTCATACAAGTTTTTGATGTATAGAAGGCTAGTCAAAGATATAGTTCTTGGGAATTATGATTAAATTATTAATCACTGA
This sequence comes from Thinopyrum elongatum, assembly GCA_011799875.1. NCBI lineage: Eukaryota > Viridiplantae > Streptophyta > Magnoliopsida > Poales > Poaceae > Thinopyrum > Thinopyrum elongatum. The sequence goes on from CM022301.1 coordinate 36,793,107, forward strand.
TTCTTGGTATTGTGAGTTAATCACAAAGATACCCGCTCGATTGCTTTCTATTGCAACTCGATGTAAAAACTACTATGGCCTGAAAGACTAGCCAGGAATGAGGTTTTGGTATACACAGGGAACATAGTAAATGTTACTATACCTTCCATCGGTGTATTACCGTCTGTATTTATTTTCATAATTCATTTAGAGTTTCACAAACTCTAGCCCATTGCATAAGGTATCTTGCAAGAAGGTTGTTCATAAGAGAACTTTTTATGTTCGATGTTATGAATAACATAAGGGCCATACTTTCATTGAGAATGAGATGTATGTTATGAATAATGATAATAATATATTACCTCTGGATTTACTTTCATAATTCATTTTAGAGTTTCATACACTCTAGCCCATTGCATAATGTTTGTTGCAAAAGAGTTGTTCATAAAAACAACAATTGTTGTTCAGTATTATGAATAACATGAAGGGCCATGCTTCCATCCAAGATGGGACGTATGTTATGAATATTGATGGTAATATGATACATCCATAACACTGACGCTAAATGTCATAAGACTAAAAGAATACCACACAAGTGTGGCACTGCATTCGGTCACATTGGAGAAACCCACATGGAAAATTCCATTATGATGGATTTTTGAAGTCCTTTGATTTTGAATCATCTGACACTTGCAATTTTCCTCCGAAAAGTGAAGTGACTGAAATACCGTTCACAGGCCATAAGGAACGGACAACAAACTTATTGGTGATCATACATTTGATGTGTGTAGTCCGATAAATGTTGTTAGTAGTGGATTTATCTATCTTCAGAAATGACTCAAGTAGATATGTGGATATTTACTTGATGAGACGTAAGTCTGGATCTTTTGAATTCATTCGAAAGGTTTTCAAAAATGAAGTAGAAGTTATTGTAACAAGAAAATTATGTTTCTACAATTCGATTGCAGAAAGGAATATTTGAGTTACAAGTTTAGCGAATGTCTGATGAGTTGTGAAAGTAGTTTCATAACTTACACCTCCCGGAGCACCACTGCATGTGGAAAGTCCGTGAAGATGTAATCAAACCATTTATGACATGGTAAGATCAAAGATGACATATATAAATTTGCCATTATCCCTTTTAAAGAGTGATGCTTTAGAGACTACGGCTTTTACACTGAAAAGAGCTCCATCAGGTCTGTTGAAATGACGCCATGGTATGGTACACCCAACCATGTTATATCTTTTCTTAAACATTTGGAATATGGGGCTTGTATAAAAGGTTACAAACCTATTCCAAATCAGACAAGTGCTACTTTGTAGGTTATCCCAAGCAATTGGGTATTCCTCCCTCACTATACCGAGGCAAATAGATTTGCCACAAAGAACGGTATGCTTTTTGAAGAAAATGGTTCTTTCAAAAAGGTGAGTGGGAGAATAATGCAACTCGACGAGATAACCAGTATCTCCGTCATCAGGTCAAAGGAAAGAGACCTTGGAAGTAATTCCAGGGTTTCCTATTGCGACTGATACGGAAGTCTCTACAATAAAATGTATGGACTTCGGTCGAACTTGCAGCTGAACCACGTAGGCAAGGCTCGTGCAAACCTCTCAGGTGCGCAAATGAGATATTGTTATTAGACAACAGTATACCTACGATACACAAGGAAGCGTTGATGGGCCCTGACTCCGGAATTGGCTAAATGCCAATACAACCCGAGTTAGTTTCCATATAAGTGATTCAAGATTAAAACCTTGATACACCTTTCAGAAGACTTAGAGTCTAACGAATATTTATGGAACTTAAAACTGATACGGATAAAAAATGTTTTATCCATGAAGCTCAACTTGTTGCAATAACAAGTTCAAGGAGTTGACTACGATGAGGTTGTTTCATCATAGCGATGCTTAAAGTCGGTTCGGGTTGAACTAGCAATTGATACATATTTCAATCATGAGATATGAAACATGGATGACAATAGGATTTCCATCTGATGGAAATGAAACCAAGGACTTGCATGTGTTACAGTCCAAGGTATTTTGTCAGTCCAGAGGATGCTAGTAAGTATGCAAACTTTAGAGTTCCAGCAATGGACAGAAGAGAGCAAAATGGAGTTGGAATCTTCATGTTTTGATGAAATAGTCAAAGGGGTTTGACTTCATCAATGGGTAACGAAGATGCTTATGATTCAAGAAAGTAAGTGGGAGCATAATAAAATTTCTAGAAACATTGTGTGCTTGACACATTGTTAATTGGAAATAAATTTCTTGACACGAATTAGGACTTCATTTAAAAATAGTTTTTTGATGAAGTGCTTGGGCTAAATAGCCTTTATATTAGGCATGATGATCTATGGAGATAGATTTACCTAATGGGGCTGAGAAAAGATACATATTGACAAAATGCTAAAACCTTTTAGCATTAAAAACGTCAAGGAGTGATTCTTGTCGAAGTCACATGGAAAGAGTTTTTGCAAGACTCGGTGTCCCAAAACACTGATGAGCAATATACATGATGGAGATTCCACACACTCTTGTGTTTGGATTAATCATGTATTCCATGGTATGTAAAACAACCAGATATGTCCAATACTCCAAAGATGTTGCGAGTATGGATACCAAAGTGATCAAAGTACTGATCATGGGACAACAGTGAAAGATGTCATTGAGTACTTGAGTAGTACTGATGACATGTTTTCTTGCAAGAAGAGATTATGAAGTGCTCGTTGTAAGTAATTACATCGATACAGTCTTCATCAATGCTCCATGCGATTTTCGATTAAAGTTAAGGGTTTTGTGTAACACACAATGTGGTGGCACAATTAGTTGGAAAATGTTCCAAACAAGTTACTGTGGCGAATTCTATAACAGAGGCGAAGTATGTTGCCGCCTTTAAAGTGACAAAGAAGATGTTGAATCATATAGTTCATTCATGAACTTAGTATGGTTCCAACATGGCTTTTGTCAATGGGACACTACTGCAAGTAGTTGCTCCATAACTCAGTCTGAGGAATCCAGGTTCGACCTGTGATTCGCATACATACAAAGCCAAGTCCACACAAAATATGAATTTTGTGAAAGCGTGAAAACGCGAGGATATGCAAAGATACACACGGAGCTGAAGTCGTCAGATCCGTTAGACATCAGGCTATACCACAAGCGAAGCATATTTACACCGGTGTGCCACAGGTGTGAAGTGCATTAGCATTAACTAGATTATTGACTCTAGTGCAAGTGGGAGTCTGTAGGAGATATGCCCTAGAGGCAATAATAAATGTTATTGATTATCTCCCTGTTCATAATTAGGTTTATGTTCCATGCTATAACTGCTATGGTTCTCGAGTCTGCAAATAAAACGAGGCTCGGAGGAAGACTCATATGCACGTGTGGAATAATAAACGATAAAATGTATTCCAAGTCAAGCCTCTATGACTGGCTCAAGTATTGCATGATGATCCTGTTTTCCTGATCATGGGCATGACTATGCCAGCAATTTTGAGGGCACAATGTTAGCAGAACATTTGTGTTGAATCGACCCGATTGATGTTATGCTATGAGATTCTTTCGTCACAAGTTAATGGTTAATAACACAGAGATGGTTAATGTTTGCATGATTCCTTAGACCATGAGAGTATCGAGTTTCTTCATGCTTGCTTCATGAACTTTGGGGTTTGTTAAACGTCATCCGTAAATGGGTGGCTATTACGGCGGCTTACGGGTTCATTGAAAAGTGTGTCAAGTAACTTGATAGCTCAAGATTGGGATTTGCTCCTCCGGCGATGGAGAGATATCTCTGGGCCCTCTCGGTGTTACGGTATCCATCATCGTCTGGCCAGACACTTTGTGATTTGATCACGGGGATGCCGGAACATGGTAACGAGAAAAGAGAACAATACCGGTAACGAGGTAACTAGCATAGTGGACAAGTGTTGATCCACGGGAATGCCAACATGTCTCACCTCGGGTATTTGTAACATATCACGAAGCAACAGGAATAGCACACGGCAACTGGAGGTTCACTCGAATATTCATTCGTGTGGGTATAGGGGTCAATATGGGTGTCCACGGCTCCGATGTTGATCATTGATCGGAAGGGGTTCCGTGTCATGTCTATACTTCACCGAACCTATAGGGTCACATGCTTAAGGGTCATCTATCTGCTGAATACTAGACAGGGAGTCTGAGAGAAAATCACCAAAAAGTTTCGGACACCGAAAAGTTTCGGACAGCGGAAAAGTTCCGCAGAGAGAGGTCACCGGATGAGTTCCGGTGAAACTGAAAAGTTGTTTCAGGGGATACCATTAAGTCAAAATGGTTTCGGCACATGCCTGATAATTCTTGGAGGATACCAGAATCATTCTGGAAACTTCTGGGAATTTTCTGGAAGAAAAACCGGAAATGTTCCGGGGCTGCCGGAACCGCTTCAGATGCTTTTCGCAGATGAAATCACTAAACTGGAATTGTTCCAGAACGCATTGAAAATTATTTTAGTGGGTACTGGAAATGTTCTAAGCCCACATAAATATTTTCAGTTCGAACGGACGCTGAAAAATGTCGTCGTGAATAGTGAAAGTGCTTTTTGGGAATTTTATGGAAAGCACCTTTTGGGAATTTCCCAAAAGGCTTCTAGAATGCCTTAGGCACTAAGGAAGCCCCTTGGGGGGTCCCCCAAGGGTGTGGCCGGCCAAGCATGGTGGAGCTCCTTGGAGCTCCACATGGCACCCCTTTTATCTTTATTCTTTTGTGGAAAGGCATAAAGTGGGGGTACTTTGGGGTTTTTTTGTATGACATCTTTACCCCTTGGCTATCCTATAAATAGAGGTGGAGGGGCAGCCCTCCACACTCATCCCTTCTCACATACAAGTGCCATGCAATGATCTGGCTTCTCTCTCCCGCCCACGAAAAGAGTTTCGTAGAGCCGAAAGGCTGTCTGGGTTCCGGTGGGAACTAGTTCTGGACGGCGAAGCCCTGCCGGATAGATGACACCGTATGTGTGCAACTCTGTAGAGAGGTCGTAGTTTCGATCTTAGTGCCCGAGGGGCTGTTTGAGAGTGCCTCCCGAAGGGCTGTCCAAGTGACGGTCCGAGTTCTGTGAGTCCTCCCGAAGGGCTGTCCGAGTGACCGTTCGAGTTTTGAAGGTCCTCCCGAAGGGCTGTCCGCGACATCGTCTGGGGGACTGTTCGACAGCCTCCCGGAGGGCTGTCCGAAGGGAAGACGAGGGTATACATCCTCGCGGTTGGGAGGTTGTAAATCCTAGCTGCGGGGATCTGCACCGCCGATCGTCATCGACTCTACTTCCGCTGCGCTTCGAGTCGGTAACGAAATGATCAAACCTTGTATGCAGTCTCCATAGTGGTCCTGGGCTGGTGCGTAGGTCGGAAATATTTTTGTTTTCTGCTGCGTTACCCTACATATTTCGTATGACAGAATCCGTTCAGGAGACGGAGTAAGCACCACTCTGTGAAAGCTACGGGATCGCGAGAGCCTGAAGAACCCGTGCCTTCACAGATGATGTAAGCCATGATGAATCCTTTCGAAAGCAGCAAGAAGTAAGTGTGGTTGAATCGATGCCACCAAATCATGGGGGCGAAAAGAAAAGGGTGGTATTGGAATTATTTAAGAATGACGAGTACATTTCATACGATACTGAGAAGAAAAAAAAGGAAAAACAAGACTCCATCAGAGTGTACAAATGATCCCGAGGACACGAACAATAAAAAGAGGAAAATCGGCTCTAGCAACTTAAAAAAGAGGTCAGAAGTTCCTGTATGGAAGAGGGACCAACTAGACGTGGTTCGACAGGATTTCATGGCGTCACTGATCAACACTACAAATCATGAAAAACAAATGGTCTTAGTTGATGACATTGTCGTGCTATCAAAGCATTTGCAATGCCTCATCCAAAAAGATGAATCTGAAGATGGCGTATGGTTGGGTGATGAAGTAAGATATTTCAGAAATTAGTTTATCAAGTTTCATTTTTGTACAATACAATTAACTTGATTATTGTTTTAGGTGGTTGATGCTGCGATCCAGCTCATGCGTCATGATGAACCAATTGACACAAGGGACGAGCAAGTGGTTTACATTGAGAGGGTGGCCGGCATCACTAAGCTCGAAAGGGATCGTAGGATAGAGGAGTGCTACGAGGATGCTTTGGCAGGCATTCCTGGAACAACACAAGGCACCGGCTACCTGAAACATGATATGGACGTAGAACAGATTTTTTTAATTACTATACACGTTGATCTAATTATCTGTGCACTCCAGGTTTTCCTACCTAGAAACAGTTTAAACGTCCACTGGTTCCTTGTGGTCGTAAACCCCAGAAGGAAGGAGATTCAGGTTCTTGATTCACTTTTCCACTGTATGGTACCCAGAGAAGTAAATAACGTGGTGAGAATTTCAACATATTTAATTATAACAAAGGATTTAACATCGTATATGAGTATTAGTCGTAGGCAACTTCTCATCCCATTGGGCTTGCAGGTACGTGGGATAGAAGCACATCTGAGAGCAGCGATGAGAGTCAATGGGATAGAAAGCAATGCATGGGAAGACATTAACGTGAAGCAATGGCCAGTATAGCTTATTAAAGTGCCAAAAGCCGATGAGACATCAGTCAACAATATTAGCTTTTGTTTTTGTTTTAGATTGTTAATACGTGAAATGCTGATCTAACAAAATAAAATGTTGCAGTTCTTGTTGTGCAGTGTACATGCTGAAGAACATCGAATTATTTACGGGAGAAAAACTGAGGATGCAATATGACCAAGAACGTAGAGTAACACCTAAAATTCTGTCATTTTCTGAAACTTATGGAACAATACTAACATATCCTCGCATGCAGGCCTACATCGACAAATTCAGAAGAGAGCTACCTGTTGTGCTTGTCGATTCACCCTACAACAAAATGAAATATAGGAAAAGGTTCAAGCAGTACTATGCTAGGCTATCGGATGCAGCTGCGGTTGAAGACGATGAAGATGCAAGCAGTTAGTCCAGCAGTGTGGTTCATTCTTATATGTGGAGTGTACACTTGGCCATAAAGCGATAGAGTAGGGTGTGGTTGGGTTTTAGTCCCGAAGAAGGTTTCCTAGCCATGTTCTTAGTCCATTGTGGATGAGTCAAGTTGTAAAACTTCAATAATATTGGTTACAATACTTTGCTTGAAATAAATTTGGTCTGTACGGGAGCTCATAGAAATCTAGATTTGCTTTTTACAACCATGTGACAGTAACAGTGCCTGGGCAAGGTTCGGACCAATTATAGTGCACGAGCAACCCTAGAATAATAATGGATTATGATATGTTTATTTTCATACGAGAGAAAAAGGTACGAGCATGAGCATAGCCTGACAACAGAAGGAAAAATACTGCATGAGTCAGCATGGAATCCCAGCTATCCCTGGAAATGACACAGCCAATGTCTCGTAGGCAGGCCGCAAAGCCAATAAAAAAGAGCATAGGATAACAAGAGTAAAGCACGTACCATAGGGGGCCTCTGCTGGTGCTGCAACGACCATGGTGTGGCATGGTAGGGCGTTCCCTGAATTAAAGGGATCACCTTCAGGAGCACACTGGGGTGGCCATGGTACATCCATCCTGCCTCTGGGAATCACATAGCTTGTTCTTTCATAGCCCTGCAAAACAGAGGAAAAATTACTACTTGTACTCACCTTGTCAAATGTGTCCATGTAACAAACATTGGACATAACTAAACACGGAAGAATGAAATGCAACATATGCAAGAATCGAATGCTCATTCCTTTCTCTCTGCTTTTTGCGAGGATCATTACTCTCTCTTTAACAAGGCTAAAACATCATAATAAGAATTAACACTAATCTTCAAACGGTGGATATCCCATGTGAATCTAATTTTTTTTATAAAGCACATGCCAAGTCTGTTGATCCCAGTCCAGCAATTGCACAAGAAGAAGCGAGCATCATAAATATTGAGCAACATAAGCTATGAACTGTTTATAGTACATTCCAAAATTAATAGATTATCAACTCTCCTAATCTCCAAATCTCACCTATCAGCCAAATTGAAAGAATAAAGGTTGAATTAAATGTATAAGTGTATGAATGCAACGATTGAACGTTCGTAGGTCTTGCAGTCGGGGCTGGACGAATGGGGCTGGCCGTCGAGGCCGGCCGGCTTCACCCAGTCCCGCAGTACCCCGTCAGCAGCGAGAGCATGATCCATACCCAACCACCTTGACTTCGGACGAGATGCATGGCCAGATCAAAGCTACAGCCATGGCGGAGAGGTAATATAGAGGACGCAAACAACCAAGTGGGGTGTGGGAAAGAGGTTGCCTATAACCTTGTGGCTATAGGCACCCGCATGGAGGACTGGGAGGTGGGATGGGGCCGAATCTTCGCCGGCGGCCGCCGCGGGGAGGGCAGTGCGCCTCCTCTCATGTTCTTCGTTGAAAAGGTGGTGCGAGATCGCGAGGGAATTGGGGTGGAGGGAGGGAGGGGCCGCGACTCGCGGCTAGATCGTGCCGGCGAGGAGTAAAACCCTAGCGGCGGCGAGGAATAAACCCTAGCGAACGGGATAAAAATCAAACTGAAAATACTCCTCAAATTCGTACCGAGAATACCCTTGAAATATTTGAGAGGGAAAATCTGATCGATTCAAAATATTTTTTCTCCCGAAATGCCCCTCGGCTTCTGGTATAATACACGTGACATCAGCGTATTACATTGAATCTGGACCGTCGAATCAGCTTCGACGGACGGTCCATATCGACCGGATGCACTGTAAAATGACTCTACATTTTTCTTTTATTTGCAGCAACAATTGCAACACATCAATTTACGGTCTCCACAGAAGGTGCCGAGATCCGGACTGCGGCTACGAGCAATGTGTCCTCTGCTATAAGGAGCTCCGTCAGAATAACTTCTGAGGCTGCTGTGAGGAGATGGAGGACGATTACCCGGATAATGGACCCAGCTACTTGCACGGTGGAAACTCATAGCCGTGCTTCTCATCAGGAGGCGAAGATCAAGACAATACAAGAGAGGGAAATAAAGTTATAATAGCCAAGTCGGTAGCTAACGTAGATGTTAACGGTGGAAGCATCCCTTGCCCTCCCGTCGAGCTCGGGGTCTGCGGCTGCCAGGGTCTTGAGCTGAGGCGGCTCTTCCCGGAGGACTGGCTAACACGTCTCGAGGCAGAAGCCACACCGTTCAAACTCTTCTTGCCCTCTGCTGATGTGGCAGGTGCAGCTGATGCATGCAGCTGCCTCTGTAGTTTGTTTGGGGAGAAAAGGAGAGCTGCTTCCAGGGAGAACTCAACGAATAATTGGCTATTATACCCGGTGTCAGACGCTGCAAAGCCGCATGACCTAAAGCACTTCCATAAACACTGGGTGAGGGGAGAGCCGGTGGTTCTTCGAGGTACAATGCCTTATATATATATATATATATATATATATATATATATATATATATATTGACTTCTGCAATGGGTACTACATAGGTCGAAGTTATGGTAATGGTTGGCCAGAGATGCTCAAACTGAAGGAATGATCTACTTCAAATCAATTTGAAGAGCTCTTACCCAAGTATGGAGGAATGTACACAACTTCATTACTTCACCAACGAGACACCAACCCGAATTTTGGCTTTCTTAATATTTCAACTTTCCTTCCTAGTGACATCCAAAAGGTTGATTTGGGTCCAAAATCATACATAGCATACGGTATCGCACAAGAGCGTGAAAGAGGAGATTCTGTTACAAAGATTCATTGTGACTTAACCGATGCGGTAAGTGAGATAGATAAGTATACAAATATAACCGAGGGAATTCCTTACCTTGGTAAAAAGTGCACTAAGTATTGGCGACTCCATCCTATAATCCAATTAAAATTAATATGCATATTTATTATTCTGTATGAAACGGCACTCCTAATAGCTAGTGATTTTTTTTCAAGTTTTAACATTTTGTTCTAATATTAGGTCAATGTATCGGTGCATACTCACAAGGTTCCCTCTTACTGGAGGCAAGAAAGGGCCATAATTGATCTGAAATTAAAGCATAAGACTAAGACCAAAAGGGATTATGCAATGATGAAATAGAAAGGGATGGCTATGCAAAATATAATACATTACCTGAACATATGGAGGGTCAAGAGGGTGCTCTCTGGGACATATTCATAAGAGAGGATCTCCCACAATTGAAAGATTATTTGAGAAAGCACTCAAAAGAGTTTCGTCATATACATTGTTCTCAAGTTAAAAAGGTTAGTACTTTTGATAACAGAAGTACATGTACGCCCTATTATCAATCTTATTTACTTCCCATTTGATATTTTGGTGTAGGTATATAACCCAATGCGCGACGAAACATTTTATCGTACAGAAGACCACAAGAGGAAGCTTAAACTTGAATAAGATGAGCTATACTACCTGCACAATCACGCAGCAACGTAAGAAGTTTCATAGAAAAGTGAACTAAAGTCTTATACCTATATATATATATATATCCAAATTGGTAATGCATTACAGGAGTAGAGTCTTGGACTATAGTACAAAAGCTTGGAGAAGCTGTTTACATACCGGCCGGTTGTCCACATCACGTGCGAAATCTTCAGGTATATATCTCTTGAACACACTGTAGGTGTAGACATGATCATATTTGAGGGTAAGAAACAGGTTTATTATTTCTGTAATATGTAATTGATTGTGTTCTTCTATTACTTTTGTAGTCTTGTGCCAAGATTGATCCACACTTTGTTTCCCCTGAGAATGTTAGACAATGTATGATGCTGAATGAAGATTTTTGCTTATTACCCAAAGAGCACAGATCAAAGGAAGACAAATTAGAGGTAAAGCAATTTACAAGATTACGTTCATCCTTATGTTTTGGTGCAAATATAGTATCATAGAACTATGTTAAAAATCATTTGTTCTGAAACATAAATTCGATCATATTGGTCTCGGATTATATGTGTGTTTGTCGCATATTGTTACATGCATGTGTCTTTGCTTGCGGAATTATGATAAACTAACTACGTACGAAATGCAGGTAAAGAAGATGATCGTACATTTTAGCCCTGAAAGGAGTCACCCAGCATGAGGCCTTTTATTAACAAATTTACAGTTCTTACAGAAGTATTTATGACATGCTTTGTCCTTGAGGCAACAAAATTAGGTTTCTTAGACAGATGATATAAATTGAGGAAACTGGTTGCAGATCACATCCAGGTGCTGCAAAAAATAGTGGTTAAAGCTATTTTGAATAGCATTTATCTGAGGCGATTGGAGCTAGAATTGTTTCACAGTAATATTAAGATGGAGATTTGAATTTTGTAATCTTCTTTTTGTAAACACTGTGTTGCAATTGCTTCGTGGACCTTGGCTTGGAAAGATTCCTCCTTTTCAAAAATAAAAATACATAATTGAATAAATAATTTTGTGACTTCGGTTACTGACACCTAGAAACATCATTGACGTTTTATGAAGGGAATTAATTATGTCCAACAATAGTTTGGTTAGCTTGCAACCATGATTCTTCTGTAAAACTCCCAGTGCACCATATGCATGAAAATATGATCTCCTAAAGTTTCTCAACCCTCGGAAAACCAGCCCTTGGTGCCTCTGTGATGGTGGATGTGCTGACAACCTATCATGAGTGTCTGCTGCTATATCCTTTAGATAAGTGGGAGTATAGTGAAAAGACTAAGGGTTATTGATAACCTAGATTCACAGACAGCCCGTAGCTGGTTATACAGTGGAATTTCAACTCAACGCAAACAGAAGCGAATATCTAACATGATGTAATTCTAACCAGATACGAACCAATCAATCAAGATTTTATACCAACTACTACCATGGTGCAGGCTATGATACCCTCATCACTTCTCCCACCTTCTCGGCAAGAAATGTTCGCAATTATCTTGCCTCACGTATCAATTTTTAAGCAGCTAGGAGACTATGTGTTAGTAGTACAAGTTTTCGGTGTAATCAGGTAGGATTAAAGTCCATGTAAGCTAGTCTTGTTGTCGTGTCGTCTTAGACTAAGTGAAAATAAAAGATAAATAACGAGAAAAGAGGGTGACTGGGCCCTCGACCGCTCCATCACAACAACGAAGACGGCCGCGAGGTGCCGCAGCCAGCTTGATAGGGAGCTCGCCAAGATCGGTGAGGAATAGTCGCTTAGCTAGCAACAGCTCCGCTAATGCCGACAGGGGCAAAGCCGCCGCCAGAGCACCACTGGCGTCGTCGGCATTGGCCCCAGCGGCCCTCCGCACCGCGTAAGAGGAAGCAGACCGGCTCCTCCGTGACCGCCAAGCGGCATCCGTACAAGGCGGCCGCAACGGCCCCGTGCCCTTCCGCCATTGGATGGACGACGGCACGAACGGCAACAGTGGTGTGGCCGGATAGGGCAGGCAAGCGTGCAAGTTCATAGTCCGCTACAAGTTATCATAGTATGTTTTTTTATTCTAGTTCTTAGTCAAATATCGGTCGTTTTACATAAATTATACTCGCTCCGTCCCACAATATAAGAGCGTTTTTTATACTAGTGTAGTGTCAAAAACGCTCTTATATTATGGGACGGAGGGAGTATTTGAATTTTAATGAAATTCATCGTGTTTGATATAATATATGTCTAATTAATTCAAACTTGGTTTGTATTGTATATATGCGGGTACAGTTGAATGACCGGTTCTTGCATTTCTGTAGTCCGTGGACGGATACGGTGTCTTGTTTGAGGTAGGGCAAATTATTATTTTTGAACTCTTGGTGCACCTGGCTGTGATGCAGAGTCGTCGCCAACGGTCATGCAACAGAAGGCAGCCACGTCCGATGCCCAAATGAGAATGGAGTAACCGTGCGGGGCCCATTAGCCGCGTGGTCCCTCACGCAGCGACCCATGCGCCCATGCGCTCGCCGTCCACAGCTATCTATATACAGATCGGCGAGAGCACAGCAGGCGCACCCTTCTACTCGATCGATCTGTCGCGAGAAAGAGAGAGAGAGACAGAGAGTAGATCATTGTCTGTTTCTTGTGCGAGGGAAGGCATGGCATCGGGCAAGCTCGCCGGTCGGACAAGTGTGGAGGACTCATCCCTGGCGCCGGAGGAGGAGGCAAGGACGCTGCGGTTCGGGAGGAAGCGGTTCAGCCAGGTGGCGTCAGATCTTGCGCCGGCGGACGGCATAAACATGGTGAAGAAGGTTAGGTTTCTTTCTCGTTTTTGTTTGTTTCATCGATCTGCGTCTGCATGGAGGAACAAGTAGGGCGCTAGGCTGCTAGCTTAATTACTTTTGTCTGCCCGTGGTGCAGCAGAAGAGGGGAAGGCCGGGACAGCTGCGCTCGATCCACGAGGCTGAAGGGTCCGACTCCGGCGAGCTGGAGAGAGGGGGATCCTCCTCGTGTTCGCCAGGGAAGGTGAGGCCATGGATTGTCAAACTTTGGTCTTCGTTTTGGGTGCTACCTTACCGTGGCTTCTAGCTAGCCGTGGCGACCATTTCATGAACTATATATGTTTTGTGGTGCAGATCCCGGAGGTCAGCGTCCAGATCCTGGAGGCTGAGATCTCCAACGGAGGGAGAGTCACGCGCAGCAGCGCCCGCGCGGACGTGATGAAGAAGAAGGCGGCGCCAACCTCGTACGGAGAAGATGTAGCATGCAGGGTGACACGCAGCGGCTCCAAGATGATGAAGGCGGCCGTGGGCATGGAGACGGGGGGCAAGACCCCGGCGGCGGCAGACGACGGCGCCGGCAACGTGAGTACAGACTGAAACATCCATGTTCCCGACCCGTCCGTCCGTGTTTCTTTCCATTCTCAGCGTGGCTGGCATTTCTTGTATTTTTGGAAGCTAGTTAATTAATCGGCTAATACAACTTTCCATATATATTTGCATTCAGGAGCAGCCGCCACCCTGTGACCGCGACGATGGGACGACGACGCGCCGTGAGAGGACATCCTCTTGTGCCGCCTGCGCTAACAAGCACAGGTACGTACCACGTCGCCTGGCCCTTGCTATCTAGCGATCGATCCATCACCATATATAGCTAACTTACACTAACAGAAAACAGGCCTTTGGTCACAGCTCAATATACACATTAGTCCCGGTTGCATTACGAACCGGGATTAATGTGAGCATTAGTCCCGGTTCGAGCGGTTAAAGGCATTAGTCCCGGTTCAAATGAGACCTTTAGTCCCGGTTTGAGATACGAACCGGGACTAAAGGGCAGATACGAACCGGGACTAAAGGGTGCGATGCCCTTTAGTCCCGGTTCGTATCTCAAACCGAGACTAAAGGTGTAATCTTTAGTCCCGGTTTGAGACATGAACCGGGACTAAAGGGTGCGATGCCCTTTAGTCCCGGTGCGTGTTTCAAATCGGGACTAAAGGGATTCGTGTCTCAAACTCTACCCCCCCCCCCATGTATCGCCATTTCAGTTTTAAAAAAAATAAAAGAAAATGATAAAAACTTCAAAAAATAAAATCCTTCGAGATGTAGTTATATTACTACATCTACTAGTTAGAAAAATTAAAAAACTTAAATTTGGACATGTTTTGCAAAAAAGTATTATGAAAAAGTAAAACGGCTATAACTTTTGCATACGATATCGGAAAAAAACTTATAATATATCAAAATATTCAGCACGAAAATACGCATCCGATTTTGACGGCCATAGGCCGTTTTGCAACTTTTTAGAATCCTCAAATTCTAAAAGGAAAAAAAGTTATGCTCAAATTTCAGTTTTTTTAAATTTTTGTTAAATCTGGTCAAACTATGATCAAACTACTTATTCAAAAAGTATTAGTGTTACTAAATAATTATTCAAGAATATTAGTGTTACTAAATAATTATTTCAGTTTTTTTGAATTGTGGTCAAATCTGGTCAAACTGTGGTCAAACTATGGTCAAACTACTTATTCAAGAAATATCAGTGTTACTAAATAATTATTGTGTTTTAGAATAATAGTTTCAAACTCAAACAGTGAAACGTGTGACTTCAATGCTCAAGCTAAACTCCTGAGGGTTAATAGGATTGACATCTTACTATTGTCAGGAAAACAGCAAGTGCAGACTTGGAAACTAGGGGGAATAGAACTCGGAAGTTAAGCGTGCTCAGGCTGGAGTAGTGACAGGATGAGTGACCATCCGGAAAGTTAGACAATTTGGAATAATGAGGGGTGATTAGAGAATAGAGATTATAGATTAAATTGAGCAGTGATGAGGGTGATTAGAGATTAAATTGTAAAATAATTCAGAAATTTAAAAATCGGGATTTTTTTTTTAAAAAATCAAATTTTTTTCGTAAAATATCCTTTAGTCAGGTGGAGCTCCAGACAGCGGCCACGTGGAGGGCCTTTAGTCCCGGTTCGTAATAGAACCGGGACTAAAGGGGGGGGGGGCTTTAGTCCCGGTTTCAGAACCGGGACTAAAGGCCCTCTGGAACCGGGACTAAAGGCCCGTTTTCTAGTTGTGTTAGCTTCTCGTGCATGTACACCTGTCGTCTCATTGTTATATAATTGGTCGATGTATTCTTAATTCTAGTTTCGTACGTAGGTGCGAAGGGATCTCAGAGTGCCAAATCTGCAAGGAAAGGAATGCACGCTACTTGTTGCATTACCTTCTTCCGTGCTTGTCAGATATGAATAAGGAGCAGCTAGCTGAGAGACAGGTCGAGGCCAAGATGACAGGTGAATACGTATATATATTATGACGAACATCATGAACAGTCTACTATTGTACCACCAGCAGCCCCCCCCCCCTTCCGTGCTCAGGCTGGAGTAGTGACAGGATGAGTGACCATCCGGAAAGTTAGACAATTTGGAATAATGAGGGGTGATTAGAGAATAGAGATTATAGATTAAATTGAGCAGTGATGAGGGTGATTAGAGATTAAATTGTAAAATAATTCAGAAATTTAAAAATCGGGATTTTTTTTTTAAAAAATCAAATTTTTTTCGTAAAATATCCTTTAGTCAGGTGGAGCTCCAGACAGCGGCCACGTGGAGGGCCTTTAGTCCCGGTTCGTAATAGAACCGGGACTAAAGGGGGGGGGGGGCTTTAGTCCCGGTTTCAGAACCGGGACTAAAGGCCCTCTGGAACCGGGACTAAAGGCCCGTTTTCTAGTTGTGTTAGCTTCTCGTGCATGTACACCTGTCGTCTCATTGTTATATAATTGGTCGATGTATTCTTAATTCTAGTTTCGTACGTAGGTGCGAAGGGATCTCAGAGTGCCAAATCTGCAAGGAAAGGAATGCACGCTACTTGTTGCATTACCTTCTTCCGTGCTTGTCAGATATGAATAAGGAGCAGCTAGCTGAGAGACAGGTCGAGGCCAAGATGACAGATGAATACGTATATATATTATGACGAACATCATGAACAGTCTACTATTGTACCACCATCAGCCCGGGACTTGAGATCTATATATTATAAGCCGCTTGTTAATTTTTTGTGCTAATTAATCTCTTTTTACTTATTCCCACAAATTCATAGGGGTGTCATTATACCATCTATGCATAGAACAAGCCGTGTTCGACAAAGACGACAGGGTCTACTGGTACGCCTTGATCCTATGTAAATCATGATTCTACCAGTAGATTCCGTCGATCCAATCTTTAATGTAATGTGTGCATTACATTTTTCTTTTCTTTGTAGCAATAATTGCGACACATCAATTTACGATCTCCACAGAAGGTGCCCGGACCCGGAGTGCGGCTGCGAGCTATGCGTCCTCTGCTGCAAGGAGCTCCGCGAGAACAACCTCCGAGGCTGTTGTGAGGCGATGGAGGACGATTACCCAGACAATGGACCCGACTACTTGCACGGAGGCAGTCCACAGACGTGCTCCTCGTCGGTAGGCGAAGGTCAAGACATTGCAAGACAGTCAAAGAAACTTAAAATAGCTAAGTGGGTAGCGAACGTAGCTGCGAATGGTGGCAGCATCCCTTGCCCTCCCGCCGAGCTCGGGGGCTGCGGCCGCCTGAGTCTTGAACTGAGACGGCTCTTCCCGGAGGACTGGCTTACGCATCTCGAGGCAGAAGCCACAGCGTTCAAACTCCTCTTGCCCGCTTCTGATGTGGCAAGTGCCGATGATGCATGCAGCTGCCTTTGCAGTTTGTCTCTGGAGAAAAGGAGAGCTGCGTCCAGGGATAACTCAAATGATAATTGGCTGTATTATCCTGTGTCAGACGCTGCAAAGCCGGATGACCTCAAGCACTTCCAGAAACATTGGGTGAGGGGAGAGCCAGTCGTTGTTCGTGGCACCCTGGGTAAGATGTCAGGTTTGAGCTGGGAGCCACAGACCATGTGGTCGCAGATACATGGTGATGATAGGGCTTCACATATCGTGAACGTGAAGGCTATCGATTGCCTTAGTGGCTGTGAGGTGAGCAGCACTTTTCTCCTTTTATCACTAGATTTGCATGATATAGTACTCCCTCCGATTGTCTAAATCTGTCTTAAAATATACTATTTGCATTAATACATGGAAATAACATACGTAATTAAATCTCGAACAATAGTTCTCAGTTCTTGGAATTAATACAACACCAGAGTTCCAATAGAGAGTCCTTAGCTAGCTGAGAAAAGCAACAGATTGAACATATAAAGGGTTCAATGCCTTTTATATATCTATTTATATCACATGCAATTGGGTTCACGCCCTTTAAGTATGTTTTTCCATCCTTATGAAAAGATGAAGAGGAAAAGTTAATTTGTTTAAGCTTCTTTCTCAGGTTGAAATACCCAATTCCCACTTCTTCAAAGGGTACTACAAAGGTCGAAGTTATGGTAATGGTTGGCCAGAGATGCTCAAACTGAAGGATTGGCCTACTTCAAATCAATTTGAAGATCTCTTACCAAGCCATGCAGAAATGTATACGACTTCATTACCTCTCCAACCATACACCAACCCGAATTTTGGCTCCCTTAATATTTCAACTTTCCTTCCTAACGACGTCCACAAGGTTGATTTGGGCCCAAAATCATACATAGCATATGGTATTTCACAAGAACTTGAACGAGGAGATTCTTTTACAAAGCTTCACTGTGACATGACTGATGCGGTAAGTGAGATAGATAAGTGTCTGCAACTACAACCGAGAGAATTGCTTACCTTCGCTGAAAGTAATACGCATTATTTATTATACGGCCGCAACTCCATTCTGTAATTCATTTGAAATTAGTATGCATTATTTATTATTCTGTGTGAAATGGCTCCCCTACTACGTACCTACTAGCTAGTTGTTTTATCCAGTTTTAACGTTTTGTTCAAATATTAGGTGAATGTACTGATGCATACTGCCAAGGTTCCCTCTTATTGGAGGAAAGAAAGTGCCATCGCTGATCTGAAATTAAAGCACATGGCCCAAGACAAAAAAGAATTATGCAGTGATGAAATAGACAGGGATGGCTATGCAAAACATAATACATCACCTGAACATATGGAATGTCAAGAGGGCGCTCTCTGGGACATATTCAGAAGAGAGGATGTCCCAAAATTGAATGAATATTTGAGAAAGCACTCAAAAGAGTTTCGTCATATACATTGTTCTCAAGTCAGAAAGGTTGGTACTTTTGGTAACAGAAGTACATTTACTCCCTATCATCTATCTTATTTACTTCCGATTTCATATCTTGGTGTAGGTGTATAACCCAATGCACGATGAAACGTTTTATCTGACGGAACACCACAAGAGGAAGCTTAAACTTGAATTTGGTGAGCCGTACTACCTGCACAATCACTCAATACGTTAGAAGTTTCAAATAAAAGTGAACTAAAGTCTTATACTTATATCTTTCCAAATTGCTAATGCGTTTCAGGAGTAGAGCCTTGGACTATAGTACAAAAGCTTGGAGAAGCTGTTTTCATACCAGCCGGTTGTCCACATCAAGTACGAAATCTTCAGGTATATATCTCCTGAACACGCTATAGGTATAGGCATGATCATATTTGACGGCAAAAAACTGGTTTATTATTTCTGTAAGATGTAACTGATTGTGTTCTTCTATTACTTTTGTAGTCTTGTACCAAGATTGCTCTAGACTTTGTTTCCCCTGAGAATGTTAGACAATGTATGATGCTGAACGAAGATTTCCGCTTATTACCCAAAGAGCACAGATCAAAGGAAGACAAACTAGAGGTGAACCTTTTTACATGAATATGTTAACCCTATGTTTTGGTGCAAACATAGTTAATTGAATTATGTTCCAGAACACAAACTCAATCATATTGGGCTCTCTGACTACATGCTTGTTGATTCTAGATCTGTACTTGAATGTGTCTTTGCTTGCGGAACTGTGATAAACATATTATGTACAAAATGCAGGTCAAGAAGATGATCGTATATGCTGTTAATTGTGCCGTTCAGATCTTGAAAGACGATCTGAAACATTTTTTCCCGGAAAGGAGTGACTCGGCACGAAGCCCTTTATTATCAGATTTGCAGTTCCTGCTAGACAATTTGTAACATGCTCTTTCCTTGAGGCAACAAAATAAATTTTCTTAGAATGAAGATGTAAACTAGGAGGAAAAGTGCTTACAGGTCACATCCAGCTGCTGCAGAAAATAGTGGTCAAACTTATTTAGTATAGCATTTATTTGAGGCACTTGGAGCTAAAATTGAATATTAAGACGGAGATTTGAATTATGTACTCTTCATTTTGTAGACACTGTTGTTAGACTGTATATCTATACGTGGACCCTTTGTACACATCTGTAATTGTATTGTACCCTTTGGTACTCCTATATAATGAGATAGCCACACCCCGTTTAGAGTGTTGAGCAGTTTCCCAAACTCTATGTTTTACATGGTATCAGTTTAGGATTTCGATGTCTTCCGCTGCCCCTCACGCCGCCGCCGCCTCGGCCCATGCCACCGCCGACTCCTCGGCCTCTGCCATCGCTGACGCCGCGTCGGCCCAAGCGCTCGCTTCCTCGTCGCCCTTCGTGGCCTCCCGCCCGCTGGCTACGGCCTGGCGGCAGCCGCCCGCGGCCTTCCCGATCGGGTCGAGCGGGACGGGCGACCTGCCCCCGCCGATCCCATCTGGCGGGTCCTCCTCGGCCGTCGCCGCTGGGCCGCCGGGGTTCCGCGGCCCTGCACCTACGTATGGTGCCCCTGCCTCAACCCTCGGCGCCGCGCCTCCGTCGTCGCTCTATGGAGCCCCTTGGTTCGGCGCCCCTGCCTCAACCCTCGGCGCCGCGCCTCCATCATCGTCCGCCTGGCCGCTGCCCTACGGCGCGTCGCCGGCGCCTGGCTACGCTGGGTCGTCACATCCCCAGTCCTACGGGGTGCAGCCGCCCGCGCTGCTTCATGGGGCTGTGCCATCTGTGCCCCCCGGAGCTCCGGCTGGCTCGGGCGTTGGCTCCGCCCCTGCAGGCGCCTACCCCGCGTCGCCATACGCTGGTGCACAACTGGCGCTCGCCGCCAACCCGGACACGGACCCGATGATGGGCTGCTACGCGCCACCGGCACAGCCTCATGCGGATCACATGACCGCACCGTCGCCGTTTTACTTCTCACACCTCCTTCCGGTGAAGCTTACGCCGGATAATTATTTGTCCTGGCGGGCTCAGGTGCTACCTCTCCTTCGAAGCCGCTACCTGGAGGGGTACGTCGATGGCTCCATCCCGTGCCCGCCGCCGTATCATCCGGCGTACCATGTGTGGGTGGCTCAGGATCAGGCGATTCTCTCCGCTATCCAGTCATCGCTCACTCCGAGCGTGTCGTCGCTGGTCATCTTCGCCGCGACGTCCCGAGATGCTTGGTCGGCACTTCACAGCAGCTTCGCCTCGCAGTCTACGGCGCGTGCTCATGCCATACGCACCGAGTTGGGGGAGACTAAACTTGATGGTCTCTCTATCACCGAGTACTTTAACAAGATGTCGGGTCTCGCGGACACATTGGCCTCGATTGGTCAGCCACTTGGAGATGAGGAATTCAGCACCCACGTGCTCAACGGTCTTGATGATGATTATGACAATCTCGTCGAGAATATTCATGGTCGTGAGGCACCACTTCCGCCACGAGAGCTATATGCACGTCTTCTTGGTCGTGAGCAGCGCATCAAAGCGCGTCGTGCCTCCCCGAGCTTCATCTCTGCCAACGCCGCGACCCACGGTAAGCCGCAGAAGCCGTCACCATCGCCTGGCGGGAAACCGGCGGCCTCATCCTCGCAGGCCCGCGCTGCCCCGCCCTCCATCACTGGCGGCACCCGTCCGGTGGCTTGCTGCCCTTGCTGCGGTGCTCAGCAGGCCTGCCAGCTGTGTGGTCTTGAGCGTCACATCGCCTCCCGGTGCCATCGACGCTACAATCAAGATTTCCTCGGCCTGGGTAATAATGGCAAGGGGAATGAAAAACAGGCTGCTACGGTGACGAGTCATGATCATGGGCGCACCCCGTCCTACTCCATCGATCCTACGTGGTATATGGACACGGGAGCCACGAACCACCTCACCAACGAGATGGCCAAGCTTTCCACCAAGGAACCATATCGCGGTCATGATCAGGTGCACACAGCCAATGGAGCAGGTATGCACATCTCCCATGTTGGTCAGGCCTCACTCCTCACACACAACTTTCGCAAACTGCATCTTTCTAATGTTCTCCGTGTTCCCACTGCTACACGTAGTTTGTTGTCTATTCCTCAACTTACTCGTGATAATAATGTCCTTGCTGAGTTTCACCCTTTTCGTTTCTTTATCAAGGATCGGGACACGAGGGCCGTTCTGCTTAGTGGTCGTCTTCGCCATGGTTTATATGCACTTGACGCGCCGCCTACATCTCCTATGCAGTCTTCTCCTCAGGCGTTCAGCGGTGTTCGTGTGTCGTCTACACATTGGCATGCACGCCTGGGTCACCCTGCTGCTCCTATAGTTCGTCATGTGCTACATCGTCATGAACTACCAGTTGTGTCCAATAAAACTGCTGAAACAATTTGTGATGCCTGTCAGCAGGGCAAGAGTCACCAACTTCTGTTTTCAGAGTCTAGTCGTGTTGTGAACCATCCTCTTGAGCTTGTGTTTTCTGATGTATGGCGTCATGCCCAAACATCCGTTAGTGGCCATAATTATTATGTCAGTTTCATTGATGCTTATAGCCGGTTTACTTGGCTTTATCTTATTAAGAGAAAATCTGATGTGTTCGATGTTTTTATTCAGTTTCAAGCACATGTTGAGCGTCTCCTTAAGCAGAAAATTATTCATGTCCAATCCGACTGGGGGGGGGGGGGGGTGAATATCACAACCTCAACACTTTTTTCAACAAGCTTGGGATCTCGCACCGTGTGTCTTGTCCTCATACACATCAGCAGAATGGCACCGCCGAACGTAAGCATCGTCATCTTGTAGAAACTGGTCTTACTTTGCAAGCTCATGCCTCCGTTCCGTTTCAGTTTTGGAGTGATGCCTTCTCCACCGCTTGTTTCTTGATAAACAGGCTACCCTCACGACTTCTGAATATGAAAACTCCTCTTGAACTCTTGCTCAACGAAATCCCAGATTACACTTTTCTCAAAGTGTTTGGGTGTGCATGTTGGCCCCATTTGCGTCCATACAACAAATGTAAGTTAGAGTTTCGGTCTAAAAAGTGTGTTTTTCTTGGGTATAGTTCCCTTCACAAAGGGTACAAATGCCTACACGTTCCCACCAATCGCGTCTACATCTCTCGTGACGTCGTCTTTGATGAGAATGTTTTCCATTTTCATGCACTTCCGAATAACTCTGAAACTCCTATGCCACATGTCCACTCTTCCGTACCTGTGCCTGATCAATTTGTGGATGTTGCAAATGCTCCTGTGTTGCTTCCTAATCATGCTGCAGGTATTGGACGTGGTGCTCGTCTTGAGCTACTTGATGAACAGGTGCCGGATGATGATGATCCGGAGCGGGACGTGGATCTGCATGGGACATGCATATCGGGTGCAGCCGCCCCGCGGGCGCCGCCCTCACCCGCCTCGTGGGTGCCGCCCCTGCCCGCCTCACGGGCGTCGCTCGCGCCTGGCCTGGCTGGGTCGTCTGCCGCGACACCTGACCCAGCCGCTGGGCCTTCTGCGCCGGCTGGGCTGGCCTCAACCGGCCCAATGCCAGATCTGGCTCGGCCGGCCGCGCCTGGCCCGACGCCGCTGCTCTCTTTGGAGCCAGGCGGCCCTGACACTGGCTCGGGCGCTGGCTCGCCGGCTGAGGCCTCGCCTCTGCAGTCGCCTGTGCCGAGCCCGGCCACGTCGCCACAGCCGGCTGCCGCTGTTCTTCATCCTCGCACGCGCAGTCAGACAGGGTTTTTTCAGCCCAAGAAACGCACTGACAGGACTGTCGCGTGGCTTGCCGCCTGCATGGCTCATATTGCTGCAGATCCCACTGCTGAGCCTCGCCATTTTCAAGCTGCACTGGGCATACCTCAATGGCGTGCTGCGATGGAACAGGAGTTTCAGGCTCTGCTTCAGAATGGCACTTGGCATCTTGTTCCCCCGATGTCTGGTGTTAATATCATTGATTCCAAGTGGGTTTTTAAAGTCAAGAGACACGCTGATGGTTCTATTGAGCGCTACAAAGCACGGCTTGTTGCTAAGGGTTTCAAACAGAGGTATGGTCTTGACTATGAAGTCACATTCATTCCGGTTATCAAGCCTACTAACATTCGTTTGCTGCTATCTCTGGCTGTTACCCGAGGATGGTTTCTTCGTCAGCTTGATATGCAGAATGCTTTTCTGCACGGCGTTCTGGAGGAAGAAGTTTATATGCGTCAGCCACCGGGGTTTGTGGATCCTGCACGTCCTCATCATCTTTGTCGTCTTGTTAAGGCGCTATATGGACTTAAACAGGCTCCCCGTGCGTGGCATGCACGCCTCGGCTCTGTTCTTCGGGCTCTTGGTTTTCTTCCATCCACTTCTGACACGTCCTTGTTCCTTCTTCAGCGTCCTGAGGTTACGATGTATCTCCTGGTTTATGTTGATGATATCATCCTCATCAGTTCCTCTGCTGCCGCTGCGGATCGTCTTGTGGCTGCTTTGAGTGGGGATTTTGCTGTCAAGGACTTAGGTGCTCTGCATTTTTTCCTTGGTCTGGAGGTCTCACGATCTTCTGCTGGGTTGACTCTTACTCAGAAGAAGTATTCTCTGGATCTATTGCGTCGTGCTGGCATGCTGAAGTGTAAACATGCGATCACTCCGATGTCTGCTACTGATCGGTTGTCTGCCCTGGATGGAGATCTTCTTTCACCTGATGATGCTACTGAGTATCGTAGTCTTGTTGGTGGTCTGCAGTATCTTACTATCACCAGACCAGATGTCTCTTATGCAGTCAACCGTGTCTGTCAGTATCTTCATGCGCCCAGGACGTCTCATTGGTCAGCTGTGAAACGCATTCTGCGTTATATCTGTTTCACTGCCTCTTATGGTTTACTTCTTCAGCCTGCACCATCTTATGAGATCTCAGCCTTTTCAGATGCAGATTGGGCCGGGTGTCCTGATGACAGGCGATCCACGGAGGGATATGCAGTGTTTCTTGGTCCTAATTTGATCGCCTGGAATGCTCGTAAGCAGGCTACGGTGTCTCGTAGCAGTACTGAAGCTGAGTACAAAGCAGTTGCTGATGCGACTACTGAGATCATATGGGTTCAGTCTTTGTTGAGAGAATTGAGAGTCCCTCCTGCTCGTTCTCCAGTGCTTTGGTGTGACAACATTGGTGCTACCTATCTCTCATCTAATCGGTGTTTCATGCTCGGACGAAACACATTGAGGTAGACTATCACTTTGTTCGAGAACGTGTTGCACAGAAGCTCCTCAGTATCAAGTTCAACTCATCAAAAGATCAACTTGCTGACATCTTCATGAAGCCTCTTCCACAACCACAGTTTGTAGGCTATAGGCGCAATCTTAACTTACTTTGTACTTCAGGCCATAGTTAAGATTG
This sequence comes from Thinopyrum elongatum, assembly GCA_011799875.1. Classification (NCBI taxonomy): domain Eukaryota; kingdom Viridiplantae; phylum Streptophyta; class Magnoliopsida; order Poales; family Poaceae; genus Thinopyrum; species Thinopyrum elongatum. The sequence continues at coordinate 36,817,974 of CM022301.1, forward strand.
AGGGAGGGTGTTAGACTGTATATCTATACGTGGACCCTTTGTACACATCTGTAATTGTATTGTACCCTTTGGTACTCCTATATAATGAGATAGCCACACCCCGTTTAGGGTGTTGAGCAGTTTCCCAAACTCTATGTTTTACAACTGTGTTGCAGTTGCTCCGTGGACCCTGGCAGGGAAGATTCCTAGAAGCCATGTTTTCAATGAATCTCAACAACTCTATGTTAAATAGCTTAGTTATTCATTTTTATTTCTGTAATATAATCCTGGGAAGTTGCTGGACAAAGAAATGAGAGATAATCTTATCGGTTATTTTTTAAGGAAGACAGTAGGGTTTCTCTGTTGTGTAATTTTTTTTACAAGTTTGTACATGAAAAAAGTACAACGTAAAAGGGCCGGTCAGCTTAGGCTAATCTTGTTGCATGAGTTGTCATTTCTAATCGTCATACAGGTATATGGACCCATGTTGCTTAATTTCAGTCTTGGTGCTCTTCCATTGCCCCATTTCCATATGTTATGAGCATCTTTACACTTACCACCATGAACAAAATGATTTTGTGGCACCGGTTACAAACACCTAGAAACATCCTGGAGGTTTCATGAACGAATTTATGTGCAACATCCTGGAGGTTTCGTGGACCATGGCAGGGAAGATTCCTGGAAGCCATGTTTTCCAATAATTTCAACAGCTCTGTGTTAAATAGCTTAGTTATATTTTCACACAAAAAAATAGCTTAGTTATTAATTTTTATTTCTGTAATATAATCCTGGGAGGTTGCTGGACGGAGAAACATAATCTCATCGGTTATTTTTTAAGGAAGACAGTAGGGGTTTTCTGTTGTGTAATTTTTTTTACAAGTTTGTATATGAAAAAAGTACAACGTAAAAGGGCCGGTCACCTTAGGCTAATCTTGTTGCATGAGTTGTCATTTGTAATCGTCATAGAGGTATACGGACCCATGTTGGTTATTTTCAGTCTTGGCGCTGTTCCATTGCCCCATTTACATATGTTTTCAGCATCTTAACACTTACCACCATGAACAAAATGATTTTGTGGCACCGGTTACTAACACCTAGAAACATCGTGGACTTTTCATGAAGGAATTTATGTGCAACAATAATATGCTCTCCAAAAGTTTACCAAACATCTATTAGCGGAGATAGCGCAACCATGACTCCCCTCGCGTCGCCTCCCCTCGGGTGGCGCTAGGGCCCCTGATCTCGCGCCGCCAGCCCCTCCCCGCTCCTCCATCCCCATCCGCCACTGCCGCCGGCAAGGGCGGCGGTGGCGGCGGGCCCTGCATCATCCAGGGCGGGTCGTCGCGATGGCTGATCCGATGAGACGGAGGCGGCGTCTCACGCGGGGAGGCTGGTGGCGGCAGTCAGGGCGGCATCCCTGCTGCGCGGTGGCGATGGGAACCTACATAGCCGGCGGTGTGGTTGCCGCGGGCACATGGGTGGCTCCGATGGCTGCGGATCTGGCGTCCTGTCCAGATCTGTCTCGGTACGGCCTTGGCCGGCCGGTGGCGCGAGGAGGACCAGTGAGGGGCGGCTAGAGGCTCCCTGCCGGCGTGCCGACGGCGGCCCTCGTCTCCACGGTGAGGCTCCATTCGGTTCCAGCCAGCTGCGAGGTTGGGGGGACGCGACTTCCGGTGAAAATCGCACCGACTTCGGTCATGGCGGACGATGGTGGCGTGTATGACGTCGTTCCCTTCTCGAGGCATCGTTGTTGCAGATCGTGGCACCCTACTCGTGATGCTCCGGGGGAAACCCTAGATCTGGATCTACCGGATCGGACGATGATGTATCTTTGATGCCGTTGTCCCTCCTGAGGGCATCGTTTTGGAGCAAGTGCTTGTTGGACGGGACAAGCGGAAGGGCGGTGTCTCATCCACCGCAAGGCCGACGGTGGATCCCGGTGGCATGGTGTTGCGGAGGTTCGGCGACTGGTGCGTGTGGACGGATTCGTGCAGGATGGTGGAGTTGTCTGGCGTCGTGGTGGCATCGACATCAGGCCAGGCAAGATCGACGGGTTAGTTGCTGCTCTGGAGATGGACTAGTGAAAGATGGCGGCGACAGCCTCTGAGAGTGCATCGGTCCCGTATGGTACCCAGTCCCGGTATGTGGCTAGGCTGGGGCATCCGGCTTTAGGTGTTAGGGTTTGGTGTGATGTCCATTTGGTATTAGACCCGGATATTCGGCACACCTTAATCAATGGGATAGGAGTAGTAACAGATGTTGCCTAGATGGTGGCTTCAGACTCACTGATGTACTTTGTATGGTCTCTGTGAATAATTAATAAGATGGCCGCATGCATCGTCCAGATGCAGAGACCGGGGGTTTATCCTCTTTTTCCAAAAAAGGACTCTTTGATAAAACTCCCAGGGCACTATTTGCATGAAAATATGTTCTTCCAAAGTTTACCAACCCTGAAAAAGCCATCCCTTGGTGCCTCTACGATGGCGGATGACCTGGCAGCCAATCATGAACGTCCGTTGTTAGAGCCTTTAGACAGGAGAGGATGGCAATTCCCAGTTGGAGCTTGAGGGAAGACGAGTCACAAGATCATTCAACACGTAGGTGTCGTTGAGGAGGCAACAAATGATAGGGAAGTGAGAGTATAGGGAGGTACAATATGCAGGTAAAGAAGATGGTTGTACACGTTAATCATGCCGTTGAGACCTTGAAACACGATCTGAAACAGTTTTTCGTATAGAGCAGTGGCCCGGAACAAAGCCCTTTATTAACAAATTTGTAGGTCTTACGAGACGATTTGTAACATGCTTTCTCCTTGACGCGACAAAATTACTTTTCTTAGAACTATGATGTAAACTAGGAGGAAAAGTTGCTGCAGATCACATCCAGGTGCTGCAAAAAATAGTGGTTAAATTATTTAATATAGAATATATTGAGGCGCTTGGAGCTAGAACTACATTTTGTAAACACATTCTTGCAATTGCTTCATGGCAGGGAAAGATTCCTAGAAGCCATGTTGCCTTGATAATTTCGACCACGCTATCTTGAATAACTTAGTTAATTAAAATGAAATTATCTAAGATAATCCTAGTAGGCTGTGGGATTGAAGAAACAAGCTATAATTTCATGTTTTTTAAGGAAGATAGTTGCATTAGTAGAAAACGGGACATTAGTCCCGGTTCGTAACTGCCTTTTCCTGTTGTGCAACCGGGACTAGGCAATCGGGACTAAAGCTCCCTCTTTTTAGTTCCGGTCGTGTTACAACCCGGGACTAAATGTGCTCCACGTGGCCGCTGCGCCGCGCTCAGCCAAGGAGGACCTTTAGTCCTGGTTGGTAACACCAACCGGGATTAAAAGGCCACTGGGGTTTTGGTGGGTTTAGGGGTTTTGGAGGGAGGGGTTTTGGAGGGTGTAGGGCTTTCATTTTGTGTTTACCATTCAATTATTTTTCATTTAGGGTTTTCATTTTCATTTTATGTTTTCCTTTCAACTCGACGCTAGCTACTAATAGCAATGAAGGAACCGTTACACAACATCGTCACGAATATAGAGAAGTGACATTTTTTCCGTGCTTAGTCGAACAACAAGTTTTCGTATATATATATTCTACACTACTACATATAGTACACGTTCATGCATATATACAAAATAACATCTCTTATGATCCCTAATATCTAATTACCAAAATGGAATTCAAATTCCAGATGGTATTCTCCGGTTTTAGCTATGACCCCTTCATGGAAGAATCCCGCCAATTACTCTTGAATTGCTCGTGTGCGATCCTTTAGTAGGAGTTCGTCCCGCTTCCGTTGGATCTAATTTAAAGGAGGTCAATACACACACACACACACACACACACACACACACACATATATATATATACACACATATATATATATATATATATATATATATATATATATATATCAAACTCAACACAATTGATGGTAAATAAAATAAAATTGTGAATATTGTTAATGTACTTCATGTTGTTGTAAAACTCTGCTCGTCTTACAGGTCATCTGGTGAATGAACTCGCAAACGTAGTATCCACATAAATTATTCCCGGCTCCCTGCCTCGCGCACTTTACGAGAATAGAGTTCAATCAAAATAATAATCAAGCATGAAGATGGTATTGAAACTAGAATCAAAGAGATGCGCGGACCTAGCTAGTACTACTTACATTGAGTTGTTGAATTCGCAGATCCTCTTTCCATTCACCCCTAGCCTGCTTGGTGAACTCTTTCCAAACCCTGTCCGACAAATAAAATAAATAAAATGAGTTATTAATTAGAACGAAAGTTGCCGATATAGTGCCATAATGTTTGAAATTACCTCTGGATCATTTTACTCAGGTCTGCCCACATCTCAGGGTCTTTACGTAACGAGTCAATGACAAGTACTCTTCCTGCGTCAAACTGAATGACTAGCAGAATAAAGTGAAAAACTGCGCAGGCATAACTCATCAATTACACTTAACATCGAGTAAGCGAAACAAAATGTGTACAAGAAAATATAACACTCACTTGAAGTTGTAAGGAAATAGTATTTCCCTTTTGGTTTGTTGTTCAACTAACGCCCTTAGCAAGATCTTCTCTGTATCCTTGGCGTTCTTTTCCACCGTAACTTCATGAATAGTATTTGGGTTAATGAACCCAATGTCATATATTTGTCCTCTTCTGCATTCGAGGATCTTCTTTCTGCATAATATAGTGAGGATAATTATGCATGCAATGAATGAGCTGAGCTAGAGACTTGATTACAGAAATGATACTTACAGACAATAGCAACTGACGATAGATTTGTCGATAGCATCTTGATTGTATAACTGAAATAATTCTTGAAATCAAATGTAAATCAACTCGTCTCCATTGAAGTAATGCTCATATTTAATTCCCGCAATGATATAGTTGGCCCCTTCCTTTGAGGCTTTCATGTACCACTCATGCAATCTTCGCATTTGAGTTGGTAGAAGCCGGACCTCCTCAGGTTTAACGAGAGGCTTCACGTGTTGGTATCTGTATGCCAACTCAGCCATGGGGAACTCTACCTCCTTGCCTAACAACTGAACAAGAGTGAAACGAACATCTTCGGCCGCTACCCCCGGATCATAATCGCTATCGGTAAACACCTTGAGCATGGGGCACGATTGGTTTTTCTGTTCGCCGAGCTGGGGAATTGTTTTCCCACTTGCACTACAGCTACTTCCCGACCGCTTCACATGTTCTCTATATGACTTTACAATAGACCGGTCATAGTCTGATAGCAGCGAAGGTGGTGGTGGTCACGTAAGGTTATCCACGCAGTGCTTCGCGTTTGTCGGATATATTTTCTCCTTTGGATCGGGCCGTTTCGGTGCAAGCTGGCATTTCACATTGGCATCCACTGTCTTCTTGAGTTCCTCATCAGTCATATCGCATGGTAACTTGGCAGGAGCCTTCTTGACGCTTGTATCTGCTCTGGATTTCTTCGCAGTTGTACTACTAGCCGCCGAAGCGGCGGTTCTCTTCCGCCGGTGCTCAGGCGGCGGAGGAGGCGGAGTCTGCTGACATCGAGGCAGAGTCTGCTGAGGGGCCTCCTCCGGCGGAGTCTGCTGACGCGACGGAGACAGCTAAGGCAGCGGAGATAGAGCTGGATTGCTACTGTGAGGAGTCTGCTGAGGGGCCTCCTCCGGCGGACTATGCTGATGCGGCGTCCAATGTGAAGCACGATGAGTTCCTTTTTCCATAGAATGGTAGTCCTTATGGCATATTGTAGGGGAATGCAGCACAAAACAAAAAATTTCCGACCTACGCACCAGCCCAGGACCACTATGAAGACTGCATACAAGGTTTGATCTTTTCATTACCAACTCGTAGTGCAGCGGAAGTAGAGTCGATGGCGATCAGCGGTGCAGATCCCCGCAGCTAGGATTTACAACCTCCCAACCGCGAAGATGTACTCCCTCATTTGCATCACGGACAGCCCTCCGGGAGTCGGTCGGACAGTCCCTCGGACGGTGTCGCGGATAGCCCTTCGGGAGGACCCTCAAAACTCGGACGGTCACTCGGACAGCCCTTCGGGAGGACTCACAGAACTCGGACTGTCACTTGGACAGCCCTTCGGGAGGCACTCTCAAAACAGCCCCTCGGGCACAATGATTGAAACTACGACCTCTCTACGGGGTTGCACACATACGGTGTCATCTATCCGGCAGGGCTTCGCTGTCCAGAACTAGTTCCTGCCGGAACCCAGACAGCCTTCGGCTCTACGAAACTATTTCGCCGGAAGGGAGAGAGAAGCCAGACAAGTCAATGGCATGTATATGAGATCAAGGGATGATCCTTTAGGCAGCCCCCTCCACCCCTATTTATATGCCAAGCCCAAGGGTGGCTTCTCCAAGAAACCAAGGGGGAAAATACCAAAAGGCCCTCAAGGTGGCTTCTCCAGGAAGCCACCCAAAAAGCACTTTCACTATTCATGAGGACATTTTTCAGCGTCCGTTCGAAATATTTATGTGGGCCTAGAACATTTCCAGTACCCACTAAAATTATTTTCGACGCGTTCCGGAACAATTCGGGATTAGTGATTTTTATCTGCGAAAAGCAAACAAGAATGCATTTTCACTATTCATGAAGACAATTTTTCGCGTCCATTAAATCTAAAAATATTTCTGTGGGTCTTAGAATAATTATGGTACCCACTAAAATAATTCTGGATGCGTTCCGAAATATTTTCAGATCAATGATTTTCATCAATGAAAAGCAACCAAAGCGGTTCCGGCAGCTCCGCAACATTTTTGGTTTTTATCCCAAAAAATTCTCAGAAGTTTCCAGAATGATTCTGGCACTCTCCAAGAATTATCAGGCGTGTGCCGAAACCAATTTGACTTAATGGTATACCCCAAAATAACTTTTCGGTTTTACGAAACTATTTCGCTACTCTCTCTCCGGAACTCTTTCGTTGTCTCTGAAACTTTTTCGGCGAATTTATCTCAGACTCCCTGTCTAGTGTTCAGCAGATAGATGACCCTTAAGTGTGTGACTCTATAGGTTCGGTGAAGTATAGACATGACCGGAACCCTTTCCGGTCAATGATCAACATCGAAGCCGTGGACACCCATATTGACCCCTATACCCACACGAATGAATATTCGAGTGAACCTCCAGTTGCCGTGTGCTATTCCTGTTGCTTCACGATATGTTACAAATACCCGAGGTGAGATGTATTGGCATCCCTATGGATCAACAACTTTGTCCACTATGCCAGTTACCTCGTTACCAGTATTGTTCTCTTTTCTCGTTCCTGTGTTCCGGCATCACTGTGATCAAATCACAATGTGTCTGGCCAGACAAGGATGGATACCGTAACACCGAGAGGGCCCAGAGATATCTCTTCATCGACGGACGAGCAAATCCCAATCTTGAGCTATCAAGTTACTTGACATACTTTTCCATGAACCCGTAAGCCGCCGTAATAGCCACCCATTTATGGATGACGTTTAACAAACCCCAAAGTTCATGAAGCAAGCATGAAGAAACTCGATACTCTCATGATCTAAAGAATTATGGAAACATTAATTTCTCTGTGTTATTAACCATTAACTTATGACGAATGTATCTCATAGCATAACATCAATCGGGTCGATTCAACACAAGTGTTCTCCTCACATTGTGCCCTCAAAGTTGCCGGCATAGTCATGCCCATGATCAGGAAAACAGAACCATCATGCAACACTTGAGCTAGCCTTAGAGGCCAGACTAGGAATACATTTTACCGTTTATTATTCCACACGTGCATATGAGTCTTCCTTCAAGCCTCGTGGTTATTGTAGACTCGAGAACCATATCAGTTATAGCATGGAACATAAACATAATTATGAACAGGGAGATAATCAATAACATTTATTATTGCCTCTAGGGCATATCTCCTACAGACTCCCACTTGCAGTAGAGTCAATAATCTAGTTAATGCTAATGCACTTTATACACCGATGGCACATTGGTGTAAAATATGCTTCGCATGTGGTTTAGCCTGATGTCCAACGGAGCTGACAACTTCAAATCCGTGTGAATCTTTGCATATCCTCGCGTATTCACGTTTTCACAAAATTCATATTTTGTGTGGACTTGGCTTTGTATACATGTGAATCACAGGTCGAACCTTGAATCCTCAGACTGAGCTATGGAGCAACTATCTGCAATAGTGTTCTATTAACCAAAGCCTTATTGGAACCATACTTAGTTCATGAATGAACTATATGATTCAACATCTTGTTTGTCGCTTTGAAAGCGGCAACATACTTAGCCTTTGTTATCGAATTCGCCACAGTATCATGTTTGGAACAATTTTCAAAAACCGTGCCACCATATCGTGTATTACACAAAACCCTTAACTTAAATCAAAATCGCATGGAGCATTGATGAAGACTGTATTGATGTAACAAGTTTACAACGAACTCTTCATTATCTACTCTTGCGAGAAAACATGTCATCCGTGCTACTCTAGTACTTAATGACATTTTTCACTGTTGTCCTATGATTAGTGCTTTGATCACTTTGGTATCTGTACTCGCAACACCTTGGGAGTACTGGACATATCTGGTTGTTTTACATACCATGAAATACATGATTAATCCAAACACAAGAGTGTGTGGAATTTCCATCATATATTTTGCTCATCAGTGTTTTGGGACACGGAGTCTTGCAAAAACTCTTTCCATGTGACTTCGGCAAGAATCACTCCGTGACATTTTTTAGTGCTAAACTATTTTAGCATCTTGTCAATATGTATTTTATTTGCTCCCCATTAGGCCAATCTATCTCCATAGATCATTATGCCTAATAGCAAGGCTATATAGCCCAAGTACTTGATCAAAAAACTATTTTCAAATGAAGTCCTAATTCGTGTCAAGAAATTTATTTCCAATTAGCAATGTGTCAAGAAATTTATTTCCAATTAACAATGTGTCAAGCACACAAGGTTTTTAGAAATATCATTATGCTCCCATTTACTTTCTTGAAACCACAAGCATCTTAGTTACCCATTGATGGAGTCAAACTCTTTTGACCATTTCATCAAAACGAAGATTCCAACTCCACTTTGCTCTCCTCTGTCCATCGCTGGAACTCTGAAGTTTGCATACTTACTAGCATCCTCTGGATCGACAAAACACTTTGGATTGTATCACTCACAAGTCCTAGGTTGCATTTCCATCTCATGGAAATCCTTTTGTTATCCATGTTTCATAGCTCATGATTGAAATATGTATTAATTGCTAGTTCATCCCGAACCGATTTTAAGCATCGCTACGGTGAGACAATCTCATCGCAGTCAACTCCTTGAATTTGTTATTGAAACAAGTAGAGCTTTATGGATAAAACATTTTATCCATATCAGTTATAGTTCCATTAATGTTCGTTAGACTCCAAGTCTTCCGAAGGGTTTATCAAGATATGATCTTGAATCATTTATATGGAAACTATCTCGGATTGTATTTGCATTTAGCCAATTCCGGAGTTAGGGCCCATCAACGCTTCCTTGTGTATCGTAGGTATACTGTTGTCTAACAGCAATATCTCGCTTGCGCACCTAAGAGGTTTGCACGAGTTTTGCCTACGTGGTTCAACTGCAAGTTTGATCGAAGTCCATACATCTTATGTAGAGGCTTCCGTATCAGTCGTAGTAGGAAACTCTAAAATCACTTCCAAGGCCCCCTTCCCTTGATCTGATGACGAAGATACTCTTATCTCGTCGAGTTGCATTGTCCTCCCACTCACCCTTTTGTAAGAACCATTCTCTTTCAAGGCATACTGTTTTGTGGCAAAACCTTTTGCCTCAGTATAGTGGTGGAGGAATACCCAAAATTTTGGGATAACCTACAAAGTAGCACTTGTCTGATTTGGAATAGGTTTGTAACATCTTACACAAGCCCCATATTCCAAATGTTAAGAAAAGATATATCATGGTTGGGCATACCATACCATGGCGTCATTTCAACAGATCTGATGGAGCTCTTTTCAGTGTAAATGCCGCAGTCTTTAAAGCATTACTTTTAAAAGGGATAATGGCAATTGTTTTATGTCATCTTTGATCTTACCATGTAACAAATGGTTTGATTACATCTCCACAGACATTCCACTCACAGTGGTGTTCCAGGAGGTGCAAGTTATGAAACTCTTTTCACAACTCATCAAACATTCGCTAAACTTGTAACTCAAATATTCCTTTAAGCAATCTAATTGCAGAAACATATTTTTCTCGTTTCAATAATTTCTACTTCATATTGAGAACCTTTCGAATGATTTCACAAGATCCAGACTTGCGTCTCATCAAGTAAATATCCATATATCTACTTGAGTCATTTTTGAAGATAGACAAATCCACTGCTTGCAACAACATTTATCGGACTACACACATCAAAATGTATGGTCACCAATAAGTTTGTTGCTCATTCCTTATGGCCTGTGAATGGTTTTTCAGTCACTTCACCTTTTGGAGGAAAGTTGCAAGTGTCAGATGATTGATAATCAAATGACTTTAAAAATCCATCATTATGGATTTTCTCCATGCGGGTTTCTCCAATGTGACCAAATGCAGTGCCACACATGTGTGGTATTCTCATAGTCTTGCAACATTTAGCGTCAGTGTTATGGATGTATCATTTTACCATCAATATTCATAACATACATCCCATCTTGGATGGAAGCATGGCCCTTCATGTTATTCATAATACTGAACAACAATTGTTCTTTTATGAACAACCCTTTTGCAACAAACATTGTGCAATGGGCTAGAGTGTATGAAACTCTAAAATGAATTATGAATGTAAACACAGAGGTAATATATTAGTATCATTATTCATAATATACATCTCATACATAATGAAAATATGGCCCTTATGTTTATTCATAACACCGAACATCAAAAGTTCTCTTATGAACAACCTTCTTGCAAGATACCTTATGCATAGGGCTAGAGTGTGTAAAGCTCTAAAATGAATTATGAAAGAAAATACATAGGTAATACACCGATGGACGGTATAGTAACTTTTACTATGTTCCCACTACGTATCAAAACCTCATTCCTGGCTAGTCTTTTAGGCCATAGTAGTTCTTACATCGATTCGCAACAGAATGCAATCGAGCGGGTATCTTTGTGATTAACTCACAATACCCATAATTCCCAAGAACTATATCTTTGACCAGCCTCCTATACATCAAAAACTTGTATGACATTCATACATGAGCTGGATATTCCAGTCTCCTTTCTTTCTGCCTTTATACTTCTAATAGTTTAACTTTTAGTATTTCTCCTTCTCTCAGAAGAGGCACCCAACTTAAGTGTGGCGTTATTCCCAGACTTCCTATGCGTGTAAGTCACACTATCACCCTTCGGACACTTCCTTTCTTTTTAAGTTGTTGTTTTATTCACCTTTCTGTTGGGGAACGTAGTATTTCAAAAAAAAAATCCTACGATCACGCAAGATCTATCTAGGAGAAGCATAGCAACGAGCGGGGAGAGTGTGTCCACAAAACATGATCATCTCATACAACAAATTATATCACATCATGTCTTGACCATATCACATCACAGCAAGCCCTGCAAAAATAAGTTAGACGTCCTCTACTTTGTTGTTGCAAATTTTACGTGGCTGCTACGGGCTTCAAGCAAGAACCGTTCTTACCTACGCATCAAAACCACACCGATTTTTTCGTCAAGTGTGCTGTTTTAACCTTCAACAAGGACCGGCCGTAGTCAAACTCGATTCAACTAAAGTTGGAGAAACAGACACCCGCCAGCCACCTTTGTGCAAAGCACGTAGGTAGAACCAGTCTCATGAACGCGGTCATGTAATGTCGTTCCGGGCCGCTTCATCCAACAATACCGCCGAATCAAAGTAAGACGTTGGTGGTAAGCAGCATGACTATTATTGCCCACAACTCTTTGTGTTCTACTCGTGCATATCATCTACGCATAGACCTAGCTCGGATACCACTGTTGGGGAACGTAGTATTTCAAAAAATTTCCTACGATCACGCAAGATCTATCTAGGAGAAGCATAGCAATGAGCGGGGAGAGTGTGTCCACATACCCTCGTAGACCGAAAGCGGAAGTATTCAGTAACGCGGTTGATGTAGTCGAACGTCTTCGCGATCCAACCGATCAAGTACCGAACGCACGGCACCTCCGCGATCTGGACATGTTCAGCTCGGTAACGTCCCTCGAACTCTAGATCCAGCTGAGGCCGAGGGAGAGTTTCGTCAGCACAACGGCGTGGTGACGGTGATGATGAAGTTACCGACGCAGGGCTTCGCCTAAGCACTACGACAATATGACCTAGGTGGAAATCTGTGGAGGGGGGCACCGCACACGGCTAAGCAATCAACTTGTGTGTCTATGGGGTGCCCTCTGCCCACGTATATAAAGGAGGGAGGAGGAGGAGGCCGGCCTAGGAGGGGTGCGCCTATAGGGGGAGTCCGACTAGGATTCCCAATCCTAGTTGGAGTCCCCTTCCTTTTCTAAGAGAGGGAGAGAGGGAAAGAAGTGGAAAGGGAGAAGGAAAGAGGGGGGGCGCCACCCCTCCCTAGTCCATTTCGCACCAGCCAAGGAGGGGGGCACGCAGCCACCCTGCAGCCCTCCTCTCCTTTTCCACTAAGGCCCATAAGGCCCATTAAACCCCCGGGAGGGTTCCGGTAACCTCCCGGTACTCCGAAAAATGCCCGAACCTTTCCGAAACCTTTCCGGTGTCCGAACATAGACTTCCAATATATCAATCTTTATGTCTCGACCATTTCGAGACTCCTCGTCATGTCCGTGATCTCATCCGGGACTCCGAACAACCTTCGGTACATCAAAACACATAAAATCATAATACCGATCGTCATCGAACGTTAAGCGTGCGGACCCTACGGGTTCGAGAACTATGTAGACATGACGGAGACTCATCTCCGGTCAATAACCAATAGCGGAACCTGGATGCTCATATTGGCTCCAACATATTCTACGAAGATCTTTATCGGTCAAACCGCATAACGACATACGTTATTCCCTTTGTCATCGGTATGTTACTTGCCCGAGATTCGATCTTCGGTATCATCATACCTAATTCAATCTCGTTACTGGCAAGTCTTTTTACTCGTTCTGTAATGCATCATCCCGTAACTAACTCATTAGTCACATTGCTTGCAAGGCTTATAGTGATGTGCATTACCGAGAGGGCCCAGAGATACCTCTCCGATACACGGAGTGACAAATCCTAATCTTGATCTATGCCAACCCAACAAACACCTTCGGAGACACCTGTAGAGCATCTATACCTATACTAATTTTGGACTCCCGAGAAATTACCACGTTAATTAGAAATTACCGGCCGTTCATCTAATGGGCCCGGATTATAACGGTGTAGATTCACCTATATAATCCCTGCAATCGAAGAAAAAACCAATTAGCGTTCGCTGTAAAAAAGAAATATAGAATACCTTTAAAAAAAACAATCTATCGTATTCCTATAAAACTTCAGCAGCGTCGATCCTTCCCCAAAGAACACTCACGCAGTATTTTTTTCTCCCTATGCCTTCTCCTTCCAGTGCCCTTCCATCCTAAGTCGGGCCAGAGCCTTCCCTCACCCCTCGCGATCCAATCCAATCTATTCCCCTATTCCTTCTCTTCAACCTTTAAATCTCAAAAGCCTTTGTGATCCAATCTGGTTTCCTTTTTAGCCGTGTTGATGAATCAGACTGAAGCTTGGTGGTGCAGCGGAGGAAGTGTACATGTGACAGTTTCAAGCAGATTGGTCGGCCGTTGTTGTCATTGAGGATACAGAGTTCTTGGGTGCAGCTGGCCTCTTGGAGCAGATTATGAAGCAGATGGAACGTCTACGATCCTCCTAGGCTGCACCTTCTGATCTTGCTACGGACGCTCATGGACAACAACCACCCACGGATTGTAAATCTTCAGCAGTTTCTATTTTTCTAATTGGTGGGTGTGTGGACACTGTGGACTTTGTAGCACATGATCAAGTATGGAGGACAAGCAGGAGGTAGGAGATGATGTTTCTACAATTCTTGATTCCAGGAAAATTATATCAATCTCATAACTGCTATAGTGTGGCTGCCTGGCTGGACCTCTAGAGTGAATGATTTTTTTTTTAATTTCTATATATGCTAATTTTCTCCTTCTTTTACTTACCGATTGACTATTGTTTTTCTTCTTCAACTCGCATGAAAATTGTGGAGTCACAGGAGCCAATGGAACGAATTGGTTTGTTTTGTCTCTCTTATTGATTTCTCATCTCCGGTTTCCATGATTTTGGGGTTGATGTGCATGCTTGATTCAGTGCCCTATCGTCTCTCTTCTCATGTCTCTCTTAAGAGGAAGCGAGTTGGGGCATGGATATGGTGCACGTAAGTAGTTCAGGTTCGTCTCCAATCACTATTTGTTTTTTACTCTGTTTTTTTCCTGTTTGTACTTGAACCGGTTGTATCTTTTCTGTTGTGTTCGAGCTCTGTAGAAGGATGAAGGTGTGTTTTCCTAACCACGTAATTGGTAGAATCAGCAATGGCGCTGACATGGAATCCAATTCCCCAATCCCTCCACTCCCTGGCGGCTGCAGCGATGGCGAACTATTGGGGACTGCTCTTGGAATATGAGGTAGAAGAAGAGATCATGACACCCGGAGCGCGAGGAAGAAGGAGGGTCAGCGCTCAGCGTGGCTCCTCCCAGACATCCTCTCTCACGTGAGCCCTTTTTCCTGGCTCAACCTGTCCCAGTCTCTCACGTATCCTTTCTTTTACGGGCTCAATCTCGCATGTCTCTCTCTTTTGCACGTACCTCTCTCTCTCTTTCTGAGGACTCTCCCTTCTCTATTCAGTTAATCGGCAAATATCTGGCTTTCTCATGTAGGTCTACAAAAACACACTCATGCAGAGTCCATATTGTGTTCCTCTTCCGGCCATTGTGAAGAATTTTATGGGACTCTAATCTGACCTTCTCTCGAGCTTTTCCTGGTGTGGACGCCACATGCCACAGCCCATTGCTACCATGTCTAATTTTGTAGGACAAAGAGACGAAGGCAAGCACGTATGGTTGCTAGCACCGATGCCCACATGACGAAGAAACAGTAGGAACACAAGCTTCTTTTTTCTGATGATGAAATCTTCCAAGTCCACTGATATTGTTCGCATCTATCTCAAGTAACTGCTCCTCCTCAGTTTAGATGTGCAAAGTTGTCTCCTGTTGTGTAAAGTCTTGCCCTACCTATGTTGGCAGCAACTCATGTCCAGGCCGATCGTTTCCTCCCGGTCCTGGGATCAACAACGAAACTTGATCTTGGGATGATAAACTCCATGATTAGAACGTGCTGTGGTGATACATTTTACTACCAGTCCAACATGACATGCTGCCTCCCCGTATGATTCTTTTGGTAGCAGTGGCCGCCTTAATTTTTCCTGTATCCAAATCTTTGATTATGTAATAAGCATAGCCTCTACATCATGCCATTGTGGTGTCATGGATACCTCTATTGCAGGATTGGTGGTCCACGTTTACAGCTTTATAAGTTCCCTGTATAATATTTTCAGGCTATATATTTTCTATTTGTTCACTAGATGCCTGATGAAATCCCCGTGAAGCCAACAATTTATTTTACTACCAGATATATCTATTGAACTCCAAGGACAAGATCATCAAGTCACAGACTTAGCAATAGTATATGGTACGTACTGATCTACAAGCACCAATAAAATGCATTGACTATTTATATTGAACATGAAAATAATTGAGGAAGGATTGTAATATGTACTTGCATTACAGGGTTATTGTTGACATTAAGTAATTGTTGTTCATATATAGCGGTTAGTGTCGAACCACTAACAGCGAGCAAATGATTGGAGGTAATGCCATATCGTTATGTATGCCTTTCTCTCTACAAGATGGCGATATATATGTCAGAACCTGTAAGTGTTCCAACTACTGATAGTTACATTTGATTAATTAGCACAACATAAAGTAAAAGGAGTACTACTACCATATATTTATATATTTTTGCTATGGATTCCACCCATGTATTAGCCCGTTGTACTGCCATGCAGTACTACTACCATATGTTGAGTTGCCTCATGTTTTCCCTTGCAAGTGTAATTAACTATACGTATGAATTTAATGCAATTTTGTGAGGGTTCATATTCTAGCCGGTTCGTGGAAGCGACGGAGGATTCATAGTTCCCGATAACAAGTGTCTAAGGTAGTATAACTGCTGATGTTGCTGGATTAACGTATCTGTTTTAGTCTCTTCGACAGCATGTGAATCATATATCATATTATCAACCACTTTTGTTAGATCAATTGTTATCCAGCACTTGCAATCTGTTGTCCTCCTTTTCCGGTCTCTTTGTGTTCTTAATAAGGAAATCTCATATGCACTTTTGATATAAATTATTAAATCTGTTCATATTCTGTACATCTTTCCAGTATATATGCATGGTTTGTCAAGCAAAAAGTCAACCAATCATCTAATTTTGGACGTTCACGGACTAACCAGCGCTGATCAATCAACTCCTGTAGCTGCGTAGCGTGTACACGTGCCCAGACTCAAGACCCATGTGTCCAACTGTAGGCACGTAAAGATATGTAACTAGCAGTTTTACATAGACAATGGTACGCATATGGAGATGTGCTAGCCTTCATCAGGGCTATGCTGAGGTTGCTCAAGCCATCTAAATATTTTCTCTTATTGGTTGTGTTAGTTAGCACTGCACACTCAACTGAGATTGCACCCATATGTACTACAAATCCACATCTTCACAATGTCTCAATTTCTCTACTCCTCTTTCAGCTGATATGGGTGATGGCGTATACAAAGTAGTGCGAGTACACTATGTTCTGATCAAAGATGAATAGACAACAGGGTGAGGGTCCATGCTTGATGAGGTATGTGTTCGTATTTAATGCTAGATGGGAAAATTAATTTTTATTTTTGTAATTCTGATTTTTTTCTCTGTATTAGATGAACAATAGAATGAATATTTTCTCTGATTTGGAGTGGCCTTTGAAAAATGCTTTCCTACGATTACGAGTAGTTGTACAAGGACATTGCTCATCCACTAATCATTTTTATTATAATTTGTATTGTAGACTGCCGTCAAAAATGATGATTGGATTGTCCGAACCCTGTTACTGTTCCCCCTTTTATAACCAAGCCACCAAGGTTAATTAAACGTTGAAGAAAGTTTTATATATGTGCGATTAGTTTTATATACGCACGTAAATACATGTAATTAGCAGTCTTATGTTGGACAATGTAAGCATATGGAGATGTGTTAGCCTTCATCAGGGCTGTGCTGATTTTTATATATGTATGGTGTATATTCCGAATTTAAATATTACACATATTCGAATATGTTGTTCAAATGCATCTAATACAAAATAGTTATATGTAAGGATCTCCGCTGTGATGTTCAAGAAAATCTCTCTGGAAATTGTAGCGTTCTTCAAGTTTAAAATGTGTTAAGGATGTTTGTTTAATTCCAACTTATTTGTTGTATTGTTCCTTAATTTCTTACCTCACTTGAATAAGGTGTGTTCTTTCTTTAGAATTTTTTTCCTTACCCAATTAATTTCAAGGATATATGAAATGTCAAGCATATGAAGTATGTGTGAATATTTTTCTTATTGTTTTTTCTAGATTGATCTTATATAAGGGAAAAAATCGTTTATCATTAAAAAAGACATAACACTTTCTAAGCTCGCCATGTGAGTACGTCCAAGCAAGTAGGCAATAACTCGACGACTTCGAATACTACTGAATTTATATGAAACTTCTTTCATCATATTTACAAATAACTTATATCAAGTTATCTCGGCACAAAGTATTTTTTGGTATCATCTCATTAATTAACGTGGTTACATCCAACTAACTCATTTCTATTATATAATATTCTATCAATCCTCATGTTCGATATCCTTACAAAACACATCATCAACGTTAATGATATAGATTTGAATGCAATATTAATTAACTAGCCCGTGCGCATGCACGGGTTCACGACTAGTCTTTATAATCACCCAGTTACGTTGTGATGTTTGATAACACACAAAGTGGTCCTCCGGTATTTGGGAGTTGCATAATCTCATAGTCAGAGGAATATGTATAAGTCATGAAGAAAGCTATAGCAATAAACTTAACGATCATTATGTTAAGCTAACGGATGGGTCTTGTCCATCACATCATTCTCCTAATGATGTGATCCCGTTCATCAAATGACAACACATGTCAGGAAACTTAACCATCTTTGATTAACGAGCTAGTCAAGTAGAGGCATACTAGGGACACTTTGTTTTGTCTATGTATTCAAACATGTATTAAGTTTCCGGTTAATACAATTCTAGCATGAATAATAAACATTTATCATGATATAAGGAAATATAAATAACAACTTTATTATTACCTCTAGGGCATATTTCCTTCACTTTCATCATATGACAGGCATTCTTCTGGATCCATCTCTTATCAGTCTAATTCATAGTAAACACTTTACTAATAATTTGCAAACAAACATTGCATTGGATATCTCATATCTTTTAGATTTTGTTTGTCTCTGAAAATGATTTTCAGTTTCCATGAATATCACATAGCTATCCCAAACTTTTGAAGTTCGGGTCTCATGGAAGCAAACGTATTGCACTTGACTGAAATAGAATTCTAGCTTTTGGATCGAAGGACGAGAGTCACATAATTCATAGCATTAGCGGGAGGATAATGAAAGCATGCGATAGGACGAAGTCCTTCTCGGCACTCTTGAGGACAATCCTCACATTATATTACCAAACGTAAATATTGAACCACATATTTAACAACTATTCAATTTTAATAGGAAGGGTGGAAACGCGAGCCATTATTCTACAACAATTTTGCAAGTAACACTTAGACAGTGTTCATAATTAATTGCACTGAGAATTAAACATGTTAATTCAACAGTGCGCTCCCACTTAAATCAATATCTCTCAAAATTGAGTGTGAGTGATACAAGACCCGCATATCAATTGTTCGCCATTGGTGTAACACCACTGATGACGAAAATCTCAAACGGTACGCCAACTTGCCAATGACATCCCTATGCGACTTTTGTTCATTTTTCGATGGGCATGTTCCGAGCTCATGACGGTCATGCCTAAACGTCAAGACAACCAAGTGATCTCGCTGCGAGGTCTCAACTCACCTGCCTCACACTTCTCTAATCGTTCGTACCCGTGTGACATGGCGCACCCCGAAAAGATAGGTGCCGTGATGGTGCTACACTTGGGAGAACACTAACTACTTTGATATTTTTGTGAGAGATCACCCTATTAAAAGCGACTACCGCGCAATCAAGAAGGGTGCACCAATGGGATAAACATCTCAGGCAATTCATCATAGCATGATATGGTATAGCCCTTTCTGATGGAGAAGTCTTGTATTTCTTCGTCTTCGGCATTCGCGTCGGTGCTCACCTTCGCGAAGATTGCCACCACCTTGTCGATGCACCAGATAATATTGCTATCTCTATAGCTAATAAAATAAGTGCATTTCTTAAGGTTGACACATAGGTCATTAAAGTGACAATCATATGGCTGCAGCCATCATGCCGAATCATGACACGCAGGTCATGTTAATTTATTTACATCATATAGTCATCTCATATGTAATCGAATAAATGTGAGCACTGCTATACCACATCACATGCAAATGCAAACCATCCTGCAAAACCAAGTTAGACGCCTCTAATCGGTTCATGCAAAATTTTATGTTACGTGACTTCTAAGGTTTCGAAACAAACCGAAGCTACCAACGTTCATCATCAAGCATGGTTATCCAAGTCGCTAGATTAACAATGCGGGGTGTATGAAACACGAGATAATAAAATCTCGAGCCCCATACTGAACTTTGTCTTGCGCATGACCCCCGTGTAGATCATATCTTCATTGCCCTTTTGTCTGCGAAACATCCAACTTTCTTTAACTATGGTGGAACCCAAAGAACTGTTAGCACTTCGTTGATCTGTCAATCAGCATACTCAGGTGCAGCATGAAAGGATCGTGGTTTGCCAGAACTTTGTGAGATTCCACCATGTCGTCAAGATCAGGACTATGCAAATTCAAGGGAAGCAACATCGGGTAACAGATTTCATTTGCTACCCGCACAAATAATTTTCAGTAATAGAACTCATCTACTACCTAATTATATTGTGCAACACACATACATCTCTATGTATTCTAGATCCCAACCTGCATCTACGCATAGCACTGTAGGGGAACGCAGCAGAAAACAAAAAAATTCCGACCTACGAACCAGCCCACGACCACTATGGAGACTGCATACAAGATTTGATCTTTTCATTACCGACTCGTAGCGCAGCGGAAGTAGAGTCGATGACGATCGGCGGTGCAGATCCCCGCAGCTAGGATTTACAACCTCCCAACCGCGAGGATGTACTCCCTCATCTCCCTCACGGGCAGCCCTCTGGGAGGCGGTCGGACAGTCCCTCGAATGGTGTCGCGGACAGCCCTTCGGGAGGACCCCCAAAACTCGGATGGTCACGCGGACAGCCCTTCGGGAGGACTCACAGAACTCGGACCGTCACTTGGACAGCCCTTCGGGAGGCACTCTCAAAACAGCCCCTCGGGCACAAAGATTGAAACTACAACCTCTCTACAATATTGCACACATACGGTGTCATCTATCCGGTAGGGCTTCACCGTCCAGAACTAGTTTCTGCCAGAACCCAGACAGCCTTTCGGCTCTACGAAACTATTTCGCTGGAAGGGAGAGAGAAGCCAGACAATTCAATGGCATGTGTATGAGAGCAAGGTATGATCCTTTAGGCAGCCCCTCCACCACTATTTATAGGCCAAGCCCAAGGGTGGCTTCTCCAAGAAGCCAAGGGGAAAAATATCAAAAGGCCCTCAAGGTGGCTTCTCCAAGAAGCCACCAAAAATGCACTTTCACTATTCATGACGACATTTTTCAGCGTCCATTCGAACCAAAAATATTTATGTGGGCCTAGAACATTTCCAGTACCCACTAAAATAATTTTCGACGCGTTCCGAAACAATTCCGGATTAGTGATTTTTATCTGCGAAAAACAAACAAGAATGCATTTTCACTATTCATGAAGACAATTTTTCGCATCCATTAAATCCAAAAATATTTCTGTGGGTCTTATAATAATTCCAGTACCCACTAAAATAAATTTGGATGCATTCCGAAAGATTTTCAGATCAATGATTTTCGTCAGGGAAAAGCAACCAAAGCGGTTCCGGCAGCTCCGCAATATTTTCGGTTTTTATCCTGAAAAATTCCCAGAAGTTTCCCGAATGATTCTGGCACCCTCCAAGAATTATCAGGTGTGAGCCAAAAGCAATTTGACTTAATAGTATACCCCGAAATGACTTTTCGGTTTTACGAAACTATTTCGCTATTCTCTCTCCGGAACTCTTTCGTTATCTCCGAAACTTTTTCAGCGAATTTCTCTCAGAATCCCTGTCTAGTATTCAGCAGATAGATGACCCTTAAGCGTGTGACCCTATAGGTTCGGTGAAGTATAGACATGACCGGAACCCTTTCCGATCAATGATCAACATCGGAGCCATGGACACCCATATTGACCCCTATACCCACACGAATGAATATTCGAGTGAACCTCCAGTTACCGTGTGATATTCCTGTTGCTTCGTGATATGTTGCAAATACCTGAGGTGAGATGTATTGGCGTCCCGTGGATCAACAACTTTGTCCACTATGCCAGTTACCTCGTTACCGGTATTGTTTTCTTTTCTCGTTCCTGTCTTTCGGCATCCCTGTGATCAAATCACAATGTGTTTGGCCAGACGAGGATGGATACCGTAACACCGAGAGGGCCCAGAGATATCTCTCCATCGACGGAGGAGCAAATCCCAATCTTGAGCTTTCAAGTTACTTGACATACTTTATCATGAACCCGTAAGCCGCCGTAATAGCCACCCATTTACGGATGACGTTTAACAAACCCCAAAGTTCATGAAGCAAGCATGAAGAAACTCGATACTCTCATGGTCTAAGGAATTATGCAAACATTACCTTCTCTGTGTTATTAACCATTAGCTTATGACGAATGTATCTCATAGCATAACATTAATCGGGTCGATTCAACACAAGTGTTCTCCTCACATTGTGCCCTCAAAGTTGCCGGCATAGTCATGCCCATGATCAGGAAAACAGAACCATCATGCAACACTTGAGCTAGTCTTAGAGGCTAGACTAGGAATACATGTTACCGTTTATTATTCCACACGTGCATATGAGTCTTCCTTCGAGCCTCGTGGTTATTGTAGACTCGAGAACCATAGCAGTTATAGCATGGAACATAAACATAATTATGAACAGGGAGATAATCAATAACATTTATTATTGCCTCTAGGGCATATCTCCTACACATATCCCAGTGCAGTTTCCCCTTCACCTGTAGGGAAGTCAAGCTCTAGCTGCTCAAATCCATTGATAACTTCATCCATCCCAACAACAGCATAGCCATCTAGAATCGGAGAGCAATTGTGAGTTGCATCAGGTCTAGTAGGTAAGGCAAAGTCGATCGCCACCTTCAGGGATATGTTCATGCATTTTGCATGTAGATCACAATGTAACCTCTGTGTGATATCATCCACGGGGTAGTGGGATATCATCTTTGGGTCGAACGAGCTCCATGGAAGCCACGCTACTTTTCCTCTGAGATGGTGGGCCGGCAGCAGTATCGAATGCAAGATCTTCATGCCACTGAGATGGGCCGTAGTTCGCTGGCTGGTAAGTGCCTCTAAAAGCTTCTGCTGCAACTCTAATTTGTCTTCTATCTTCAGCAGCCGGTCTCCTTCTTGTTTCTTCTTTCTCGCTCAGATTCTATAGGTGTCACTGCTGTCGGGAAACCCAACCTTCCACGGAACGGAGCCTAATGTGCCTCGTGTTCGTCCACTGTGTTCAGCATTCCCGAGGGCGCGTGTCAGCTAGTCACTCTCTCTGTCGGGAATGAACTTCCCGTCCTGCACATCCTTCATTGCAGCTTGAAGGGCTTTGAAGGGTGTTGCAAGTTGCTCTTTTGTGTAAATACATTTCCCTGTTTCTAGGTTCAACGTTCCCCCATGCCCGTAGTACCAAGGCCTTACCCGTTCGATCCAGTCCAATGGCTCTGGATCGAGCCCTTTAGCAATCAGGTCGTTCTCAATTTTCTTCCACTTAGGCATGGCAACCTTATAGCCACTTGACCCCGTAACATGGTGATATTCTTTCTTTGTAGCATTTATCTTATTTCTTTCTGACCTTTTCTTAGCTTCATCTAATTTCTTGTACTTCACAAATACGTACCAGTGATCTTTTAACTTCTCATGTGCTCCGGTGAATGATGGAGTCTTGTCTTTTTGGACAAAGTCTTGGTTCAATCTTTTCTTCCAGTTGCAGAATTATGTGGCCATCTTCTTAAGAGCCCACCACTTGACTTTTCGCTCTATAACTACTGGGCTATTTGGATCATCCTCTGGCGGTAGGGTGAAATTTTTCATGAGCGTATTCCAAAGCATTTCTTTGCATCTATCCTCTAAATAAGTAACTCCATCGTCTGCCTTTGGCTTATTACATTCATGAATGGAGATCGGGACGCTGTCCCTCACAATAACTCTGCACTCACTTAGAAATGCATCTGCGCTACGCTTCGGAGCAATCGGTTGGCCATCTGCAACGACTTCTTCGATCTTGAACCTTTCATTATCGCCCATCCTTTTTTTCGAGCCTCGTTTCTTTATCGAATATTGGCTCGATCCGGAGGGCTAAAAGAAGAAAGAAGCTTTAATATATGTATATACAAATCCATTAATGCATCTAGTCAGCAGAGGCTTAATTAATATACCTCGCCGGACTTTGTAATAATTAATGGTCCAACACCAGAGTCGTCATCTTCTCGCTCCATTCACTCACTAGAGTTGTCCATTCCCTCACCAGATTCATTCAGAAAATGTGAGGTGATATCATCATCTTCATCGCGGAGTATTTCCTCCAACATGTTTTCTTGTTCTTCAACTCTGGCGTGTTCCGGATCCATAGTTTCTGCAATCACTTGCAAGTTATTTCATATGCATTTTATACAGTTTTAGTATTCTGGATAGAACAGGAAGTTTATTTATTTTAACATGTATGATGAAGGCAAAACATAATCTACAAGAGAAATCGAAACAAATGCATATAAAGAACGTCTCGATCGGAGTTAAGGTTCTACCGGAACGAAACGGTGAGGACTCGTCACCGGCGGTCGTCGGGGACTCCTCCGGCGATCGTCGGCGATGACTCCTCTGGCGATCATCGGGGCCTCCTCCGGCGATCGTCAGGGACACCTCTGGTGATCGTCAGGGATGACTCCTCCACCAATTGTCGGGGACTGGTCGCCGTGAACGACTCCTCCGGCGATCGTCGAGGACTCCTCACCGGCGATCGTCGGGGCCTCCTCTGGCGATCATCGAGGACTCCTCCGGCTATCGTCGGGGACTCTCACCGGCGATCGTCGGGGACTCCTCACCGGCATGCACCAAAATCAATACAAAATATTGACCAAGTTTATATGCAAAATATTAACATCCACAATACCATTAGAATTATCATTCAATATGTTTTCATATCTTATATATTTTTTATTCTAAACATTTAAATTGTTTTGATAACTTTATCAAACTTTCTCCCGCAAAAAAAAATGGATCGAACTTTATAAAAAAATTCTGTTCATTAAGATCACTCCTTCAACATTGATAATATATATGCTCACTGGAAATCACATTGACAAAATAACAAAAAGGAAAAAAAGAGGGGCGGCCGGAGCGAGGGCGGCGTCGAGGCGGGTCGAGGAGGGAGGAGGTGAAAGAGGGGGGGGGGGGGGGGGGGGGGGGGTGGGGGGAGGAGTTGTCCGACCCGGGGAGGAGGGGAACTGCGCGGCGGATCACAGCGTTGCAGGAGCGGGTGGCGGCGAGGCTCGGTGACGCGCCTGGCTCAGGGAGGAGGGCGAGGAAGTCTGACGACGGCAGTCATCGGCGACGAGGGCGGCGGGGCGACAAGCGGTATGGGCGTCGGCGACCAGGGGGGAGCGATCCGGCAGCTTGGCGGCGGCGTGGTGTGGTTCGGCGTCGGGGCAGGGCTTGCAGCGTCACGAGATAGATGGAGAAGATTGGGGGAGGATGATGGCCGCGGGCCATTATATACCTCGAGCTTTAGTCCCGGTCCTAGCCACCAACCAGGACTAAAGCCTATTTTCGGCAGCCAAGAAGGCGCGAAAGGGTCGGCCTTTAGTCCCGGTTGGTAGCTACAAATGGGACAAAAGTTAGGACTTTAGTCCCGGTCCTAGCCACCAACCTGGACTAAAGCTCGATATTTCAAGCTTTTATATGTTGTTTGAATCGAAAACAGATTATGTTTATATGTTTTAGGTTTATACCTATTTACTTTGTTTTTAATTATTTTAGTTTATGTTTTTTTGTTATTCTTTTGCCAAATTATATTATGTTAATTCCAAGTTAATATTATTTTGATCATAACTAGAGTTTTATAAAAGCTTTTTAGTTGATTCTCTTTGCTAATTAAGAATATTATGAAATACTTTTTGTTAACCTAATAATGTTATATTTTATTTTCTGTTAAGTTATTAGTTTAGTATTTTGTTTTGTTTTCTATTTACTTTCTCTTATTGTTTTCTTTATTGCTTTATTCATTGATTGTATTTTGATTGCCGGTTGGTTGCTAGAGTGAATGCTTCACTACACCATGACACTTTATTCCCTACTGATGTGTGTTGGCAAAAGTCATTTTCGCCGACTGACAGTTGGTTGAAGAAACTTCTAAGTGATAGTTGGTTGGGAAAACATTTTTACCGTGAGAGACGGTCGGTCGGGAATACAAAAGTCTCTACTGTTGACCAGTCGGTCGGGAAAGATCGTATCCTCATCTAACGATCGGTCGGCCAATAATGCCGACCAACAGCAGGTGGTAAATGGGCCTGCGCGCGCGGACGAAAACATTTAGCGCGGCTCAGCCCTCGATTTTTTCTCTCAAAACCTAGAACTACCCAGGGCGCCTCACTCAATCCCCTTTCTCCCCCGTGTCAATCCACCACTCTCTCATACGGCGCCACCTATGGTTGCGACCCACGCCCAGCTCCCTCTTCCCACCTTTCCATGGCAACAGATCTGAGGGGGGCAAGGGCCCTTCGCTCCCAGTGGTCTGAAGCGAGGCAGGCGGCCTCTACTTGCTCCGCATCCAGCAAACTAGGCACAGGGCGGTAGGCGGCACCATCTCTCCCATCTACTTTCGGTGAACATGAGTAGCCATCCATGGCGGCGACGACATGGGTAAGATCTTTCTCCCTCATATGGTCTCCCTCCTCTCCTCTCTGCCTATAGTGTACAGATTTCAAACCCCAGCGATGGAACCAGGCACCACATTCGCCCAGCAATTTTATCTTAAGAAAACTAACTCTGCTTTGATTCATGCATTGGTTTTGCTATGAGCAGAAGTGTTTCCTTCGTTCAGCAAGTTATCTGTTCAATGTCTATTTTACCTGTGTGAATCCATTGTTTCAGACCTAAAATGTTTCCTTAGAATGAATAATTTGTGCCATGTGAATCATTGCTGCTATCCTCTGAATAATTCGAGATTGATCTGTTATTCAATGCCATTTAGTGGACGTGTGTCAGCTTATAAGATTAAAAATACATGAAACATTTCTCCCCTTGTTATTGTACTTAGCTTTCCACTCATGACAGGAAGAAGAAGGCCGTTCAAGGGACCACGACCACTGATGACATGAGGCTTCAAAGGGCCTTGAAAAGGGTAGGAGCGAACACCATTCTTTGTATCGAAGAGGTCAGCATTGTCATGGATGACATAGTTATCCAATTTCAGAATTCAAAAGGTGAAATGTTGACATGTTAAACCATTAATTCTATAGAACTGAGGATCCGCTTACACATTTCTTCTAACATTGGTGATTCTTGATTTCCTCCAGTGCAAGCATCCATCACTTCAAACACATGGGTTTTCACTTTTCAGTGGAACACCATGGACAAAAAGTAAGTCTTTCTTTAGAATTTCATGGCTTAATTGTTTCATCAAGTAGCTTTCTTTCTCTAGAGCAACATAAATATCTTTAAGATATGTCAAACAGCTTTGGCAATGGTCTGATCATTATTTGTACATCTGGTTTTAAGTTTGATTGGTATGTATATATTATTAATGTAGATGGCATCTGATATCAACTTGAACTGCTTGTCCATCTAATCAATCCCGTTATGTTTTCAAAGTGAGGTTGCAGTTTACTTATGCTAATATCAGACTTAAATATGTACACCTTGCCTCAAACTCCAGTCTTAGTTACTATGTAGTATATTTTTCATTCATGTTCCTCTTTAAGTTTATTTATATATGCAATAAAAGTAGTTGCAAACCAAACTATTAAATTCCACTTGTACCATATATGTTCTTTCTGAGCAGTACTACATTCTTTGACTAGACATAACTGCAATTTCACCTTTGGCTCTTTACTTTTTATAGAGCTGCAAGATCTGCTTGCAACACTTATCAATCAGCTTCTGTAAGGTCTAACTGGTTTTGGATAGTTGAGTATTTTGACACATCTTGAGTTTTGTCATACTATTTGACTGGGTTTTTTGCATTCTTTTTTCTTATTCTCACTTCCGTTGTGTAATTGAGTTTATGCCAGGTTGCTTGTTTTTCCTTATCTGGTCATATCATCATGAATGATATGCCAAATCTTATTTTTTGAGCATGCAAGTGATGAAGCCTAGATTTGATTATTGTTTTGTCTTTGTGGTCGGTAACTAGCTAAAATAAATTTTGCATCATAGACATTAGCCACTAAAGATGACCAACTCCTTGATTTATAAGTGAGTCTGCATACTTTGTTAAGTGATATTGAAAAAAGTAAGTGTTGTGTACGATCATCTAATGTTTTATAAGTCCTAGCTCATAACACGGTTCCAGTTCTCGACTAGTAATGAACTATTTCCACATCTTTTCATTGAATCAATAATCCATCTTGCATGCGATAACTCTATTTCCATACTGTTGTCTGATAGAACTCAAGAGTTGAAGTTGAGGAAGATAATGATGGTGAAGAAGAAGATGATGAAGAGTGCATCATGGAATCTGGTCAGCATTGATTTATCATGGAATCCTAGCTCAAAGTGCATGAAGATGCCATGATGACCAGATTACATAAGTTAATCTGGACATAAGTTTATCATTGTTTTACACTTTTAGTTCTTCGTCAGTATTGATTTGTTCTCTCCATCAAAAGAACTAATTGCTCAATTAAAATAGAAGTGAAACAGAGCCGTTGTCAATTTTGTAACAATGTTCAGATTCATTTAATTGGTTTCCCTGTGTTTTATTGAAGACTACAATATGGTTTATGGTATACAGGTATGCTCTTAATAATAGCTAAATTTGTCAGAACATTGTATCTTGTTTACACTGCTAGCTGCTTATTGCTTAATAGTAATAGTTAAATTTGGCATTACAGAACACTCCAATTAGCACATCCATAGTACAGAACAGAGCATAATACATCGCTAGTTTCTTTTAAAGTTGCTATTTCTAGGACAATATAGTACATTGTATCTTTATCAAGATCTTGACTAACTATCCCTCAAAAAAAAAAAGATCTTGACTAACTATATTTCAATATGGCAGCACGCATAATTTTTCCATTCTACCCAGCCATGAAGAAGGCGCCCACCTATGAGCCATTAATCAGTAAGTATCAGGAAAAACCTAGTATTTATAATCTGTACGTACAGATTAATAAGCAGTGTACATATATTTAGTTATCATGCAGATGTTGGTTATGCCTTTATATATTGCAAAAGAAATGTGTAACCTGCTGGTTCTACGTTTCAGATAATAATTCTAAATTTTCTGATATATTTTTCCTTGTATGGCCTGAATAGTAAAGCAAATATTGGTCGTTCGCACAACTCATTTTTATTTCTCTTACGAACGTGCTTGACGCATGATTTTTATGGCCGATCTGTGCACGACGTGCAAATCCAGCGGCTAGTGGCCTTCTTACTCCTATGCATGTCCGGCTGGATTCAACTTCATCTGTGAATCGTGAAAATATGTTGTGTGAATAGCACTTCTCTTTCTCTTATGCGTAACCTGATGGTTTCATAGGTTCTGGCTATTATACCTATGAAGATTTGTATGTACAGTACTTATGCTTCTCCGAAAATAATGGCTTAATTTAATCTAATTTGTGGCACTGAAGTACATATGTTTTTCTGAATATAATAGTCAGGCACGCTACAGTCTTTTTCACCCCCAGAGAAAAGAAATAAAATTAGTGGTCTTTTCTAGAAAAATGACTATCGTGAGTCCGCACGTGCATGTGTCATCTGGCATTAGTAGTCAGGAACTATGCATTCTAGAAAACTAGTGGTTGCTCCCAATAATTGGGCGGACATGCTAAACTGTGGCCAGATGATGCATATTGCTCCTATTTATTGAAATATACTTCATGGTCATCTGGCATTGATGCTTTATTATGTCTACATATTCGAGTTAGAACAAGTTGTGGCATTATTCTGGACTTGCCCTATTTTTTATTACACTAAAATCCCACAGTTTGTCTTTGCCATTGATGCTTTATACATTTTTTTTTAACCTTTGTAGGAAAGACATACAAAAGGACCAGGAAGGAACCATGAAGATGGCAGTTTGCATTTGCTAGACATTTTGTGTAAGGAGAAAAAACAGTGTCTTTTAGGTATCATTTTGTAAAACTATATGGTGTCTTGTCATCTGGGTATTTTGTGTAAAGGAGGAAACAATGAATCGGCGGACATGCATCTATCATTTTGTAAACCTATCAGGTGATTTCGTGACTGGAACATCAATGTTGGAAGGTTGATGTGAATTAATTAATGTGTTATCCTTGGTCCTGATTTAATATTTTCAGAGTACATGCAAGTTAGTTAACATGATTGATACTGTAATTGTAGAAGACGAAGGATAGGCCGTGCAACACAATTGCATTGATCGGTGCGCCAGGCACGTATATATGATGTATAGGATAGGGCCACAACCTCAACTATATACGACAACTAGGAGGTGGGCTCAAGACACAATATACACGCACACAATATATTCAACATCCCCCCGCAGTCGAAACGTCGCCAGAGACGCAGAGACTGGAACGAAACTCCTCGAAGGTGGAAGTAGGCAGTCCCTTAGTCATCACATCAGCGAACTATTGTGCGGTCGGAACATGGAGGACCTGAATGCGTCCAAGGGCCACCAGGTCACGCACAAAGTGAATGTCCAGCTCAATGTGCTTAGTCCGGCGATGATGAACGGGGTTGGCGGAAAGGTACACCGCAGAGACGTTGTCGCAGTAGACAACCATAGCCTGGGAGACATCATGATGCAACTCCTGAAGTAGCTGTCGTAGACAGGTGCACTCGGCGACGACGTTAGCCACGGCTCAGTACTCAGCCTCCGCGCTGGAGCGCGAAACTGTGGGTTGTCGCTTGGACGACCACGAGACGAGTGAAGGACCGAGGTAGACGCAGTAGCCAGAGGTGGAGCGACGGGTGTCAGGGCAGCCAGCCCAGTCCGCATTGGAATAAGCCACCATCTCCAGAGAAGTGGACGCCGTGAGAGTGAGCCCAAGAGACATCGTGCCACGGATGTATCAAAGAATCCCTTTCACGAGTGTCCAATGAGAGTCACGAGGGGCGTGCATATGAAGACACACCTGCTGAACAGCATACTGTAGATCCGGCGGGTGAGAGTCAGATACTGAAGAGCACCGACGATGGACCGGTAGAACGAAGCATCCGACGCGGGCGAGCCCTTGAGAGCAGAGACCTTGGCCTTCGTGTCAACAGGAGTAGCAACAGGGTGACAGTTGAGCATGCCTGCACACTCAAGTATCTCATGTGCATACTTCTGCTAATGAAGAAAGAAGCCATCGAGTCGCCGAACGACCTCAATGCCAAGGAAATAGTGGAGAGCACCCAAATCCTTGATAGCAAACTCGTCACGCAGTCGGAGAGTGATCTGCTGAAGAAGGGCTACAGAAGAGGCCGTCAGGATGATGTCGTCGACGTAGAGGAGCAAATAGGCAGTCGTTTCGCCGCGGTGATAGACAAACAACAAGGCATCCGAGCGAGTGACGCTGAAGCCCAGTGTCTGAAGGAACCCGGCGATACGCTGGTACCAGGCGCGAGGTGCTTGCTTAAGACTGACCGGGAGAGCAAGCGCACATGCCCAGGATGAGAGGCGTTGACGAAACCCATGGGCTGCCCACAGTAAACCTACTCCTCAAGATGGCCATGAAGAAAGGCGTTGGAGACATCCATCTGAAGAACCAGCCAGCCTCGGGAGACCGCCAGCTGGAGGATGGTGCGGATCATGCCCGGTTTGAGAACCGGTGCATACATCTCAGTGAATTCGATGCCAGCACGCTGCCGAAACCAACGGACCACACAACAATCCTTGTAGCGCTCAATTGTACCATTCGAGCGGGTCTTATGATGAAAGACCCACTTGCCGCTGATGACGTTGGCGTGAGAAGGCCGGGGAACTAGTGTCCAGATACGGTTCCACTGAAGGGTTTCGAACTCTTCCTGAATCGCAGCAAGCCAGTGAGGATCACGTAGGGCTGCTCAGACGGACGCAGGAATCGGGGATAGCTCAGTGGTGGAGGCAGCAAGGAGATACTCGTCACTGGAGTACCGCAGGCTCAGGCGGTGAACACTGGCGCAGGCCTAATTGAGGGGGCGAGACGGCAACTCCGGGACAATGGACGCCGAGGCTGGCGAGGGTGCCGGCTGGGCCGCCGACGAGGGCGCCGGTGAGGTGGCCGGCGAGGGCGCCGACGAGGGGGGCGACGAGGCGTCCGCGCCCGAAGAGGGCACCGGCGAGGCGGCCGGTGAAGGGGCCACGCCCGAGGCAGCCAGGGAGGGCGCCGGCGGTGAAGCCGGTGATGACGGCGAGGGTGGCGTGGGGGCGCGAGGCGCAGCTCATCCCACGGCGCGAGGACCGCCGAAGCCCGGAGGCGGTCCAAGAGCTGAGCGGGGCCGTCCAGCGGATGGGGTCGCCGAAGGGCTGTCGGTGGCCGGCGGCGACGGGGCAACGAGAGGCACCTGCTGCTAAAAGGGAAACACCTTCTCATCAAAGTAAATGTGTCGGGAGGTGAATACACGATGTGAGACAGGGTCGTAGCAGCGGTAGCCTTTTGTGTTAGGTGGGTAGCCGAGAAAGATGCAAGTGACGGAGTGGGATGCAAGCTTATGAGGCGCAGTGGCGGCGATGCTAGGGTAGCAGAGACAGCCGAAGATGCGAATCTCATCATAAGAGGGTGGTGCACTGAAGAGAAGATGATGAGGTGCAAAATTCCCGCGAGTACGACAGGGGCAGATGTTAATGAGGAGTGATGCGGTGGAGAGAGCGTCAGGCCAAAAGCACGGAGGCACATTGTCATGAAAGAGAAGCGTTCGAACGCAGTCATTAAGAGTGCGGAGGACACGCTCAGCGCGACCGTTCTGTTGCGAAGTGTACGGGCATGTGAGATGAAAGGTCGTGCCATTTGTGGTGAGGAGAGTGCGAACAGCTAAGTTGTCGAACTCCTTCCTGTTATCGGTCTGAAACGCAAGGATGGGACAACCAAACTGCGTGAAGACACAGGAGTAGAATGCGGCGAGAGTGGAGATAACATCCGACTTACGACAGAACGGGAAGGTCCACACATAGTGCGAAAAATCATCAAGAATAACAAGATAATAAAGATAACCGTATTACTGGCAACTGGAGAGGTCCAAACATCACTATGAATTAACTCAAACGGGTACGATGCAACATGAGAAGATGCCCTAAAAGGAAGACGAGCATGTTTGCCGAGGCGACATGCATGACACGAGTGATCATCGATCTTATTACACGTGAAAGAAAAACTCCAAAGTATATGACGAAGGGTGGCGGGGTTGGGATAACCCAAGCGAGCATGCCAACGTTCCACTCCGGTGGCGAGAGCAACAGGGGTGGCCGAGGTGGTGGAGGCGGTGGAGTGGACCAGGTAGAGCTCGTCGGGGCTGTCACATCGGTGGAGTACCATCCGGTTACGAGCGTCCTTGACAGAAAAACCACATTCATTAAACTCAACGGTAATAGGATTTTCACGTGTAAAAGAACGAACAGAGACAGGATTTTTAATAAGATCAGGAGAAACTAAGATGCTAGATAATGACAATGGAGTAGATGTAGATGGAAAAGATGCATGTCCTATGTGAGTAATGGGAAGGGAGGAACCGTCACCGACGGTGATGCGAGTGGAAGTGTGGACGGGATAGGAGGTGTGGAGGTTACCGGGATGAGCGGCCATATGCGCGGTAGCTCCAGTGTCCATATACCAGTCACCGCCGTCGATGTAGGTGGACGGTGAGGGAGCGGACTGCAGGGCCGCCAAGAGAGCCGGGTCCCATAGCGCTGGTGGGAGCGCGAGCTGCTGGGGAGGGGCCGTCAGGGGCAGCAGCGGCAGCACACCTGGTTGCGGCGGCTGTCCGGTAGGAGAGGGCCCCATAGGGCTCCACGTAGGGCTGCGGCACGACGTAAAACACCTGATGGGAGGGAGGCCGCGCGCCGAGGATACCCGGGGCAGGGGCGCGGGGAACCGGCATGGAGTAGGCGTGCACAACGCCAGTCCAAGGGTTCTGGCCGGCGTACCACAGGGCCGGCTGGTACTGCTGCTGCTGGGGGCGGGCCGCTCCTCCCTGAGCGCCGACGCCCTGCTGGTGCTTGCGGCCCCCGCGGCGGCCCCTGTTAGCGGCCGGCGGGGGCGGCGAGAAGGGGGCGGCCAGCGCCTAGGGAAAGGCCGGCGGGGGTGGTAGGGCCGGCACGGGACGTGGCAGTGGTAGTGCCGAGCCCCCGCGGGTGCCGGCGACGAGGGCGGTGTGGGTCGCCCGAGTCCGGGCCATCTTCATCCGGCGCTCCTCCAACTTGAGATATGCCACCACCTTGGCAAAAGTGGGCTCCTGGATGAGGGTGAGGTTGGAGGCGGTGTTCCCAAAGTCCTCGTTGAGGCCGGCGGTGAGGGTGTTGATGAGGAGCTCGTCGCCGACCATCTCGCCGAGATCGCGGAACTCATCGACGAGCTTTTTGAAGCGCATGCAAAAATCATTGATGGACGAGTCAAGCTACTGGCACCCGTAAAACTCGCCGTGGAAGAGGACCTTGCGCTGCAACTTGTTGTCGGTGAAGAGGCCGTTGAGCTTGGTCCAGACGGCGTAGGCGTCGTCATCATCATCCACCACTGTGTGGAAGAGGTCCTTGGAGATGATGAGGTAGAACCAGCGGATGATGGTGGCGTCGAGGATCATCCACTCCTCATCGTGGATCATGAGACTGGAGTCAACGGTGCCATCGACGTGGCCGTGGAGTAGGTACTCACGAAACACCAAGGAGAAGTACCGCTTCCAAGCGGAGTAGGACGGGGTGGATTGATCAAGCACCACCGGAACACGCTCGTGGATGTTCAGATCGTGAACGAGGGTGACATTGGGACCTGCAAAGGGGTTGGAGATGGTGGAGGAGGAGGAACTCATGGTGCGGCTCGGAGGAGTTGGGGGCGGCGCGGTGCAGGTGTAGCGGTTAGGGTATGGGGGTGGCGCGGGTGGGGAAGGCGCGAGTGTGGGGGTGGCGCTGGTAGGGACGGCGCGGGTGGGGCGGCGGGGTTTGGGTTGGGTGGTGGGGAGGGAGAGGAAGCGGGAGAGAGCGGCGGCGACCGGCGGCGGCGGTGGCTAAGGGGAGGACTGCGGCGGCGGTGGGTGGCGGCGGCTTGATGTATGTAGAGCAGCGGCGATCGGCGGCAACCGGAGGGAACCGGCGGCGGGTGGTGGCGGCGAGTGGTGCGGCGGCGGCAGTGCGGAGGGCGCGCAGCGGCGGCGGCTAGGGTTAGGACCGACTTGCGATAGATACCATGTAGACGACGAAGGATAGGCCGTGCAACACAATTGGGTTGATCGGTGCACCAAGCACGTATATATGATGTACAGGATAGGGCCACAACCTCAACTATACAGGAGAACTAGGAGGTGGGCCCAAGACACAATATACACGCACATAATATATTCAACAGTAATGTAATGATATATGCAACTTGATTGATATTGCAAGGCAGATGGGAAATACTGGGTGGGTATTCAATATGGCTTAGCTAAACTAAATGTTGTTGAATTGTTGTTCGGCAAAAGGAAATAGCGACCGATTGTTGGTCGACAAAGTCTCATGCTCAGGCAACAGAAAGTTGGTCGGCAAAAATGACACAATCAGACTGTTGGTCGGCAAAGATTCATGGTATTTGCAGTAGAATGCCGGTCGGCAAAGATGGTATAGTCGAACACTCGGTCAGGAAAAGTTCTACGGAAGTGCCAACAAAAGGTCAGTTGGCAAAGATATTACAATCTGACGGTCGGTCGGGAAAGATTCATGTTACGACCAACAGAAAGTCGTTCAGTAATGCTCTCAATCGCCGTCCAACTGTCTGTCGGCGAAGATATGTCGGTCGGGAAAAGGCTTTCCCATCTGGACTTTCCCCAACAGACAACATCGGTCGGCAATAGTCTTTCCCAACCGACTGTCTGTCGGTAGACATTGTTTTTCCGACCAACTTGTGTGTCGAGGATGTAGTGATGTGGTGTAGTGCTTATATGGTTATTCGAGTGAAAAAATAGTTCTATCAAGTTATTTTTCATAGGTACCATTGCTGCAACATTTCGCATTGAAGGGCCAGCATCAGGTGGTGGTTTGTCAATATGTTTTTGAAAATATGAGTCAAAGTGATCAATGCTGTCAAAATCTTTCTTCCGGAATCTAAAGCCCTTTGGGTATAACCCAACATACTCATGATGTGGGTTTGTACTCCTAATGTAGGATAATATAAAGGTGCCTGGATGTTCATGAGATATGCCAAAACAATAGACTATTCTCATAGGATTCTCTGATTTCTCGGCCCTCAACATATCATCAACTTCCCCTTTTAACCCATTCATGAATGTGCGATAAGAGAGCATGCTTTTCAGGTGGCCTACCAATGGATCCACATATCTGTCTATTATGCATATTTGTACAAGGAAAGAAACATACATTTACCAAAAATTAAAACAGATGCCAATCTTGCCAGTTAATACATCGCCTTCATGTAACTGCAGTGATTCTAGATCAAAGCCATCATGAGAATAGTTGTGGAGCATAACTATGACTTTCAACCTAGAATAAAAGATGCAAATTATTCGGTTATCTTGTATATGCTGACCAGTTACTTAAACAATCCTGCCATCTGATATGTTGTTCTCAGTTTCACCAGAAAGCAACCAGAACTCCTCTCATCTGGACTTGGCTCGGCATAAGGGGTCCTCCGATCAGAGAAACCACACAGTAGTGGTGGAATCTTGCAAAACTTGGAATTTTCCAACTA
This sequence comes from Thinopyrum elongatum, assembly GCA_011799875.1. Classification (NCBI taxonomy): domain Eukaryota; kingdom Viridiplantae; phylum Streptophyta; class Magnoliopsida; order Poales; family Poaceae; genus Thinopyrum; species Thinopyrum elongatum. The sequence continues at coordinate 36,854,460 of CM022301.1, forward strand.
TAAGTCCGGAAACTCACTAGAGAGAAAGTCTTCACCTTTTCTTCGCATGTGTCCCTTGCTTATTGCGCCGTAACCATGGATAATCTTCATCATTTAACAAGATGCTTCGGTCAGTCTTCACTGTGAAGGGAGGAATTCCATCAAACTTTTCGCAATCTTCTGACTTGTCTATCTTGTTCACTAGAGAGAATGTCTTCACTTTTCTTCGCGTGTGTCCCTTGCTTATTGCGCCGTAACCATGGATAATCTTCATCATTTAACAGGATGCTTGGGTCAGTCTTCACTGTGAAGGGAGGAATTTCATCAAACTTTTCATAATCTTCTGACTTGTCTGTCTTGTCCTCCACTCCCACGATGTTTCTTTTCCCTGAAAGAACTATGTGGCGCTTTGCCTCATCGTATGATATATTCACTTCTTTATCTTTTCTTTTCTCAGTATGGTAGACATGTCCTTCACATTGAAAACCCGCGCCACATCATTGGCTAGGACGAATGGTTTTTCTGTGTACCCAAGATTGTTGAGATTCACTCTTGTCATTTCGTACTGCGGGTCTACCATTACCCCGCCTCCTGTCAGATTGACCTGTTTGCATCATAACAAAGGGACCTTAAAATCATGTCCATAGTCAAGTTCCCATATCTCCTCTATGTAACCATATTATGTGTCATTTTCCCTATTGGTGTTTGCTGCATCAAAGCGGACACCACTGTTTTGGTTGGTGCTCTTTTTATCTTTGTCGATCGTGTAAAATGTATTGCCATTTATCTCGTACCCTTGAAAAGTCAATACAGTCGAAGATGGTGTCCTGGCCAACAAGTACAACTCATCTCCAACAATGAGGTCATTCATGAGATGTGTTTGCAACCAACCGCCAAAAGTCACTGTGTGTGTACGTTTAATCCAGGGTTCTTGGAGCGTACAATATCCATGTGTCTCTTGATATACGGGGCCACCAAGGTAGAACTTTGTAGAACTGTGTAGTGTGCTTGCGCCCAAGAATGCCCCTCCCTACATATTATAGATTTTGGTCCTAGCGTGCCTTTTCCACTCATTCTCCCCTCTTGCCGCGATTGAGGAACACCAATCGGCTTAAGGTCAGGAATAAAGTCAACACAAAACTCAATAAACTCCTTTGTTTCATGGCCCTTGGAGATGCTTCCTTCTGGCCTAGCACGGTTATGAACATATTTCTTTAAGACTCCCATGAACCTCTCAAAGGGGAACATATTGTGTAGAAATATAGGTCTCAGAATGGCAATCTCTTCGACTAGGTGAACTAGGATGTGCATCATAATATTGAAGAAGGATGGTGGGAACACCAACTCGAAACTGACAAGACATAGACCAAATCTTCTGTAACCTTGGTAGGATTTCTGGATCGATTACTTTCTGAGAAATTGCATTGAGGAATGCACCTAGCTTCACAATGGCTAATCGAACATTTTCTGGTAGAAGCCCCCACAATGCAATCAGAAGCAATTGCGTCATAATCACATGGCAGTCATGAGACTTTAGGTTTTGTAATTTTTTCTCTGCCATATTTATTATTCCCTTTATATTCGACGAGAAGCCAGATGGAACCTTGATACTGAGCAGGCATTGAAAAAAGATTTCCTTCTCTGCTTTGGTAAGAGCATAGCTGGCAGGACATTGATACTGTTTTGGATGCATGCCATCTTTTTCGTTCATACGTAGCTGGTCCTCCCGTGCCTGCGATGTATCTTTTGTCTTCCCATATACGCCCAAGAAGCCTAGCAAGTTCATGCAAATATTCTTCGTCACGTGCATCACACCGATTGCAGAGCGGACCTCTAGGACTTTCCAATATGGTAGCTTCCACATGGGTGCGTATCCGTCAGCGTCATTTGGAACAGATTGTCCGCCATGACCCTTTCCAAAGATTGCTTTTAAGCCCTTGACCATATCAAATATATCATCACTAGTACGGTGGACAGGCTTCTTCCGATGATCTGCCTCACCTTTGAAATGCTTGCCTTTCTTTCTTAAGGGATGCCTGCTCGAAAGAAATCGACGATGTCTCAGGTATATATTTTTCTTACATTTGTCCAAATATATACTTCCAGTCTCATCTAAACAGTGCATGCATGCATTGTATCCCTTATTTGTCTGTCCTGAAAGGTTACTAAGAGCAGGCCAATCCTTGATGGTCACAAACAGCAACGCTCGTAGGTAAATTCCTATTGTTTGTGCTCATCCCACACACGTACACTTTTGATGTCCCACAACTATGAACGTTCTTCAACTAATGGCCTTAGGTACACATCAATGTCATTGCTGGGTTGCTTAGGGCCTTGGATGAGCACTGGCATCATAATGAACTTCTGCTTCATGCCCAACCAAGTTGGAAGGTTATAGATACATACAGTCACAGGCCAGGTGCTATGATTGCTGCTCTGCTCTCCAAAAGTATTAATGCCATCTGCACTTATACCAAACCATAAGTTCCTTGCGTCATCTGCAAACTCCGGCCACTTTCTCTCGATTTTTCAAAACTGCGACCCATCAGCGGGTACTCTCAACATCCTGTCTTTCTTACGGTCTTTTTGTGCCATCACAAGAACTTGGCATGCTCTTTGTTTCTGAACAGACACTTCAACTGTGGTATTATAGGAGCATACCACATCACCTTGGCAGGAACCCTCTTCCTGGGGTGCTCGCCCTCAACATCACTAGGGTCATCTCGTCTGATCTTATACCGCAATGCACCGCATACCGGGCATGCATTCAAATTCTCGTACTGCTCCCGCGGTAGAGGATGCAGTCATTTGGGCATGCATGTATCTACTGCACCTCTAATCCTAGAGGGCAGAGAACCTTATTTGCTTCGTACGTACTATCAGGCAATTCGGTATCCTTTAGAAGCTTCTTCTTCATTATTTTCAGTAACTTCTCAAATCCCTTGTCAGATAAATCATTCTCTACCTTCCATTGCAGCAATTGCAGTGTGGTACCGAGCTTTGTGTTGCTATCTTCGCAATTTGGGTACAACCATTTTTTGTGATCCGCTAACATGCGATCGAACTTCAACTTCTCCTTTTCACTTTCGCATTCTCTCTGTGCATCAACAATGACCCGGCGAAAATCATCCGCAAGCACATCTGGTGCCTCTTTATCTTCAGCTTCCCCCGTTGCAGTATCATCGTATTAAGGGAACATAGGATAGTTGTCATCATCCTCTTCTTCTTCATTGTCTTCCATGATAACCCCTCTTTCTCCATGCTTGGTCCAACAATTATAGTGGGGCATGAAACCAGACTTAAGAAGGTGAAAGTGAAGGGTTTTCGAGGAAGAGTAATCCTTCGTATTCTCACAGACAACACATGGACAATACATAAAATCATTCTGACTGTTTGCCTCAGCCACATCGATAAAATTATGTAGACCCGTAATGTACTCGGAAGTGCATCGGTCACCATACATCCATTGCCGGTTCATCTACATTATATAATGAAGTATATCAAAAATCATTGTAGAACATCATGAATAGAGAAATGACCAAATTAATAGTGATCAAATGTTATTACTGCAAAAATAAATACATAAAGTTCATACGTAGTTCTCATAAAACAACATACAATTATCTGGAGCATCTAAAACATACATTGAAACTAATAAAACTATGTAAAACATTTAAATGCAACAACCAATCTGATCAAAATCACAACTAAGGTAACAATTGATCCGATAGTATAATGATACCAAGCCTCTTTATCAATGGCATATTTTCTAATCTTTCTAATCTTCAAGCGCATTGCATTCATGTGGATCTTGTGTAGATCGACGACATCGGCAACATGAAACTCCAATTTCATCTTCTCTTCTTCAATTCTTTTCGATTTTTCTTTCAAATAATTGTTTTCTTTTTCAACTAAATTTAACCTCTCGACAAGAGGTTCGGTTGGAATTTCCGGTTCACATACCTCCTAGATAAAAATATCTATGTCAAGTTGGTCGGCATAATTGTCATAAACACTAAATGAAACAAATAGTTATAAAAGATAATATACCACATCCGAATCATAGACCAGCCGAGAGCCGAAGGGGCCGGATATCAAAACCATGGCACTATATAATAAAAACAATAATACAAGTAAGAAAATTATACAAGTAACTATCTAAAACATACAAGTAAGAATTTTTTTTATAAAAAAATATAAGAACAAGAGGCTCACCAAGTAGGGTGCCGGCGACGAGATCGGCGCGGGCGATCGACGGTGGTCAGGACCGGGACGGGGACAGAGGAGAAGAATGGATTGTTGTGGCTCGGGCAAGAAAGAGGAGAAAGCTTAAGTGTGGCTCGGGCACCTCATATCATGTTTGTTTTGTGAACTCAAGTGGCATCATGCTCACAGGTATTTCATCGAACACCTCTTGTGCATAGGAAGGGAAAACAAACTAGCACACACCTCCAACCTTCTATAAGGAAAAAACAGAGAAGAGGGGGGGGGGGGGGGCAGGGGACGAGATATATATAGACAACTTTTTAGTCCTGGTTGGGGTCTAAAACTGGGACTGAAATCACACATTTAGTCCCGGTTCCAGACACCAATCATGACTAAAGGGTATCGCGCCAACCGCAATACCTTTAGTCCCGGTGGGTGTCTGGAACAGAGACTAAAGGTCCGATTCTGATCGGGACTGATGCCTGCCGAGCCCCGGCCGGCGTCCTAGCCGCTCGAACCGGGACTAATGCTCACATTAGTCCCGGTTCGTAACGCGACCGGGACTATTGCTCCGATCAACCTAGAACCAAAGCCCTGTTTTCTACTAGTGTTGGTTTCTCTATTGTGTATTTTTTAGAAAAAAAATTGTATATGAAAAAATGTACTGCGTAAAAGGGCATGGCAGCTTAGCCTTATCTCGTTGCATGAGTAGTCTTTTATAAACGTCATAGAGTTATGCACCCGTGTTTGTTATTTGCAGTTTTGGTGCTCTGTCTTTTCCCCATTTCCATATCTTTTCAGCATCTTAACATTTACAATCATGAATAAATGATTATGCTGCATTGGTTACAGACACCTAGAAACATCTTGATTAGACATTTCATGAAGGAATTAATGTGAAACTCTCCCCCCTAGGCTCCGGTGGCGAGCCCGTTGATTCGCCTCCCCTCTGCCGGCAGCTCCGATGGCCGGTGGCGTGGAGGAGAATCATGGTGCCTGTGCTCCGGTTAGTAGTTTAGGTTATGGTGATTTAGTCCTCCAGGGTGTGGCGCTCGGGTTGATGGCCGCGCTTCTTATTCGAGATTGTCTTCCGAGATCCAATCCTCCTCGAGTCCATCCGTCTAGACATTTTTGACGAAGATCCGGTGTAGAATCATGGCATCTCCTTGGGACAATGAGGTTAGAGTTTCTCGTCATGTGACGAGATTGGTGTCAGGTGCTTCAAATCTATTCAAGGGTTCAATGATGATGACTGTGGCTCTAGTGTGCTAGTCCTTTATGGTCACAGGCATGAAGACTTCCCAGATGTCATCGACAAAGCCAAGCCGGCTCCGGAAGGGGCACAGCTACAGCGATGCATCGGCGGCTCGTTCTAGGGGCAATAGTGGTCGATCAGTGGTCTCAGATTCTCATTTTTTTTAATTATGTTTGAAATGCTTTGTACTTCCGATGACATTTGTTAAAATATCTAGATAATTTTTGCAAGAAAAAACAAGAATATAGTTAGCGGACAGAACGCTACCATGACTCTTTGGTAAAACTCCCAATGTACTATATGCATGAAAATATGATCTCCCAAAGTTTACGAACCTTCAAAATGCAAACCCTACTTCCTCAGCTGCATGTTGCAGCGTTTCTCGCTCCATACAACTTCTCTAGGTACAAGCAAGAGAGATCTTATCCGGAGCAAACATATGTAGTGTCGGATCCTTCGTATGGATATGGACGCTGGCCACCCTGAACTTTCATGGATGCCTCGCCTCCTCTTATCTATATCTATATCTATACTTCTATACTACTATTAAACAATCGAACTAATTTTTTCTTAAACCCACACAACAGATGTACCCAGGTTAATTAGCACCGCTAGATTAAGTCCACTGAATAAAATCTAATGGTTACGATTAATTTAATCTTGATTCAGATGTGTACTTATCAATTTAGAATGACTGAACGCACTCCACCCGCGGAGTAAAATTCCACGCACCGGCTCGCTCTAATCCCACCAATCACACTAATCCCTGCATGTCAATTTCTCCCCCTACCAAAACTCCCTACCACTAGCACCCCACAGGAGGCACGCACGCCGCCGTATAGAGCCATCACCAAGCGCTCCTCCCCTCCTCTCGCTCTCCAACGCCCACGCGATGCCGCCTGGATCCGAGGAATCGGAGGTCACCGCTCCAACATGTTCCATTTAGGAGCCGAAACAAGCACCGATGGCCACTCCGCAATCAGAGGCCAACAGAGGTGAGCCACACATCCGCCTACCCGACGAATCTATCTTTCTCACTGATCCGTTGGGCTTCTCTCTTGATCTGTTGTTCATACGAGTCTAATTGGCTAAGATCATATTTTATCTATGTTTCCAACCATGAGTCTGATGCGTCCGGCCGTCGGTCCCCTGCGATCAACATCACCCGCGTCCTCATCGACGCGCGGGGTTCAACATGGCGCTCGAGGCCTCCGGCGTCCCGGACTACTTCGAGGTCAACGGCATCGGCACCGGCATCACCATCTTCGTCCCCATCGACGACGCCTTCGCCGGCCTCCCTCCCCGTGCTGTGATTCCACGTGCTGCACTCCTACTACTGGCTCGGCTCCCTCGAGTCCATCAAGAACCCCGTCCAGCCCACGTTCGCCATCGAGTGCACCGAGGCTGTCTGCTTCATGCCTCTGTCGATGTGTCTTCCATTTCCAGGTGGAGGAAACATAAATGCCGAGGTCGATGGCGACGTCGTCGTTGAATCGTGTGATGTTGAGCCTGAAGCAGCCAGGCCCTGCAATCGTGACGCTGGACGCTGCAGAGGAGAGGACGTCATAGCCGGAGTTTGAGACGCAGAGGAGAGGACGTCATAGCCGGAGTTTGAGATGCCGTGGAGAGGACGCCATAGCCGGAATTCGAGACACAGAGGAGAGGACGCCATAGCCGGAGTTGAAGACGCAGAGCAGAGGACGAGACGATTCGGATGAGCCAGAGTCAACCACGCCGACGGCAGGGATCCAAGCATCTTGCGACAGTGGAAGAAGGTGGGAACCACATGATCACTGCAATGCTTTGCTATTTACCATTTGCAGGTTGATGAAGCTCCCAAGTGATTGGTAATGCATGCCAATTACTATTTGCAGGTTAGGTACTTTCACTAATTGTAATAGAAATGGCAAGAGTTTTAAGCAGGAGCTGGAGCTACTTTTTGTTTGTCAGTTTAAATTTTACTAATCTGTAACTGAAATTGAAACTGCTGTATCAGGTGACAGCTGGTGAGCCGGATCGACAATGGATTGATTAGTGTTACCATCCTTTGGTTCTGAAGCAATTCGTGAGGCGTCTCCGACCAGAACAATCTGGTGCCTACCAACTATTGTCTACCGAGGTGCCATGTTACTAGACAAGTATAAACACTAGGATTATCTCCGGCCATGTGTTGCAGCTTCTACCATGCTCCACTGAACCAAAATTAGCCATGTTACTACGCAAGTATAAACACTGGGATTATCTCCAGTCATGTGTTGCAGCTTCTACACTACCACACAGGCCGTCGGCATAGGCCTGATTCCTGTCGGGATAGACCTATGCCGACGGCCACCGTCGGCCTAGAGCCGTCGGCAACATATACGTCGGCGTACCCCAGGGCCTCGTCGGCATACAAAGGCTGTCGGCATCGATGCCTACCCTGACGGCGTCCGTACATTTATGCCGACGCCCCGGGCCGTCGGCAACGTTCCACGCCAACGCCCTCTGACAGCGCCGCCATCAAGAGCGACCCAATCAGTGGCAGCCACGTCGCGATGCTATGCCGACGGCCTGGCCGTCGGCATAGCATCGCCACGTGGCCGCCGCTGGTAGCTCCTGGGACGAAGCTACGCCGACGGCCTAGCCATCAAATCTATGCCGACGGCCTAGCCGTCGTCATAGCATCGCCACGTGGCCGCCGCAGGTAGCACCTAGGGCGAGGCTACGCCGACGTGGCTGATGCTATGCCGACGGCCTGGCCGTCGGCATAGCATCGCCACGTGGCCGCCGCTGGTAGCTCCTGGGACGAAGCTACGCCGACGGCCTAGCCATCAAATCTATGCCGACGGCCTAGCCGTCGTCATAGCATCGCCACGTGGCCGCCGCAGGTAGCACCTAGGGCGAGGCTACGCCGACTACCTAGCCAGCCAGCCATCGGCGTAGCTTCGCCCCAGGAGGTACCAGTGGCCGCCACTTGGAGCCTATGCCGAAGGCCTAGCCGTCGGCATATCTTAAAACTATGCCGACGGCTATGCCGTCGGCATAGGCTCCACGTGGCGGCCACTGGTAACTCGCGGGGGCACTATGCCGACGGCTAAGCCGTCGGCGTAGTTTTTGTCTGTTTTTTTTCTGTTTTCTGTTTCAAATCAATTTAATTCAAATCAAATCAAATAGCATATATATAGCAGAAATAGACTCCCACAGCACCACCATCACAACCAACAGCACCACCATCAAGAGCATCATAAATAGAAGAAACAACATAAGCATATAAGCATATCACAAACCAACACCAACACCACCACCATCACATCCTCACAACGAACAACATAAGTATATCAGAAACATAAGCATCTAGCTAAGAAGCACACAAGTCATCCGAAGTAGCATAAAAGAGCACAAGTCATCTAACGCACACAACTATATCATCACCACCACGGTCACCCATAGGCTTAAGCGCCAGTACGTCCACGACCACCGCCAAGGTCGTCACTGCCAAGTGTGCCAAAGCCCAGGTCGTCACTGCTACCTGCAGCGCTACCGCCAAGACCGCCACCGCCTCGGTCGATCGGAGTGACCAGGCTCCGTGAGTCGGGAGTGATGCCAAGACCGGCACCACCACCAACGGTAGATCCACTAGTTCCGTGGATGTTTGAAAAGACATGTTAAGGGGATATATGATTGTGTTGAATAAACGGTAAGTAGCACTGGTTGAATAGTTTGGGGACGTACTAACCGGCGTAGTCCCCGGGTGCTGTGCCAGAAACTCCTCATAGGTAAGCAGCACTGGAGCCAGTCCAGGAGGAGGTGGTGGTGGTTCCATTTGAGGAACCGTCCGGCCGCCATGCACTCAACAACGCGCTGCATCATCCGACTGTTGTGCTCCTGCGCTGCTAAGACTCTCGCGTGCCATGAAACGTACATCTGCTAGAACCCATATGAATCATCACTGTTGTAACCGATTTCTCGGTCGGTCTCATCATCACTATCAATCATATCATCTTCATTGTCTGATGGAGGTGGAGGCTCTTCCTTGTCGTCAGCGTCTTCGTTTACTTTTCTAGCATAAGTATGTCATTTTCATTAACAATGGTCTCACCATCATTCCGTGCATCGTCATCATTTGGATCCACATCATCATCACCCAATGGTCTAGCGTCATCGTTTCTGACCACATCATCATCAGGTTGCTCTTGATAGAACACTCCCTCGTATGTCATGGGGTTAATGTTGTAGTAATCGTCTTTGTTCGGGTCCGGTAGCTTACCATGTGGCGACACCTTCAACACAACTTCCTAACCCTTTAGGTACTCACCATCCTCACCGACCACCTCAGGGTACCGAGATGAACCGCACTCCCTACAGTACTTGTCATCCGCATACTCGTGCCTAAACAAAAGGCAATTCTTCGGACAAATATGTATTTTCTCATAATCCATAGAGAGTGCCTTCATGATTTTCTTTGTAACGTACATGCTTTCCGGCAGTTCATGACCCTCAGGGAGGCTGTTAGCCCATACTCCCAGGAATGCTTCGAAGCATTTCTGGCTACAGCCGTACTCAGCCTTGACTGTAATCAGTTGCGAGATGGCATCCAGCTGAGATATTTTGGCACCCGCATAAAGAGGTTTCTTCGACGAGGCCAAGACCTCCAAGAAGGCCTTTGCGGTTGCCTCCGGCTCCTCTAGTTCATTCTCTGAAGGTGTCGCATGTGCCGTTTCTGCAGCAATGACATCATCTAGCATGTCCCTGACCCCGTTGTCCGCATAACCATCGATTCGTTGTCGCATCACCTTCTCTCTACCACGGTCCTGCTCGGCTAAGTTTATCGGCGGCATGTCAAAGTTTGGCATATATCCGTGCATGCGAAGGTGGTCAGTCATGTCCTTCTGATTTCTACGGTGATGTCTGGCACATCTCGCACAGGGGCATTGTGGGATAATTCTCATTGGACTACGGAATATCTCCTTCAAATACACATCGGTTTTCGCGATCCACTCTGATGTTACTCGATTCCGATGGATAAAACAAAATTAAGGATTCATTTAAATTAATCACATCAAAATTTTATTTTCTATCATGTTGATGGCATTGAAACAACCTACATCTCTAATAGGTAAAGATGGGTCCTAATCCCACCCGAGGATGTGTAGATTGAGTACGTTCTCCATGCTCTACCGCATTCCGAGACAAAATTTCGGCAGCACCTCCCCGGTGTTCTCCAGATACACATCTCGGCTAATAGCCAAGAGAATGTGCTCTGGAGAACAACATGGAGGCGCCACCGAAATCCTGTCTCGGAACGGGGTAGAGCATGGAGAAACGTACCCAATCTACATATTCTCGGGCTGTCCGTGGAAAACATTGGACAATTCGAAAGAGCTGCGGTGATAAATATGAAATTGAATGCATATTTATTGATGCAACCCTTTCGGACGGGAGACACCTAGGTTACGCGACTTGACTTGAGAATGAAATCTAGTGACATGATTAAAAGAGCGTAGGAGGTGAACGTGGATTCGTAGCTCACCCTCGGCTGTAGAGGAAGTAGTCGAACAGAGGAGGGATGATCGGTGACCAACTCCTCCGATGACGATCACTCCACCGAGATGGAACACTACAAAACCTGCAAATTCCACCGCGACAAAAATTTAGAACATCACAACTCATAGAGAATATTTAAAACATATAAACATGCATTCATTTATTTTTTGAATCATGTAGGGTTATTTCATCACATATTCATCATCATCATCTTCATCATCACAACTAACAATATTAAAAAAATATTCATCATCATCATCACAACTAACAAGATTAACAATATATTCATCATCATCATCATCATCATCATCATCACATCATCATCATCATCTATTCGTCATCATCACCGATTCACCTCATCGAACCAAAAAAATTGCAAGATTCATCTATCTATCTATCTATCTATCTAACAATCTATCTATCTATCTATCTATCTATCTATCTCACAATCATCTAACTATATATCAATCATGAAAAAAACAGAAAAAAGCAAGGAGTGGTGGAGGTCTCACCGGCGAGGAGAGGCAGGGCCGGGGCGAGGCGGCGACCGGCGGGGCTAGGCGGCGTGCAGTGGGGCAGGGCAGGGTGGGGGCGAGGTGGCGGACGACGGGGAAGGGCAGGTCCGGCGGGGCGAGGCGATGACACAGAGGAGGGGACCCGGCCAGGCCAAGGCGGAGGCCGGTGAGCTCGACGCGGCGTCCGGGCGCGCCGGGGTGACACGGGGACGGGGCGGGTTAGGGCGGGACGGCGGCCGAGGCAATGGCGGGGCGGCGGGGCTGGGGCGTGGCGGCAGGGTGGCGGGACGGGCTAGGTCGGGGCGGCGGGGCTTGGGCGAGGCGGCGGCGAGGCTGGGGCGGGGCGCCACAGGCGGCAGAGATGCGGTTTGGGATCGGGGCTAGTCGGTATAAGGACGGGGAATGGGTGGACGAGGGGATATGGCATGTCTATGCCGACGGCCTTGCCGTCGGCATAGATTGTGGGGCCACGTGTCCATCTATGCCGACGGCTAGGCCGTCGGCATAGATAGGAGGTCAGCAATTTTAAAAAATAGTCCCTCCTCACCCAAAGACAAGCAACATGAATAGTTGAATTTGTTGGCTAATCCACACAAAGTAAGCTCCGGTATTCATTAGACTTCTGTTAAGAAAAAGGAAAATTACTGTGAAACTTTCAGTGCACGGCCTGGTGCCCGGGCACTGAAGGTTTCACAGTGAGAGTCCGTTTTCCATGACGGATGCCGGTGTTTTTTATAAATTCAATTATTACTATTTTTTTAGTTTGCCGTCTGTATGAGGACCCGGCGCGAAGCTCTGGTGGCCGTTTCCCCACTCCATGACACGGCGGCAGCGACGCCCGTGAGGGGGCCACAACCCGGAGCCGCGTGCCGGATGCTTGCGCCTGCCACCACACTTCCACAAGCGTAGGAGGGCCCACCGCAACACCTGGCGGCATTTCTACCCCCCCCCCCATGTACCCCGTCCCGTCTAACCCTGACACAGACGACTGCCGGATATAGCCCTTGGACTTTCGCCGGATGGGGTTTGACCAGTGGACCTTTTCACCGGGTTGTGATAGCCCAGCCCATAGCTACACCACCGAACATGGTCCCGGCCCAACCCACCCCAAGATTCCCTCCGTGTCGGCCCGATATGGTCCTTTCCCCCCTCCGTGACACGGCGGCAGCGACGCCCGTGAGGGGAGCACAACCCGGAGTCGCGTGCCGGGTGCTTGCACCTACCACGACGCTTCCACAAGCGTAGGAGGGCCCACCGCAACACCTGACGGCATTGCTACCCCCCCAGGTACTCCGTCCCATCTAACCCTGACACAGACGACCGCCGGATCTAGCCCATTGACTTTTGTCGGACGGGGTTTGACCAATGGACCTTTTCACAGGGTTGTCATGGCCCAGCCCATAGCTACACCCCCGAACACGGTCCTGGCCCTACCCACCCCAAGGTTTCCTCCGTGTTGGCCCGATGTGGCCGTTTCCCCCCTCCGTGACACGGCGGCAGCAACGCCCGTGAGGGGGGGCACAACCCGGAGCCGCGTGCCGGGTGCTTGCGCCTGCCATCATACTTCCACAAACGTAGGAGGGCCCACCGAAACACCTGGCGGCATTGCTACCCCCCAGGTACCCCGCCCCGACTAACCCTGACACAGACGACCGCCGGATCTAGACCTTTGACTTTCGCCGGACAGGGTTTGACCGGTGGACCTTTTCACCGGGTTGTCATAGCCCAGCCCACAGCTACACCCACAAACACGGTCCCGGCCGAACCCACCCCAAGATTCCCTCCGTGTCGGCCCGACGTGGCCATTTCCCCCCTCTGTGACACGGCGACAGCGACACCCGTGAGGGGGGGGGGGCACAACACGGAGCCGCGTGCCGGGTGCTTGCGCCTGCCACGACGCTTCCACAAGCGTAGGAGGGCCCACCGCAACACCTGGAGGCACTGCTACCCCCCTAGGTACCCCGTCCCACTAACCCTAACACAGACGACCGCTGGATCTGGCCATTTGACTTTCGCCGTACGGGTTTGACCGGTGGACCTTTTCACCGGGTTGTCATACCCAGCCCATAGCTACACCCCCGACACACGGTCCCCCCAACCCACCCCAAGATTCCCTCCGTGTCGCCCGACGTGATGTGTTGCCCCCCTCCGTGACAGGCAGCAGCGACGCCCTTGAGGAGGCACAACCCGGAGCCCGTGCCGGGTGCTTGCACCTACCACACGCTCTTCCACAGCGTAGGAGGGCCCACCGCAATACCTAGCGGCATTGCTACACCCCCCCCACCCCCAGGTACTCCTCGTCCCATCAAACCCTACACAGACGACCGCGCGATCTAGCCCATTGACTTTCGCCGGACGGGTTTTGACCGATGGACCTTTTCACCGGGTTGTCATAGCCCAGCCCATAGCTACACCCCCGAACACAGTCCCAGCCTAACCCTCCCCAAGATTCCCTCCGTGTCGGCCCGACGTGGCCGTTTCCCCCCCTCCGTGACACGGCGGTAGCGATGCCCGTGAGGGGGGGCACAACCCGGAGCCGCGTGCCGGGTGCTTGCGCCTGCCACCATACTTCCACAAACGTAGGAGGGCCCACCGCAAGACCTGGCGGTAGTGCTACCCCCCAAGGTACCCCGCCCCGTCTAACCCTGACACAGACGATCGCCGGATCTAGCCTTTTGACTTTCGTCGGACAGGGTTTGACCGGTGGACCTTTTCACCGGGTTGTCATAGCCCAGCCCATAGCTACACCCACGAACACGGTCCCGGCCCAACCCACCCCAAGATTCCCTCTGTGTCGGCCCGACATGGCCGTTTCCCCCCTCTGTGACACGGCGACAGCGACGCCCGTGAGGGGGGGCACAACACGGAGCTGCGTGCCAGGTGCTTGTGCCTGCCACCACGCTTCCACAAGCGTAGGAGGGCCCACCGCAACACCTGGCGGCACTTCTACCCCCCCCAGGTACCCCGTCCCGTCTAACCCTAACACAGACGATCGCTGGATCTGGCCATTTGACTTTCGCCGGATGGGGTTTGACTGGTGGACCTTTTCACCGGGTTGTCATAGCCCAGCCCATAGCTACACCCCTGAACACGGTCCCGGCCCAACCCACCCCAAGATTCCCTCCGTGTTGGCCCGACGTGATCGTTGACCCCCTCCGTGACACGGCGGCAGCGACGCCCGTGAGGGGGCACAACCCGGAGCCGCGTGCCGGGTGCTTGCACCTACCACCACGCTTCCACAAGCGTAGGAGGGCCCACCGCAATACCTAGCGGCATTGCTACCCCCCCAGGTACTCCGTCCCATCTAACCCTGACACAGACGACCGCCGGATCTAGCCCATTGACTTTTGTCGGACGGGGTTTGACCAATGGACCTTTTCACAGGGTTGTCATGGCCCAGCCCATAGCTACACCCCCGAACACGGTCCTGGCCCTACCCACAACAAGATTTCCTCCGTGTTGGCCCGATGTGGCCGTTTCCCCCCTCCGTGACACGGCGGCAGCAACGCCCGTGAGGGGGGGCACAACCCGGAGCCGCGTGCCGGGTGCTTGCGCCTGCCATCATACTTCCACAAACGTAGGAGGGCCCACCGAAACACCTGGCGCATTGCTACCCCCCAGGTACCCCCGCCCCCCGACTAACCTGACACAGACACCGCCGGATCTAGACCTTTGACTTTCGCCGGACAGGGTTTGACCGGTGGACCTTTTCACCGTTGTCTAGCCCGCCCACAGCTACACCCACAAAACACGTCCCGGCCGAACCCACCCCAAGATTCCCGTCCGTCGGCCGACGTGGCCATTTCCCCCCTCCGTGACACGGCGGCAGCGATGCCCGTGAGGGGGGGCACAACCCGGAGCCGCGGTGCCGTTGCTTGCGCCTGCCACCAACTTCCACAAACGTAGTGGGCCCACCGCAAGACCTGGCGGTAGTGCTACCCCCCCAAGGTACCCCGCCCCGTCTAACCCTGACACAGACGACCGCCGGATCTAGCCTTTTGACTTTTGTCAGACAGGGTTTGACCGGTGGACCTTTTCACCGGGTTGTCATAGCCCAGCCCATAGCTACACCCACGAACACGGTCCCGGCCCAACCCACCCCAAGATTCCCTCCGTGTCGGCCCGACGTCGCCGTTTCCCCCCGCTGTGACACGGCGACAGCGACGCCCGTGAGGGGGGGCACAACACGGAGCCGCGTGCCGGGTGCTTGCGCCTGCCACCACGCTTCCACAAGCGTAGGAGGGCCCACCGCAACACCTGGCGGCACTACTACCCCCCCCAGGTACCCCGTCCCGTCTAACCCTAACATAGACGACCGCTGGATTTGGCCATTTGACTTTCGCCGGACGGGGTTTGACCGGTGGACATTTTCACCGGGTTGTCATAGCCCAACCCATAGCTACACCCCCGAACACGGTCCCGGCCCAACCCACCCCAAGATTCCCTCCGTGTTGGCCCGACGTGATCGTTGACCCCCTCCGTGACACGGCGGCAGCGACGCCCGTGAGGGGGCACAACCCGGAGCCGCGTGTCGGGTGCTTGCACCTACCACCATGCTTCCAAAAGCGTAGGAGGGCCCACCGCAACACCTGGCAGCATTGCTACCCCCCCCAGGAACTCCGTCCCATCTAACCCTGACACAGACGACCGCCGGATCTAGCCCATTGACTTTCGCCGGACGGGGTTTGACCGATGGACCTTTTCACCGGGTTGTCATAGCCCAGCCCATAGCTACACCCCCGAACACGGTCCCGGCCTAACCCACCCCAAGATTCCCTCCGTGTCGGCCCGACGTGGCCGTTTCCCCCCTCCGTGACACGGCGGCAGCGATGCCCGTGAGGGGGGGCACAACCCCGAGTCGCGTGCCGGGTGCTTGCGCCTGCCACCATACTTCCACAAACGTAGGAGGGCCCACCGCAAGACCTGGCGGTAGTGCTTCCCCCCCAAGGTACCCCGCCCCGTCTAACCCTGACACACAACCGCCGGATCTAGCCTTTTGACTTTCGCCGGACAGGGTTTGACCGGTGGACCTTTTCACCGGGTTGTCATAGCCCAGCCCATAGCTACACCCCCCGAACACGGTCCCGGCCAAACCCACCCCAAGATTCCCTCTGCGTCGGCCCGACGTGGCCATTTCCCCCCTCTGTGACACAGCGACAGCGACGCCCGTGAGGGGGGAACAACCCGGAGCGGCGTACCGGGTGCTTGCGCCTGCCACCACGCTTCCACAAGCGTAGGAGGGCCCACCGCCACACCTGGCGGCACTGCTACCCCCCCAGGTACCCTGTCCAGTCTAACACTAACACAGGCGACCGCCGGATCTGGCCATTTGACTTTCACCGGACGGGGTTTGACCGGTGGACCTTTTCACCGGGTTGTCATAGCCCAGCCGATAGCTACACCCCCAAACATGGTCCCGGCCCAACCCACCCCAAGATTCCCTCCGTGCCGGCCCGACGTGATCGTTTCCCCCCTCCGTGACATGGCGGCAGTGACGCCCGTGAGGGGGGCACAACCCGGAGCCGCGTGCCGGGTGCTTGCACCTACCACCACGCTTCCAAAAGCGTAGGAGGGCCCACCGCAACACCTGGCAGCATTGCTACCCCCCCAGGTACTCCGTCCCATCTAATCCTGACACAGACGACCGCCGGATCTAGCCCATTGACTTTCGCCGGACGGGGTTAGACCGATGGACCTTTTCACCGGGTTGTCATAGCCCAGCCCATAGGTACACCCCCGAACACGGTCCTGCCCACCCACCCCAGATTCCCTCCATGTCAGCCCGACGTGGCCGTTTCCCCCCTCTGTGACACGGCGGCAGCGACGCCCGTGAGGTGGGGGCACAACAGGAGCCGCGTGCCGGGTGCTTGCCCTGCCACCACGCTTCCACAAGCGTAGGAGGGCCCACCGCAACACCTGGCGGCACTGCTACCCCCCTCCAGGTACCCCGTCCCGTCTAACCCTAACATAGACGACCGCCGGATCTGGCCATTTGACTTTCGCCGGACGGGGTTTGACCGATGGACCTTTTCACCGGGTTGTCATAGCCCAGCCGATAGCTACAACCCCAAACATGGTCGCGGCCCAACCCACCCCAAGATTCCCTCCGTGCCGGCCCGACGTGATCGTTTCCCCCCTCCGTGACACGGCGGCAGTGACGCCCGTCAGGGGGGCACAACCCGGAGCCGCGTGCCGGGTGCTTGCACCTACCACCACGCTTCCAAAAGCGTAGGAGGGCCCACCGCAACACCTGGCAGCATTGCTACCCCCCCAGGTACTCCGTCCCATCTAACCCTGACACACACGACCGCCGGATCTAGCCCATTGACTTTCGCCGGACGGGGTTAGACCGATGGACCTTTTCACCGGGTTGTCATAGCCCAGCCCATAGGTACACCCCCGAACACGGTCCCGGCCCAACCCACCCCAAGATTCCCTCCATGTCAGCCCGACGTGGCCGTTTCCCCCCTCTGTGACACGGCGGCAGCGACGCCCGTGAGGTGGGGGGCACAACACGGAGCCGCGTGCCGGGTGCTTGCGCCTGCCACCACGCTTCCACAAGCGTAGGAGGGCCCACCGCAACACCTGGCGGCACTGCTACCCCCCCCAGGTACCCCGTCCCGTCTAACCCTAACATAGACGACCGCCGGATCTGGCCATTTGACTTTCGCCCGACGGGGTTTGACCGATGGACCTTTTCACCGGGTTGTCATAGCCCAGCCCATAGCTACACCCCCGAACACGGTCCCGGCCCAACCCACGCCAATATTCCCTCCGTGTCGGCCCGACGTGATCGTTGCCCCCCTCCGTGACACGGCGGCAGCGACGCCCGTGAGGGGGCACAACCCGGAGCCGAGTGCCGGGTGCTTGCACCTACCACCACGCTTCCACAAGCGTAGGAGGGCCCATCGCAACACCTGGCGGCATTGCTACCCCCCTCCCCAGGTACTCCGTCCCATCTTACCCTGACACAAACGACCGCCGGATCTAGCCCATTGACTTTCGCCCGACGTGGTTCGACCGATGGACCTTTTCACCGGGTTGTCATAGCCCAGCCCATAGCTACACCCCCGAACACGGTCCCGGCCTAACCCACCCCAAGATTCCCTCCGTGTCGGCCCGACGTGGCCGTTTCCCCCCTCCGTGACACGGCGGCAGCGATGCCCGCGAGGGGGGGCACAACCCGGAGCCGCGTGCCGGGTGCTTGCGCCTGCCACCATACTTCCACAAACGTAGGAGGGCCCACCGCAACACCTGGCGGCAGTGCTACCCCCCCCAGGTACCCCGCCCCGTCTAACCCAGACAAAGAAGACCACCGGATCTAGCCCTTTGACTTTCGTCAGACAGGGTTTTACCGGTGGACCTTTTCATCGGGTTGTCATAGCCCAGCCCATAGCTACACCCCCCGAACACGGTCTCGGCCCAACCCACCCCAAGATTCCCTCTGTGTCGGCCCGACGTGGCCGTTTCCCCCCTTCTGTGACACGGCGACAGCGACGCCCGTGAGGGGGGGCACAACTCGGAGCGGCGTGCCGGGTGCTTGCACCTGCCACCACGCTTCCACAAGCGTAGGAGGGCCCACCGCCACACCTGGCGGCACTGCTACCCCCCCAGGTACCCCGTCCCGTCTAACCCTAACACAGACGACCGCCGGATCTGGCCATTTGACTTTCACCGGACGGGGTTTGACCGGTGGACGTTTTCACCGGGTTGTCATAGCCCAGCCCATAGCAACACCCCCGAACATGGTCCCGGCCCAACCCACCCCAAGATTCCCTCCGTGTCGGCCCGACGTGATCGTTTCCCCCCTCCGTGACACGGCGGCAGTGACGCCAGTGAAAGGGGCACAACCCGGAGCCGCGTGCCAGGTGGTTACACCTACCACCACGCTTCCACAAGCATAGGAGGGCCCACCGCAACACCTGGCAGCATTGCTACCCCCCAGGTACTCCGTCCCATCTAACCCTGACACAGACGACCGCCGGATCTAGCCCATTGACTTTCGCCGGACGGGGTTTGACCGATGGACCTTTTCACCGGGTTGTCATAGCCCATCCCATAGGTACACCCACGAACACGGTCCCGGCCCAACCCACCCCAAGATTCCCTCCATGTCAGCCCGACGTGGCCGTTTCCCCCCTCTGTGACACGGCGGCAGCGACGCCCGTGAGGGGGGGCACAACCCGGAGCCGCATGCCGGGTGCTTGCACCTGCCACCATACTTCCACAAACGTAGGATGGCCCACCGCACCACCTGGCGGCATTGCTACCCCCCAGATACCCCGCCCTGTCTAACCCTGACACAGACGACCGCCGGATCTAGCCCTTTGACTATCGTCAGACAGGGTTTGACCGGTGGACCTTTTCACCGGGTTGTCATAGCCCAGCCCATAGCTACACCCCCCGAACACGGTCCCGGCCCAACCCACCCTAAGATTCCCTCCGTGTCAGCCCGATGTGGCCGTTTCCCCCTTCCGTGACACGGCGACAGCGACGCCCGTGAGGGGGAGCACAACCCGGAGTCGCGTGCCGGGTGCTTGCGCCTGCACCACGCTTCCACAAGCGTAGGAGGGCCCACCGCAACACCTGGCGGCATTGCGACCCCCCCAGGTACCCCGTCCCGTCTAACCCTGACACAGACGACCGCCGGATCTGGCCATTTAACTTTCGCTGGACGGGGTTTGACCGGTGGACCTTTTCACCGGGTTGTCATAGCCCAGCCCATAGCTACACCCCCGAACACGGTCTCGGCCCAACCCTCCCCAAGATTCCCTCTGTGTCGGCCCGACGTGATCGTTTCCCCCCTCCATGACATGGCGGCAGCGACGCCCGTGAGGGGGGCACAACCCGGAGCCGCGTGTCGGGTGCTTGCGCCTGCCACCACGCTTCCACAAGCGTAGGAGGGCCCACCGCAACACCTGGCGGCATTGCTACCCCCCAGGTACCCTGTCCCGTCAAACCCTCACACAGACGATCGCCGGATCTAGCCCTTTGACTTTCGCCGAATGGGGTTTGACCGGTGGACCTTTTCATCGGGTTGTCATGGCCCAGCCCATAGCTACACCCCCGAACACGGTCCCGGCCCAAGCCACCCCAAGAATCCCTTCGTGTCGGCCCGACGTGGTCATTTTACCCCTCCGTGACACGGCGGCAGCGACGCCCGTGTGGGGTGGCACAACCCGGAGCCGCGTGCCGGGTGCTTGCGCCTGCCACCACGCTTCCACAAGCGTAGGAGGGCCCACCGCAACACCTAGCGACATTGCTACCCCCCCCCCCAGGTACCCGCACATCTAACCCTGACATAGACGACCGCCGGATCTAGCCCTTTGACTTTCGCCGGACGGGGTTTGACCTGTGGACCTTTTCACCGGGAATGTCATAGCCCAGCCCATAGCTCTACCCCCGAACACGGTCCCGGCCCAACCCACCCAAAGATTCCCTCCGTGTTGGCCCGACGTGGCCGTTTCCCCACTCCGTGACACGGCGGCAGCGACACCCGTGTGGGGGGTGAGGGAGTCCTGGATTAAGGGGTCCTCGGGTGGCCGGGCTATGTTACTTGGGCCGGACTGATGGGCCGTAAAGATAGAAGACAGAAGACCTTTCCTCGTGTTTGGATGGGACTCTCCTTTGCGTGGATGGCAAGTTTGGCGTCCGGATGTATAGTTTCCTTCCTCTGTAAACCGTCTCTGTATAACCCTAGCCTCCTCTGGTGCCTATATAAACCGGAGGGTTTAGTCCGTAGAGGCTATTATAACTCCCATAGGCTAGACATCTAGGGTTTAGCCATTACGATCTCAAGGTAGATCAACTCCTGTAACCCCCATACTCATCGAATACAATCAAGCAGGACGTAGGGTTTTACCTCCATTAAGAGGGCCCGAACCTGGGTAAACATCGTGTTCCATTTGTCCCTTGTTACCTTCGATCCTCAGACGCACAGTTCGGGACCCCCTACCCGAGATCGGCCGGTTTTGACAGCGACATTGGTGCTTTCATTGAGAGTTCCACTGTGTCATCGGCAGAAGGATCGATGGCTCGTTTGATCATCAACAACGATGCTATTTTCGGGGAGACCTTCCTCCCCGGTCAACTTTTTGTATTTGGTGGCTTCGCTCTGCTCGCCAATTCAGTTGGCCACCTTGAGCAGATCGACAGCTACGCCCCTGGTCATCAGATCAGATTCGGGAGCCTGAATTACATCGCTGACAATCGAGGAGACATGATCTTCGAAGGTTCACGGCCTCGACCACTATTCCTCATCTTCAAGAAGGCAACCCACCGGATCCATCATCAGGCGCCACTCAAAGACCAACTACTACCCCTGCCCTGGCCGTAGATCCAGGGCAGGCCAGCTCATCCGAAGATGGGATCTTAAAACCCATCGGACCCTCTCCTCCCATGGAGCCCTTTGCCAAAAACCCAGAAGCGACTGTATGTTCGGCGAGCCTGGAATCAAGCAGGACCCTTCTTGTCATCGGAGAGCCGAACTCGCCTCTGGAGGCCAACTCCGAATTCTCAAGCACTGCGGCTGGTGAACACAACCTGGCAGAGTCTGCCATGCCCAGCTCCGCAGGTCCTCGGTTCCCCTTCCGGCCTTCGCTCTTAAGCAAGGCCGTGGACTTAATGCGGTCTCTCGCCATCACGGAGGTATCAGCTCCGAATTACGCCCAGCCCGAACTAGGGGCTGAGTGCGGCGAATTTTGCGTCCCACCCACCACCCACTTGGTAGCCACTGTCGAAGACTTAACCGACATGCTCGACTACGCCTCCGAAGACATCGACGGTATGGACGACGATGCCGAAGCCGAACCAGGCCAAAACCCGCCCATAATCGGACGTTGGACTGCCACTTCTACATACGACGTGTACATGGTGGATACACCCAAAGAGGACGACGATGGCAAGCAAGATCCGATCGAGGACAAGCCCGTCGAGGTACCACCGAAGCATTGTCGTCAGCGGCGCCATTCACGATCGCGGCGGGAAAAAGAAAGTAATACCGGCACCGGAGACATTGACACTCCGGAGAACGCCGAAGACTCTGACCAACCCATCGAGCTTGCCGTAGAGCAGGATAATTGGGAGGAGGGACAAGTTAACCCTGACGAGCCAGTCGGGAATGAGGTTTCGGAGGATAGTAACTATCTACCGATCTTCGAGGAGGACGTCAGCCTCGGCAACGAAGACTTTATCGTGCCAGAGGAACCCCTCGAGCAAGAGCGCTTTAAGCGACAGCTCATCGCAACTGCGAGGAGCCTAAAAAAGAAACAGCAACAGCTTCAAGCCGAACAGGATATGCTCAACGACAGATGGACCCAGGTCCTAGCTGCCGAGGAGTACGGCCTCGAACGCCCAACAAAGAGCTATCCGAAGCGTCGGCTACTGCCACAATTCGATGACGAGGCCCTAGAGCCGATACCGTCAAGACATAATCATGCTAATCAACCAGACCGACCACCACGTGGGCGAGACAAAGCGCCTACTTATGCCGAACACCAGCCCGCGCCACCTCGCCGTCGAGGCAAAGAGGTAGCAGCTCAGGGCTACACCTACGACTTACGTCAGGACCTCGACAATAGAGCTGGCAAGACCCGATCAATATATAGATCCAGGGGGCGTGCTCCGACGAGAGACGACGGCTTTCAAGCT
This sequence comes from Thinopyrum elongatum, assembly GCA_011799875.1. Taxonomy (NCBI): domain Eukaryota; kingdom Viridiplantae; phylum Streptophyta; class Magnoliopsida; order Poales; family Poaceae; genus Thinopyrum; species Thinopyrum elongatum. Next base: position 36,877,587 of record CM022301.1, read on the forward strand.
TGGCGCGAGAAGCATAACAGAACTCAGGCCAAAAACCGAACACGGATGTCATCCGAACTCCGTCGTGACATTGCCCGATACAGAGGCGCCGCACACCCCTTGTGCTTTACCGATGAGGTAATGCAGCACCAATTTCCAGAAGGTTTTAAAACCGTAAACATTGAATCATACGATGGAACGACAGATCCCGCGGTATGGATTGAGGACTTTCTTCTCCATATTCACATGGCCCGCGGCGACGATCTTCACGCCATCAAATACCTCCCCCTAAAGCTGAAAGGACCAGCGCGGGACTGGTTAAACAGCTTACCAGAGAACTTTATTGGTAGTTGGGAAGACTTGGAGGATGCCTTTAGAGACAACTTCCAAGGTACCTATGTCCGGCCTCTGGATGCCGATGACCTTAGTCATATAGTCTAGCAACCCGGTGAGGCAGCCCGCAAACTCTGGAGTAGGTTCTTCATTAAAAAGAACCAAATCGTCGACTGTCCGGACGCCGAAGCCCTCGCTGCCTTTAAACATAGCGTCCGCGATGAATGGCTCGCCCGACACCTTGGTCTGGAAAAACCGAAGTCTATGGTAGCTCTTACTGCACTCATGACCCGCTTCTGCGCGGGAGAGGACAGCTGGTTGGCTCGCAGAAGCAGCAGTACCAGCAACCCTGGCACCTCCGAAGAAGGGACGGCAATGGCAGGCCACGACGCAACAAACACAAGCGTCGAAACAACAACAAAGAAACTGAAGACACAGCAGTTAACACCGGATTCAGTGGCTCTAAATCCGGTCAGCGGAAGAAGCCATTCAAAGGAAATAAGGACGGTCCATCTAATTTGGACAAAATACTTGATCGGCCTTGCTAGATTCATGGCACCCCCGACAAGCCTGCCAACCACTCTAACAGAAATTGTTGGGTCTTCAAACAGGCCGGTAAGTTAAATAACGAACATAAGGGGAAAGGGCCGCCGAGCGAGGACGATGACGAACCCCGCCCACCGAATACAGGAGGACAAAATAAATTCCCCCCTGAGGTGAAAACAGTGAACATGATATATGTCACGCATATCCCCAAAAGGGAGCGCAAGCGCGCACTAAGGGACGTCTACGCTGTAGAGCCCGTCGCCCCCAAATTCAACCCATGGGCGGCTTGTCCGATCACCTTCGATCGCAGGGACCACCCGAGCAGTATCCGTCACGGGGGTTCGGCAGCCCTGGTCCTCGATCCAATTATTGACAGATATTATCTGACTCGAGTCCTCATGGACGGCGGCAGCAGCCTCAACTCGATCTATCAAGACACTGTCCGCAAAATGGGTATTGACCCATCAAGAATCAAGCCTAGTAACACCACCTTTAAAGGAGTAATACCCGGCGTCGAGGCACGCTGTACGGGATCATTAACATTGGAGGTAGTCTTCGGTTCACCGGACAATTTCCGCAGCGAAGACTTGATCTTCGACATCGTCCCCTTCCGCGGTGGTTATCACGCACTGCTTGGACGTACTGCCTTCGCCCGCTTCAATGCAGTCCCGCATTATGCTTACTTAAAGCTCAAGATGCCTGGACCCCGCGGCGTTATCATAGTCAATGGAAACATGGAACTCTCCCTCCGTACCAAGGAGCACACCGCGGCCCTTGCAGCCGAGGTACAGAGCGGCCTTATCAAGCCAAACACTTCATCGGCCATCAAGCCTCCGGACACTATTAAACGAGTCCGGCCTACTCTGCAGAACGGCAGCCCGGTCAATCCGGTGCTGGACTAGCAGTTTTGCCTCCGTCCACCGCCCCATCTAATCGCGGCATATGTACCGCGTGTGCATAACTACACACTCAAAATACCTTGGGCGACGACGGAGGCACTCCACGGACGAGGTCCATAGTACGGCTCGACCCTATTCGGACCTTAATCTCCTTATTCTTTTTTCTCTTTTCCCTTGTATTACAGGTTCTTTAAAACCTAAAGTCACTTTTCGGTGGCGCAGGGCCCTTTCCTAGGCCACTTCTATATACACGATTGTCGATCCTTTCAAAGGATCCTCCACCAAGGCGAAAAGCGGCGCGGACGTGCGGCAGGGTGTCCGAAGGATCTTCATGATACCTTTTCTTTTTTAGGATCTGTGTACAGCTTTCCCTTGTTCTCAAATTCTTGGCATGTAAAATAGCCCTGATGCTTATAGCACTATCTGTAAAAGCACACTTTGACGTATCAATCAGACTATAATGGAAACATTTTATACCAACCCTATTCGGTATTGGTTTATTTCATAATCTGCATTCCCTCTTCATCTCAGATTGGCATATACACTTCGGCATAGCTTAAAATGCCAGGGGCTCTATTCGGCCACCTATATTTCAAAAAAAACAAGTCCGAACGCTTTTAGAGCGCACTTCGGCGTCCCGAATATTGCATTATATGCATCAGCTCCGAATCATGTCTTTGGTCAATAGTTGGGTTGCCCGGCTCCTGTGGCTACTACCTTACGTTCCGCTCATTCGGCTAGGGTAGTAAAGGGAGAACTACTGCGATTGTGTTTCTGGTTCGTCCAGTCAAACACCTCAGTAGAGAAAGCCGAAAACTGACTATCATGGTGCGGCGAGAGCTGGTCAGCTATTCGGCGATTTGCTATAAATCTTTTTGTGATTTCTTCCGCATTATGCGAAGGACTGGCCTCTATCCGGTCAGGTGATTAAGGCATCCCAGTTTGGATAGCTGCATACGCACCAGGGGCTAGTACTTAGCCCCACCGTCAAACTCCTATGGCTAAGTGAAAGTGATAAAGCCGCATAGTATGATTGCCTAGTTCGCCTACGCAGACACCTCCTTCTCGGACCAAGACGTTGGGTCAAGAGTGATCATGCGCTATTCCAAACACCCCCATAGTTTCTACGTGGGGGCTAAAGCCGATGACTGGCAAACTTTCAAGATAACAAAATACGGCCGCATAGGAGGTAAGCAATTCCAGATAAAGACATAAATACATTACAAAAGCCTTGGTTTATAAAGCAAACGTCTGGGTAGCTCGGATACATTCACTCAAATATGATATCCTTCGAGCATTGGCCCTCTATTAATCGGGCACCCTCAAGGACGTCTTCAAAATACCGCTCTGGCTTGCGGTGGTCCTTGCCTTTGGGTGGGCCCTCGACCGCCACGACGGCGGCCTTCATCTTTGCCCAGTGCATCTTGACACGGGCAAAGGCCATCCGCGCACCTTCTATGCACGCCGAGTGCTTGACAGCTTCAATCCAGGGCAGCGCGTCGGCCAGTCGCTGCACCAGGCCGAGGTAGCTGCCAGGAATGGGTTTGGTTGGCCACAGCCGGACTATGACGTCCTTCATGGCCAATCCGGACATCCTGTGCAGCTCTGCCAGTTGCATCATGTGGTTGTTTAACAGCGCCGGACGCTCCGACGCCCCGAACTGTGACCAGAAGAGTTTCTCCGTCGTTGTGTGCCTCCTGGGCCCGGAAGAACTGCGCGGCGTCGGCGGCACTCTTCGAGAGATCCGCAAATGCGTCTGGAGAACTCCACAGTCGAGTGAGCAAGGCATATCTTTGACCGCCGAATATAGTCTGCAAAAGAAAGGGCTTACCAGCTGCTATCTGTTCGGACTGCCGGATTTCCTCGCGAGCTGCCCGGGACTCGGTCCTCGCCTCCTTGGCCTCTTGGACGGCCTTGTCGAGTTCGGCCGTCTGGGCCTTATTTTTCTCCTCCAAGGACTCGCACTTGCCAGGGGCATCCTTGAGCGCTTGCTCCACTTCGGTCACCCTCTCCTCGTACTGGGGGCGAGTGACCTGTTCGGCCTTTAAATCTGCAGCCGCTTTGTCTGCGGCCGCTTTATTCGCCTTCGCCTCCTCCTTGGCTTGTGCAAGGGCACTCTTGAGGGTCTCGACCTCAGCCGCACTGCCTGCGATCATACACATAGCAGCGCATGAGTTTAAACTCCGAGTTTGCATATCAATTCAGGCATATGTGAGATATCTTAAAACATACCTTGCGCCTCATTGAACCGCTTGTTCATGCGGTCGATATCATCATCAGCTAGCTGCAGCCACCGCTTGAGATCAGAAACTTCAGCGGCCTGGGCGGTTGCCACCAACATGGAAGCCTGTCATACGATATAATGTACGTCACCTCTTCCGAATACTATATGATCCTCTGTCCGGCTTTTTCAAAACCAGACAGAGTCTCAGGGGCTACTATCTATGCACAGGTCTGTCCCTTTATAAAAAAACGTCTAGCGCATTACGTCGCATACCTCGAAGCCTGTTAGCAGGCTGGTGAAGGCTTCGTTTAGCCCGCTCTTGGCGGACTGAATCTTCTCAACCACCACACCCATCAGGGTGCAGTGTTCCTCCACGATGGCAGCACGTCGTAGTGCTTCCACCATGGTGTTCGGCGCCTCCGGATTAGTTGAGGTCACCGTCGGAGCTGATGCTCCCCCCTCCTTCGAAGGGGGCTGCTCGCTTGACTCCGGAGCCACATTGGTCTCCGGAATGATGTCCGGCTGGGGGCCAGATTGCTCTGGACCCCCGCCATCGGTCGCCATGCATGGGGGTCGCCCCCTCCATGTCTTCAGCAACCGAGGTATTGTCCTCGGGCGCCTTCTCGGCAGCCTCGCTCGCCCCTCCATGGCATGGAGAGGTCCTTCTTGACAACACCTCGGTGTCATCCAAGGTGATTGGTGAAGGGGCTCGTGGTGGCGTCTTGCTCTCTACCATCTCGGGCGGCAGAGAACTCCCTTCAGACAGCGATGGTTGGGGGAGGTCGCGGGCTGGGCTGAAACACACAATATGATATGTTATATTACAACCTTAACAGACCGAATATTCGCTAAGTATCCTTTTCGACACTTACGATTCGGCCAGGGGCTTTTCCCTGGGTCGCATCTTGGGGGTGTGTTCGGCGTCCGTATCCGAAACGTCCGAGAGGGTTACCTTCTCCCTCTTGGACGCCCCCTCCTCCAGGTCTGCGGAGGCGGCCCTTTTCTTCTTTCCCCCCTTTAGGGGAGAATCACTTTCCGACTCCTCCTCCTCTTCCTCTTCACCCCCCTCGTGGGAGGAGTAGGCTTTGGTTTCTCCGGACACTGCGTCCGAAGTACCCTTACGGCGGAGGCCGCCCTTGGCCTCCTTGCCCTTCTTCTTGGCCTTCTTCTCCAGTGCCTGATACGGCGCCGGAACCAGCATCCTCGTTAGCAGAGGATTGGCTGGGTCTTCAGGTAGTGGAGCCGGACACTTGATCCGCTCCACCTTCGCTGTCCAGCCCTGAATGAAAGAATGGAAATCTCAGTATAACCTTTGATTCATTTGCCAAAAATTGTGTTCGGAACTAAAATACTCACCGGTGTGGCCGGATGCTCGCTCTCGAGGCCAATGTCTTCGGTCTTTTTCGGCCACTTGTTTTGGGCCTTGAAGAGTAGCTTCCAGATCTCTTCGTGTGTTGTACCGAAGAAACACTGCAGGGTTCGGGGACCTTCTGGATTGAACTCCCACATTTGGAGAGCCGGAGTTGGCAGGGGAGGATCAGGCGGAAGAGCATCACCCGAATCACGTCAGTGAGACTGGTATTCTTGCTTATCATATTTTGGATGCGCTTCTGCAGCGTCGTCACATCTGCGGTTGACCCCCAGTCCAGACCCTTGTTGGTCCACGATGCGAGCCGCATTGGGGGTCCGGATCTAAACTCAGGAGCGGCCGCCCATCTAGCGCCGCGGGGTTCGGTGATATAGAACCACTCCTGCTGCCACACCTTTACGGTCTCCACGAAGGCCCCTTTAGGCCAGGTGGTGTTGGGGAGCTTGCTCACCATGGCGCCGCCGCACTCCGCATGTTGCCCGTTGACCACCTTCGGCTTCACATTGAATACTTTTAGCCATAGGCCAAAGTGTGGTGGGACGCGGAGTAGCGCCTCGCACACGACGATAAACGCTGAGATGTGGAGGAATGAATTTGGGGCTAGATCATGAAAATCTAGCCCATAGTAGAACATGAAGCCGTGGACAAAGGGGTGGAGGGGAAACCCTAGTCGGCGGAGGAAATGAGGGATGAATACAACCCTTTTGCCGGGCTCCGGAGTGGGTACAACTTGATCCTTGGCAGGGAGCCTGTGCGCAATCTCCGCGAACAGATATCCCGCCCCCCGGAGCTTCTTGATGTCCTTCTCGGGGACATAGGAGGCCTCCCACTTGCCCTTCGAGCCGGATCCGGACATGACTGGAGAGGTTGGCGGTGGTGGGAAAGATTGAAGCTTGGGCGCTGGAGCTTGAGGATGGGAAAACAGGAGAAGGAAGAAGGCGTGGGGAAAAAGAGGGATCTTTATCCACTTACACTACTGGAATCAGCTTCTTTGCCATCCGCCATGCCGGACGGCAAAGGCATAGATCACGGACGGCAAAATGCTTTGCCGTCCGCTAGCGGACGGCAAACTGTCCGGATGAAAGCCTGCCAGCAAAGGCCTTCTTTGCCGTCCGCTTCTTAGAAATGGACGGCAAAGGATTACGACGTCCGCCATCCGAGGCCAGCAGACGGCAAAGACAGCTGACGGCAGTGCGGTGGCGTGAGAGCCGTTAGGGGGTTAACGGCGCTCTTTGCCGTCCGCTGGCGCACGGCAAAGAGCCCAGCTAGGCAGCACTGGGAAGCTGCCACGTGTCCAGATATGCCGTCCGCTAGCAGACGGCAAAGAGGTTTGAATCATTGCCATCTGCTTGCAGACGGCATAGATGGTTACTTTGCCGTCCGCCAGCAGACGGCAAAATGACCAAATAGGCAGCCAGTGTTCCCAGTTTGCACAGGTGACTGCCACGTGTCCTCTTTGCCGTCCGCTAGCGGACGGCAAAGAGGCTATATATCCCCTGTTTTTATTTAAATCCCATTAATTAGACATGGTTTCAAACACAGATATACATGCATACATATCCAACATATCCAACAGCATGTCCAACAACATATTTCATCCAATCCAACAACATAGTTCAACAAAGTCCAACATATCCATATATACATAACCAGAAACAAGTTTCCAACAACATATCCATATAGACATACATATCCAAACAAGTTTTCATAAACAACAAGGAAGCACCACAAGAATAGTACACTCCATGAATCCAAGCTTCCTCATGTAAAGCAAATCTGCAAATTGGGAAAGATGAAAGTTAGAAGAAGAAGAAGAAGAAGACTAGTTAGAAGAAGAAGAAGATTTTTTTCTTCTCTTTCTTTTTCTCCTCTCCTCTTCTTTATCTTCTTCTTCTTCTAACTAAGGTAGGTAAAAATGTCATTTTATTGCTAAGCTAGGTAAAAATGCTAAGTGTAGGTCATTTTAGAGCTAAGGTAGGTAAATAGGTCATTTTGGAGCTTAGTAAGGTTATTATGTCATTTTCGAGGAAAATATGCTAAGTCTATATCATTTTGGAGCTAACAAAGATTATCATGCCATTTTTTACCTAAGTATGCTAAGTATGTCATAAATGAACTGAATAAGCTAAGTGTAGCTTAATTTTTATCTAACTTAGATAATTATGCCATTTAGGAGAAAAATAAGCTAAGTATCCATTTGTAAAGCAAAACACTAGAGAAAACTTACCCTCATCACAACAAATGTGATGAAGATCGCAACTAAGGTAACAATTGATCCAACGGCATAATGATACCAAGCCTCATTATCAATGGCATATTTTCTAATCTTCCTAAGCTTCAGGCGCATTGCATCCATCTTCAAGCGCATTGCATTCATCTTCATCTTGTGATCATCGATGGCATCGGCAACATACAACTCCAGTGTCATCTTCTCTTCTTCAATTCTTTTAATTTTTTCTTTCAAATACTCATTTTCTTTTTCAACTAAATTTAACTTCTCGACAAGAGGGTCCGTTTCAAATTCCGGTTCACATACCTCCTAGATTAAAATATCTCTATGTCAACTTGATGGCCATAATTTGCATAAATGCGAAATGCAACAAATAGTTATGAAAGAGAATTTACCACATGCGAATCATAAAGCGGGCGAGGGCCGACCGGGACGGAAATCAAGACCATGGCACTATGTATAAGAAACAATCATACAAAGTAAGAAAATTATAAATACTAACTATATAAATCATACAATCATACAAATAACTATATAAATCAAGTACAACATAAAAATTTGAATACCTAATAATCATTATCGGTAATGACGTGCTCGTCATCATCATTAATAAAAGCATCATCATCATCACTATCGGTAATGACGTGCTCATCATCATCATTAATAAATGCATCATCATGTGGAAGGCCACCTTTATGTAATCATTCAAGCATTGACAGGTCATCTGCAGCAGTAACTTCTTCTTCTTCCGGCTCTTCTTGTTCCAGCTCAGGGGTGAAGTCGGATTCACTATCGTTGTCTACTTCAATGTTCTGGGGTGGAGTAGAGCGGTTCTTGAAATGTTTTTTGGAAAGACGTGTTTCTTGGAAGAATTCTCCTTCGTCATATGTGTCTTGGTTAATGTGAGGTTCATAATCCTTTTCATTGGGGGGAGGTGGTCTAACACGTGGCGGCACTTCATAAACGACGTCCCAACCACTGAGATTTGGATCACTTTGACAGGCCCACGGTAGATAGAAAACTTGGGTTGCCTGTTGAGCCGTAATATAGACATCGGGAACATCTAAATGGGTGCTTTGTTTGATTTCGACTAGCCCTATATGTTCATGAGTCCTTCTAGTCTCCCTCGGCTGGAACCAATAACATCTGAAGACTACGATGTTTGGTGGGTTTTCACCATAGAATTCAAGTTCATAAATTGCTTCAACTCTTCCATAATACTCGATACCTCCTTCGCCGATAGAAGAGACACAACAATTTGTAGACTTTCGGTCGGCCATAGATAGCTCTTTGCCATAGGTACGAAAGCGATACCCGTTGATGTCGTATTTGTCAAATGAACGGACCTTATAGTAAAAACCATTAGCTACTTGTCTCAATTCGGCATCCATAATCTCTGAATTAGCCTACAAGTTTAATACGAAAGGATTGTTGCATTAGTTGCAAATTAGCCAAAGAAAAAAAAGTGTCTAATGGAAATTACCGTTTTTTTGAACCAAGAGATGAAACCGGGAAATTCGGCTCCTTGTTTTGCCAGAAGCTCATACTCTTCGACGGAATCCTTTTGGATCACCGCTCCATACGAGAATATGGCGACGTATTGACTGCATCAAAAATCCAGGAATAAGAGTAGTTCAAAGCAATTAGAAGTTGTGAAACAATGTACCGAGATCTTACTCGATGTACGGCCGCACTTCTGTTAGGTTGTTGAAGAGATACAGCGAAATGGTCCGCCATTCTTCAACATCCAACCTTACTGGTTTCCAACCACCGGCTGGTGCGAGATTCCCTTTGAATAGGCTGAGGTTGGATTGACCCTTTTGAGGTTCGTCAGCATTGTACCGAGGCTTCGGATTATGCAAATGACGATTTTTGGCTTCGTAGTGTGCGGTCACGAAGTTTGCCGCCTCCTCAGTGATGAATGCCTCCACCATCGATGCTTCTATTCTACGTTTATTTTTACATTTTGCTCGAAGCGTCTTCTGCATCCTCTCAGTTGAGTAGCACCAACGATTTTGCACGGGCCCCCCCAATCGTGCCTCGGTCGGGAGATGCAAAATCAAGTGTTGCATTGGATTAAAGAAGCTTGGCGGAAAGATCTTCTCTAACTTGCAGACCAACTCCGACGCCAACTGTTCCATTTCTTCTAGGAGGCCAGGCGATAGTTCTTTCGCACAAAGAACACGGAAGAAATAGCTCAGCTCTGCCAGTACTAGCCATTCATCCTCAGGGATGAAGCCACGCAAGATCACCGGCATTATCCGCTCAATCCATATGTGCCAATCATGACTTTTTAGACCAAATATTTTCAATTTTTGAAGACTCGCTCCCCTCTTTAGATTTGCTGCATACCCATCGGGGAACATCAACTGCATTTTCACCCACAAAATAATTTCCTTCATAGCTGGCCTTCCAAGATTGAACCATGCCTTTCGCTTTGTCCAGTTGATCCCCTTTCCTTTTGGTTCTTTCATGTTTTGTAACGGTCTATCACATAGCTCCTCTTGATTGACTCTAGCCTTAGGATTATCCGTTGATTTCCCCTCTATGCCGAACAATGTACCAAAAATGGCTTCGGCGATATTCTTTTCAGTGTGCATCACGTCGATGTTGTGTGGGCAAAGGAGGTCTTTGAAGTAAGGCAGATCCCAGAAGCATGTCTTGTGAGTCCAGGCGTGTTCCTTATTATACCCCTTGAAATACCCTGGATGCTCTGGATCTGGCTCAAGAGTGTTTAACTGATCTAGGGTCTGTTAGCCTGTCAACGCAGGTGGTGTAGAGTGTTTGACAACTCTACCTTTGATGAAGTTCCTCTTGTCTTTCCTGAACTTATGGCCAGGATGTAGAAACGGTCTATGCAAGTCGAAGCAACTATACTTGCGCCCTGCCGTCAGCCAACGAAACTCAAGAGCTCCCTTGCATGTGGGGCACGGGAACCTTCCATGCACACACCAGCCAACGAATAGCGCATACGCCGGCAAGTCATGCGTCGAGTACATGTACCAGGCACGCATTATGAAGTTCTGTTTGCTAAAGGCGTCGTATGTCTTGAACCCATTATCCCAAGCTTCTTGCAATTCGTCCTTAAGCGGCTGCATGTACACATTCATATTCTTCCCCGGATAGTTGGGCCCTGGAATTATCAACGTCAGGAAAATATTCTTTCATTGCATAATCTGCCCGGGGGGGGGGGGAGATTGAGTGGAATGACAAACATGAGCCAACAGCTGTATGGTGCTGCCATCTGACCAAACACACTGAACCCATCTGTGCTGACGGCGACTCGAGGATGCCTTGGATCTGCCCTTTTTTCCTTATGTAATGCATCGAAGTGCTTCCATGCTTCACCATCCGATGTGTGCACCATCATCACATTCCCATCTGCATCTAGTTCGGTTCTTTTGCCAGTTTTGTGCCATGTCATCTGTCTGGCCGTCTCTTCGACCATGAAAAGACGTTGAAGTCTTGGTACGATTGGCATATACCGAAGAACATTAACGGGTATTTTGGTCTGCGTCTTCTCACCCATACCGTTGTCTACCACAACATACCTGGAAGAATTGCAAATGGGACAACAGTTCAAGTCCTCATACTGAAGCCTAAATAAGACACATCCTTTCTCACAGGCATGGATCTTCTCATAGGGCATCTTAAGAGCACGGAGGATTTTGTCTGACTGGTATAGGTTTGGAGGTAGCACATAGCCTTTGGGTAGAAATCGTCCGAATACTGTCATCATCGCGTCGTAGCATTCTCTGCCCAAGTTGAATTGAGCCTTCAAAGCCATTATTTATGAGATGGCATCCAGCTGACAAAGCTCAGTGTGCTCGTGGAGAGGACGTTTTGAGGACTCCAACATTTCAGTGAAGGCCTTTGCAGATTCCTCCATCTCCTCGTCGGAGTCCCGAGCATCGTCAAAGTCTTGCACCATGTCTGCGGTCCCGGTACCATGCTCGTCGGTGCGACGACGAACCTCGGCTCTGGCACGTTGGACAGACTCACCATGTAATGTCCAGACCGTGTAACTAGGCGTAAAACCAAACTTCTGCAGGTCTTTACTCATTTCAAGCTCGTCCCTCTTTTTATAGTTGTCGCAACGGGCACAAGGGCACCAGCTAAATTCCTGGCCATTTGCAAATGCGGCTCTAACAAACCCCTTGGTTTTTGTTAACCATTCCTCGGTCCAAACTTTCTGACTAGTGTAACCGGTGTACATCCATGCACAATCACTCATATTGACTTCCTACTGGACACACAAGAAATATATACATAATTAAGCAAACCATATCCATCAGTTAATGGAGTTTGTCAGTTTTATTACGCCCATGCAACCTACACGCTAATAGGTAAAGATAGGTCCTAATCCCACCCGAGTATGTGTAGATCGGGTTCGTTTTCCCATGCTCTGCTCCGGATCCGACGCAAAATTTTGGCAGCACCTCCCCACTGTTCTCCTGATACACGTCTCGGCAATAAGCAGAGAGAATGTGTATCCGGAGAACAACAGGGAGGCACTGATGAAATTCTGCATCGGATCCGGAGCTGAGCATATGGGAAAACGAACCCAATCTACACATACTCGGGCTGTCCATGGATAACGTTGGACAATTCGAAAGAATCACGATTATAAATATGCAAATGCATGCATATTTATAGATGTAACCCTTTCGAACGGGAGACGCATAGTGGTCACGCGTACTGATGATTGAAGACACCTATAGCTAGCAAGTTTCATCGGCACGAAGACTGGAATAGAGCAAATGAAGGGGGAAGGAGGAGATGTCATTTGTGCTCACTCACGAACGCAGGGGCAGAGCTCGTCGAACACTAGACCCTCACAGCGACGAAAAAACTGCACATTTAAATCGAAAGATGAGTAACATAGCAATTTTGTTTTTTCCGTCGACCTAACTAAATATTTACAACAGGACGAGCGGGTTAGGGGGTTCCTTGGCGTCGATGGAACCCTAAATAGCAAGTGTCATCGGTGCGAGATACATGTGGCGCTCGGCGTTGAACACTAGATCTACATCCCACAAGTGAAGCCGGCGCCCGGCGTCCCGCAACAATAGTTCTGGTGGTCGATGACGGTCGAGCACCTTGGCGAATTTGTCTGGCAGCCTTTCCGATGAGGATTAAAGCCAAGTTTTGAAATTTTCAAACAACCAAACCGACTTGAGTCAGTTTGGGTGTTTCAAGTTTCAACACTTGCCTTTTAATCGTCATCGCAGAGGCTGCCAGACAAATTCGCAATGGTTTTCGACCGCCATCGACGCCGAGAACTGTTGCTGTGGGACGCCGGACGCCGGGGTCAGTTGTGGGACGTGGATGTAGTGTTCGACACCGACGGCCACATGTATCTCGCACCGACGATACTTGCTATTTAGGGTTCCATCGACAACGAGGAACCGCCTAACTCGCTCGACCCGGGCTCGTCGGTGATGCACCCCTAATCTTCTTCTTCCTCCTCCTCCTCTTCTTCTTCCTCCTTTTCTTCTTCTTCCTCTTCTTCTTCTTCTTCTTCTTCTTCTTCTTCTTCTTCTTATTCTTCTTTTTTTTTCATCTTTTTTCTTTCTTCTTAACCTAACCTAAACTAAATCTAAACCTAAAAAACAGAAACAAAACCTAAACTAAACCAAGCCTAAATTAAACTAAACCTAATTAAACTAAATCTAAAAAAATAGAAAAAAAGAAAAAAAGGGATGTCTCACCTTCAGGCGCTGGCAGGTGGGGGTGAAGGATGGGGAGGAGGGGGAAGGGGGGAGGAGGGGAGAAGGGGGGGAGGCGGAGCGTGGGGAGGGAGAGGGTAGGACGGGGAGAGAGGGGAGGGGGAAGGGGGGCGGGGGGAGGAAGAGATAGGGGAGGATAGGGCGGGGGAGGAGGGGAGGAAGGGAGGGCGGAGGCGAGGGGGGGGGGGGGGGCGGAAGAGGGCGGGGCGGCGTGGCAGGGCGGGGGAGGGGACGGCGGGGCAGGCGGGGGCGGGGCGGCGGAGGCGGGGCGGCGCGGAGCGGCGGGGGCGGCTCGTGTGTGATGAGTGAGGGAGAGAGAGGAGGGATAGAGAGAGGGACGTGGGGCTGGCGGCTATTTAGTTTAGGTCACAGCTCTTTGCCGTCTGCTAGCGGACGGCAAAGAGTCTAGCTAACGGACGTTAGTTGGCCACTTTCTTTGCCGTCAGCTAGCCGAGGGCAAAGATTCTTTACCGTCCACTAGCTGACGGCAAAGAAAGTGGCCGTTAGGAGGCCCTCGCTGGTACACCACCCTCCCTCTTTGCCGTCCGCTAGCGGACGGCAAAGCTTCTATGCTATCCACTAGCGGACAGCAAAGAACTGGCTGACGGCAAACACCGTCTTTGCTGTCCGCTCTTTCTTTGCCGTCAGCTTTCTCTATGCTGATGGCAAAGACCTTCTTTGCCGTCAGCTAGCTGACGGCAAAGATCCTGATTCTAGTAGTGTTATATAGGCAATGAATATCAAGCGCCCGTCCCTCAAGCCTTAAAACTCGCCTATTCCCGATGAGCCGTGCGAATGGCACGGTTGGATTATCCAAACCCGTATTGATGAGGATCCCGCAATAAGTGGGAACGATCTCCGCTTTGACGAGACGTGTCAATAGAGGCCGTGTTTCGAGACGCGAAGCGAAAGGCCAAAAAATGGTTCGAAATGATAAAAATACTAGATGTGACGTTTCGCCGAAAAAGTTGTGAGTTGATGGACATTACTTTGACTAAGTGTTTTACCTTCATGGTTGAGGGTTGTGACTGTCATACAGAGCCGGATGAAGTTCTTTTGTTCAGAAGATTGTTTTGGATTATTCAGAGGAGGAACCTGCCTTGCAATGCCGAAGACAATCTGCGCGCCGAACATATCGTCATTGAAGACTGGTTCAGGGGCTACTAAGGGAGTCCAGGATTAAGGGGTCATCGGGTGGCCGGGCTATGTTACTTGGGCAACACTGATGGGCCGTAAAGATACAAGACAGAAGACCTTTCCTCGTGTCCGGATGGGACTCTCCTTTGCGTGGATGGAAAGTTTGGCGTCTGGATGTATAGTTTCCTTCCTCTGTAAACCGACTATGTATAACCCTAGCCCCCTCCGGTGCCTATATAAACCGGAGGGTTTAGTCCGTAGAGGCTATCATAACTCCCATAGGCTAGACATCTAGGGTTTAGCCATTACGATCTCGAGGTAGATCAACTCCTGTAACCCCCATACTCATTGAATACAATCAAGCAGGACGTAGGGTTTTACCTCCATTAAGAGGGCCCGAACCTGGGTAAACATCGCGTTCCCTTTGTCCATTGTTACCTTCGATCCTCAGACACACAGTTCGGGACCCCCTACCCGAGATCGGTCGGTTTTGACACCGACAGGGGGAACAACCCGGAGCCGCGTGCCGGTTGCTTGCGCCTGCCACCATGCTTCCACCAGCGTAGGCGGGCCCAACGCAACACCTGGCAGCATTGCTACCCCTAGGTACCCTGTCCCGTCTAACCCTCACACAGATGATCACCAGATCTAGCTCTTTGACTTTCGCCGAACGGGGTTTGACAGGTGGACCTTTTCACCGGGTTGTCATGGCCCAGCCCATAGCTACACCCCCGAACACGGTCCCGGCCCAACCCACCACAAGATTCCCTTCGTGTCGGCCTGACGTGGCCGTTTCCCCCCTCCGTGACACGGCGGCAGCGACGCCCGTGTGGGGGCACAACCCGGAGCCGCGTGCCGTGTGCTTGCGCCTGCCACCACGCTTTCACAATCGTAGGAGGGCCCACCACAACACCTGGTGGCATTGCTACCCCCCAGGTACCCCGTCCCGTTTCCCCCCTCCGTGACACGGCGGCAGCAACGCCCGTGAGGGGGGGGGGGGCAATCGATATATAATCGAGGTATGTTTTTTTACATAAGGCACATTTAAGTTAATCAAATTAGTTTTGGAAAAAAAGAAAAATAAATAAATAAGAGAAAATAAATAAATAGGAAAAAATTAGTAGAAATCTATGCCGACGGGGCTACGACCACGGATCGGCAGAGCCCTGGATAGATGACGTGGCATAGGGCGTGGATCGATGACGTGGCAGAGGCCATGGGCCAGGCCTATGCCGACGGCAAGGCCGTCGGCATACCTATGCCACCCCACGGACCGGCGAGGGGCTCGGATCGATGACGTGGCAGAGCACGTGGATCGATGACATCGGTGCCCGGGTAGCCGGGCCCACACATATGCCAATGGCCCTTCCTATGCCGACGGCCACCGTAGGCATATAGCCATCAATGCCGACAGCCGGGCTATGCCGACGGCCCCCATCGGCATAGATGGATATATGCCGACGGCTTGTCTACGCCTACGGCTTGACCTAGGCCGTCGGGATATCTCCATCTATGCTGACGGGGGCCATCGGCATAGATCAAGCCGTCGCCAGAGGCAATTATTCTGGTAGTGCTACCATGTTCCAGTGAACCAAAATGAGCACAATCATTAATGGATGCGCATACTTTCATAGATCAATAATTTATGTCCTTTGTAGCGACCCGACCCGAATGGATCGAAGTCTCTGTGCATAAGTGTCATCCCTGGATCGGTAATGCTGACACACACAGTACTCGAAGGATTTATAATAGAGTGCAATCACACACTTATTACATCGAATGTCTCAAATGAGAACTTATTACAATAAATATGGCTTAAGGCCATCTAATTTAGATAACAGCGGAAGGCTTGGAAGATAAAGTGAGTCCATCAACTCCAACGGCATAGCTGAGTGCACGACAACGACCAAGCGCACCTTACTCTTCGTCTGAAAAGTCTGCAACATAATACGTTGCAGCCCGAAACGGGTCAGCACATGGAATATGCTGGCAATATAACACAGTAGAGCAAGAACAGAATAATGCTATCACTACATGCATATTTGGCTGGTGGAAAGGCTCTATGGTTATATGGTTTTTGCGAAAAGCCAATTTTTCCCTACAAAAAAGGAATAGATTTTATTTAACTATCATGGTGGTTGAAAAACATTGAGAAGGTACCTCCAACTCAATCCCAATTAAAAGTAATTATCAACCCAACATATTAAATTAGAGTGATGAGATACATGTGATAATCCAAATACTAGATACTCAAGATGTCCATAACCGGGGACACGGCTAACCATGATTAGATTGTACACTCTGCAGAGGTTTGCGCACTTTTCCCCGCAAGACTCGATCGCCTCCATTGGATTTCTTGCACTTCATGGTGTTTGAGAAACGGATGACCGAGACACAGTCTTTCAGAAGCATTAACTCTAATCATGGTTAGACAGTACCAACCTACATCCCCTACATCTGCTAGCCTTCCACTGGAAGAGGTCGTGCAACATACTCAACTATGCTAGAGCACATAATAGCTTGCGGCTGCACACGGAAGTTTCTAGCATGAAATATCTCAGTTCCCTTTGAGCCTGGGTGGCGGACCTAGGGTAATCACACGGGTACTCCGGGATTCCCTTGGGCAAGCACTGGGTTCTCCAGTTGCCCCAAGCAATCCACCCAGATGTGTATTAAAGTTGCCACCTTAAGTTGAACCATAAATTAACAATCTCACATCTGTCATGGATTCACTCACCCAGACCACGTCTACGAGCCTAGCATGGCAATATAAGCATAACGCAGAAGTAACTCCCAAAGGGTTGATAATAAACAGGGCAATAGGTTCTACCTCATCAACTACTTCCCAATACCCACAAGTTAATTACATCCTAACCATGCAATGTTTGAGGATTGGAACTAATGTATAAAAACTGGGTATGAAAAGAGTATGATCAATGTGTTACTTACCTTGCTGACGATTCGCAAAACCTAGAGACTCGTAGTAGCACGCTTCGCACTCCGGGAATTCTATCGCAAACAAACAATAGCATACATAAGCAATCAAGCAAAGATGCACGGGTAAAACTCAAATGAGATGATTTAACCAGAAAGTTCAACCTAAGAACTCCGGTTTGCAAAAAGAATCAAATCAAACGGAGCAACGAAACTCAAACTGCGAAAGAAACAAGATCCGTTTACTAATCTGGACTAAAGTCAAATTTTACAGTACCAAAATCTTGTTCAAGTTGCTTAAACGGAAAGAGGGCTTCGAGACGAAGATCTAGGCGCTTGAATCGCCTGATTCCGACAAACGAGCGAAAAGTTATACTAAAACGAAAATCGGATCAGAAATCGCGATCGAAAATAATCGCGAAAAACCCGAGAAAAAGAAAACTGACGAACAGGCTAACGAACGAACGTTCGCTGTCTATGGTTAAACGGTGAAAACCGTTCGTTAAAACGAACGTACGAACGGGCGTTCGCTAAATAACTAAACCGACGGAAAACCGAACGAACCGATCTAAAAGAAAAAAAACTAGGGATTTAAAAAAAACCGAGTTTTACCTAAAAAAACCGAAAAAGACCGAACGGCGAGATCCGTCGGCGGCGGCTCGGATTCCGGCGAGGCGAGGCACTCCGGCGGGCGGCGGCTCGGCGGAGCGGGCAAAGGCGCGGCGCGGGCGGCAGAGCGGCGGGCGGCGCGACGCGGGCGGCGGCGGCGGCTGGCGCGGCGCGGGCGGCGGCGGCGCTAGGGTTTCGGCGGGTGGGCTGGCGGCGGCGACTTGGGCCTCGGGCGGCTCGGGCTGCTGCTTATAAAGCCCCCCCCCCCCCGGGCGGAGTCCTGCTCGGGTACGGCCCGGAGTCGGTGTCTCTTCTTTTTTTTTAAAATAATTCCGACATGCAGAAAAAGAAAGAAAAGAAATACTAAACGGACTCCAAAAATCCTGAAATAAATTTTCCCCGTCCTCTAAAAATATGCCGGACAAGGTGAACATTTATTTAGGACCCTAATGCAAATTTTAAAAACGCATATTTTTCCTATGCAAATAAAATAGCAATAAAATCCCAAATAAAAATGTTTATTTGTTTTTAATACTTTTCCTCCAATATTTCATTATTTTTGGGGAAGTCCTATTATCCCCTCTCTTATATTTTTGTATGAAATATTTTCGGAGAGAAAAATAATTAAAACAAATGATCCTCGTTTCGATATTTGATAAAATTCAAATACAAAAACGGTGAAATCCACAACTCTCTCCGTGGGTCCTTGAGTTGCTTAGAATTTCGAGGATCGCAAAACGAATATGCAATAAAATATGATATGAAGTGAATGATCTATGTATAACATTCCAAATTGAAAATTTGGGATGTTACAAACCTACCCCCCTTAAGATGAATCTCACCCTCGAGATTCGGGTTGGCTAGAAAATAGATGTGGGTGGTCTTTCCGTAGGTCTTCCTCTCGTTCCCAGGTGGCTTCATCCTCGGTATGGTGGCTCCACTGAACTTTGCAAAACTTGATAACCTTGCTGCGAGTAAATCGGCTGAAAACTCGAGAATCTTGACGGGTTTCTCCTCGTAGGTCAGATCACTATCCAATTGAATTGCTTCTAGGGGTACTGTATCTCTCAGAGGAATATCGGCCATCTCTGCATGGCACTTATTCAACTGGGAAACGTGAAAGACATCATGAACTCCTGATAGTCCGTTGGGTAACTCCAATTTGTAGGCAACTTCACCCATACGTTCCAATACTCTGTATGGTCCCACAAATCTCGGGGCTAACTTTCCCTTAACTCCAAAGCGTTTTACTCCTCGCAGAGGTGACACACGAAGATTTGCTCTATCTCCGATTTCATAGACTACCTCCTTGCGCTTCGAATCTGCATAACTCTTTTGTCTGGACTGAGCTACCTTCAGTCTTTCTCGTATTAACTTAACCTTCTCTTCAGACTCTTTAATCAAATCTGGTCCAAACAACTGACGGTCTCCAACTTCATCCGACATCAACGGTGTTCTGCACCTTCATCCATACAGGGCCTCGAACGGTGCCATCTTCAAACTGGCTTGGTAACTGTTGTTGTATGAGAACTCCGCGTAGGGCAAATTGTCATCCCAACTCGATCCGTAATCTAGGGCACAAGCTCTCAACATGTCCTCCAGAATCTGGTTGACTCTCTCGGTCTGTCCATCTGTCTGCGGATGAAAGGTTGTACTGAACTCTAGCCTGGTTCCCAAAGTCTGGTGCAGCTGGTGCCAAAACTTTGAAGTAAAGTGTGTTCCTCTATCTGATACGATGGTCCTCGGAACTCCATGCAGACATACGATCCTGGTCATATATATCTTGGCCAACTTTGCACATGTATAGGTGGTTTTCACTGGGATAAAGTGAGCCAGTTTGGTCAAACGATCCACTACTACCCAGATAGAGTCATATCCCGATCGGGTCCTGGGTAATCCGGTGATGAAATCTATGCCAAGCTTATCCCACTTCCATTCGGGTATCGGCATAGGCTGCAGTAATCCTGCTGGCTTCTGATGTTCTACCTTCACTCTCTGACATACATCACATACGGCTACATACCCGGCAATGTCCGTCTTCATACCAGTCCACCAGAAACGCTCCTTCAGATCCAAATACATCTTGGTGTTTCCGGGGTGTATCGAGTATGGCGAGTCATGAGCTTCCTGTAGTATCAACTTCCTGATCTCCGCATTATTGGGTACATAAACACGGTCCTCAAATGACAAAGTGTCGTGCTCATCCTCACGAAAACCTTTGGCTTTTCCTTTGCTCATCCTCTCCTTTATCTCAGCAATTTCCTTATCATCTTTCTGACCTGCTCGAATTTTTCCCAATAATGTTGACGTTACCTCCATTGCTGCGACAAAACCTCTAGGGACTATCTCCAAACGGAACTCCCTGAGATTTTCGGCTAACTCCTTTGGTAATCCTCCGCGTATGAGGGTATTGACATAACTCTTCCGGTTCAAAGCCTCTGCTACGACATTGGCCTTTCCTGGATGATAATGCAACTTCTTGTCATAATCCTTTATAAGCTCCAACCATCTCCTCTGCCTGAGATTCAGCTCCTTTTGTGTGAAAATGTACTTCAAACTCTTATGATCCGTGTACACATCACAACGATTCCCAATAAGAAAATGTCTCCAGGTCTTGAGTGCATGAACTACAGCTGCTAACTCCAAATCATGCGTGGCATAATTCAACTCATGTGGTCGAAGATGACGTGAGGCATATGAGACAACTTTTCCGTCCTGCATAAGTACACCTCCAAGTCCTAAGCGTGACGCATCGCAATACACTTGGAAGTCCTTGCGTATATCCGGCAGAATCAGCACTGGGGCTGTAGTCAAACGTTTCTTCAGCTCCTGAAAACTTGCCTCACATTCATCTGTCCATTTGAATTTGATGTCCTTCTTCAGTAACTCCGTCATAGGCTTCGCAATCTTCGAAAAAATCTCAATAAATCTCCGATAATATCCTGCAAGTCCAAGAAAGCTGTGGATCTCTCCAACTGAGGTGGGTGCCAACCACTCAGTAACTGACTGAACCTTGGTGGGGTCTACTGCTATACCTTCTCCTGATATAACATGTCCAAGAAATCCAACTTCCTTCAACCAAAACTCATATTTGCTGAACTTGGCATACAACTGATGTTCCCTGAGCTTCTCGAGAACCAAACGCAAATGTTCCTTGTGCTCCTCTTCATTCTTCGAGTATACAAAGATATCATCAATGAATACTACGACAAACTTATCCAAGAACTCCATGAACACTTTATTCATCATACTCATAAAATAGGCGGGGGCATTAGTTAATCCAAATGACATAACCGTATACTCATATAGCCCATACCTGGTGGTGAAGGCTGTCTTAGGTATATCCTGTTCCCGGATTTTTAACTGGTGGTATCCTGATCTCAGATCGATCTTAGAGAATACTTTAGCTCCTTGCAACTGATCAAACAAATCATTAATCATCGGTAGTGGGTACTTGTTCTTGATCGTCACTTCATTCAGTGCACGATAATCAACAACCATTCTCAATGATCCATCCTTCTTCTCAACTAAAAGCACTGGTGCTCCCCACGGTGATGAACTTCGTCGAATGTAACCTTTCTCCAATAACTCCTTGATCTGCTTCTTGATCTCCTCCAGATCATTGGCGGGCATCCGGTATGGTCTCTTCGATATAGGCCCGGTGCCTGGCAACAGTTCTATCAAAAACTCGATATCCCGATCTGGCGGCATGCCTGGTAGCTCCTCTGGAAATACATCCGGGTAATCCTTCACTACTGGCACTTCCTCCTGAACAACTCCTGAGAGAGAATTTACTTGGGTTCTCCTTGGCGAATGCTTGGATACATACTTGATCCTTTTTCCCTCCGGGGTGGTGAGCAGAATTGACCTACTTGTACAGTCAATGTTTCCTCCATACTTCGACAACCAATCCATGCCTAGTATTATATCCAATCCTTGTGACTCCAAAATTATTAAGTTTGAGGGAAATACATGGCTACCAATGGTTAAGGGTAACCGATCACACCATCGGCTGGCCATATACTCTGCTCCTGGTGAGCTTACTAGCATGGGTGACCTAAGGGCTACAGTTGGCAACTTAAACTTGTCCACAAATCCCCTTGATATGTATGAATGCGATGCACCAGTGTCAAAAAGAACAAGGGCTGTAAATGCATTAATCAAAAACTTACCAATAACTGCGTCAGGCTGTTCGCCAACTTCCTCCACATTGATGTGATTCACCTGGCCTCTAGTGAAGGGATTGGGCTTCATTCCTGAGCTTCCATTGCCATTACCATCCTTTGCCTCAGGACACTCAGTGGCGTAGTGTCCGGTCTTCCCGCACTTGAAACAAGTAATGTGACTCAGATCCTTCTTGGCGGGGGTTGCTGGGTTGGAACGGTTCTGACTGTTGTTTCCTCCATTCCCATTACCATTCTTAGAGCCATTATGGTTGTGTGAATTTCCTCCATTGTGAGAATGGCCTCCATGGTTATGTCCTCCATGGGTATGATGAGTGTGTCCTCCCGAGTACGGGGAATAGCGGGGCTTCTGCTAGGCTCCTGAATTGTACTTCCCTTGTCCATACTTCCTTTTGCGGCTCTCTATCTGCTGCTGCTTGCCTTCAATCATGAGAGCCCGGTCTACCAGCTCCTGGTAGTTGGTGAATGTTGCCACCATCAACGGCATACTCAGCTCATCATTCAGTCCTTCAAGGAACTTCTCCTGCTTCGCGGCATCTGTGGCCACATCATTCGGGGCATAACGAGCTAACTTGCTGAACTCATCCACGTACTGTGCCACAGTACGATTCCCCTGGCGCAAGTTGCGGAACTCACGCTTCTTCATACTCATGGCTCCAGCTGAGACATGGGCGGTGCGGAAGGCCTGCTGAAACTGCTCCCAAGTGATATTGGCTATGGGGAAAGTGGCTGTGTAATTCTCTCACCATGAGGCTGCGGGTCCATCCAATTGATGTGCGGCAAAACGCACCTTCTCAGCATCTGTGCAACCTGCAGTGATCAGTTCCCTTCCAATCTTGCGGAGCCAATCATCAGCAACAATCGGCTCGGTGCTGCTAGAAAACACCGGCGGATTCAACCTTAGAAAACGGGCTAAGTGGTCAACTGGGGGTGGTGGCGGTGGATTGTTGTTGTTGTTGTTGTTGTTGTTGTTGTTGTTGTTGCCTTGGTTCTGAACTAACATCTGCATCAAGGCATCCTGCTGCTGGATCAACTGAGTGAGCTCCGGTGGGAAGGCAATTCCGGTGTCACGTCTCGGAGGCATCTGATGGGTTTAGAGGGAAGAGATTAGGATAGAGCAGAGGTCTAGTGAGAAAGCACTACCCATATGCACATGAGACAAACACAACCATATCACTCAATCAATCAAGCAAGGGCATACAAACGGTCTAGAACTATCGTTACAGTGCTCGGACTACTACTATTTACATGGGGGAAGACTACTAATCATATGGTGGTCATCTAGAAATTTTGATCGATGGAAGACTCCATGATATCCGCTCCGGCTTCGTCTTCATAATCATCATCACTACTGTCGGGGTCGGAGTCGGTGTCGTCGATGATGATGTAGTTTTCAGAACGAATTTCCTCGGGTTCGTCGTCTTCTCCTCCTGGCGCGGGGTCTCCTAGGAATACTCCTAGCTTCCTTGTCAGGTCGTCATTCTTCTCCACTAGTACTGCGATTTCCTCTTCGTATCCATCGCGTGTAGACTTGAGTTCCTCTTCTAGCTCCATGTTCCTGGTCATCACCTTCTTCAGGTCTATCATGCTTGCACACATCTGGTTCTCCTGTCGACGAATGTGCTGGTTTAACTCCTGGATGAAAGCTGCAATGGACCTGTCCCTCCTGGTGCTGATCATCTCCCATTGCTCATCTCGGCGTCCACATATCTGGTAGATGGTGTCCTTAAGATCCTTGTGGTAAACTTCTCCAATGCGTCCCATGGTGATGTGGGCTGCCATACTCTTTCCTAGATTCCAGGTTGGTGCATCAAAGGAAAACTCTATGGGCTCAGTAACTGGCGTGAATGTCCTTCCTAGAACTTGAACTCGAATCATCCAACGCTCCTCTTCTCGTATGGTGGCGGTGTAGGTCCCGGTGAAGCTTGGTATTCCGATGTTCAGGTACCTAGTGACTTCCTTCAAGTGTCGTCCAAAAGGTGTGTCTTCATCTGGTTGTGCAAACTTGTTCCTTGAGTTCGCCATCCTAGAGAGTAGAAGATGGAGAGAGTCAGAAATGAGTAGAGAGGAGTGACCTATGGCTTTTCTTAGTGGTCGTGTCCTACAGTCAGCGTGTGCTCTGATACCATCTTGTAGCGACCCGACCCGAATGGATCGAAGTCTCTATGCATAAGTGTCATCCCTGGATCGGTAATGCTGACACACACAGTACTCGAAGGATTTATAACAGAGTGCAATCACACACTTATTACATCGACTGTCTCAAATGAGAACTTATTACAATAAATATGGCTTAAGGCCATCTAATTTAGATAACAGCGGAAGGCTTGGAAGATAAAGTGAGTCCATCAACTCCAACGGCATAGCTGAGTGCACGACAACGACCTAGCGCACCTTACTCTTCGTCTGAAAAGTCTGCAACATAATATGTTGCAGCCCGAAACAGGTCAGCACATGGAATATGCTGGCAATATAACACAGTAGAGCAAGAACAGAATAATGCTATCACTACATGCATATTTGGCTGGTGGAAAGGCTCTATGGTTATATGGTTTTTGCGAAAAGCCAATTTTTCCCTACAAAAAAGGAATAGATTTTATTTAACTATCATGGTGGTTGAAAAACATTGAGAAGGTACCTCCAACTCAATCCCAATTAAAAGTAATTATCAACCCAACATATTAAATTAGAGTGATGAGATACATGTGATAATCCAAATACTAGATACTCAAGATGTCCATAACCGGGGACACGGCTAACCATGATTAGATTGTACACTCTGCAAAGGTTCGCGCACTTTTCCCTGCAAGACTCGATCGCCTCCGTTGGATTTCTCGCACTTCATGGTGTTTGAGAAACGGATGACCGAGACACAGACTTTTAGAAGCATTAACTCTAACCCTGGGTAAACAGTACCAACCTACTTCCCCTACATCTGCTAGCCTACCACTGGAAGAGGTCATGCAACATACTCAACTATGCTAGAGCCCATAATAGCTTGCGGCTGCACACGGAAGTTTCTAGCATGAAATATCTCAGTTCCCTTTGAGCCTGGGTGGCGGACCTAGCGTAATCACACGGGTACTCCGGGATTCCCTTGGGCAAGCACTGGGTTCTCCAGGTGCCCCAAGCAATCCACCCAGATGTGTATTAAAGTTGCCACCTTAAGTTGAACCATAAATTAACAATCTCACATCTGTCATGGATTCACTCACCCAGACCACGTCTACGAGCATAGCATGGCAATATAAGCATAACGCAGAAGTAACTCCCAAAGTTTTGATAATAAACAGGGCAATAGCTTCTACCTCATCAACTACTTCCCAATACCCACAAGTTAATTACATCCTAACCATGCAATTTGAGGATTGGAACTAATGCATAAAAACTGGGTATGAAAAGAGTATGATCAATGTGTTACTTGCCTTGCTGACGATCCGCAAAACCTAGAGACTCGTAGTAGCACGCTTCGCACTCCGGGAATTCTATCGCAAACAAACAATAGCATACATAAGCAATCAAGCAAAGATGCACGGGTAAAACTCAAATGAGATGATTTAACCAGAAAGTTCAACCTAAGAACTCCGGTTTGCAAAAAGAATCAAATCAAACGGAGCAACGAAACTCAAACTGCGAAAGAAACAAGATCCGTTTACTAATCTGGACTAAAGTCAAATTTTACAGTACCAAAATCTTGTTCAAGTTGCTTAAACGGAAAGAGGGCTTCGAGACGAAGATCTAGGCGCTTGAATCGCCTGATTCCGACAAACGAGCAAAAAGTTATACTAAAACGAAAATCGGATCAGAAATCGCGATCGAAAATAATCACGAAAAACCCGAGAAAAAGAAAAACTGACGAACAGGCTAACGAACGAACATTCGCTGTCTGTGGTTAAACGGTGAAAACCGTTCGTTAAAACGAACGTACGAATGGGCGTTCGCTAAATAACTAAACCGACGGAAAACCGAACGAACCGATCTAAAAGAAAAAAAACTAGGGTTTTAAAAAAAAACCGAGTTTTACCTAAAAAAACCGAAAAAGACCGAACGGCGAGATCCGTCGGCGGCGGCTCGGATTCCGGCGGGCGGCGGCTCGGCGGAGCGGGCAATGGCGCGGCGCGGGCGGCAGAGCGGCGGGCGGCGCGACGCGGGCGGCGGCAGCGGCTGGCGCGGCTGCTGGCGCGGCGCGGGCGGCGGCGGCGCTAGGGTTTCGGCGGGTGGGCTGGCGGCGGCGACTTGGGCCTCGGGCGGCTCGGGCTGCGGCTTATAAAGCCCCCCCCGGGCGGAGTCCCGCTCGGGTACGGCCCAGAGTCGGTTTCTCTTCTTTTTTTTTTAAATAATTCCGACGTGCAGAAAAAGAAAGAAAAGAAATACTAAACGGACTCCAAAAATCCTAAAATAAATTTTCCCCGTCCTCTAAAAATATGCCGGACAAGGTGCACATTTATTTAAAAACGCATATTATTCCTTTGCAAATAAAATAGCAATAAAATCCCAAATAAAAATGTTTATTTGTTTTTAATACTTTTCCTCCAATATTTCATTATTTTTGGGGAAGTCCTATTATCCCCTCTCTTATATTTTTGTATGAAATATTTTCGGAGAGAAAAATAATTAAAACAAATGATCCTCGTTTCGATATTTGATAAAATTCAAATACGAAAACGGTGAAATCCACAACTCTCTCCGTGGGTCCTTGAGTTGCTTAGAATTTCGAGGATCGCAAAACGAATATGCAATAAAATATGATATGCAGTGAATGATCTATGTATAACATTCCAAATTGAAAATTTGGGATGTTACAGTTGTGCACTGATTTAGTCATATTCTATTTTTCTAATAGCAATTCATCCAAACTTTTCAGCTGAGCCCCACTGCATTTTTATCCCTAATCTCCATCATCGATTATTTGTTCAAAGATTTATTGCATTTATGGGAAAAATCACTCCATTTTAATTTTATTAACCATAGATTAATCCACTTCAATTAGTAATAACATCCCAAGGTGAAACTGTTGCGGTTTGGTCTGGGACTAGAGTCCCATCTTTTGTCCACAATGGATTAATTGATTATTACTTTTGTTCCACAGTTTCAGTTCATTGTTAACATGTCACCCCCCCTCCCTCCCCAACCCCCACCCAACGGAGCGGAGGGCGAGTGGACGATATGGACTTGGCTATCTGGAAGCCACCGCCATCCCACTATATGTGAGGACTGCCCTACGCTCAAGCAACGAGTTACGGCATGTATGGAGTGTAGGACGAAGTTCAGGTAATTATTTGGCAATGCAAAATGAGTACGTTTGTCATGTTGACCTGGCTTTCATTTCTCACATTGTTGTCTTTGACAACATATTTGGACGCTGCATGAATATAGAAGTGATTGTCAGAGTAATTGTTGTGGTGAAATAGAGCTGCATTGGTTTTTCTGTGTCCAAACCCTCTTATAACATTTGGTGATATTTTAGGATGATGGGTAAAATTGGAGCTCTGATTAGTACTGGGTTTTAGAATTGATATTTATAATATGCATAGTTCGTTTTCTACATTTAAATTGGCATGTGACATATATATACAAAATCATGTCTTCTTCACGAGACGTGCATGCTTACTTATATATACAAAATCATGTTCTGCTACTTATAAGTCATAACTCGATTTCAGGTTGTGTCTTCTTAATATATGAGGTTGATGTACTATTCTCTTCTTAATATATTTATACACGGAGTTGACCTCCATGTTCTCGGGAAAAAGGAAACGAGTTTTCGCTGCATTCGAGAATTGCATTTTAAAGTAAACTTTCAGCCATTATTTTTATGCAGAAATTCAGTGATCTATATGGAAACAATTTCTCTGTTTTTAATAATCTTGCAGGACATCTGAGAACAGATGACACATTGGTCACATCCCCAGTAAATGTATCAATCATACTAAATCGTCGATGGTTTCTAATTTCGGATACTGAAAATTGCTACTATCTCAAGTAATATGAGAGTATTGATTAACCCATTTTCGGTTGTAAGCTATCTTTATTTTTCTTAGCTCTTTAGATGTTTTGCTTGGCAGAGAAGATGGTTTCAAAACAAAGAGTTGTGGTTTCGAAGTTATTTGTAAAGGTAATTCATGTTTATCGTAAGTTTATTAACATACTTACTTCATATGAACATTATTCTTTTACTTCATTAACATATGGGCCAATATGTTTGCACCATACCCTCAGGGCCATTACCTTGACTGTCCATTCTAGATACTTAAGCTCCAAGGCACTTGATCAATCCTATTGGGACGCACTGGTACTTACTTTCTGGTGAAGTCGAATCAGCTATTTTATTTTTATTTTTGAAGCACCAACAATATGACAAGGGAAAGTGATGCAAAAACTTAATCTCCTGGCAACTGTAAAAAACAAATTGCAAGTACATGTAATGCAGATTGGTGCTATACTGGAGGAAAACTGGGCAAAGGTAAATGTTGCTGCTTCTTTTTGGCAAAATAATGACCAAAACTGTATTGATGTCAGTGATCACAACCACAAAGAGATGCCACTCCGAACATCTGAACATCTAAACATCTAGAGATGCCACGACGTGGTGGAACCCGATGTCCAAGGGTGCATAATCAGTCTCCGGCTTGTGAGAGACGTCCTTGTTTCTCGCTTTGTTTTGTTATCTGATAATGGTTATGTTCTCAATATCTTCAATGGCAAGACCAGATTTTGGTGCCGCATCTGGCACATCTATAAAGTCATTAACCATCTGCAAACTTGTTTGCCTGATTTTATTTTAAATGGAGTTGTGTGTGTGAGGAATAGAGTAATAAATTTATACATGAACTAATGGCGTTGGTAAGAAATTTAGGTGTTCGTAAACTTGGTGAGACAAAGGGAGGGGACAACTATAGCCACCCTTATCCCCTTAGAGGGAGAGGTTAGCAGAGAACAAACCATGTCTTCCTCACGAGACGTGCATTGCATGTGCATGCTTACTAGTGCAACACAAAACAAACTAAGTTCAAAAGAGGACCGCCACCCATAGCTAATGCTAAGTATATTATATCTCCACTTTCCATCACATCGATCTTTTGGGATAGATGGTTAATTGAATGTATCTAAGGTATTGGTTCCAAGTCTCGGCCCTGTATTTTCCTCAATCATTTATCCATACCCATGTTGGGCAGCGGTTGAGGTGTTGATTAATTCATATCCACACTTAATGTGAAAGGAGTGGAGGTGTTATGTACCCCCTCTGTAAATTAATATAAGATCTTTTACATCATTAGTGATGTAAAAGATCTTATATTAATTTACAGAGGGAGTACATTGTATCTCCTCTTCCTATCAAATCGGTCTTTTGGGATAGATGGTTAGCAAATCCTATTGTGTATACCTAAGAAGTTCATCCCGCACTAACTTATTTATATCAACAAGCACACATGCCACATGATCAACTCTACTACTTTTATTTCTTTTAAAATGCATACATGAAAATGCTACCTATACTAATTCCCCCAACATGGACACATCCCACTTTATCAACTCCACTACTTTTATTTCTCTCAACATGCATGAGACATACTATTTTATATTTATTTCAGAATTATATATAGTCAAATACAGAAAAATGTACTTTGACCTTTAGCCTCATATTCAATTTCAAGACAACCAGATATCATCAAAATAATATATTGCTATCAATTCCCGCGTGTTCCAGCCACAGCACGCGCAATATCATCTAGTATATCTCAACAGCCAGCACCCAAAATTACCAGCTTAATCTCATCGAAGAATGTGGCGAATATTTTCTGGCAACCTCAGCCTTCGAGATTTGGATGTCGAGAAAGCGGACCTTTCCCTGGTTGCCCCTTCATCCTCTTTTGTAATACGAAAGATGGTGTTGGCCAAATGGCTAGCACCCAAAAGGATAAGCTTCTCCACCATGCAGATGAGTGAAACAATCTACTCTCACGAGTTATGCTAAAGATGGAAGGAGACATATGTTTAGGAGGTTCTATCTATATTTCAATCAATTCATAGTTTCTCATGTCTCAGTACAGGTTCTTTATGCAGGGGAAAGTGCAACTTACACTTTTTTACCCATTCACACTTTTCTACAGAAGTACAATTTGCAGTTTTCTGAGAAGTGCAACTAACACTTTTATATGAACAAAAGTTACACTTTTCTAAGTCAATGGCGACTTACAAATCTCACACAGTGAAACCAGGATCCTCATTTGTTTTGCATGCAAGTCATGCATGCAACACAAAGCATCCAGAGTGAGATCACCTCACGGAAAAATTTGGAACGCTGGCCCAAACTCAATATTGGGAGAGATTATTAATCTTAAAGCTAAATAGGAGTACATCCCTATTTGTGATCCTCTTGTTGGTATCTCTAATGCTGGCTCCAAATTCTAGAAAATTGATTGTGGAAGTTAGGTGTAAGTTCAAGATCCACGTTAAGTTTGGGGTTGGTAATGGCACTTCTACTAAGATTTGGTTGGATTGGTGCATATAGGAATGCTTCATTTGGATCACGTTCCAAACCTTATTTTCCTATAGCCCTAATCAGGGGATCTCGCATTATGGAGCTCTCTATTATTAAGTGGGACTTTGGATTTTGGTGATCCTTGTCCCCTGCAGAGTTAGTTGCGTGGCAGAATCGTAATGCCCTCCTCTCCCACTCATGTCCACCAAGATCCGGCTAATGTTGCCGCACACCGTGTTTGGAAAGTTCTCCATGAAATCCATCTACACGTAAGTTTCAAGCAGTGTTGAGGGATCACATAAGCATTAAGACTAAAATTTTCCTTTGGCCTGCTATTAAATGTCTTCTGCCCGCTAGCTACCAGATCCTTACTCGAAGAGGCACTGCAATTTCGACATGTTCCCTTTGTGGAGTGAACAAGGACACGAAGCATAGCTTGTTTGATTGTATGCTCTATAAGTTCTGTTGAATCATTACATCCAGAGAATTAGCCATATTCCAAAAACACAAGTAATATAAATGCCACGAATGGGACATGATAGGTACTCACATTCACCATGCTGCCCATGCTCTCAAGTTTAGTTGTGCATTGCCTGGCAATGCTACCGCCACTGGGTCTCACGGTTGGCTAAAGAGGGAGGATCGACTACCTTCCCTTTGCATGCATATGGCAGGCGCAACCTTCCTCTTTGGCACACTACAGCGTATCACCCTCCATACAATTTGTCATATGGGGAACGCGAAGTCGTATACCATGCAAACACATCTGGTGCCGCCTCCGTCATCGGCCACCAACGCGGCTTACCTAGGCGACCCTTCCCGGACTATAGAGCAAGCAGAGAAAACAACACCTCCACTTTGACCGGTCCACCTATATCGACGTCCTCCTGTGATCTTGCCAGAAAATTCCAGCGCCTTAGCTTTAGTTATCACACTGCTATAGAACTGGCAACCAATGGTAGGCAAAAAAAGCCCACTAATGGAGGGCTTGGCATCCGTTGGGTATTACACCTCGCCACTGGTGAAAGACCCTAGCAGTGGCGAGCTACCTAGCTACCAGCCCTCCACTGGTATGGTCACGACATAATTTTTTTGCCACGACGGTATTTTGCACATGGCATCACATCACATTACATGACATATACAGATTGATGTACAAACATTCATACATGCATCCATATGCCGGAATCGCAATACACGCATCAAATTACATTAATATTCATCATTACACTGAGGATTAGCGCAAGGGCTAATACCACAAGGACTAGTGTGCCACCTGCTCTGGAATCCAAGATCCGCCCTCCCGAAAAGCCTAACTCCACCTCACCCTCCTTGGGTATGGTGTTTAGATTACCTTCCAGTCACAAATGGTTCCTCTCCTCTGAAGAACGCTTCCACCGAGATGCACATTGCGAGCTCTTTAACTGCACCTTCGAGCTCTTTAACTGTGTCTTGAACAGGGTTGATCCAAGCAAATATCGCATCCCTGAGGTTCCCTGCCCGATGTCTGTCCTGCATAGAGTGGTACATCCACTTCATGTCTGCCATCGAGACCCCCTCCTCAAGACTCGTGATCCGATCTATCATTATTAGCACATAGAAAAAATTGATATATCACACACATACAAATCCATATACATGCTTGCACCACATTACATTGATGGCACAATATTCAAGGTTATTAGCCAAGCATACAAAATTTGACAAGAAAATTAATACAGAAGTGCATGGCATGCATGTTTGATGGCATAGAAGTGTTTGACAAGTTTGAAATGATTCTGGCTAGCGTTAAAGGAAACGTCAGCAATCGACAAGAACAACCGAGGAATCTCATTGCTTCTTCTAGCGAGCATGATGTTCCTACTTCGCCTCTCATGCGCTGTAGAATATCCCGCCCTCACTAACAACCTCTTTCTTGATGATCCTCACCAAGATGGAAGTGCGCAAAGTCTCTTGCAAAGTTGTCTACCCCACTCTCAAGCACTGCAGACCACTTGTTCAAGGATGCATGATTTTTGAACAACGATTCAGAGCGGACATAGTGGGCAATGAGGAAGATGGCATAGTAGCTACACCTCGACCCATCATGTGGTCTTGCCTACAAAATAAGCTCGTCTGGTACTTCAATTTTGTATGTGTTGTTTTCGAGGTAACCATGGGTGATGCAACGCTAGATGGATCGTCGAGAACTTAATCCATGTCGATTGCCTCATCGGAGGCGCAGCCGAGTACGCCGGTTAAATCCTCAACCGTAGGGACTAGGTGGGTAGTGGGTGGGATGAAATTTCTCTGTAATCGGCTTTAGATTCGATCTGGTCATAGACCGAAGACTGGCCATCAGAAATCCTGAGGTACTGGGCCGGTCTAGCATCTCGTTCAAAAGCGAGAGGTCTACCGGGACCATCTCTTGACAGGAGGCGGGGCTAACATGTAGTATACTCGACGAAACGTGTGGCACGTCTCCGGACTGTGGACTAGCTAGGGAAAGGGCCTGGTCTAATGCTGAAGAGGTCGGATCCGAACTCAAGGTTAATTTCAGGGTGTGAAATGATCCAAGTTCGGATTTGAGGTCGGGTCTAAGGTCATGGCCACGGCGTTTGCAGCGTTCTCCAACCGATCCGGCGCCCAGCCAGAGATGGTGAGATGGCCATGGGAGTCGGCAGTATATTCCAAGCTAATAAATCTAACGATTTGGTCTGGAGCAAAGCTTCGACTTGGCCGAGATGCCTGTTCGGATCAGCGTGAAGGACAATGCTGCTAGACACAAATAGTTGGCCGGGGACGAAGATGTCACCGCAGCCAATGTCGCTGTGGATCAGAAGAGAAGCAATTGATCTTTTTTGACCACACAGCGGTACCTGTATGGGCCACCAATGTCGGTGCTAAAACCGGTGGATCTCGGGTAAGGGGTCTCGAGCTAAAGGTCTAGGAAGAATGATAACATGGGAAGAAGGGAGACAATGTTACCCAGGTACGGGCCCTCTCGAAGAGGTAGAACTCTACTTCCTGCTTTGATTATATTGTTGTGATGGTGTACTGAGTACAAGATGATCTACCTCGAGATCGTATGACTGTGTTATAAACCCTAAAGCTGGTAATCTTGCCTCTACGGACTAAACCCCTCGGCTCATATAGGCACTGGGGTACCTAGGTGACACACATGGTCAGTTGCCTACACACCGCCTATAGAGCAATCCTTGAAGTACACGCCAAGTCTTCGAAGGTTTCCATCTTGGTTACGCCGAGGTTCATAGCTTTGGTAGTCCTTCCTTTTAGTGATTGGCGGGTCATGAGCCTGGCCCATGGAATGCAAGCTGTATAGATTACTAAGACCAGTCAACAGGTAGGCACCGTTTAGTAGGCAACATGTGATAGGGAAGAGATAGTATAGGGATGTATAATATGGAGGTAAAGAAGATGGTTGTACATGTTGTTAATCATGCCGTTGAGACCTTGAAAGCTATCCACCGGGCTCACCACCTCCGAGAGACCACGCGCACAGGAAACACGAGGATCCATTACCAATTGTTGGGACTAAACCCTAGACTCTCTTACTCGCACGTTCTCAAACGGAGGAGAAGGAGATGAAACGCAGTAGTGTTTCTAGCGACAAACGGGTCGCCTCGCAGGCAACCTTTTTCAGCTCAAACTTGACACCAGACCACACCGATCAATACAGGGGGGATACGCGGGTGCACACACACAGGACGCCCCGCAACCACTCTCGCGCGTGCACGCTCTGCATGCCCCGGCCTGCGCTAACGACGCGCTCCACGCGCCCAGCGCGGCTGGACTCTAAGAGATCACCACGCCCTACCTGCCACTCTCACCAACGGACTAGCCCTACGCGGCAGGCTCAAACACAAGCCTGGCTCGCCACGGACACGAACGTGGACACGCACCGGCGTCCGGACTCGAGATAGAACTAGACCTAGACCTAAACCTAGGCACGCACACGCCGGTCACCACGGGAGGTGTGATTTATTTCTAACACATCCCAGCGCACGTCGCCCACCTCCATGCCCAGCATATCCGGTTGCCGCCTCGACAGGAAACCCCGTCGCCGCCGTCGGCCGCAGGAACTTCGCTCGGCGGCGTCCTTCGGCGGCCGCGCGACACGAGGAGGAGGGAGGAACGGTCGCGGCACTAGGGTTCTTGGAGTCACGCCCTAGCAGCCCTAGGCATGGCGACGCGGGGTCCAGCGCGGTTCCCGGATCTAATCAGTTTCTAGATCCAGCCCCTCAACATCCTAATTAACCGACCCTTTCTCCGCCACTACTCATGACGGCTGCCGTCACAACCGAGTGGATACCCACATGTCTCCCCCCTAGCATTGCCGGCCCGCTCCATCAATAGTTCCACAGCCAAGCCTCACTCTCAGGCTCGCGTAAGCACCCAACTCGGCTTGGCTCGGAGCGAGCCTTGCTCATGTCAACTCGTGTCCAGGTTCACACGCAGCTATTTTCTTGCAAGTTCCGTGACAACGCGATGTGTGGAACATTTTTTTAGGATGCGATGTGCATGCACACTTAGCATGGAAAACTTGGTGTATATACCTGATTCTCACAGAGTTGTTCCCAAGGGCCTCTCGCACACGTAAGCGTAAAGTGGGGAACTTAGATATCTCCAATGCAGGCTCCCAAACCGTCCTCAGCCATGCAAACCGCGTGGTCAGTCTATGTTTTGCTATCCAACGCGGTCCTGTATCCATTCGCTGATCGATCTTTTTCCCGTAAACTGAAAGCAATCCGAAGCGCTTTGCGGGTGTCCGAAGCGCTGCCACGCAGTCCTGGCCCACCCAAAACCCCGTACCGCCTCACTCATGCCAGCCCAGAGCTTGCAACGGCCGACATTGATGTCGCTGATGTGGCCAGATGGGTTGTTGGCGCAGGCGGACGTGACCTTTCGGGCGATCCCGCTTCAATACAGACGCAAGTCTAATTTGAATCGTGCTTGATGTCTCCGACATCGCACACAGTTCATTTTATTGGTGACGGTTTTGTTACGATACCGTTTGCAATTCATGCATCGCACATAGTTTGGTCGATTGGTCTTCTATGCAGTAGCGCCGATTTATCTGGACGGGAAGTCGGTGCAGACGGACACGACCTCTTGCGCGATGCCGCTTCAATACGGATGCAACGTCCAGAGAAAGCAACTTCGGCCGCTCCACCGCATTGAAATGAGCTGACCATCCGTTCGCCTGGCCTGGCCGCGGCTATATATGTCGTGCTTCGGCGATGCAGATTCATACTTCCGGATCTCCTCCTCCTCTCCGAGTCTCTCCTCCTCTCGGAGTTCCTCCTCCTCAGACTATGACAAATCATGGTTCTCCACGCCGACAGGCGACGTCTGGATGAGTGGATTGTAGGGGAACGCAGTAGAAAACAAAAATTTTCCGACCTACGCACCAGCCCAGGACCACTATGGAGACTGCATACAAGGTTTGATCATTTTCGTTACCGACTCGAAGCGCAGCGGAAGTAGAGTCGATGACGATCGGCGGTGCAGATCCCCGCAGCTAGGATTTACAACCTCCCAACCGCGAGGATGTATACCCTCGTCTTCCCTTCGGACAGCCCTCCGGGAGGCTGTCGAACAGTCCCCCAGACGATGTCGCGGACAGCCCTTCGGGAGGACCTTCGAAACTCGAACGGTCACTCGGACAGCCCTTCGGGAGGACTCACAGAACTCGGACCGTCACTTGGACAGCCCTTCGGGAGGCACTCTCGAACAGCCCCTCGGGCACTAAGATCGAAACTACGACCTCTCTACAGAGTTGCACACATACGGTGTCATCTATCCGGCAGGGCTTCGCCGTCCAGAAGTAGTTCCCACCGGAATCCAGACAGCCTTTCGGCTCTACGAAACTATTTCGCTGGGAGGGAGAGAGAATGCCAGATCATGCATGGCTTGTGTGAGAGCTAAGGGTGGGGAAATGGCTGCCAAGATCACTCCTTTATATAGGCTAGCCAAGGGGTAAAATTGTCACACAAAAACCCCAAAGTGCCCTTGGAATATCCCTTTCCAAAAGGGAATATGCCATATGGGAGTGCCATGTGGAGCACCATGGTGCTCCACCTCCTTGGCCGGCCACCCTTGGGGGGGGACCCCCCCATGAGGTGCCATGCCCTCCTTCCCCTTCTAGAAGGCCCTTTTGGAATTTCCAAAAAGGTGCTTTCCATAAAATTCCCAAAAAGCACTTTCACTATTCACGACGACATTTTTCAGCGTCCGTTCGAACTGAAAATATTTATGTGGGCTTAGAACATTTCCAGTACCCACTAAAATAATTTTCAATGCGTTCTGGAACAATTCCAGTTTAGTGATTTCATCTGCGAAAAGCATCTGAAGCGGTTCCGGCAGCCCCGGAACATTTCCGGTTTTTCTTCCAGAAAATTCCCAGAAGTTTCCAGAATTATTCTGGTATCCTCCAAGAATTATCAGGCATGTGCCGAAACCATTTTGACTTAATGGTATCCCCTGAAACAACTTTTCAGTTTCACCGGAACTCATCCGGTGACCTCTCTCTGCGGAACTTTTCCGCTGTCCGAAACTTTTCGGTGTCCGAAACTTTTTCGGTGATTTTCTCTCAGACTCCCTATCTAGTATTCAGCAGATAGATGACCCTTAAGCGTGTGACCCTATAGGTTCGGTGAAGTATAGACATGACACGGAACCCCTTCCGATCAATGATCAACATCGGAGCCGTGGACACCCATATTGACCCCTATACCCACACGAATGAATATTCGAGTGAACCTCCAGTTGCCGTGTGCTATTCCTGTTGCTTCGTGATATGTTACAAATACCCGAGGTGAGACATGTTGGCATTCCCGTAGATCAACACTTGTCCACTATGCTAGTTACCTCGTTACCGGTATTGTTCTCTTTTCTCGTTACCATGTTCCGGCATCCCCGTGATCAAATCACAAAGTGTCTGGCCAGACGATGATGGATACCGTAACACCGAGAGGGCCCAGAGATATCTCTCCATCGCCGGAGGAGCAAATCCCAATCTTGAGCTATCAAGTTACTTGACACACTTTTCCATGAACCCGTAAGCCGCCGTAATAGCCACCCATTTACGGATGACGTTTAACAAACCCCAAAGTTCATGAAGCAAGCATGAAGAAACTCGATACTCTCATGGTCTAAGGAATCATGCAAACATTAACCATCTCTGTGTTATTAACCATTAACTTGTGACAAAAGAACCTCATAGCATAACATCAATCGGGTCGATTCAACACAAATGTTCTGTTAACATTGTGCCCTCAAAATTGCTGGCATAGTCATGCCCATGATCAGGAAAACAGGATCATCATGCAATACTTGAGCCAGTCATAGAGGCTTGACTAGGAATACATTTTATCATTTATTATTCCACACGTGCATATGAGTCTTCCTCCGAGCCTCGTTTTATTTGCAGACTCGAGAACCATAGCAGTTATAGCATGGAACATAAACCTAATTATGAACAGGGAGATAATCAATAACATTTATTATTACCTCTAGGGCATATCTCCTACAGACTCCCACTTGCACTAGAGTCAATAATCTAGTTAATGCTAATGCACTTTACACCTGTGGCACACCGGTGTAAATATGCTTCGCTTGTGGTATAGCCTGAATGTCCAACGGATCTGACGACTTCAGCTCCGTGTGTATCTTTGCATATCCTCGCGTCTTCACGCTTTCACAAAATTCATATTTTGTGTGGACTTGGCTTGGTATGTATGCGAATCACAGGTCGAACCTGGATTCCTCAGACTGAGTTATGGAGCAACTACTTGCAGTAGTGTCCCATTGACAAAAGCCATCTTGGAACCATACTAAGTTCATGAATGAACTATATGATTCAACATCTTCTTTGTCGCTTTTAAAAGCGGCAACATACTTTGCCTCTGTTATAGAATTCGCCACAGTAACTTGTTTGGAACAATTTCCAACTACCGTGCCACCATATTGTGTGTTACACAAAACCCTCAATTTAAATCGAAAATCGCTTGGAGCATGGATGAAGACTGTATCGATGTAACCTTTTACAACGAACTCTTCATGATCTCCGCTTGCGAGAAAACATGTCATCGGTGCTACTATAGTACTCAATGACCCTTTTTCACTGTTGTCCCATGATCAGAACTTTTGATCGCTTTGGTATCTATACTCGCAACAACTTTGGGAGTATTGGACATATCTGGTTGTTTTACATACCATGGAATACATGATTAATCCAAACACAAGAGTGTGTGGAATCTCCATCATGTATTTTGCTCATCAGTGTTTTGGGACACCGAGTCTTGCAAAAACTCTTTCCATGTGACTTCGGCAAGAATCACTCCTTGACGTTTTTAATGCTAAAAGGTTTTAGCATCTTGTCAATATGTATCTTTGCTCAGCCCCATTAGGTAAATCTATCTCCATAGATCATCATGCCTAATATAAAAGGCTATTTAGCCCAAGCACTTCATCGAAAAACTATTTTCAAATGAAGTCCTAATTCGTGTCAAGAAATTTATTTCCAATTAACAATGTGTCAAGCACACAACGGTTTTTAGAAATTTTGTTATGCTCCCACTTACTTTCTTGAATCACAAGCATCTTCGTTACCCATTGGTGAAGTCAAACCCTTTTGACCATTTCATCAAAACACGAAGATTCCAACTCCATTTTGCTCTCTTCTGTTCATCGCTGGAACTCTGAAGTTTGCAAACCTACTAGCATCCTCTGGATCGACAAATTACTTTGGACTGTACCACATACAAGTCCTAGGTTTTATTTCCATCAGATGGAAATCCTTTTGTCATCCATGTTTCATATCTCATGATTGAAATATGTCTTAATTGCTAGTTCAACCCGAACCGACTTTAAGCATCGCTACGGTGAGACAATCTCATCGTAGTCAACTCCTTGAACTTGTTATTGCAACAAGTCGAGCTTTATGGATAAAACATTTTTATCTGTATCAATTTTAAGTTCCATAAATATTCATTAGACTCTAAGTCTTCCGAAGGGTGTATCAAGGTTTTAATCTTGAATCACTTATATGGAAACTAACTCGGATTGTATTGGCATTTAGCCAATTCCGGAGTCAGGGCCCATCAACGCTTCCTTGTGTATCATAGGCATACTATTGTCTAACAACAATATCTCGTCTGCGCACCTAAGAGGTTTGCACGAGCCTTGCCTACGTGGTTCAGCTGCAAGTTCGACCGAAGTCCGTACATTTTATTGTAGAGACTTCCGTATCAGTCGCAGTAGGAAACTCTGGAATTACTTCCAAGGTCTCTTTCCTTTGACCTGATGACGGAGATACTGGTTATCTCGTCGAGTTGCATTATTCTCCCACTGACCTTTTTGAAAGAACCATTTTCTTTAAAAAGCATACCGTTCTTTGTGGCAAACCTATTTGCCTCGGTATAGTGAGGGAGGAATACCCAATGACTTGGGATAACCTACAAAGTAGCACTTGTCTGATTTGGAATAGGTTTGTAACCTTTTACACAAGCCCCATATTCCAAATGTTAAGAAAAGATATGACATGGTTGGGCATACCATACCATGGTGTCATTTCAACAGACCCTGATGGAGCTCTTTTCAGTGTAAAAGCGGCAGTCTCTAAAGCATCACCTTTTAAAAGGGATAATGGCAAATTTATTTATGTCATCTTTGATCTTACCATGTCATAAATGGTTCGATTACATCTTCACGGACTTTCCACTCACAGTGGTGTTCCGGGAGGTGTAAGTTATGAAACTCTTTTCACAACTCATCAGACATTCGCTAAACTTGTAACTCAATTTTTTTTTCTGCAATCGAATTGTAGAAACATAATTTTCTTGTTACAATAACTTCTACTTCATATTTGAAAACCTTTCGAATGATTTCAAAAGATCCAGACTTACGTCTCATCAAGTAAATATCCATATATCTACTTGAGTCATTTCTGAAGATAGATAAATCCACTACTTGCAACAACATTTATTGAACTACACACATCAAAATGTATGATCACCAATAAGTTTGTTGCTCATTCCTTATGGCCTGTGAACGGTATTTCAGTCACTTCACTTTTCGGAGGAAAGTTGCAAGTGTCAGATGATTCAAAATCAAATGACTTCAAAATCCATCATAATGGAATTTTCCATGCGGGTTTCTCCAATGTGACCAAAAGCAGTGCCACACTTGTGTGGTATTCTTTTAGTCTTGCGACATATAGCGTCAGTGTTATGGATGTATCATATTACCATCAATATTCATAACATACGTCCCATCTGGATGGAAGCATGGCCCTTCATGTTATTCATAATACTGAACAACAATTGTTCTTTTATGAACAACCCTTTTGCAACAAACATTTTGCAATGGGCTAGAGTGTATGAAACTCTAAAATGAATTATGAAAGTAAATCTAGAGGTAATATATTAATATCATTATTCATAACATACATCTCATTCTCAATGAAAGTATGGCCCTTATGTTATTCATAACTTCGAACATCAAAAGTTCTCTTATGAACAACCTTCTTGCAAGATACCTTATGCAATGGGCTAGAGTTTGTGAAACTCCAAACGAATTATAAAAATAAATACAGACGGTAATACACCGATGGAAGGTATAGTAACATTTACTATGTTCCCTGTGTATACCTAAACCTCATTTCTGGCTAGTCTTTTAGGCCATAGTAGTTCTTTACATCGAATTGCAACAGAATGCAATCGAGCGGGTATCTTTGTGATTGTCTCACAATACCCAAGAATTAGTGATTAACATGTTTAACCATAATTCCCAAGAACTATATCTTTTACCAGCCTTCTATACATCAAAAACTTGTATGACATTCATACATGAGCTGGATATTCCAGTCTTCTTTCTTTTTGCCTTTATACTTCTAACAGTTTAACTTTCAGTATTTCTCCTACTCTCAGAAGAAGCATCCAACTTAAGAGTGGCGTTAGCCCCGGACTTCCTAGGCATGAAAGTTTCACTAACACCCTTCGGACACTTCCATTCTCTTTAAGTTGTTTGTTTTATTCACCTTTCATCATATGACAGGCGTTCTACTGGATCCCTCTCTTATTAGTCTAATGCATAGTAAACTCCTTTACTAATAGTTTGCAAACAAACATTGCTTTGGATATCTCATATCTTTTAGCCTTTGTCTGGCTCTGAAAATGATTTTCAGATTCCATGAATATCACATAACTATCCAAACTTTCGAAGTTCGGGTCTCATGGAAGCAAACATATTGCACTTGACTAAAAATGGAATTCTAGCTTTTGGATCGAAGGACGAGAGTCACATGATCCATAGCATAAGCGAGAGAATACCAAAAGTATGCGATAGGACAAAGTCCTTCTTGGCACTCTTGAGGACAATCCTCACATTACGTTACCAACCGTAAAGTTTTAACCAGATATTTAACAGCTATTCAATTTTAATAGGGAAGGTGGAAACGCGAGCCATTATTCTACAACTATTAGCAAACCACACTTAGACAGTGTTCATAATTAATTGCACTGAGAATTAAACAAGTTAATTCAACAGTGCGCTCCCACTCAAATCAATATCTCTCATAATTGATTGTGAGTGATTCAAGATCCGCATTTCAATTCAACGCCATTGATGGTAGCATCACTGATGACGAAAATCTCAATCGGTAGGCAAACTTGCCAATCACATCTCTATGTGACTCTTGTTCATCTTTCGATGCGTGTGTTCCGAGCTCATGACTTTCATGCCTGAACGTCAAGACAACCAAGTGATCTCGCTGCGAGGTCTCAACTCACCCGCCTCACACATCCCTAATCGTTCGTACCCATGTTAGCATGTGATACCCCGAAAAGTTAGGTGCCGTGACGGTGCTACACTTGGGAGAACACTAACTACTTGATATTTTTGTGAGAGATCACCCTAATAAAAGCGACTACCGCGCAATCAAAAAGGGTGCATCATAAGGGGTAAACATCTCAGGCAATTCATAATAGCATGATATGGTATAGCCCTTTCTGACGGAGAAGTCTTGTATTTCTTCGTCTTTGGCATTCGCGTCGGTGTTCACCTTCGCGAAGATTTCCACCACCTTGTCGATGCACCAGATAATATTGCTATCTCTATAGCTAATAAAATAATGCATTACACAAGGTTGACACGCAGGTCATTTAAAGTGCAATCATATGGCTCCAGCCATCATGCCAAATCATGACACGCAGGTCATGTTAATTAATTTACATCATATAGTCATCTCATACATAATCAAATTATTATGAGCACTGCTATACTACATCATATGCACATGCAAACCCTCCTGCAAAACCAAGTTAGACGCCTCTAATCGGTTCATGCAAAAACTTGTTTTTCGTGGCTTCTAAGGTTTCGAAACAAACCGAAGCTACCAACGTCCATCATCAAGTATGATAATTCAAGTCGCTAGATTAACTTTCCAGGGTGTATGAAAACCGAGATAATAAAATCTCGAGCCCCATACTAAACTTCGTCATACGCATGACCCCCGTGCAGATCATATCTGCATTGCCC
This sequence comes from Thinopyrum elongatum, assembly GCA_011799875.1. Taxonomy (NCBI): domain Eukaryota; kingdom Viridiplantae; phylum Streptophyta; class Magnoliopsida; order Poales; family Poaceae; genus Thinopyrum; species Thinopyrum elongatum. The sequence goes on from CM022301.1 coordinate 36,920,782, forward strand.
TTTTGTCTGCAAAATTTCATCTTTCCTTTTAACTACGGTGGAATTCAATGAACTGTTAGCACTTCGTTGATCAATCAGGATCGCGGATTGCCAGAACATTGAAACTCCACCATGCTGTTATCAAGATCAGAAATATGCAAATTCCAGGGAAGCAACAAGAACATCGGGTAACAGATTTCATCTGCTACCCGCACAAATAATTTTCAGTAATAGAACTCATCTACTACCTAATTATATTGTGCAACACCCATACATCTCCATGTATTCTAGATCGCAACCTGCATCTACGCATAGCACGGCTCATGATGCCACTGTAGGGGAACGCAGTAGAAAACAAAAATTTTCCGACCTACGCACCAGCCCAGGACCACTATGGAGACTGCATACAAGGTTTGATCATTTTCGTTACCGACTCGAAGCGCAGCGGAAGTAGAGTCGATGACGATCGGCGGTGCAGATCCCCGCAGCTAGGATTTACAACCTCCCAACCGCGAGGATGTATACCCTCGTCTTCCCTTCGGACAGCCCTCCGGGAGGCTGTCGAACAGTCCCCCAGACGATGTCGCGGACAGCCCTTCGGGAGGACCTTCGAAACTCGAACGGTCACTCGGACAGCCCTTCGGGAGGACTCACAGAACTCGGACCGTCACTTGGACAGCCCTTCGGGAGGCACTCTCGAACAGCCCCTCGGGCACTAAGATCGAAACTACGACCTCTCTACAGAGTTGCACACATACGGTGTCATCTATCCGGCAGGGCTTCGCCGTCCAGAACTAGTTCCCACCGGAATCCAGACAGCCTTTCGGCTCTACGAAACTATTTCGCTGGGAGGGAGAGAGAATGCCAGATCATGCATGGCTTGTGTGAGAGCTAAGGGTGGGGAAATGGCTGCCAAGATCACTCCTTTATATAGGCTAGCCAAGGGGTAAAATTGTCACACAAAAACCCCAAAGTGCCCTTGGAATATCCCTTTCCAAAAGGGAATATGCCATATGGGAGTGCCATGTGGAGCACCATGGTGCTCCACCTCCTTGGCCGGCCACCCTTGGGGGGGGACCCCCCCATGAGGTGCCATGCCCTCCTTCCCCTTCTAGAAGGCCCTTTTGGAATTTCCAAAAAGGTGCTTTCCATAAAATTCCCAAAAAGCACTTTCACTATTCACGACGACATTTTTCAGCGTCCGTTCGAACTGAAAATATTTATGTGGGCTTAGAACATTTCCAGTACCCACTAAAATAATTTTCAATGCGTTCTGGAACAATTCCAGTTTAGTGATTTCATCTGCGAAAAGCATCTGAAGCGGTTCCGGCAGCCCCGGAACATTTCCGGTTTTTCTTCCAGAAAATTCCCAGAAGTTTCCAGAATGATTCTGGTATCCTCCAAGAATTATCAGGCATGTGCCGAAACCATTTTGACTTAATGGTATCCCCTGAAACAACTTTTCAGTTTCACCGAAACTCATCCGGTGACCTCTCTCTGCGGAACTTTTCCACTGTCCGAAACTTTTTCGGTGATTTTCTCTCAGACTCCTTGTCTAGTATTCAGCAGATAGATGACCCTTAAGCGTGTGACCCTATAGGTTCGGTGAAGTATAGACATGACACGGAACCCCTTCCGATCAATGATCAACATCGGAGCCGTGGACACCCATATTGACCCCTATACCCACACGAATGAATATTCGAGTGAACCTCCAGTTGCCGTGTGCTATTCCTGTTGCTTCGTGATATGTTACAAATACCCGAGGTGAGACATGTTGGCATTCCCGTGGATCAACACTTGTCCACTATGCTAGTTACCTCGTTACCGGTATTGTTCTCTTTTCTCGTTACCATGTTCCGGCATCCCCGTGATCAAATCACAAAGTGTCTGGCCAGACGATGATGGATATCGTAACACCGAGAGGGCCCAGAGATATCTCTCCATCGCCGGAGGAGCAAATCCCAATCTTGAGCTATCAAGTTACTTGACACACTTTTCCATCAACCCGTAAGCCGCCGTAATAGCCACCCATTTACGGATGACGTTTAACAAACCCCAAAGTTCATGAAGCAAGCATGAAGAAACTCGATACTCTCATGGTCTAAGGAATCATGCAAACATTAACCATCTCTGTGTTATTAACCATTAACTTGTGACGAAAGAACCTCATAGCATAACATCAATCGGGTCGATTCAACACAAATGTTCTGTTAACATTGTGCCCTCAAAATTGCTGGCATAGTCATGCCCATGATCAGGAAAACAGGATCATCATGCAATACTTGAGCCAGTCATAGAGGCTTGACTAGGAATACATTTTATCATTTATTATTCCACACGTGCATATGAGTCTTCCTCCGAGCCTCGTTTTATTTGCAGACTCGAGAACCATAGCAGTTATAGCATGGAACATAAACCTAATTATGAACAGGGAGATAATCAATAACATTTATTATTGCCTCTAGGGCATATCTCCTACATGGATCTTTGTCCGGCTCTTGGCGCCGCCACACCCGCTCTACGGGGCCCTCAGACTCCATTGTTGTTGGCTCTTCCGGAAACGAGGAGATCATCATCTCCTTCGGCGACAATGTGTTCCTCGACAAGGCCTCCCTGAGGGACAAGGAGTTCTTCTGTCGGATGGTGATCATGACAGAATGGTATCTCCGGAAGTGTGGTCCGCTGCTGTCGTCACCCTGATGTGCATGCGTAATCACGTCTTCGTCTACCACTACTGACTGGCCACAAGGTCTTGTGAGCGTTTCGCCAGGTTTGTGAACAGCCCCCACTACAGCTTCGCTACGACGGATACCACCAACGTTGTAAAGGTGCTCAAGAATTCAGGCATCACCTGCCAGAATCTTGTCGATATCCAAGGTCAATACAGGTTCTAGGGCAAGAAGAAGCATGAGAAGGACTCACTGGTTCACCTCGCCGAGGCCATCATCGACCCCTACTATAAAGACATGAAGGATGCCCAACATGGACAAACTTGCCTGGCACTCGGTCTGGATAAAGAAACTGGGCGAACATCACGTCGTGTAAGTGGCCAAGGATGCATAGACGAGCTACGAGATGTACAAGCGGATCGTTGACATGAGGAAGTGTCACCTCCTTCTCCAAAATGGCAAGGGATCCAGTCAGAAGCAAAGCAATGGGAAGCGTCGTCACAACAAAAAGTAGATGATTAGATAATCGTTTCTCTTAGTTTAATATGCATGTAATTGTTTATATTGATGTGTGTGTGAATGTTGTGTATAGTCAATTATGTAATTAGATGTTTAATTTGGTTATGCAATCATGTTCTTATAAGTATATGCTAGCACAAATGCCCGTGCATTGCAACGGGAGAAAATACCAGTTCTTATGAACCACGGTTGACCAGGTCAAGGAACTATGTCTCTTGGCAATGATCACAGATGACAAAAATATGTATCATTTGAGAATCACGACGTGAAGTTTAGGAAATGGGGTATGATTCCGAGTAAATTGATCCGATTGACAACGTTTTTTAATGGAAAAACTTCATCTATTTATCAACCATCATGGTGGAATAAATAACATCCGAAGTAATAAAAGCTACATCAATGTCGTGCATTGCAACCGGATAAAAATTCATCGCACTCCATCACTCCTAATCCAACTATCTAAGAAAACAATAAGTATAGTAAAATAGCCCTAACATGAAGAAGAATTCTTTCAACAGACCATCTTTGCAAAAGTCTAACAAATGGATGCATTGTATTTTTTGGGCCGAGGGGGGGGGGGGGGGGGGGGGGGGGGCGGCTATGTATGCATTGCTTGACATGCGGGTCGTGCTTCGCTATTCACTAAACACCATAATATTTTTGCAAAAAAGAATAGACACCAGAATGAGAGTTGATTAAAGGATTTTATTGAAATAGTTAAGCACCCGATATGCAATATTGAAGTCACATGCCCATAATCCCGTTTTAATAATAGGACATATGCTCGTGCGTTGCGACGGGAGAAAAAACACACATCTCTAGCCCAATGAAGATGGTTCAAGACCCTAAAGGTCGACGTTGTCTATTTTAATATCTCACGACATCTACGTCAACGCTTATCCTCTTTCACGCCCTTCGCGATGACGGTCCTAGTTTCCATCTAATCACAAGTGTGTGTGAACGGATCAATCTAAAGGCAACGATTGAGCCACCACGCGACACACTTGCCATTGGACCATACCAATGCAAGCAAATGTTTATAAAACATTAAAACAATTGTTATGTAAACCTCTTTTTATCTCGTTCTTCCGCCCCCTCCCCATATGTCCCTCTGTCCACTTTCCCACGATCTGCCTTCCTCACCCACTCGCTCTAATTCCTTGCCGATGTCAGAGCGGACATACATGGATGTTAAGCATGTCACACGTGTAGTGTTGAGGGGGAATAGGAACAAGTCCACTATTTTTCCTAAAATCTCTCCCCTAGTTTTCTATATAGGGGACTTTCTTAAAAAGATTTTCCCTAAAAATTTCATAACACCAGTAGCACTCCTGAATCTCAACCTCTATTTTTAACATTCTATATTTAATAATATTATTGAACTATCAATTCATATATTCATCATTATAATACCCTCTGCATTTTCAGTTGAATGATCAAAAAATGCAAAACTAATTCATAAAACAAAAACCAAATGAAAAATTTAAATTATTACACACACACACATGTGTATATATATATATATATATATATATATATATATATATATATATATATATATATATATATATATATATATATATATAGGGATTGACTATTCGTCACCCTGGGTGAGGAATAGTTATTCTTCACCCCCTCTGTTTTACCATCAATACATCGTAATTTTACGTTCCGTAAGTTTTGTCTTAATTCCGACGTAAAAAGAGACCATAAGAATATATATAATTGCTGTAAAAAATATTTTATGTTGCATAAAATTACAAACATAAAAACATAGTGTAAAATATATATAAACTGCAAATTTTCTTGTTTTATGACCTATATTTTTATTTTCTTATGCCAAATTTTACGTAGTGAATCAATAGGAATATAACTATTTGAATTTCAAATGTAATTTAATTATGAAGAGATCGTAAGATTACCTTGGGTGAAGAATAACTCATTCTGCACCCTGGGTGATGAATAGTACCACTATATATATATATATATATATTATATTCTATAACATATGAAACAAACAACCAATCACATTTTCCGCAGCAGCATACACATCTAGGGGCATTAATCGATGTCAATACTGTATGCGCACCTCTCTGTTCTCTCTACCAATTAGCAGTTATATCAAACTAAATCTGACAATCTTTCCCTCAAATATCTAACAATCAATAACCAAAGTAGCATCAAGCAATCAAGCATGCATAAATTATAAACTGCTACGACAACCCAAATATAATCAAAGGCACATCCTCTCACTTTCTCTGCACTTCTCTCTCTTCTCTCCTGAGACAACACGCAGCAACAGCAACGAATGCACAGAGCAGCGGCCTCAGTTTCTCTAACATCCATTTTAATGCTACTGCTCCCTACCACTCTCTCCACAGCAGCACCCCTGCAACATCGGCCTCGGCACCCAACTGACTCCAACATGTTCACGTACTCGCCGTCCAAACGGACAGCTACACACCTGCACCACCGTCCTTCTCTCTCTCTCTCTCCACTATCTCACCCATCGTTGCTCGCCTCCCTCTCTCCACCGCTGTCGCTCACATATCGCTGCAACACTGCCCTGAGCCGCCATCGTACAGCGTTGCACCAACTTCTTCCCCATCGCTCGCACATCTACAGTCACATCCTAGTGCCGCATGTGTCGATTGGGGCATCCCTGGTTCTTTCTATCTTTCGTTAGCGATTTAGGCGAAGGGACGGACCATGCGGTGCTCGAAGCTGCAGTGATGCACCAACTGTTGAGTCAACCATGGTCTTCGGACGCATGCATGCTGCACCAACGGGCAGTAGCTTCCTTGGCCGGTAAGGAAGTGGTACTTACCTAGCAATTTCCTAGTAAGTTTCCTTAGCCGGTGCAAGAGACTTGACCGGAAGTCTCCGTGTGGTAAGTACGTGGTAGTTTCGGGTGTGAGTGCTGTGCACCTCCAGCCGGGCCTATAAAAGCACCCCAGGTCCTTCGGTTGTAATAAGGCCAATTCACTAGTGATTCAAGCATCGAGTAGTAGGATGGCTAGCTTATGAAGTACTAGTCTGTATGTGTGTGTACACTGAATATAAGCAAGTTCAGCTTATCTAGTTCAGCTCGTGTCCACCATAGCTACTCTCTTTGATCTTGTTTCACTCCGGCAAAGCCAGCTAGTCTGCATTTTTCTGGGCTAACAATTGGCATCATAGCCTCAGGTTATGCCGAAACGAGGTGTCGCCGGCGACGGCTCCAAGACCGCCGATCAGAGCTCACCTGAGGAGGCCCGTGCGACGGACGCGCTCGCGCTGCGAGGCAGGCCGGAAGGCGAGCTGGGTGCGCCACTACCCGTGCGAGTCGTGGGCATGTCCAGTACCTCCTTCCCTCTCCTCACGCGGACCAACTACCCCACTTGGTCGCTCCTGATGAAAGTCATCATGGAGGCGCGGCATATGTGGAAAGCCGTGGAAACCGGCAATGTCGAGTACGAGGAGGACCGGTTGGCGATGGAGGCGATCTTGAGCTCCGTCCCATCAGAGATGGTGCTCACCCTTGGTGCCAAGAAGACGGCCAAGGAAGCATGGGACACAAATCAAGACTCTGCGCATCGGCGTAGAGCGCGTCTGGGAGTCGAAGGACCAGACCTTGCGCCTCCAGTACGAGGAGATCCGGTTCAAGGCCGGTGAAGAAGTTGACGACTTCGCCTTGCGGCTGCAAGGTCTCGTCAACGAGCTCGCAACGCTCGGATATCCCATCGACAACAAGATGGTGATTCTCAAGTTCCTCCGCGTCGCCCCCAGGCAGTACAAGCAACTTGCCTGTTCCATCGAGAGCTTGGTGGATCTCTCCACCATGACGATCGAGGAATTGGTAGGGCAGCTCAAAGGTCGTCGAGGAGCGCGGCGACGAAGCCGACAACCGTGCCGGCGGCGAACTACTGCTCCCTCGGGAGCAGTGGGATGCGCAACTTCAGCAGCGTGGCCGCGACGGCTCTTCTGGCAGTGGGGGAGGCGCCCCACGGGAAGTAGAGCTCGCGGCAGAGGCGGAGGCTGCACCCAGAGCGGTGGCAGCAACCGCGGTCGCAAGCCATGCCGGGCAGGGCGAGGCGCTGGCAATGGTAGCAAGTGCCGCTACTGCAACATGCCGGGTCACTAGATCCGGGATTGCCACACGAGGAAAGCCGACGAGGCAGTCGCGACAACGGCAACCTCGTCCAGGATAACGTGGATGGCGGGCCGGAAATGATGCTGGCAAGAGTCGAGCCCGTGCAGGAGAGCTCAGCGTCTCTCGCGACCACGGCCCCGTCATCCACCCATTCCGTGCGAGAGGCACGGAACCTGTCCACTAGAACCATCACTCCAGTGACAGGCCACACCTCGACAACGACGTTCTCGGGGCCTGTCGACTGGGAGGCAATGAAGGCTCGGGTGTGGGGGAGCCACACCCCGGCGACGGTGTCCCCGACAACCTCGGGACCCGACGAGGCCGCGCAAGTTGGCGCGGCAATGACGCATATGGCGGACCATGCTCCGACCATGATGCTGACGACTGTTGACTCCGTGCAGGAGCACACAGAGACTCAGGTCACCCACACCATGACGACGAGCTGCTCGGGGTTTACTGCATTGGTGGGAGATGGCTCCCCGGCAACGGCATGTACGGGAGGCTTCATCTTCCTCAACGAGGAGAGAGCCGTGACCACACCCACGCTTGTAGACGGCAAGCAAAGTGAGGGTTGGTTCCTCGACACCGGCGCCACGAACCACATGACTGGTTCGGTCGATGCGTTCGTGGAGCTGGACCGCTGAATCACCGGGAAGGTGCGGTTCGCGGACGGATCTGTGGTGCAGATCCACGGGTGCGGGACCGTCGTCTTCGCCGACGAAGGGGGTGATCACAGGGCATTTACGGACGTCTATTTCATCCCGGCGCTCAAGAGCAGCATCGTGAGTGTCGGACAGCTCGACGACGGATGGATCGACATCGGCATCCGGCGCGGTGTTGTCACCGTGCGCAACCCGCAGAAGAGGCTGCTCATCGAGGTAACCCGCTCACCAAACCGCATCTATAAATTCTTCTTTCGACCCATGCATCCTGTGTGCCTTGCCGTGGGGCATGTCTCTGACGCGTGGCGTTGGCATGCCCGGCTAGGACACCAGCACTTCGACGGGTTGCGGAAGATGGCGCGAGGCAACCTCGTTCGCGGGCTACCTCACAACAAGCACGCCGACAAGCTGTGCAATGCGTGTCTTGCGGGGTAGCAGCGACGCCTGCCCTTTCCCGAGAAGGCGCGCTATCGGGCGCAGAAACCCCTGGAACTTGTTCACGGGGACCTCTGCGGCCCAATCACCCTGGCAACGCCAGGAGGGCGTCGCTACATCGTGCTGCTCGTTGACGACTACAGCAGGTTCATGTGGGTGCTGCTCCTCGCCTCCAAGGACGAGGCGGAGCGAGCCATCGTCAAGCAGCAAGTGGCAGCAGAGGTCGAGTGCGGCCACAAGCTGCGCGTGCTGCGCACGGACCGTGGCGGCGAGTTCACGTCGGCCACTTTCTACAAGCACTACGACGACAAAGGGGTACAACGTCACCTGACGCCCCCCTACTCGCCGCAGCAAAACGGCGTCGTCGAGCGGAGGAACCAAACGGTGCTCCGGATGGCCCGCTGCATGCTCAAAGCAAAGTAGGTGCCGAGCATGTATTGGGGGGAGGCCGTGCTCACGACCGTCTTCATTCTTGACCACTCCTTCACAAGGAGCGTCGACGGCAAGACGCCTTACGAGGCGTGGTATGGAAGGAAGCCCGATGCACGCTTCCTCCGCAACTTTGGTTGCGTCGGGCACGTCAAGACGGCGCGCCCTCAGCTGAAGAATCTCGACGACAGGAGCACCCCAATGGTGTTCATGGGCTACGTCACGGGCTCCAAGGCGTACAAGATGTACGACCCTGTCGCAAAGCGTGTGCATGTCTCGCGTGACGTCATCTTGGGGGAAGATGCGCGATGGACTTGGGAGGCGTCGGGGGAGTCCCCGGCAAGTAGCTCCTTCATCGTGGAGTACCCGATGTACTCTACGACCCCGGGAAGCAAGACCCTGGGAAGTGCCACCCCGGGAAGCCCGGGAAGTGTCGATCCAGGAACCGCAACCCCGAGAACACCGTCCCCTGGTACAGTGTCCCCGGACACCCCGACGTCAAGCAAGGTGGGTCCCGGGAGGCAGTTCGCAACCCCGCCAACGGCGAGGTCGGAGCTGTTCGACGCCGACGACAGAGTTGGCGTCCCGTATAGGTTCCGACGCATGGGGGTTCTTCTCGGTAAGCCTGCGACAACCCCGCAGCAGGCTGAGAAGGAGGACGTCGATGACGACGCGGTCCTGCATCTGTTGGCCGGCGAGGAGCCGACCACATTTGCGGAGGCCGAGCAAGAGGATTGCTGGCGCCACGCAATGCCGGACGAGCTGGCGTTGATCAACGACAACGCCACTTGGACACTCACCACACTGCCTTCTGGGCACCGAGCCATCGGGCTCAAGTGGGTGTTCAAGGTGAAAAAGGATGAGCACGGCGCCATTGTCAAGCACAAGGCGCGCCTCGTCGCAAAGGGCTACGTGCAGCGTGAGGGTGTGGACTTCGAGGAATTCTTCGCTCCAGTGGCAAGGCTTGAGTCTGTGCGGCTCATCCTTGCCGTGGCCGCTCATCGCGGGTGGGAGGTACACCACATGGATGTCAAGTCGGCGTTTCTCAATGGTGACCTTAACGAGGAAGTGTACGTCTCCCAGCCTCCAGGGTTCGTTGCCAAGAACCACGAGCAGGGCATGTACAGGCTACACAAGGCCCTGTACGGTCTTCGGCAAGCCCCAAGTGCGTGGAACACCAAGCTCGATGCAAGCCTTGCATCTCTTGGGTTCTCACGGAGCGCTTCTGAGCACGGCGTGTACTCGCGTGGCACCGCGAACACACTGCTCATCGTCGGCATCTACGTCGATGACCTGGTCATCGCCGGGGCAGAGCCCGAAGAGGTTCGACGCTTCGAGAGAGAGATGCATCGTCTCTTCAGCATTTGCGACCTCGGGCTGCTCCGGTACAACCTCGGAGTAGAGGTGAACCAGGAGGGTGGTCACATCACGATCACGCAGGCAGCCTACGCCGCCAAGATGCTCGAGCGAGCAGGCATGAAGGACTGCCATGTCGTGCATGCTCCAATGGAGGCACGGCGGTAGCTCAGCAAGGATAGCTCCAAGAAGCCGGTGGATGCTACACTCTACCGCAGCATCATCGAGGGCCTCAGCTATCTCATGCACACCCGACCGAACATCATGTTCGTTGTCGGGTACGTGAGTAGGTTCATGGAAGATCCGGCAAGGGATCACCTCGCTACCGTCAAGCACCTGCTCCGGCACATCACGGGTACGCTCACGCATGGATGCGTGTATCGCCGTGGGGATGGCGAGAGCTGCTACTTCTTGAGCTTGCGTTGGTTTTTCCCTTGAAGAGAAAAGGGTGATTCAGCAAAGTAGAGATAAGTATTTCCCTCAGTTTGAGAACCAAGGTATCAATCCAGTAGGAGACAACGCACAAGTCACCGAATACCTGCACAAACAATCAAACAATTTGCACCCAACACGATAAAAGGGCTGTCAATCCTTTCACGGTTATTTGCAAAAGTGAGATCTGATAGAGATAGATAAACGATAAAGTAAATATTTTTGGTATTTTTGGTTTATAGATCGAAAAGTAAAAGATTGCAAAATAGTAGATCGGAAACAAATATTATGGAAAATAGAAGATCGGAAACTTATATGATGGAAAATAGACCGTGGGTCATAGGTTTCACTAGAGGCTTCTCTCAAGATAGAAAATATTACGGTGGGTGAACAAATTACTGCCGAGCAATTGATAGAAAAACGCAAAGTTATGACGATATCTAAGGCAATGATCATGAATATAGGCATCACGTCCGTGTCAAGTAGGCCGAAACGATTCTGCATCTACTACTATTACTCCACACATCGACCGCTATCCAGCATGCATCTAGAGTATTAAGTTCATAAAGAACGGAGTAACGCATTAAGAAAGATGACATGATGTAGAGGAATTAACTCAAGCAATATGATGAAAACCCCATCTTTTTATCCTCAATGGCAACAATACAATACGTGCCTTGCTGCCCCTACTGTCACTGGAAAAGGACACCGCAAGATTGAACCCAAAGCTAAGCACTTCTCCCATTGCAAGAAAAACCAATCTAGTTGGCCAAACCAAACCGATAATTCGAAGAGAATTACAAAGATATCAAATCATGCATGAAAGAATTCAGAGAAGATTCAAATAATATTCATAGATAAGCTGATCATAAATCCACAATTCATCGGATCTCGGCAAACACACCGCAAAAAAGTATTACATCGAATAGATCTTTAAGAACATGGTATTAAGAATCAAAGAGAGAGAAGAAGCCATCTAGCTACTAGCTATGGACCCGTAGGTCTGTGGTAAACTATTCACGCTTCATCGGAAGGGCAATGGTGTTGATGTAGAAGCCCTCCGTGATCAAATTCCCCTCCGGCAGGACGCCGGAAAAGGCCCCTAGATGGGATCTCACGGGTACAGAAGGTTGCGGCGGTGGAAAAGTGTTTTCGTGGATCTCCCTGTTGGTTTGCGGATATAAGAGTATATATAGGCGAACAAATTAGGTCAGGAGGTGCACGAGGGGCCCACAATGGTGGGGGGCACGCCCTACCCCCTGGGCGCGCCCTCCGTCCTTGTGGCCGCCTCGTGGCTCCTCCGACTTCATCTTTAAGTCTTCTGGTCCAAGAAAAATTATCGCGAAGGTTTTATTCCATTTGAACTCTGTTTGGTATTCCTTTTCTGCGAAACTCAAAAACAAGGAAAAAACAGGAACTGGCACTGGGCTCTAAGTTAATAGGTTAGTCCCAAAAATAATATGAAATAGCATAATAATCCATATAAAACATCCAAAACAGATAATATAATTGCATGGAACAATTAAAAATTATAAATATGTTGAAGACGTATCAAGAGCTTGGTCGGATACAGTGACTCCGACCATGCTGGTGACGTGGACTCCCGGAAGAGCACCTCGGGCATAGTCCCGTCAGCTGGCAATCAGTGAGGCAGAATATTGTCGCCGCATCTTCGTTCGAGGCAGAATACATGGCGGCAACTACAGCGGCCTGTCAAGGCATTTGGCTTGCTCGCTTTCTCGGCGAGATGCTGAATCAGGACACCGCCCCTGAGCTCATCGTCGTCGACAACAAGTCGGCGATTTCCCTCTACAAGAATCCAGTGCTTCATGACCGCAGCAAGCACATCGATCTCCTCTATCACTTCATATTTGACTGCGTCGAGAAAGGCACAGTGATCGTGGACTTCATCAAGATTGGTGAGCAGAAGGCAGACATCCTGACCAAGTTACTTGGTCACGTCCGGTTCCAGGAGCTACGCGACAAGGTCAGGATCAACGACATCAAGCTCCTTCGACAAGGTTGAGGGGGAGATTCTTGAGTCAACCATGGCTTCGGACGCATGCATGCCGCACCAACAGGCAGTAGCTTCCTTGGCCTGTAAGGAAGTGGTACTTACCCAGCAATTTCCTAGTAAGTTTCCTTAGCCGGTGCAAGAGACTTGACCGGAAGTCTCCGTGTGGTAAGAGCATCTCCAGCCGTTCGGCCCCCCAGGACGCCGAAAAAACGCCGTCTGAGGCCGAACCAACGTGAATTTTGGCGTGGGGGCGAACGTGTTCCCAGTCGCCGCCCCTAGGTCGCCCCCAAATCGGCACAAACACGGCACAAATATGGCGCAAACTCAATGATTTCATTCAAATTTGTACAAAAACATAAAATATGATTTAAAAACAAACTACGCCTAGCCCTTACTATGCCGCTGCCGCCGCCCACCTTCTACATGCCGAGGAGCCTGTAGAACCGGGTGTAGTCACCGCCGTCGTCGTCGTCGTCGTCATCGTCACCGCCACCCTGCGTCCCGCCGGAGCCGCCGCCGCCCCTGCTGCACCCCTGGCCAGGGTCGCCGACGCGCGGGGGGTTGGATGGCCCGGGCGCGTCCTCGTCGTCGCTATCGAGGACGACAACGCTGCCCTCGTCGCGTCCGCGGCGCCGAGCTTTGATCTCCTCGTAGGCCCGGCGCTGGCGCTCCATCTACTCGCGGCCGTAGTCCGCCTTCGCCCACTTGAGGGCGGTCTCGTCGTCGGTGGCCATCTCCTCGTGCTCCTTCTTCACGGGGAGCAACCCCGGCTCGGTCTTCGGCCGGACGAGCTGGAGGGAACGAGGGGAGAGGCTGCCGCCCTCGTTGATGACGAAGGCGCCGCTGCGGGTGCGGCGCCCAACGGGCGTGTCCTGCGGCTCCGGCTAGGCAGGGCGGAGTGCCGGCGACCTGGAGGAAAGCGAACCGGAGCCCGACCGGGCACGTCCCACCATTCGCGCCGCCCGTCGGCGTTGAAGCGGCCGCGGGGGACGACGCCATTTGCGGAGGCGATCTGGTCGGTGTGGCGGCGGTCGAAGTACATCGTCCACAGATTGTGGCTGTCGGCGGCGTACCTCGGCTCGTTCCGCTGCGCCTCCAACAGCGACGAACGAATGCGCGCTATTTCGGCGCGACGTTCAGCACCGATGGGCACCGGGGCCACCGGGACGCCGCCGGCGCTCAGCCTCCACGAGCCTGGCACCCGCATGTCCGGGGGCGCCGGGTAGTCGGCCTCGTAGAGGAGGCGCGCCTCATCGTCGCGCAGATGGCGTCGGCTGAAGCCATTCGCCGCCGCGGCGTCGCCTGGGTAACGCTCCGCCATTGCTCGTCGGCAGGGGAAGTGGGAGAGAGGGGCTACGGTGGTGAGAGGGGCGAGAGCGAGAGGTGGCGTTCACCGGCGGGGAGGTCGGCTTTTATAGCCGAAGATGGGCGGCGAGAAGCTACCCGCCGGGTGCTGCGTGTGTAGGGGAACGCGACAGAAAACGAAAATTTTCGGTATAGCGAGCACGCCCAGGACCACTATGGAGACTGCATACAAGGTCTGATCTGATCCGTACCGACTCGAAGCACAGCGGAAGAAGAGTCGGTGGAGATCGTTGGTGCAGATCCCCGCAGCTAGGATTTACAACCTCCCAACCGCGAGGATGTACTCCCTCGTCGGACAGCCCTTCGGGAGGTGGTCGGACAGTCCCCCGGACGATGTCGCGGACAGCCCTTCGGGAGGACCCTCGAAACTCGAACGGAGACTCGGACAACCCTTCGGGAGGACACTCGAATAGCCCCTCGTGCAAAAGACCGAAACTACGACCTCTCTATGGGGTTGCACACATATGGTGTCAGCTATCCGGCAGGGCTTCGCCGTCCAGAACTAGTTCCTGCCGGAACCCAGACAGCCTTTCGGCTCTACGAAACTCTTTTCGTGGGAGGGAGAGAAGAAGCCAGATAATACATGGCATGTGTATGAGAGCAAGGGATGAAGAGATGGCAGCCCCCATCTCCTCTATTTATAGGAAACCCAAGGGGTAGGGTGGTTTTACAAGAAAACCCAAAATGCACATGGATGAAGTCCTTCCACAAGGACCCAAGTGAGAAATCAAGGGACAAGTGGGGGCTCCAAGGAGGAGCCCCCATGTGGCCGGCCATCTCCTTGTAGGGGCCCCCCAAGGGGGCCTCATCCATCCATGTCACCCCCAAAAATATCTTGGGACAAATCCCAAAAATAATGGCTTTCCAAAAAATAACCATAAAGCTGATTTTCACTATTCACGACGACATTTTTCAGCGTCCGTTCGAACTGAAAATATTTATGTGGGCTTAGAACATTTCCAGTACCCACTAAAATAATTTTCAACGCGTTCTGGAACAATTCCTGTTTATTGATTTTCATCTGCGAAAAGCATCCGAAGTGGTTCCGGCAGCTCCGGAACATTTCCGGTTTTTCTTCCAGAAAATTCCCAGAAGTTTCCAGAATGATTCTGGCACCCCCCAAGAATTATCAGGCATGTGCCGAAACTATTTTGACTTAATGGTATCCCCTGAAACAACTTTTCAGTTTCACCGAAACTCATCCGGTGTTTTCTCTGCGGAACTTTTCCGCTGTCCGAAACTTTTTCGGTGTCCGAAACTTTTTCTGTGATTTTCTCTCAGACTCCCTGTCTAGTATTCAGCAGATAGATGACCCTTAAGCGTGTGACCCTATAGGTTCGGTGAAGCATAGACATGACCTGGAACCCCTTCCGATCAATGATCAACATCGGAGCCGTGGACACCCATATTGACCCCTATACCCACACGAATGAATATTCGAGTGAACCTCCAGTTGCTGTGAGCTATTCCTGTTGCTTCGCGATATGTCACAAAACACCCGAGGTGAGATTTATTGCACCCCCGTGGATCAACAATTTGTCCACTATGCAAGTTACCTCCTTACCGGTTTTGTTCTCTTTTCTCGTTTCCGTGTTTCGGTATCCCAGTGATCAAATCACAAGTTGTCTGGCCAGACGATGATGGATACCGTTTCACCAAGAGGGCCCGAGTATATCTCTCCATCGTCGGAGGAGCAAATCCCAATCTTGAGCTATCTCGTTACTTGCCATACTTTTCCGTGAACCCGTAAGCCGCCGTAATAGCCACCCAATTACGGATGACGTTTAACAAACCCCAAAGTTCACGAAGCAAGTATGAAGGAACTCGATACTCTAATGGTCTAAGGAATTATGCAAACATTAACTTCTCTGTGTTATAAACCATTAACTTGTGACGAATGCATCTCATAGCATAACATCAATTTGGGTCGATTCAACACAAGTGTTCTACCAACAATTTGTGCCCTCAAAATTGCCGGCATAGACATGCCCATGATCAGGAAAACAGGATCATCATGCAATACTCGAGCCAGTCATAGAGGCTTGACCAGGAATACATTTTTCCGTTTATTATCCCACACGTGCACATGAGTTTCCCTCCAAGCCTCGTTTTATTGTTGACTCGAGAATCATTGCAGTTATAGTATGGAACATAAACTTTCATTACAAACCAGGAGATACAAAATAACTGATATTACTGCCTCTAGGGCATATCTCCTACAGACTCCCACTTGCACTAGAGTCATAATCCAGTTACATGGCTTCCCTAACACCAATGGCTATCTGGTGTTGCTCATGCTTTGCTCGTGGTAGAGGCTTTGTCATCGGGTCTGACACATTCAGATCCGTGTGAACTTTGCGTACTTTCACTAAACCCACTTCGACATGATGTCGAATGAGTTTATATTTGCGTTGAATATGTCTTGTCTTATGGTGCGAACTTGGCTCCCTTGCCTGAGCCACGGTGCCACTATTATCACAATAGATCTCCACCGGGTCCAGAGCACTTGGAACCACACCAAGGTCTTCAAGAAATTGCTTGATCCATACCGCCTCCTTGGAGGCTTCTGAAGCTGCAACATACTCCGCCTCCGTCGTAGAATCCGCCACAGTCTTTTGTTTGGAACTTTTCCAATCAACTGCGCCACCGTTCAACATGAAAACATAGCCTGATTGAGATTTGAAGTCATCTGGGTCAGTCATGAAGCCTGCATCAGTGTAACCACTTACAATGAGCTCTTCATCACCTCTGTACACAAGGAGTAAATCCTTGGTCCGTCTGAGGTACTTAAGAATACCCTTGACTGCGGCCCAGTGTTCCAATCCCGGATCACTTTGGTACCGGCTGCTAACACTTAGCGCATAGGAAACATCCGGTCTTGTACATAGCATGGCATACATAATAGAACCAACTGCTGAGGCATATGGAACATCATTCATTTGTACTCGCTCATCGAGAGTTCGAGGACTCTGATTCTTGCAAAGCACTGTGCCAGGTGACATGGGGAGTAGGCCTTTCTTGGAGTTCTCCATGTTGAACCTTTTCAACACCTTGTCAATGTACGTGCTTTGGCTAAGCGCTATCAGGCGTTTTGATCTATCTCTATAGATTCTGATGCCCAATACATATGCCGCTTCGCCTAAGTCTTTCATTGAAAACCTTTTCTTCAATGATTCTTTTATTTCGCTAAGAAAATTCACGTCATTTCCAATCAACAATATGTCATCCACATACAAGATTAGAAATGCTTTTGCACTCCCACTAAACTTCTTGTAAACACAAGATTCTTCGTCATTCCTGATGAAGCCAAACTCTTTGACCACTTCATCAAAACGAATGTTCCAGCTCCTTGACGCTTGCTTCAGACCATAAATGGCTTTCTGAAGTTTGCATACCTTTCCAGCATCCTCATGAATGACAAAACCTTCTGGCTATATCATGTATACATCCTCTTTGAGGTTTCCATTTAGGAAAGCCGTTTTGACATCCATCTGCCATATTTCATAATCGACATAAGCAGCAATTGCTAGTAATATCCGAACAGACCTAAGCATAGCTACGGGCGAGAAAGTCTCGTCGTAGTCCACTCCTGGAACTTGCGTGAACCCTTTCGCGACAAGTCTAGCTTTGTGGATAGTAATGTTACCATCCGCGTCCGTCTTCCTTTTGAAAATACATTTACATCCAATTGGCTTTACGCCTTCTGAAAGTTCTTCCAAGTTCCAAACTTGGTTTTCGTACATGGATTCCATTTCGGACTTCATGGCTTTGTGCCATTCTTTTGAGCTGGGCCCCGCCATCGCTTCCTTGTAGTGCGCAGGTTCATCGTCTTCAAGAATGAAGATTTCGTTATGAAACCATTCAGGTGGCTGGATAGCCCTACCTGATCTGCGCGGTTCAGTTACAACATTGTCTGAAGTCTCCGCATCATATGCGACAACTTCCGGCTCAGTTGTAGGGATAATTAGTGGAATTTCTTCCGGTTCCTTAGCCATATCAACGGTCACCGAAGATTCACTAATCTCATTAAGTTGCACTGTCCTCCCACTTAATTCTTTGGCGAGAAACTCTTTCTCGAGAAAGTGTCCAACTTTTGCGACAAACATTTTGCCCTTGGACTGGTGGTAGAAGGAATACCCAATGGTGTTTTTGGGATAACCTACAAAGTAACATTTGTCTGCTCTGGGGTCGAGTTTGCTTGGTTGTAAACGTTTTACATAAGCTTCACAACCCCAAACCTTGAGATGTGACACATTGGGTTTCTTCCCATACCATAATCCAAATGGCGTCGTCTCAACAGACTTAGACGGTGCTCTGTTTAGTGTATAAGCGGCAGTAAGTAGTGCGTGACCCCAAAAAGATATCGGTAGATCTGTAAGAGACATCATCAACCTTACCATGTCCAACAAGGTTCGGTTACGTCGTTCCGATACTCCATTTCTCTGTGGAGTTCCGGGAGGCGTAAGCTGTGAAACGATTCCACGGTCACTCAGATGTTGGCCAAACTCATGACTAAGATACTCGCCTCCGCGATCAGACCGCAGAAACTTAATCTTTTTGTCACGATGATTTTCTACCTCATTCTGAAATTCTTTGAACTTTTCAAAGGTTTCCGACTTATGCTTCATCAAGTAGATATAGCCATACCGACTTAAATCATCAGTAAAAGTCACGAAGTAAAAATACCCACCCCGTGCGGCCGTGTTCATTGGACCACATACATCACTATGTATTATTTCCAACAATTCACCCGCCCGTTCAGGATGACCCGTGAACAGCGTCTTGGTCATTTTCCCCATCAAGCAAGTTTCACATGTGTCAAATGATTCAAAATCAAGGGACGGTAAAACTCCATCTTTATGGAGCCTTTGCATGCGTTTCTTTCCGATGTGGCCAAGCCGACAGTGCCACAAGAAAGTGGTGGTGGTTTCAGCCTTCTTAAGGCGTTTAGCATTCACGTTAAAGACATCATTTCCACATTCAAGATTTAGTATGAAAAGGCCCCCAACAATGGGTGCAAGTCCATAAAACATATCCTTACAATAAAGTGAACAACCATTGTTCTCAGACTTGTACGAATACCCATCGTGTACTAAACATGATCCGGAGATAATGTTTCTGCACAACAGTGGAACAAAATAACAGTTACTTAGTTCTAAGATAAATCCTGAAGGGAGACGTAGAGTCATAATGCCGACGGCTTGAGCGGCGATCCCAACGCCATTCCCGACACGCATCACGACTTCATTCTTTGCCAGCTTGCGCACCTTCTGAAGCCCCTGTATCGAGTTGCAAATGTGAGCAACCGATCCGGTATCAAATACCCAAGACTTAGAATTTTCGCTAGCAAGCAAAACGTCAATGACATTAACTTGTATAACAATTATACCTTTTCTGGTTTTCCCGGACTTCTTATCTTCCAGATACTTCTTGCAGTTTCTCTTCCAGTGTCCTATGCCCTTGCAGTAGAAGCACTCAGTTTCATTCTTGGCTCCACCCTTAGAGTTGCTTTGGGAGCCGGTCTTACCGGCGCCCTTGCCCTTCTTTGGCTTGCCTTTCTTCTTTTTGAAACTGGCGGTTTTATTCACAAGCAACACTTGCTTGCGATTTTTCCGCAGTCCTCCTTCTGCAGTTTTCAGCATGGCGAGCACCTCTTCCGTTTCCTTCTCCATCCAACTCATGTTGTAGTTTAATACAAAACCGTCGTAAGACGGGGGGAGTGAAGAAAGCAACATGTCCATCGTATGGCCAGGTGGAAGTGGAAATTCCAGGGTTTTAATCCTTTCAGCATAGCCAATCATTTTGACCACGTGTTCGCCAACTGAACTACCCTCAGCCATCTTGCAATCCATCAAAGCCTTCATGATATCAAATCGTTCAGACTTTGCGGTTTCCTTGTACAGAGCATCCAATTCCCGGATCATATCACGGGTTTTATGGAATTCAAAACATTTTTGAAGGTCTCTACTCATGCAAGCTAGCATGAGGCACTGCACTAAGTTGTGATCATCATCCTTAGTGGCCCAGACATTTTGTTCATCTCCGGGGCCTCTGCCGCCGGTTTAGCTGGAAGAGCATTTTCAAGCACATACAATTTCTTAGCGCTCCTGAGGACAATCCTCAGGTTGCGGACCCAGTCCGCATAGTTGTTCCCAGTCGTAGTTAACTTCTCTTTCTCTAACATCGGGCCTAAGTTGAACGCGGTGTTGCGAGCCATTTGATCTACAACGAAAAACACAAGTTTCACTTAGACTTTGTTTATAATGAAATTTGCACTAGTGAATAAACAGTTTTATTCTAAAGTGCGCTCCCACTTAAATCAATATCTCTCAAAATTGATTATGAGTGATACAAGACCCGCATATCCATTCAACGCCATTGAACGAGATGAACACTGATGGCGCGAACTTCAATCGGTAGGCAAACTTGCCGATCACATCTCTATGTGACTCTTGTTCATCTTTCGATGGGCGTGTTCCGAGCTCAGGGAGATCCTTCCAGAACGTCAAGACAACCAAGTGATCTTGCTGTGAGGTCTCAACTCACCCGCCTCACACATCCCTAATCGTTCGTACCCAGGGAGATCCTGTGATACCCCGAAAAGTTAGGTGCCGTGACGGTGCTACACTTGGGAGAACACTAACTACTTGATATTTTAAGTGAGAGATCACCCTAATAAAAAGCGACTACCGCGCAATCAAGAAGGGTGCATCAAGAGGGATAAACATCTCAGGCAATTCATAATAGCATGATATGGTATAGCCTCTTCTGACGGAGAAGTCTTTCATTTCTTCGTCTTCGGCATTCGCGTCGGTGTTCACCTTCGCGAAGATTGCCACCACCTTGTCGATGCACCAGATAATACTTCTATCTCCATAGCAAGATAAAATAAATGCATTACTTAAGGTTGACACGCAGGTCATTAAAGTGCAATCATATGGCTCCAGCCATCATGCCAAATCATGACACGCAGGTCATGTTAATTACATCATATAGTCATCTCATACATAATCAAATTGAATATGAGCATTGATATACCACATCGCATGCAAAACATCCTGCAAAACCAAGTTAGACGCCTCTAATCGGTTTATGCAAAATTTTATTTTACGTGGCTTCTAAGGTTTTTACTCAAACCGCAGCTACCAACGTTTTATCATCAAGTATGATTATTCAAGTTGCTAGATTAACATCTCGGGGTGTATGAAACACGAGATAATTAAATCTCGAGCCCCATACTAAACTTCGTCATACGCATGACCCCCATGCAGATCATATCTGCAATGCCCTTTCATCTGCGAATTTCATCTTTCTTTTGACTATGGCAGAACCCAAAGAACTGATAGCACTTCCATGATCAATCAGGATCACGGATTGCCAGAACTTTGTCAAATTCCACCATGCTGTCTTGAGATTGAGCAAACGCAAATTCTAGGGAAGCAACAAGAACGTCGGGTAACAGATTTCATCTGTCACCCGCATAAATAATTTTCAGCAATAGATCTCATCTACTTCAAAATTATATTATGCAATACCCATACATCTCCATGTATTCTAGATCGTAACCTGCATCTACGCATAGCACGGCTCTTGATGCCACTGTAGGGGAACGCGACAGAAAACGAAAATTTTCGGTATAGCGAGCACGCCCAGGACCACTATGGAGACTGCATACAAGGTCTGATCTGATCCGTACCGACTCGAAGCACAGCGGAAGAAGAGTCGGTGGAGATCGTTGGTGCAGATCCCCGCAGCTAGGATTTACAACCTCCCAACCGCGAGGATGTACTCCCTCGTCGGACAGCCCTTCGGGAGGCGGTCGGACAGTCCCCCGGACGATGTCGCGGACAGCCCTTCGGGAGGACCCTCGAAACTCGAACGGAGACTCGGACAACCCTTCGGGAGGACACTCGAATAGCCCCTCGGGCAAAAGACCGAAACTACGACCTCTCTATGGGGTTGCACACATACGGTGTCAGCTATCCGGCAGGGCTTCGCCGTCCAGAGCTAGTTCCTGCCGGAACCCAGACAGCCTTTCGGCTCTACGAAACTCTTTTCGTGGGAGGGAGAGAAGAAGCCAGATAATGCATGGCATATGTATGAGAGCAAGGGATGAAGAGATGGTAGCCCCCATCTCCTCTATTTATAGGAAACCCAAGGGGTAGGGTGGTTTTACAAGAAAACCCAAAATGCACATGGATGAAGTCCTTCCACAAGGACCCAAGTGAGAAATCAAGGGACAAGTGGGGGCTCCAAGGAGGAGCCCCCATGTGGCTGGCCATCTCCTTGTAGGGGCCCCCCAAGGGGGCCTCATCCATCCATGTCACCCCCAAAAATATCTTGGGACAAATCCCAAAAATAATGGCTTTCCAAAAAATAACCATAAAGCTGATTTTCACTATTCACGACGACATTTTTCAGCGTCCGTTCGAACTGAAAATATTTATGTGGGCTTAGAACATTTCCAGTACCCAATAAAATAATTTTCAACGCGTTCTGGAACAATTCCCGTTTAGTGATTTTCATCTGCGAAAAGCATCTGAAGTGGTTCCGGCAGCTCCGGAACATTTCCGGTTTTTCTTCCAGAAAATTTCCAGAAGTTTCCAGAATGATTCTGGCACCCCCCAAGAATTATCAGGCATGTGCTAAAACCATTTTGACTTAATGGTATCCCCTGAAACAACTTTTCAGTTTCACCGAAACTCATCCGGTGTTCTCTCTGCGGAACTTTTCCGCTGTCCGAAACTTTTTCGGTGTCCGAAACTTTTTCTGTGATTTTCTCTCAGACTCCCTGTCTAGTATTCAGCAGATAGATGACCCTTAAGCGTGTGACCCTATAGGTTCGGTGAAGCATAGACATGACCTGGAACCCCTTCCGATCAATGATCAACATCGGAGCCGTGGACACCCATATTGACCCCTATACCCACACGAATGAATATTCGAGTGAACCTCCAGTTGCCGTGAGCTATTCCTGTTGTTTCGCGATATGTCACAAAACACTCGAGGTGAGATTTATTGCACCCCCGTGGATCAATAATTTGTCCACTATGCAAATTACCTCGTTACCGGTTTTGTTCTCTTTTCTCGTTTCCGTGTTTCGGTATCCCAGTGATCAAATCACAAGTTGTCTGGCCAGACGATGATGGATACCGTTTCACCGAGAGGGCCCGAGTATATCTCTCCATCGTCGGAGGAGCAAATCCCAATCTTGAGCTATCTCGTTACTTGCCATACTTTTCCGTGAACCCGTAAGCCGCCGTAATAGCCACCCAATTACGGGTGACGTTTAACAAACCCCAAAGTTCACGAAGCAAGTATGAAGGAACTCGATACTCTCATGGTCTAAGGAATTATGCAAACATTAACTTCTCTGTGTTATAAACCATTAACTTGTGACGAATGCATCTCATAGCATAACATCAATTTGGGTCGATTCAACACAAGTGTTCTACCAACAATTTGTGCCCTCAAAATTGCCGGCATAGACATGCCCATGATCAGGAAAACAGGATCATCATGCAATACTCGAGCCAGTCATAGAGGCTTGACCAGAAATACATTTTTCCATTTATTATCCCACACGTGCACATGAGTTTCCCTCCAAGCCTCGTTTTATTGTAGACTCGAGAATCATTGCAGTTATAGCATGGAACATAAACTTTCATTACAAACTAGGAGATACAAAATAACTGATATTACTGCCTCTAGGGCATAAACTTTCATTACAAACCGGGAGGGATGCGCGTCGCGGCGCCTTCACTACGCCGCCCGGGAGACATCAATGGAAGGCTGACCGGCACGGTAGCGCGGCAGCCTTGGCATTGATTTCTGCGGGAACCGAGGCGATGAGGACGACGAAGGCGGCGAGTCCCTGACTCGGCGGACCCACTCCATTTCGCGCCAAAATCGTTCCCCACGGCGCCCCCGGGCGCCCCAGCGCGCCGGGTTCGGCTTGTGTCCGCCGGCGTCAGTTTCGACCCTAACCGGCCTAAAATGGACTCTTGGAGCGCGACTGGGCCGTTTTTTGGGCGCCGGCGCCAAAAAAGGACCGTGGGGGGCCTGTTGGGGGTGTGGCTGGAGATGCTCTAAGTACGTGGTAGTTTCGAGTTTGAGTGCTGTGCACCTCCAGCCGGGCCTATAAAAGGACCCCAGGTCCTTCGGTTGTAATAAGGCCAATTCACTACTGATTCAAGCATCGAGTAGTAGGATAGCTAGCTTATGAAGTACTAGTCTGTATGTGTGTGTACACTTAATATAAGCAAGTTCAGCTTATCTAGTTCAGCTCGTGTCCACCATAGCTACTCTCTTTGATCTTGTTTCACTCCGGCAAAGCCAGCTAGTCTGCATTTTTCTGGGCTAACAGCAACTTCTCTCCCCTGTCGCCTGCACATCCAACGGCCGCATCCCAGCGCCGCCCCGTGAGAGGTCTCGAAGCTTCCGCCCCGTGAGAGGTCTCGAAGCTTCTTGTGCTTTGTTGTCAGCGAGGCTGCCTGCCCAAGATCACCCCTCCCCCAAATTGAAGTCCATGACGTATTAGATGATAGTATGTTACTGGGCTTCAGCCCAAGGCACTCCTTTGGCAACGGCATTCCGGCGAGATTCATGGGCATGGCAATTTTGATTTTGTATTGAGTCCAGGATTCGGTTTGAGGGCTCGAGCTTTTTTTGGGAAAAGAAGGGCAGGCAGCCAGGCACCCATGGTCGGACACAACAAAAAAATCTTTTCCGAGTTGGTGACGTACGCTAGTGGAGGACGGAGGCGAAGGAGGTTCGGGGTGGATGCGCCGCCATGGCGAGCTGGTACGCGGGGCCGACAGATCAAGGCCGCGATGAGCGACGCGGTCAGACTCCAAGAGCGGTGTGCGGGAGGGTTAACGTTAACCATGGCGGGGCAGATGCTTTCTTAGAGAGAGGCACGATGTAAAAGTAGAGCATAATTTGTTTTTATATACGTACGCCAGCTAGCTTAATTAGTTGGTTACCAAAGTAAGAATTGCGTACGAAGGTTGTGAGTTTGAGTCCAACACGCCCTTTTGCGTCGATCTCGTACTGTTTTTTTTTTCCTTTTTTCTTTCGAATCGGGACTGCAGTTTGATTCTTTTAAATCCGAGTCATCAATATTTATGATTAAGCTAAGATCAACGGATATAAATAGATGACGGAAGGATATAAATATTAGGTATAGATGTTGTTGTTCTGTGGACAGAGCATAAATGTTGTGCAGACAGAGCAAATCACATCGCACACGGACTAAACTATGGAACCCGTGGATGATGATTTCATCAATCGCTGATAATTGTATAGCAGCAAGCGCTTGCCCATAACACACATTACTTATTAGCAGGAATTGGCTATGTTATTATTGGTCTTTCCACGTAGTTCTGATTACTGTCATGGGTATGGGTATGCGCCATACCCCTCAGTATGGATCACATTGGATCAGGATTGGATAGCAAGAGTTGTCGGTAGCCGGCATTAGATAAAAGAAAAAGCAATATAAAAGCGAAGAAAAGAAATCGAAGGCCAATGTTGGGGCGGATTTTGAGTCGACCAGTTCGCTGAGGGCAAGATTGGAAAGAGTGGTAGATGATATCAGGTACTTTGTATGAAGCGAGGCGTGTGAAAAGAAATAGCAACGCGAAGAAGATGATTTTAATGATAAGGTATCTTTATCTCGAGACGAATCACGCGAGATTCTAGATGATGCAGAGAAAAGGGGAACCAATTGTATGGGCACAAGAGGAAAATGACTAGTTCTTTTTGCTTATGTGAACGAGAAGAGAACTGCGGAGGAGAATAGAGCTCAGCATAATAAGGTGAAGGAAAAATTATGATGGACTTTCAAATTGTAGTGACTACACTCAGATAGGCCACGTCGCCTCAATAGTTGAATCGTTTCTTTTGTTTTGGCTCATCACACCTTGATATGGTTTGCCGTTTTTGTTGTCTTGGCTCATCGCAAATAATTCATCTGAGTGAACTGTATATCGTCTATCGCACACACACCTTGATTTGGCTGACCGTTTTGGTTGTTTGGCTAATCGCAAATAGTTTGTATGAATCAATTGTATGCAACGTATCGCACACGCGACTCTGATCTGAATCGTGCTTGATGTCTCCGCCATGGCACACCGTTCGTTTTATTGGTGTTGTTTTTTACGGTACCTTTTGCGATTCATGCATCGCACACAGTTTGGTCGATTGATCTCATATATATGTATCACGTTAGCACCATCCTGCAGTAGCGCCGATGTGACTAGACGGGATGTCGGCGCAGACGGACACGACGTCTCGGGCGATACCGCTTTAATGTAGACGCAACGTCCAGAGAAACCAACTTCGGCTGCTACGCCGCATTGAAGTGAGCTGACCATCCGTTCGCATGGCCTGGCCGCGGCTATATATGTCGTGCTTCGGCGATGAAGATCCATACCTCCGGATCTCCTCCTCCTCTCCTAGTCCCTCCTCCTCTCGGAGTTCCTCCTCCGACTAGGACAAAGTCAAGGTTCCCCACGCCGACAGGCGACGTTAGGGTGAGTGGATCTTTGTCCGGCTCTTGGCGCCGCCACACCCGCTCTTCGGGGCCCTCAGACTCCATTGTTGTTGGCTCTTCCGGAAACGAGGAGATCATCATCTCCTTCCGCGATGACGTGGACCAGATGTCGCCACCACAGTAGCCGCACATCCTCGACAAGGCCTCCCTGACGGACGAGGAGTTCGTCTGTCGGATGGTGATCATGATAGAATGGTCTCTCCGGATGTGTGGTCTGACGCTGTCGTCACCCGGATGTGCATGCGTAATCACGTCCTCGTCTACCACTACTGACTGGCCACAAGGTCTTGCAAGCGTTTCGCCAGGTTTGTCAACAGCCCCCACTACAGCTTCGCTACGGCGAACACCACCAACGATGTGAAGGTGCTCAAGAATTCGGGCATCACGTGCCAGAATCTTGTCGATATCCAACGTCAATACATGTTCTAGGGCAAGAAGAAGCATGAGAAGGACTCACTGTTTCACCTCGCCGAGGCCATCATCGACGCCTACTATAAAGACATGAAGGATGCCCAACATGGACAAGCTTGCCAGGCACTCAGTCTGGATGGAGAAACTGGACGAACATCACGTCGTGTATGTGGCCAAGCATGCATAGACGAGCTACGAGATGTACAAGCGGATCTTTGACATGAGCAAGTGTCTCCTTCCCCAAAAAGGCAAGGGATCCAGCCGGAAGCAAAGCAATGGAAAGCGTCATCACAACAAGAAGTAGATGATTACATAATCGTTTCTCCTAGTTTAATATGCATGTAATTTTTTATATTGATGCGTGTGCAAATTTTGTGTATAGTCACTTATGTAATTAGATGTTTAATTTGGTTATGCAATCATGTTCTTATAATTATATATGTTGTTGTTCTATAGACAGAGCATAGATGTTGTACAGACAGAGAAAATCACATCGCACATGAACTAAACGACGGCACCTGTCGGTGATGATTTCATCAATCCCTGATAATTGTATAGCAGCAAGCGTTTTCCCATAACACACACGACTTATTAGCCGGAATTGCCTATGTTATTATTGGTCTTTCCATGTAATTCTGATTACTGACCTGTTTGTAGGGCTTCACACATATCTTGTTAAGTTGAATCGTTTCTACTGTTTTGGCTCATCACACCTTGACCTGGCTGGCCGGTTCTGTTGTCTTGGCTCATCGCAAAAAATTCATCCGAGTGAACTGTATGCCGTCTATCGCAAACACCTTGATTTGGCTGACCGTTTCTGTTGTTTAACTAATCGAAAATAGTTTGTATGGATCAATTGTATGAAACGTATCGCACACGCGACTCTAATTTGAATTGTACTTGATGTCTCCGCCATGGCACACCGCTCGTTTTATTGGTGTCGGTTTTGTTACGATACCGTTTGCGATCCATGCATCGTACACAGTTTGGTCGATTGGTCTCCTATATATGTATCACGTTAGCACCATCCTGTAGTAGCGCCGATCTGACTGGACGGGATGTCGGCGCAGACGGTGTTGGGTTCTACGGTAGGGTGCGTCGGCTGCAAATTAAAAATACCTACCTGCGGAACAACCAGGAATATCATGCTACGGTAGGGTGCCGTGCAGCGGAAGAAGAGTTGGGGCAGCGCGTCCGCGTGGTTCGTCTCCTCTTCGTCCGATCTCCCTCGTACAGCCGGTCGTCGGATCCCTCGTACAGGTTCGCCTCAGCGGCGCAGGTGCACCACCTTTAACGGTATCCGTGCGTGTAGTAGGGTGGTGGCTATTCGCAACACATGAAAACCCTAGTGAGGGCGCCGAAGCGATCAACCGCATGAGTGTGCCGCACCCCCACTTTATATAGGCGTCCGTCGCGGGCTCAACACTTGGGCCTCACACGGACCCTAAAGCCTAAAATCCCTTCGGCCTGGATCCGAGTCCGAGTAGGATCACTTCTGACTTGTGGAGTCAGACCGAGCCTCACAGGTTCCTTCCCTTAAGCGCGCGACCCCTTAGGTTCTCGTTCACTTGGTCGCGAGTTAGATCACATCCGACTTGGCTAGTCGGCAGCGGCCTCTAGCAAAGCGTGTTGAATCCAAGTGTTCGATGAAGCTGGTTAGGCGAACCTGTACATCACACATCTGTTCCCTTTGCCACACGATGTATGTTGTCGTGCTCAAGGCGAGTCTGTCATCCTTGTGCTAGCTCGACCTCTTTCTCCTTCAAGTGATGCCGACCACAAACAGGATTATCTCATAATCCTAATTGCATGGCTATGCTTATCTTGGTCGGATCACACGAGGGGGCCCAGAGTATATCTCTCCTGATCGGAGGGGCAAATCCCATCTTGCTCGACCGTGTCTCGCAGCATGGGTCTGGACAAGCCCGAAACCTACCTTTGTAAGTACCCAGTCACTTAGTAGCGTTTGGTTGGCCCAAAGCAAGTCTGTCACCATCCCGAATACTTGCGCCAGGTCAGTCTTAGGACATAGAACGTATGTTGTACTAGAGACTCACAGTTGACATATTGCTGCGTCTCATAGTTGGGTCTGTCCGACTCGGACCTTATCTCAACTCGGATACGACTACATCGAATCCAACCAGATCCTTCCGAGTCCATATTATCTGGTTAGCATCCAGTGCTCCATGGCTAGTGAGACCAAGCCATCGACCATGTCATATGCAAGTCGATTCGGCTGCGCGTCCACACAGCCCTTTCGACTAGGGACCTTTTAGGACAGTCATCATACAATGCATAGTCCCACAAAAAAGTTACGTACTTGTTGATACACATCATTGATAATGTCCAAGGACTATCTTTATTCATAAACACATAGGAAATATCATGATACATGATTTCCTCTAGGGCATATCTCCAACAGTATCCCACTTGCACTAGAGTCAATCAAATAGACATCGAATGCCCATAGCTCTAACGTGCCCCTCATGCTTGGGTTGTGGACGCGGCTTAGTCAATGGATCTGCAACATTTGCATCCGTGTGAATTTTGCATAACTCAACATCACCATTCTTTATGATCTTTCGTTTCAGGTGATATTTTCGATCTATGTGCCTGGTCTTGTGGTGATTCCTCGGCTCCTTGGCTTATGCGATGGCACCAGAATTATCACAATAAAGGTCCAACAGTTTTACCGAGGCTAGGAAAATACCAAGATCATCCAGAAAGTTCCGGATCGAAACACCTTCCTTTGCAGCTTCACAAGCCGCAACGTATTCGGCTTCTGTGGTAGAATCGGCCACCTTATCTTGCTTGGAACTCATCCAGCTCACTGCTCCTCCGTTCATGACGTAAATGAATCCGGACTGTGATCGACAATCATCTCTATCGGTTCGAAAACTAGTGTCGGCGTAACCCCTTACGACGAGCTCTTCCTCACCTCCATAATCTAGGAACATCTCTTTAGTCCTTTTCAGGTACTTCAAAATAGTCTTTACCACTGCCCAGTGACTCTCACCTGGGTTGGCCTGGTATCTACTTGTTAGGCTTATTGCAAAAGCAACATCAGGCCGTGTACATATCATGGCATACATGATGGATCCGATTGCCGAGGCATAATAAATCCGACTCATCCTGCTTCGCTCATCAGATGTCGAAGGACTTTGAGTCTCGCTTAGCCTTATACCATGTGAGACAGGCAACAACCCTTTCTTGGCCTCACTCATGTTGAACCATTTCAACACTTTATCTATGTACATGCTCTGGCTCAAGCCGAGCAGCCTCCTCGATCTATCTCTATAGATCTTGATGCCTAAAATGTAAACTGCCTCACCAAGGTCCTTCATTGAAAACTTGCCAGTCAATGATTCCTTGACCGAGTTCAACATCGAAACATCATTTCCGATTAGTAGTATGTCATCCACATACAAGATCAAAAACACTATTGAGCTCCCACTTAACTGCTTGTATAAACAAGCGTCCTCTTCACCTTTGATGAAACCGAGACCAGTGAAGACCTCATCAAAACAAGTGTTCCAACTCCGAGATGCTTGCCTCAGCCCATAAATGGATCTCTTGAGCTTGCATACCTTACTAGCGCTAGTTGGATCAACAAAACCCTCGGGCTGTATCATATACACGTCCTCGGTTAAATTTCCGTGAAGGAAAGCCGCTTTGACATCCACTTGCCATATCTCGTAATCGAAATATGCAGCTATAGCTAGTACGATCCTCACCGACTTCAGCATCGCTACCGGCGAGTAAGTCTCGTCGTAGTCAATTCCTTGAACTTATCCATAACCTTTAGCGACAAGTTGTGCTTTTGTGGATCTGAACATTTCCATCCACATCGGTTTTCTTCTTAAAGACCCATTTGCAGCCAATGGCCTTTACGCCAGGCGGCGGATCAACCAAGTCCCAGACTTCATTCTCATCCATGGACTTTAACTCGGATCTCATGGCCTCTAGCCATGCCTCGGAATCCGGGCTCACCATCGCTTCCGCATACATGGCCGGCTCGTCGCTTTCTAGCAACAATACATCACGCACTCTGCGCAATCTTTCCGACCTCTGTGGTTCTGGTGCCACTTCCACTATGGGTTCCCTGACTGACTCCGATATGATCTCATCACCCGCCGAGCCGTCCCCGAGTGGTCCTCGAATTTCTTCGAGTTGGACCGTCCTCCCACTGGCCTTCCGACTGAGAAACTCTTTCTCAAGGAAAACCCCATTCCGAGCAACAAACACTTTGTTCTGTTCCCGGTTGTAGAAGCTTTATCCCAAGGTTTCCCTCGGATATCCCATGAATATGCATTTATCCGACTTGGGTGTAAGCTTGTCTGATATAAGTCGCTTAACAAATGCTTCACAACCCCAAATCTTTAGAAAAGACAAACTGGGACTCTTCCCGGTCCACATCTCATGTGGTGTCTTCTCTATGGATTTTGATGTTACCCTTTTAAGTGTGAAAGCTACAGTTTCTAGAGCGTATCCCCAGAATGACAAGGGTAAATCCGATTTGCTCATCATTGACCAGACCATGTGCAACAATGTCCTATTCCTCTGTTCTGACACGCCGTTTCTCTGTGGCGTACCCGGAGGTGTGAGCTGAGGTACTATACCTTGGCTTTTCAGATGATCATCAAACTCCTGGCTCATATACTCACCTCCATGATCAGATCGTATCAGCTTTATAATCTTGTCGAGCTGATTCTCAACCTCGTTCTGAAACTCTTTGAACTTTTCAAAAGTTTCCGACCTGTGCCTCATCAAATATATATACCCATATATACTCAAGTCGTCGGTAAAAGTCACGAAGTACTGATAGCCAGCTCTGGCAGTTGTGCTCATTGGACCACACACATCACTGTCTATAAGCTCCAACAACTCAGACGCCCTCTCGCAACTCTTTGCAAAAGGAGACTTAGTCATCTTGCCGAGTGATACGTCTCCAATGTATCTATAATTTTTTATTGTTCCATGCTATTATATTATCTGTTTTGGATGTTTTATATGCATTAATATGCTATTTTATATTATTTTTGGGACTAACCTATTAACCTAGAGCCCAGTACCAGTTTCTGTTTTTTCCTTGTTTTTGAGCTTCGCAGAAAAGGAATACCAAACAGAGTCCAAACGGAATAAAACTTCATGATGATTTTTCTTTGACCAGAAGACACCCAGGAGACATGGAGTTGAAGTCAGAAGAGCAATGAGGCGGCGACAAGGGTGGAGGGCACGCCCCGCTACCTTGTGGGCCCCTCGGTGACCCCCTGACCTAGATCTTCCTCCTATATATTCACATATATTCTCAAACCACCAGAAGCATCCATGAAAACACTTTTCCACCGCCGCAACCTTCTGTTCCCGTGAGATCCCATCTTGGGGCCTTCTCCGACATCCTGCCGGAGGGGGATTCGATCACGGAAGGCATCTACATCAACTCTATAGCCCTTCCGATGAAGCATGAGTAGTTTACCTCAAACCTACGGGTCCATAGCTAGTAGCTAGATGGCTTCTTCTCTCTCTTTGATTCTCAATACAACGTTCTCCTTGATGTTCTTGGAGATCTATCCAATGTAATCTTCTTTTGTAGTGTGTTTTTCGAGATCCGATGAATTGTGGATTTATGATCAGCTTATCTATGAATATTATTTGAATCTTCTCTGAATTCTTTTATGCATGATTTGGTATCTTTGTATTTCTCTTCGAATTATTGGTGTGGTTTGGCCAACTAGATTGGTTTTTCTTGCAATGGGAGAGGTGCTTAGCTTTGGGTTCAATCTTGCGTGATTTCACCCAGTGACAAAGTAGGGGTAGCGAGACACGTATTGAATTGTTGCCATCGAGGATAAAAATATGGGGTTTACATCATATTGCATGAGTTTAATACTCTACATCATGTCATCTTACTTAAGGCATTACTCCGTTCTTTATGAACTTAATACTCTAGAAGCATGCTGGATAGCAGTCGATGTGTGGAGTAATAGTAGTAGATGCAGGCAGGAGTCGGTCTACTTGACACGGACGTGACGCCTATATTTCATAATCATAGCCTTGGATATCGTCATAACTTTGTGCTTTTCTATCAATTGCTCGACAGTAATTTGTTCACCCACCGTATTATTTGCCTTCATGAGAGAAGCCTCTAGTGAAACCTATGGCCCCCGGGTCTATTTTCCATCATATTACTTTCCGATCTACAATTTTGCAATCCTTTATTTTCAGATATATATACCAAAAAATCCAAAAACATTTTATCTTTTGTTTAGTTGTATTTATCTATCTCTATCAGATCTCACCTTTGCAAGTGACCGTGATGGGATTGACAACGCCTTTATCACGTTGGGTGCATGTGTTTGATTGTTTGTGCTGGTATTGGTGATTTGTGCGTTCTTCTCCTACTGATTGATACCTTGGTTCTTAACTGAGGGAAATACTCATCTCTACTTTGCTGCATCACCCTTTTCTCTTCAAGGGAAAATCCAACGCCAGCCCAAGAAGTAGCAGGAAGATTTTCTGGCGCCGTTGCCGGGGAGATCTACGCCAAGTCAAGACATACCAAGTACCCACCATAAAACTCTCATCTCTTGCATTACATTATTCGCCATTTGCCTCTTGTTTTCCTCACCCCCACTTCTAAAATGATTTTCGAAAGATTTGCCTTTTTATTCGCCCTTCTTTCGTTCGTCTTTTTCCTTTGCTTTTTGTTTGCTCGTGTGTTAGATTGCTTACTTTGTCACGATGACTCAAGAGAATACCAAATTGTGTGACTTCTCCAATACTAATAATAATGATTTTATTAGTACTCCGATTGCTCCTGCCACTAGTGCGGAATCTTATGAAATTAATGCCGCTTTGCTGAATCTTGTTATGAAAGATCAATTTTCCGGCCTTCCTAGTGAAGATGCCGCATCCCATCTGAATAGTTTCGTTGAGTTGTGTGATATGCAAAAGAAAAAAGATGCGGATAATGATATTGTTAAATTGAAGCTATTTCCGTTCTCACTATGAGATCTTGCTAAAACTTGGTATTCATCTTTGCCTAAAAATAGTATTGATTCATGGAACAAGTGTAAAGATGCTTTTATTTCCAAGTATTTTTCTCCCGCTAAGATCATCTCCCTTAGGAACGATATTATGAATTTTAAGCAACTTGATCATGAACATGTTGCACAATCTTGGGAGAGAATGAAATTGATGATACAAAATTGCCCTACTCATGGTTTAAATTTATGAATGATTATACAAAAAAATTATGCCGGATTGAATTTTGCTTCTAGAAATCTTTTAGATTCGGCCGCGGTTGGTACTTTTATGGAAATTACTTTAGGAGAAGCTACTAAACTCTTAGATAATATTATGGCTAATTATTCTCAATGGCATACCGAAAGATCTTCTTCTAGTAAAAAGGTGCATGCGATTGAAGAGATTAAAGTTTTGAGTGGAAAGATGGATGAACTTATGAAATTATTTGCTAGCAAGAGGGCTCCTATTGATCCTAATGATATGCCTTTGTCTACTTTGATTGAAAATAATAATGAATCTATGGATGTGAATTTTGTTGGTAGGAACAATTTTGGTAATAACGCGTATAGAGGCAATTTTAATCCTAGGCCGTTTCCTAGTAATTCCTCTAATAATTATGGTAATTCCTACAACAATTCTTATGGAAATTATAATAATATGCCCTCTGATTTTGAGAATAGTGTTAAAGAATTTATGATTTCGCAAAAGAGTTTCAATGCTTTGGTTGAAGCCAAATTGCTTAAGATTGATGATTTCGCTAGGAACGTGGATAGAATTTCTCTTGAGGTTGATTCTTTGAAAATTAGATCTATTCCACCCAAGCATGATATTAATGAGTCTCTTAAAGCTATGAGAATTTCCATTGATGAGTGTAAAAAAAGAACCGCTAAGATGCTTGCTAAGCGAGATTGGTTTGTAAAAACATGTTCTTCTAGTTTTTGTGAAAATAATGGTGAAGATCTTAAAGTGATTGATGTGACTCCTATTGAATCTTTGTTTTCCAATATAAATTTTGATAAAGCTGGGACTGGAGATGAGTCAACTTTAGTTAGAAGGCGTCCCAATGATTCCGAGTTTATAGATCTTGATGCAAAAATTGATAAAAGTGGGATTGGAGAGGTCAAAACTTTAAGTAGCAATGAACCCACTCTTTTGGATTTCAAGGATTTTAATTATGATAATTGTTCTTTGATAGATTGTATTTCCTTGTTGCTATCCATGTTGAATTCTCCTCATGCTTATAATCAAAATAAAGCTTTTACTAAACATATCGTTGATACTATGATGAAATCTTTTGAAGAAAAACTTGAATTGGAAGTTTCTATTCCTAGAAAACTTTATGATGTGTGGGAAACTACTATTAAGATTAAGATTAAAGATTATGAGTGCCATGCTTTGTGTGATTTGGGTGCTAGCATTTCCACGATTCCAAAAACTTTATGTGATGTGTTAGGTTTCCGTGAATTTGATGATTGTTCTTTAAATTTGCATCTTATGGATTACACTATTAAGAAACCTATGGGAAGGATTAATGATATTCTTATTGTTGCAAATAGGAATTATGTGCCCGTAGATTTCATTGTTCTTGATATATATTGCAATCCTACATGTCCTATTATTCTTGGTAGACCTTTCCTTAGAACGATTGGTGCAATTATTGATATGAAAGAAGGAAACATTAGATTTTAATTTCCGTTAAGGAAGGGCATGGAACACTTTCCTAGAAAGAAAATTAAGTTGCCATATGAATCTATTATGAGAGCTATGTGTTTTTATGCCTAGCTAAGGGCGTTAAACAATAGCGCTTGTTGGGAGGCTACCCAGTTTTATTTTTGTGTTTTTTGTTTTGCTACTATTCTTGAATAAAATACACATTATTACCTCTGTAGTAATTGTGTTTTGGTGTTTTAATTAGTGTTTGTGCCAAGTAAGACCTTTGGGATAGCTTACGGTGATAGTTGATTTGATCTTGCTGAAAAACAGAAACTTCTGCATCCAGTCACCGAATTGTTTTAATTCACTGGAGCGTAGAAAAACTCTGAATTTTTTACACAGGATTGATATACAAATTTCCTCTGTTGTCCAAATATTACATAATTTTTGGAGTTACAGAAGTATTACAACAATTCAGATCTTTGCAGACTGTTCTGTTTTTTGACAGATTCTGTTTTCTTTGTGTTCTTTGCTTTTTTTGATGAATCTATGGGTAGTATCGGGGGGTATAAACCATGGAGAAGTTGGAATACAGTAGATATTACACCAATATAAATAAAGAATGAGTTCACAACAGTACCAAAAGTGGTGATTTTATTTTCTTATACTAACGGATCTCACGAGTTTTCTGTTGAGTTTTGTGTTGTGAAGTTTTCATGTTTTGGGTAAAGATTTGATGGACTATGGAATAAGGAGTGGCAAGAGCCTAAGCTTGGGGATACCCAAGGCACCCCAAGGTAATATTCAAGGACAACTAAGAGCCTAAGCTTGGGGATGCCCCGGAAGGCATCCCCTCTTTTGTCTTCGTCTATCGGTAAATTTACTTGAGGCTATATTTTGATTCACCACATGATATGTGTTTTGCTTGGAGCGTCTTGTATGATATGAGTCTTTGCTTTTTAGTTTGCCACAATCATCCTTGCTGTATACACCTTTTGAGAGGGACACGCATGAAACATGATTTATTAGAATACTCCATGTGCTTCACTTATATCTTTTGAGCTAGGCAATTTTGCTCTAGTGCTTCACTTATATCTTTTTAGAGCACGGCGGTGGTTTTATTTTATAGAAATTATTGAACTCTCATGCTTCACTTATATTATTTTGAGAGTCCTTTTAAACATCATGGTAATTTGCTTTGGTTATGAATTTAGTCCTAATATGATAGACATCCAAGAGGGATATAATAAAAACTTTCATATAAAGTGCATTGAATACTATGAGAAGTTTGATTCCTTATGATTGTTTTGAGATATGAGGATGGTGATATTAGAGTCATGCTAGTGAGTAATTGTGGATTGCAGAAATACTTGTGTTAAAGTTTGTGATTCCCGTAGCATGCACGTATGGTGAACCGTTATGTAACTAAGTTGGAGCATGATTTATTTATTGATTGTCTTCCTTATGAGTGGCGGTCGGGGACGAGCTATGGTCTTTTCCTACCAATCTATCCCCCTAGGAGCATGCACGTAGTACTTTGTTTTGATGACGAATAGATTTTTGCAATAAGTATGTGAGTTCTTTATGACTAATGTTGAGTCCATGGATTATACGCACTCTCATCCTTCCACCTTTGCTAGCCTCTCTAGTACCGCGCAACTTTCGCCGGTACCATACACCCACCATATACCCTTCCTCAAAACAGCCACCATACCTACCTATTATGGCATTTCCATAGCCATTCCGAGATATATTGCCATGCAACTTTCCACCGTTCCGTTTATTATGACACGCTTCATCATTGTTATATTGCTTTGCATTATCATGTAGTTGACATAGTATTTGTGGCAAAGCCACCGTTCATAATTTTTTATACATGTCACTCTTGAGTCATTGCACATCTCCATCGTCACCGGCGCCCCAGCATGATCTCCATCATACCATCATTGTCGTCTCGCCAACTTATTGCTTCTATGACTATTGCTACCGCTTAGTGATAAAGTAAAGCAATTACATGGCGATTGCATTGCATACAATAAAGCGACAACCATATGGCTCCTGCCGGTTGCCGATAACTCTGTTACAAAACATGATCATCTCATACAATAAATTATATCACATCATGTCTTGACCATATCACATCACAGCAAGCCCTGCAAAAACAAGTTAGACGTCCTCTACTTTGTTGTTGCAAGTTTTACGTGGCTGCTACGGGCTGAGCAAGAACCGTTCTTACCTACGCATCAAAACCACAACGATTTTTCGTCAAGTGTGCTGTTTTAACCTTCAACAAGGACCGGGCGTAGTCACACTCGATTCAACTAAAGTTGGAGAAACTGACACCCACTAGCCACCTGTGTGCGAAGCACGTCGGTAGAACCAGTCTCGCGTAAGCGTACGGGTAATATCGGTCTGAGCCGCTTCATCCAACAATACCGCCGAATCAAAGTATGACTTGCTGGTAAGCAGTATGACTATTATTGCCCACAACTCTTTGTGTTCTACTCGTGCATATAACATCTACGCATAGACCTGGC
This sequence comes from Thinopyrum elongatum, assembly GCA_011799875.1. NCBI lineage: Eukaryota > Viridiplantae > Streptophyta > Magnoliopsida > Poales > Poaceae > Thinopyrum > Thinopyrum elongatum. Next base: position 36,958,963 of record CM022301.1, read on the forward strand.
TCGGATGCCACTGTTGGGGAATGTAGAATTTCAAAAATTTCCTACGATCACGCAAGATCTATCTAGGAGAAGCATAGCAACGAGCGGGGAGAGTGTGTCCACGTACCCTCGTAGACCAAAAGCGGAAGCGTTTAGTAACGCGGTTGATGTAGTCGAACGTCTTCGCGATCCAACCGATTCAAGTACCGAACGTACGGCACCTCCGCGATCTGCACATGTTTAGCTCGGTGACGTCCCTCGAACTCTTGATCCAGTTGAGGCCAAAGGAGAGTTTCGTCAGCACGACGGCGTGGTGACGGTGATGATGAAGTGATTCCGGCAGGGCTTCGCCTAAGCTCTCTGAAAATATGACCGAGGTGGAAATCTGTGGAGGGGGGCACCGCACACGGCTAAAAACAATCAACTTGTGTGTCCTAGGGTGCCCCCCTGCCCCCGTATATAAAGGAGCAAGGGGGAGGCCGGCCGGCCCTCCTAGGGCGAGCCCCACCAGGGGAGTCCTACTAGGACTACTTGTCCTAGTAGGATTCCACCAAGAGGGAGAGAGGGGGAAGGAAGGAGAGAGAGAGGGAGAAGGAAAGGGGGGCGCCGCCCCCCTCCCCCTTCCCTAGTCTAATTCGGACCCAAGGGTGAGGGGGCGCGCGGCCTGCCCTGGCCGCCCCTCTCTCCCTCCACTAAGGCCCATGAGGCCCATTAGTTCCCCCGAGGGGTTCTGGTAACCCCTCCGGCACTTCGGTTTTATCCGAAACTTCACCGGAACATTTCCGATGTCCGAATATAGTCATCCAATATATCAATCTTTATGTCTCGACCATTTCGAGACTCCTCGTCATGTCCATGATCTCATCCGGGACTCCGAACTACCTTCGGTACATCGAAACACATAAACTCATAATACCGATCGTCATCGAACGTTAAGCGTGCGGACCCTACGGGTTCGAGAACTATGTAGACATGACCGAGACTCATCTCTGGTCAATAACCAATAGCGGAACCTGGATGCTCACATTGGCTCCCACATATTCTACGAAGATCTTTATCGGTCAAACCGCAAAACAACATACGTTGTTCCCTTTGTCATCGGTATGTTACTTGCCCGAGATTCAATCGTCGGTATCATCATACCTAGTTCAATCTCGTTACTGGCAAGTCTCTTTACTCATTCCGTAATGCATCATCCCATAACTAAGTCATTAGTCACATTGCTTGCAAGGCTTCATATGATGTGCATTACCGAGAGGGCCCAGAGATACCTCTCCGACAATCGGAGTGACAAATCCTAATCTCGATCTATGCCAACTCAACAAACACCATCGGAGACACCTGTAGAGCATCTTTATAATCACCTAGTTACGTTGTGACGCTTGATAGCACACAAGGTGTTCCTCCGGTATTCGGGAGTTGCATAATCTCATAGTCAGAGGAACATGTATAAGTCATGAAGAAAGCAATAGCAACAAACTAAACGATCATCATGCTAAGCTAATGGACGGGTCTAGTCAATCACATCATTCTCTAATGATGTGATCCCGTTCATCAAATGACAACTCATGTCTATGGCTAGGAAACTTAACCATCTTTGATTAACGAGCTAGTCAAGTAGAGGCATACTAGTGACACTTTGTTTGTCTATGTATTCACACATGTATTAAGTTTCCGGTTAATACAATTCTAGCATGAACAATAAACATTTATCATGATATAAGGAAATATAAATAACAACTTTATTATTGCCTCTAGGGCATATTTCCTTCAGAAAGAAGGAAACATTAGATTTCAAATTCCGTTAAGGAAGGGCATGGAACACTTTCCTAGAAAGAAAATTAAGTTGCCATATGAATCTATTATGAGAGCTACTTATGGATTGCATACCAAAGATGACAATACCTAGATCTATGTGTTTTTATGCCTAGCTAAGGGCGTTAAACAATAGCGCTTGTTGGGAGGCAACCCAGTTTTATTTTTGTGTTTTTTGTTTTGCTAGTGTTCTTGAATAAAATAACCATTATTACCTCTTTAGTAATTGTGTTTTGGTGTTTTAATTAGTGTTTGTGCCAAGTAAGACCTTTGGGATGGCTTACGGTGATAGTTGATTTGATCTTGCTGAAAAACAGAAACTTCTGCGTCCAGTCACAGAATTGTTTAAATTCAGTGGAGTGAGGAAAAACCCTGAATTTTTTACACAGGATTTACATATAAATTGCCTCTGTTTTCCTAATTTTACATAAATTTTGGAGTTACATAAGTATTAGAACAATTCAGATCTTTGCAGACTGTTCTGTTTTTGACATATTCTATTTTCTTTGTGTTGTTTGCTTATTTTGATGAATCTATGGGTAGTATCGGGTGGTATGAACCATGGAGAAGTTGGAATACAGTAGATATTATACCAATATAAATAAATAATGAGTTCACAACAGTACCAAAAGTGGTGATTTTATTTTCTTATACTAACGGATCTCACGAGTTTTCTGTTGAGTTTTGTGTTGTGAAGTTTTCAAGTTTTGGCTAAAGATTTGATGGACTATGGAATAAGGAGTGGCAAGAGCCTAAGCTTGGGGATGCCCAAGGCACCCCAAGGTAATATTCAAGGACAACTAAGAGCCTAAGCTTGGGGATGCCCCGGAAGGCATCCCCTCTTTTGTCTTCCTCTATCGGTAAATTTACTTGAGGCTATATTTTTATTCACCACATGATATGTGTTTTGCTTGGAGCGTCTTGTATGATATGAGTCTTTGCTTTTTAGTTTGCCACAATCATCCTTGCTGTATACACCTTTTGAGAGGGACACGCATGAAACGTGATTTATTAGAATACTCCATGTGCTTCACTTATATCTTTTGAGCTAGGCAATTTTGCTCTAGTGCTTCACTTATATCTTTTTAGAGCACGGCGGTGGTTTTATTTTATAGAAATTATTGAACTCTCATGCTTCACTTATATTATTTTGAGAGTCCTTTTAAACAGCATGGTAATTTGCTTTGGTTATGAATTTAGTCCTAATATGATAGACATCCAAGAGGGATATAATAAAAACTTTCATATAAAGTGCATTGAATACTATGAGAAGTTTGATTCCTTATGATTGTTTTGAGATATGAGGATGGTGATATTAGATTCATGCTAGTGAGTAATTGTGGATTGTAGAAATACTTGTGTTAAAGTTTGTGATTCCCGTAGCATGCACGTATGGTGAACCGTTATGTAACGAAGTTGGAGCATGATTTATTTATTGATTGTCTTCCTTATGAGTGGCGGTCGAGGACGAGCGATGGTCTTTTCCTACCAATCTATCCCCCTAGGAGCATGCGCGTAGTACTTTGTTTCGAAGATGAATAGATTTTTGCAATAAGTATGTGAGTTTTTATGACTAATGTTGAGTCCATGGATTATACGCACTCTCACCCTTCCACCTTTGCTAGCCTCTCTAGTACCACGCAACTTTCGCCGGTACCATAAACCCACCATATACCCTTCCTCAAAACAGCCACCATACCTACCTATTATGGCATTTCCATAGCCATTCCGAGATATATTGCCATGTAACTTTCCACCGTTCCGTTTATTATGAAACGCTTCATCATTGTCATATTGCTTTGCATGATCATGTAGTTGACATAGTATTTATGGCAAAGCCACCGTTCATAATTTTTTATACATGTCACTCTTGAGTCATTGCACATCCCGGTACACTGCCGGAGGCATTCATATAGAGTCATATTTTGTTCTAAGTATCGAGTTGTAATTCTTGAGTTGTAAGTAAATAAAAGTGTGATGATCTTCATTATTAGAGCATTGTCCCATGTGAGGAAAAAAATAAAAGAGGCCAAAGAAGCCAATACAAAAAAAAGAGGCCAAAGAAGCCAGACAAAAAAAATGAGAGAAAAGAGAGAAGGGGCAATGTTACTATCCTTTTTCCACACTTGTGCTTCAAATTAGCACCATGATCTTCATGATAGAGAGTCTCCTATTTTGTCACTTTCATATACTAGTGGGAATTTTTCATTATAGAACTTGGCTTGTATATTCCAACGATGGGCTTCCTCAAATTGCCCTAGGTCTTCATGAGCAAGCAAGTTGGATGCACACCCACTTAGTTTCTTTTCGAGCTTTCATACACTTATAGCTCTAGTGCATCCGTTGCATGCCAATCCCTACTCACTCACATTGATATCTATTGATGGGTATCTCCATAGCCCATTGATACGGCTAGTTGATGTGAGACTATCTCCTTCTTTTTGTCTTCTCCCCAACCACCATATTCTATTCCACCTATAGTGCTATGTCCATGGCTCACGCTCATGCATTGCGTTAAAGTTGAAAAGGTTTGAGAACACCAAAAGTATGAAACAATTGCTTGGCTTGTCATCGGAGTTGTGCATGATTTGAATATTTTGTGTGATGAAGATGGAGCATAGCCAGACTATATGATTTTGTAGGGATAACTTTCTTTGGCCATGTTATTTTGAGAAGACATGATTGCTTTATTAGTATGCTTAAAGTATTATCGTTTTTATGTCAATATTAAACTTTTGTTTTGAATCTTATGGATCTGAACATTCATGCCACAATAAAGAAAATTACATGGATAAATATCTTAGGTAGCATTCCACATAAAAAATTCTGTTTTTATCATTTACCTACTCGAGGATGAGCAGGAATTAAGCTTGGGGATGCTTGATACGTCTCCAACGTATCTATAGTTTTTGATTGTTCCATGCGATTATATTATCTGTTTTGGATGTTTTATATGCATTAATATGCTATTTTATATTATTTTTGGGACTAACCTATTAACCTAGAGCCTAGTGCTAGTTTCTATTTTTTCCTTGTTTTTGAGCTTCGCAGAAAAGGAATACCAAACGGAGTCCAAACGGAATAAAACTTCACGATGATTTTTCTTGGACCAGAAGACACCCAGGAGACTTGGAGTTGAAGTCAGAAGAGCCACGAGGCGGCGACAAGGGTGGAGGGCGCGCCCCCTACCTTGTGGGCCCCTTGGTGACCCCCTGACCTAGATCTTCCTCCTATGTATTCACATATATTCCCAAACCACCAGAAGCATCGATGAAAACACTTTTCCACCGCCGCAACCTTCTGTTCCCGTGAGATCCCATCTTGGGGCCTTTTCCGGCATCCTGCCGGAGGGGGATTTGATCACGGAGGGCATCTACATCAACTCTATTGCCCTTCCGATGAAGCGTGAGTAGTTTACCTCAGACCTACGGGTCCATACCTAGTAGCTAGATGGCTTCTTCTCTCTCTTTGATTCTCAATACAATGTTCTCCTTGATGTTCTTCGAAATCTATCCGATGTAATCTTCTTTTGCGGTGTGTTTGTCGAGATCCGATGAATTGTGGATTTATGATCAGCTTATCTATGAATATTATTTGAATCTTCTCTGAATTCTTTTATGCATGATTTGGTATATTTGTATTTCTCTTTGAATTATCGGTTTGGTTTGGCCAACTAGATTGGTTTTTCTTGCAATGGGAGAGGTGCTTAGCTTTGGGTTCAATCTTGCGTGATTTCACCCAGTGACAAAGTAAGGGTAGCGAGACACATATTGAATTGTTGCCATCGAGGATAAAAAGATGGGGTTTACATCATATTGCATGAGTTTATTCCTCTACATCATGTCATCTTACTTAAGCCGTTACTCCGTTCTTTATGAACTTAATACTCTAGATGCATGCTGGATAGCGGTTGATGTGTGGAGTAATAGTAGTAGATGCAGGCAGGAGTCGGTCTACTTGACACGGACGTGATGCCTATATTTCATAATCATTGCGGTTGATGTGTGGAGTAATAGTAGTAGATGCAGGCAGGAGTCGGTCTACTTGACACGGACGTGATGCCTATATTTCATAATCATTGCCTTGGATATCATCATAACTTTGTGCTTTTCTATCAATTGCTCGATAGTAATTAGTTCACCCACCATATTATTTGCCTTCATGAGAGAAGCCTCTAGTGAAACCTATGGCCCCCGGGTCCATTTTCCATCATATTACTTTCCGATCTACAATTTTGCAATCTTTTATTTTCAAATCTATATACCAAAAAACAAAAACAAAAAATATCTTTTGTTTAGTTTTATTTATCTATCTCTATCATATCTCACCTTTGCAACTGACCGTGAAGGGATTGACAACCCATTTATCGTGTTGGGTGCAAGTGTTTGATTGTTTGTGCAGGTATTGGTGATTTGTGCATTCTTCTCCTACTGGATTGATACCTTGGTTCTTAACTGAGGGAAATAGTTATCTCTACTTTGCTGCATCACCCTTTCCTCTTCAAGGGAAAATCCAACGCAAGCTCAAAAAGTAGCACCGAGCAAGCATGATTCGCATGTCTCGACCGACTCAAAGTCGGACGAAGTTAGGAGCCCATTATCATCGAGCTTCTTCATGCATTTCAGACTAATGTGTCCAAGCCGGCAATGCCAGAAGTATGTCGGATTTATCTCATTAGGCTTATGCCTCTTGACATTCACGTTATAGACCGGTTCCTGTTCCAGATTCAATATAAAAAGCCCATCAACAATGGGTGCATAGCCATGGAACATTCCATTCAAATAAAATGAACAACCATTGTCCTTTAAATTGAATTCATAACCCTGACTCATCAAACATGAGGCAGAAATAATGTTCTGACTAAGTGCAGGAATGTAATAACACTTATTCAATTCCAAAATATTTTATGTCAGGGAAAGAATTCTAAAACCACAAAAGTATCTTGGGGCTGGTTAGGACAGTGCTCATATTGTTTGAAACTTTACTATATTTTATACTCTTAATCTAATGCGAGCTACCGATGGGTGTGCTGTTGATCATGCGAGAGAACTAACCCACGATAGAGAGCTATTGTTAGCAGTGTGCAGGGGTTTAGGAGCTTCTCTGGGGAAGGGATGGACATTGACAACATTGACTTCAACGGCCGCGCTGTATCCTACGCACCATGGCCGCCCGGATGGCCAGGCACCGTATGCAGGCGACTGCCGCGCTAGGTATCCTTGACCGCTGCTGCTGTTTTTCTAAAGATATGCTTATTCCATTTGCACCAACCTTGTTGTTTAGTTACATGAACGTCTCTGTTTCTTCTACTACAATGACAGGATAAGAGTACCTTATCCCTTTCAGCTGGGTGCTCCAACTTTTGATGCTGGTAAAGCTTTTGCAACGATGGTTGCATCATCCCCGTTGGAGGTTTAATTAAACTGAAGTAAATATGCCAGATTCTTTTGTCAAATAAAAACATGACTGTCTATTTTGCTTGTCAGGACCAAGATCTCTAGCAATAAATGAAATTTTCAGAGTAGTTTTTGTTGCCTTTGTGTAACCCTGATAGCAGCTTTTTGGAAGGTTCAGATGTGTGGCAAAGGATTTCAATTTTCCTATTTACACAAAGGAAACTCGAGGAAGGTTCAGATTTCTCATGCTCGGTTCTGTGCTCTGAGGGTTACATAGACAAAAATGCCTCCTATTTACACAAAGGAAACCCGAGGAAGGTTCAGATTTCTCATGACTGCTTCTTGGGTATTTCATGCCTGTATCATCTATTAGGAAAATATAGTTTGTTTTATAGCTGATGATGCTTGATGCTTTTTATCGATAAGTAAATGCTCAGTTTTAGCTCATACACTACATGGCAAAAGCTAATTCTGATGGGTCTGATGCAAATAATTTTCATCTTCTGACATGCCTTGAGTTGAGTAGTTAATCCTTTTATAAGAATCTATTTAGCTTTGTATTGTTGCAGTTTCATTATATATCCATTTACCAATGCATCTAAAGATTCAACAGTGTAGAAACCACCATCAGTCTTGGGATTGCAAATTGTTTCTTCATTCCTTAGGTGTGAAGGAGCCGAGGTCGTATGTTCTCGAGGCATCAATACACTTCACTTTCCTTTTCCTTTTCCCTATTTCTGTTCTTGCATTTATTTCTTCTTCTCGTACCTCTCTGTCCGCTACTTTAATATGGTTCTGATTGGTGCCCTGCATCTCCCGAGATGTATGGATTTTGGTCGAGGCAGTCATCACATAAATAAAACTAACATCTTCTCAATTTTTGAATGGATTTGTTAAATTGCCTTTCTCTTGTTGGATCACATACCTGATTTGTTTTTTGTCCTTGAATCAAATACCATGACATGAGCTTGAAGATTTCAAAGATACAGAAGGTCGACAGAAAGAGGATACACTGATTTCAGTTGGGGTCACTTAAGAGTTGAGTCTCTCCCTAACAGGTAACTCAACTTTCATATTCATTGCAGAAGCAGAAACAACGAGATACATGACCTGAATACTTGCATTGTGACATGTTTTTGCCCGTGCCTCAAACTGGAATGATGTCCATGTTGTTGACCTCTACAAGTTACCCACACTTCAAATAACCCAATAGCTGGAACCCCAACAATTTGGGTAATATATGACAAAAGTTTAAACTGCTTGGGTCATGTTGGTCAATAGAGTAATTCGCATGCTGGTTTTGTTTTGAGATGATGTAAACTTGATGTATAGAGTATTAACATAGATCCTTTTTCTTTCAACATTTATCTTTATTGCATATACTTGAAGTAATATATTTATGTCTAAGTGTACATGGTGAGTTCTTTCCTCTTGCGCGAAAGTCTTCCATTATTGGCCTACTGATTTCTCTATGCTTTATTAATGTCTCTGTTCTTGTTTTATCCTTTTTTTCCTATACTATTTTGCAGGGGGTTCTACTTTCCCACTTGAGGAAAGTGTGGATGTATATTGATTGTGGTTGTTCGGACTTTCCATTCCTTTATCCTTTGTCCTTTTAATCAAGAACAATGTTTAGAGCTTACGTGGTTGTCGAAATTTAGTTCTGTAAGAGAAATATTGATTTCATGCTTGGACGCGTGTGATTTGATCTACTACCAAGTCAATCTTGGTCCATATTGTCGGAGTTTTCTTATTAAGTTTTTTTTGTTGCTATTAGTATTCCATTTATGCAGAGGCCGGGTGTAATGTTTAAACCTTTAAAGTAATAAAGCGCCCTTCATCGAAAAACAATAGTATTTTCATTTAAACTCGAAGTTAATGTGAAGAAGGGACTGTGTTGAAATGTATGAGTTTGTTTTCCTATTTTCTTTGGAAGAATGAGACTACCAGGAAAAGTATCAAGTTTGTAGCTGCTCATCGTCTCATCCTTAAAAAAAAGGTTGTAGCTGCTCACGTAATATTCACACATCATCGGTGGCATGTCAGTGGCCGGCGGAAGGAAGCTTCTGTTTGACACATCTCATTTTTCTAGCAACTACAAGAAATCATTGAAGCAGTAGGAAGTAGGAACTCAGTCCAGAAGATTATCTGATGACCTGATATGCTACCTGGTGCCTTTTAGTACGTAACAAATGTAACTTTTTCTCCAACAAAAATAATAATGAGAGGAAAAAAAATAAAGAAACATCTTGAGTACCATGCCCAGATACATATTTTGTTCCATTAGAAAATACAACTATATTTTGTTACATTCAGGTCATGTTATATCCTGCATGTGTGTTACAGGTGTTTCTCTCTACTTTGTGCTCCAGATTTGTTTTCCCTACAATATGGCAAATTAATGTATATTCTTCTGAAGTCAGAGTACATTGTTTAATCTGGGGTTTACTCCGGTGCCAAGTGTACCATATTGCTAGATTTAACTTTAATCTACGCGAGTTGCTCTGTAGCTATTTCAGCATAAATGGTCCATCATACTAGGATTTAATTAGTGATCTAACTTCTGTTGCTTCTTGGTGAAGATGAAATATATTGCGTTTTCATGGAAGCAGGAGCCGAGTAGTTGTGGAGCGGGTCGTGGGAGAGACAGTTGGTGAGCGCGGGCTGGACGGGAAGGTGATGCCTGCGATGGCGACCAAGCCGGCGGGCAGGGCAGGGGCGACCGTGGCCATCATGTTGTTTTCGAGGGAGAGCGCAGCAACCGCGATCACGCAGCTGAAGAAGTCGAAGCCCGGGGCGAAGTTGGCCATCCACTAGTTGAAAACAGGGCTTTGGTCACAGGGCAATATTCACATTAGTCCCGGGTCAGTCACAAACCGAGACTAATGTGAGCATTGGTCCCGGTTCGTGCGGCTAAGGCATTAGTCCCGGTTCACCTGAGCCCTTTAGTCCCGGTTTGAGACACGAACCGGGACTAAAGGGTGCGATGCCCTTTAGTCCCGGTTCGTGTCTCAAACCGGGACTAAAGATTAGACCTTTAGTCCCGGTTTGAGACACGAACCGGGACTAAAGGGTGCCATGCCCTTTAGTCCCGGTTAGTGTCTCAAACCGGGACTAAAGGGTGCCATGCCCTTTAGTCCCGGTTAGTGTCTCAAACCGGTACTGAAGGTCCCATTTTCAAATTCTAACCCCCCCCCATGGATCGCCTTTTCAGTTTTGTAAAAAGCAAAAGAAAATGATAAAAACTTCAAAAATTAAAATCCTTCGAGATGTAGTTATGTTACTACATCTACTAGTTAGGAAAATTTAAAAACTTAAATTTGGACATGTTTTGCAAAAAGTGTAGGGAAAATGTAAAACAGCTATAACTTTTGCATACGATGTTAGAAAAAAACGTATAATATATCAAAATGTTCAGCACGAAAATCCGCATCCGATTTTGACCGCCTACGGCCTGTTTGCAAATTTTTAGAATCCTCAAATTCTAAAAGGAAAAAAAGTTATGCTCAAATTTCAGTTTTTTTTTAATTTTCATTAAATCTGGTCAAACTATGGTCAAACTACTTATTCAAGAAGTATTAGTGTTACTAAATAATTATTCAAGAATATTAGTGTAACTAAATAATTATTTCAGTTTTTTTGAATTTTGGTCAAATCTGGTCAAACTGTGGTCAAACAATGATCAAACTACTATTCAAGAAATATTAGTGTTACTAAATAATTATTGTTTTTGAGAACAATAGTTTCAAACTCAAACAGTGAAATTTGTGACTTCATGCCCAAGCTAAACTCCTGAGGGTTAATAGGATTGACATCTTACTATTGTCAGGAAAACAACAAGTGCAGACTTGGAAACGAGGGAGAATAGAACCCGGAAGTTAAGCGTGCTCAGGCTGGGGTAGTGATAGGATGGGTGACCGTCTGGGAAGTTAGATGATTTGGAATGATGAGGGGTGATTAGAGATTAGAGGTTAAATTGAGCAGTGATGAGGGGTGATTAGAGATTAGAGGTTAAAATAATTCAGAAATTTGAAAATCGAGAAAAAATTCAAAAAAAAATCATAAAATTTTCTTTAGTCCCGGTTGGTGTTACCAACCGGGACTAAAGGTGGAGCTCTAGGCAGCGGCCACGTGGACGGCCTTTATTCCCGGTTCGTGTAAGAACCGGGATTAAAGGGGGAGGCTTTAGTCCCGACCCTTTAGTCCCGGTTCCAGAACCGGGACTAAAGGCCCTTATGAACCGGGACAAAAGGCCCTTTTTCTACTAGTGATCGTGGCCAGCGTGAAAGCTGACAGACCTAAATACCGGTGATAGGTTCGTCGCTGTCGCACCGTCTTTGAACTTGGTGGAGACGCAGAAGGAGAGCCGTGGCGCCTTGAAGACCTCGACGCCTGCTGCCATGACCACGACCATGACGATTGAGTTGGTAATAAAGATACTAATTGTATACAAATCCCCCACCTTTGAAAACATTAGATTATCCAACTTATTATTGAAAATCTTGATTCAAGATAAATGGAACATTTCCTATATACAATGAGCTTATTATTGAAGGTTGCATCGATTATGCTATTATTGCTGAAATAAGAGGCTTATGAATTTGTCAATCTTTGCGTACCTTGTAATAGTGATTGTCAATCTTTGTGTACCTTGTAATACTGACTGTCAATCTTTGTGTACCATGTAATAGTGATACGTGGATGCATGAAGTTGAGTGATACTCCCTCTGTAAAGAAATATAAGAGTGTTTAGATATTTCTTTACAGTGAGAGTACTAATACTATTTATAAATGGATGATATATATCCAGTTATAAGTTCTCGGGTGGCGAACGATTTGGCTGCTTAAGGAGATAGGAAGATTGCTGAGAAGGAAAAAAAGTGGAAGAGAATTTATATTTGTCGTTGCATGATGAAAACTGGATGTAACCATGCTTAACCCGTATTTTTAAATTAGAAGAATAATTTGATCAATGTGTCCATATTTTTATTATTCCGTGGCAACGCATGGGTATTCGGCTTTTGCCCGTAGCAACGCACGGGCATTCTACTAGTATCAATAGAACCTGTGGTAACCAACTGAGCTGACTTCTATTTGTGATTAATCCCACCTTGAAAGTTTATATTGAATCGCAGCGATTTATATATGTTCCCTACTTGCGTGCAGTATCAACATGCCTCCTTGGGACTCAAAGAACACAGAGAACAGAGACTGGAGTCCCCTTGATGATTAAAGTAAAGGGAGGGATCGTGGGCTGGATTTCTGTGTCCTTAAAAGGAAGCGTGATTTGTGGGCTGCTAATGTGATCCATAATTAACAGTTGCACAATTAAGGAACGATCCTGGAAGGGAAGGAGAATAAATTTATGCTTTTGGCCATGTTATAAATTTTTAATGAGGTACAAATTTTTTGGGGCAGTGTGAATGTCAAGTTAACAACTTTTGATTTGTAGCCAATGGGAACCGACGCCCTGCATGTTTTTTACGACTTCATGAAAATCCAAGAAAATATTTGTAAAATGGTGTGTCAAATTGTGATCAAACTGTTCTCCATGAGCCCATGAACGCTAATGGACCAATAACCAACTAGGCCATAAACACTTTGTGATTGTTTAATGGGTTACATCCAATATTATGCATGCTCATTTGATCTAAGTTTTTTTTAACAACTTTAATATTCTTTTTTTTGTCGCGAATGAACCGATGAGCCGGCGGTCCAACCGGTGAGTCCCTCGTTCGGTTTTAAAAACTATTGTTAGATGGCCATGGCGGAAGAACACGCTATAGTTCGTTGCCAGAAACATGCCCAAGTTCATGTTAGAGATAAAGAAGGTGGACGGTGGCGACAGTGAAGTGTATGCAGTTTATGTTAACTCAAGTAATTGATGACCTCCCGGCTTAACTTAATTTGCATTAATAATTCTTATTATGTTCGCTGAGAAGGAAATGCAGCGCCTGATTTGTTAAGACCTGATTGGTGTTGAAGCACGTGAAGATGTATGTGACGGTTACAACACACGAGGAACTACAAGCCGGTGTAGGGAGAGGCTTGTGAAATCGGCTTGGTAGAATGAGATAACCAACCTCACCGCCTAGGGATTGATCACATTTGTTGTAATAGGTGGGAAAGTGACCACCATCATGATGACATAGGAGAAATGGCAACAAAGATGACTTGCAAGGGTTGTGCATGAGTTTGTTTCTCCCGTTGCAACGCACTAGCATTTGTGCTAGTACAAATAAAACCGTGAGCTTGGCGTGGGAATTTCTGCCCAATTGTATATGTTTTCAATTAATAAAACTGCATAATTTGTTTTAAAGCAAAAACAAACAAATGACATGCACAAAAGTTTTTCCTTTGCATATTTTTCCCTATTTTTGTGAGTTTTTTCTGTTTAGTTTTAAGAATAAAACTTTTTAAATACTACATCAACTAATCACAATGTTCATTATTAGATACTTCAATAATGATTAGGATGTCCTAATAAATGTTGATCGCATTATTAGAAAATTCAGCACGTATTTTAAGAAAAATAGCATCCTTTCTTTTTACCGTTCTTTATGTAATCTAGAACTGTGCTAAAAAATTGTGCCATGGTATGAAACATAGAGGTTATGCTAAAATTTGAGAAGGCTTCGTAAAAAAATCCATGTAAACTATTTAAAAATGAGTAAAATGCATCTTTAGTCCATAAAGTTGTCAGCGATGTCTACAATAGTCCCCGAACTCATGAACTGCGTCAATACAGTCCTTGAACTCGCGAATATTGCATCTGTTTGGTCCTCAAAGTTGTCGAACCAGTCCTGGGCTACGGTCCGCGTACCAGCCACGTCAGTTGAGGCCTGAGGGAGTAGTTCGTGGGCAACTGGCCTCCGCAAGTCATGCAGTTATTCCGATTCTGGTCGAATCGTTGGGATCCGGTTGTGGCGGCGGTCGCCTGATCATTGATGACAAGGCCGACCGGTACATGAGCACCTTGGGGACAGTAGAGGAGAGAAGGAACGCGTGTGGTGTGAATCCATTTGTCAACAGTGTACAGTCAAACATCCGTAAAATCTACAGAAAAAATTATGCGAAGCTTATACACCCATATGATGATCTAATGCCAAATGATAGGTTTTTTTACCACTTTTTGATATATTATTATCCCCCTCATATTGGTTTGCAAATAGAAGTTCGAATTGTTCACAACAAAATTTTAATATTTTCAATCATAACTTTTTCGAGATACATGTAGTTCTAGTAGGAAGTATTTGAGCAGAAAACTCAACACAATTTTTTCCTTGGTTTTCCTTCGCAGTCTCGTATGGAAGGTGCATGTCGAATTTCCCACACTCACAAAGAATAGGACGAAACCCATGCTCTAAAGAAATAACACAAGTCTACGTATGACTTATGTATGCACCATACAAAAGTTGTAAGTAAAGAGCAAAAAATAAACTTCATGTTGAATAATAACATGAAAAGATAAGTAGTTTTATTCATCAAATATTTAGACGTAAACATTTTTAGACTCTGATTTCACATAACTGACACAAACAACATATTTGGTTTCTTATTTATTAGCACGGATGAAAGAATGTCGCCAGAGAAAACTCGTACCTGCAGTAGCCAACAAATAGGGCGGGAGGGAGTTGTAGACCAAACCTGCATGGTCCCTTCACTATAGAAAACATTATATCAAAAACTGTTGAAACTCCTAGAAAGAACATATATTTTAGTGTATCATGGTGGAAGTTTTATTATGGTATATAAGATAATTCTTTGCAAATTACTTCACAAGGGTACCTGAATTAGTTATTCGGAAAATAGCAATATTGAAACTCAACATGTATGTAGTCTATTAGATGTAAAAACTGTGTTGGGGTATATAAGATTACCGAAATGCTAATGTTTGTGCAAATTACTTCAGAAGAGTGCCCTTCTTAGCTTATTTAGGATCCCCTTCTTAGTTATTTGAAAAATAGAAAAAAAAATCAAAATCTTGGCTGCCTTGCTTGTTGATGGGCTGTGGCCCATTAGGGTTAGATAAATGTATCCTGTGTGACGAAAACCGTGCGCTCTGATTGGTTCAACACATCTCCCACGGATCGCCACTGACAGCTGTCCGATCCTCTCCAATCCAACGGTGGTACTCTGATTCCTATCCCACCCCTCCTCTTTCTTCCCCATCCCGCAGCAGCCGCCGGCTTCACATCCGCCGAGCATCCAGCGCCTTCTTCCGCCACACTGTTCGCGGCGCCATCCTTCCTCCAGATTTTTTCCCACCGCTGACTCCCCTAGTCCCCATCTTCTCCCAGGACCCAGTATCTCCCTTCCTCCATCCCCTTACAGAAGACAAGTACAGCCACCACATCGTCCAGGCCACCATCAAATCTTCCGCTGGTGCCGCGCTGGGCCGCCGGGGTGTCTGCGTCGACCGGTCGCTGGGGAGCTACGCCGTGCTCGACGATGCTACCGAAGGCCAAACCTTGTGACGGCCTCCACTTCCCAAGCGTCGGCGTCCAGTGGCTACGGCGCCGGCGGGACGGCTTCTTGTTGAGCCGCGAGCGAGCCCGATGTCGCCCGATGTGTTTGTCCGCCCGTGCGTGGTTGAGATCATGAGGGCAAGTGGTACAGTGGCGGCGAGGCGCTCGCAATCTCTCTCCACAGTCACGCATCCATGAATCTAGCGGAACCGGACACGAGCTAAGATGGCGTTGAGCGCCATCATCAAGGGAGTCCTGCCGTCCACCATGGGGTGATGCGCTGTGGACGACGTCCGGCGAGTGCTGACCGGCACTGGAAAGTTCTGGTGTCCAGTGCGGAGGCCTATAGGAAACTTGTTTGTAATTAGCACAATACATTTTTTTGCTTTTATTTCTGGGCTGTATTTTATTATCTGTAATCTAGTGGTAATATGATAGTAGTAACCTTTTAAGAATGTACCGTATATGCTCAATTTTTTTTATTTTGACACTATATATTTCCAAAAGTTAATGGACCAAATTAATGAAATTTGTTGATGCAAAAAAAAAAGAATTAATGAAATTTCGTCTAAAGTGTAATCCCTTCGCTTAAAGAAAACGTTCGGACCAAAAGTAATGAGCAAAATTCTAATTGGGCTGTTTAGAACTAGGGACAGAATTAAAACTTGTGGGCTCAAATTTAATTGAGCTGATATCACATGGGCTGTAACTAAAATTCATGGGCCAAATTCAAGTTGGGCCAACTATCACACGGGCGGCCACATTAGATCCATGTTGGCAGCCATGTCAGGTGATGATGTGGCAAACGATTTAACACCGTTGTCGGTCTGTTAGTTAAGTGGTCTGTGACGGTCAAGTTCCGTCATAGATCCATGACGGTTTTGGCTGTCCGTCATGGAGTGCACGATGGTTAAATTATGACGCGATATACATGACGAACTTTAAATCCGTCATGCATGAACGTACATGACGGATTTGCACCGACCTGTGACGGACGAGGACTGTCATGGATTAACAGATTTCTTGTAGTTATCTCTACTTTTCTGCATCACCCTTTCCTCTTCAAGGGAAAATCCAACGCAAGCTCAAGAAGTAGCAGGAAGAATTTCTGGCGCCGTTGCCAGGGAGATCTACGCCAAGTCAAGACATACCAAGTACCCACCATAAAACTCTCATCTCTTGTATTACATTATTCGCCATTTGCCTCTCGTTTTCCTCACCCCCACTTCTAAAATGATTTTTGAAAGATTTGCCTTTTTATTCACCCTTCTTCCGTTCATCTTTTTCCTTTGCTTTTTGTTTGCTCGTGTGTTAGATTGCTTGCTTTGTCACGATGACTCAAGAGAATACCAAATTGTGTGACTTTTCCAATACTAATAATAATGATTTTATTAGTACTCCGATTGCTCCCGCCACTAGTGCGGAATCTTATGAAATTAATGCCGCTTTGCTGAATCTTGTTATGAAAGATCAATTTTCCGGCCTTCCTAGTGAAGATGCCGCATCCCATCTGAATAGTTTCGTTGAGTTGTGTGATATCCAAAAGAAAAAAGATGCGGATAATGATATTGTTAAATTGAAGCTATTTCCGTTCTCACTTCGAGATCTTGCTAAAACTTGGTTTTCATCTTTGCCTAAAAATAGTATTGATTCATGGAACAAGTGTAAAGATGCTTTTATTTCCAAGTATTTTCCTCCCGTTAAGATCATCTCCCTTAGGAACGATATTATGAATTTTAAGCAACTTGATCATGAACATGTTGCACAATCTTGGGAGAGGATGAATTTGATGATATGAAATTGCCCTACTCATGGTTTAAATTTATGAATGATTATACAAAAAAATTATGTCGGATTGAATTTTGCTTCTAGAAATCTTTTAGATTCGGCCGGGGGAGGTACTTTTATGGAAATTACTTTAGGAGAAGCTACTAAACTCCTAGATAATATTATGGTTAATTACTCTCAATGGCATACCGAAAGATCTTCTTCTAGTAAAAAAGTGCTTGCGATTGAAGAGATTAATGTTTTGAGTGGAAAGATGGATGAACATATGAAATTATTTGCTAGCAAGAGTGCTCCTATTGATCCTAATGATATGCCTTTATGTACTTTGATTGAAAATAATAATGAATCTATGTATGTGAATTTTGTTGGTAGGAACAATTTTGGTAATAACGCGTATAGAGGCAATTTTAATTCTAGGCCGTTTCCTAGTAATTCCTCTAATAATTATGGTAATTCCTACAACAATTCTTATGGAAATTATAATAAGAGGCCCTCAGATTTTGAGAATAGTGTTAAAGAATTTATGATTTCGCAAAAGAGTTTAAATGCTTTGGTTGAAGACAAATTGCTTAAGATTGATGATTTCGCTAGGAATGTGGATAGAATTTCTCTTGAGGTTGATTCTTTGAAAATTAGATCTATTCCACCCAAGCATGATATTAATGAGTCTCTTAAAGCTATGAGAATTTCCATTGATGAGTGTAAAAAAATAACCGCTAAGATGCGTGCTAAGCGAGATTGGTTTTAAAAACATGTTCTTCTAGTTTTCGTGAAAATAATGATGAAGAACTTAAAGTGATTGATGTGACTCCTATTGAACCTTTGTTTTCCAATATAAATCTTGATAAAGATGGGACTGGAGATGCGTCAACTTTAGTTAGAAGGCGTCCCAATGATTCCGAGTTTATAGATCTTGATGCAAAAATTGATAAAAGTGGGATTGGAGAGGTCAAAACTTTAAGTAGCAATGAACCCACTCTTTTGGATTTCAAGGATTTTAATTATGATAATTGTTCTTTGATAGATTGTATTTCCTTGTTGCAATCCATGTTGAATTCTCCTCATGCTTATAATCAAAATAAAGCTTTTACTAAACATATCGTTGATGCTATGATGAAATCTTTTGAAGAAGAACTTGAATTGGAAGTTTCTATTCCTAGAAAACTTTATGATGAGTGGGAAACTACTATTAAGATTAAGATTAAAGATTATGAGTGCCATGCTTTGTCTGATTTGGGTGCTAGCATTTGCATGATTCCAAAAACTTTATGTGATGTATTAGGTTTCCGTGAATTTGATGATTGTTCTTTAAATTTGCATCTTACGGATTCCACTATTAAGAAACCTATGGGAAGGATTAATGATATTCTTATTGTTGCAAATAGGAATTATGTGTTGGAAATATGCCCTAGAGGCAATAATAAAATGGTTATTATTATATTTCCTTGTTCATGATAATTGTCTGTTATTCATGCTATAATTGTGTTATCCGGAAATCGTAATACATGTGTGAATACATAGACCACAACATGTCCCTAGTAAGCCTCTAGTTGACTAGCTCGTTGATCAATAGATGGTTACGGTTTCCTGACCATGGACATTGGATGTCATTGATAACGGGATCACATCATTAGGAGAATGATGTGATGGACAAGACCCAATCCTAAGCCTAGCACTAGATCGTGTAGTTCGTTTGCTAAAGCTTTTCCAATGTCAAGTAACTTTTCCTTAGACCATGAGATTGTGCAACTCCCGGATACCGTAGGAGTGCTTTGGGTGCACCAAACGTCACAACGTAACTGGGTGGCTATAAAGGTGCACTACGGGTATCTCCGAAAGTATCTGTTGGGTTGGCACGAATCGAGACTGGGATTTGTCACTCCATGTAACGGAGAGGTACCTCTGTGCCCACTCGGTAGGACATCATCATAATGAGCTCAATGTGATCAAGGAGTTGTTCACGGGATGATGTGTTACGGAAACGAGTAAAGAGACTTGCCGGTAACGAGATTGAACAAGGTATCGAGATACCGACGATCGAATCTCGGGCAAGTATCGTACCGATAGACAAAGGGAATTGCGTACGGGATTGATTGAATCCTCGACATCGTGGTTCATCCGATGAGATCATCGAGGAGCATGTGGGAGCCAACATGGGTATCCAGATCCCGCTGTTGGTTATTCACCGGAGAGTCGTCTCGGTCATGTCTGCGTGTCTCCCGAACCCGTAGGGTCTACACACTTAAGGTTCGGTGACGCTAGGGTTATAGAGATATTAGTATGCGGTAACCCGAAGGTTGTTCGGAGTCTCGGATGAGATCCTGGACGTCACGAGGAGTTCCGGAATGGTCCGGAGGTAAAGATTTATATAGGGGAAGTCCTATTTTGGCCACCGGAAAATGTTCGGGATTTTTCGGTATTGTACCGAGAAGGTTCTAGAAGGTTCTGGAGTGGGGCCCACCTGCATGGGGGGACCCACATGAACGTGGGTACTGGGGGCAAGGCCCCACACCCCTAGTCAAGGCGCACCAAGATTCCCCCTTAGAAGGAATAAGATCATATCCCGAAGGGATAAGATCAAGATCCCTAAAAAAGGGGGATAACAATCGGTGGGGAAGGGAAAGGATGGGATTTCTTTCCTTCCACCTTTGCCAACACCCCAATGGACTTGGAGGGCAAGAAACCAGCCCCCTCCACCCCTATATATAGTGGGGAGGTGCATGGGAGAAACAGCTCAGCCCCTGGCGCCTCCCTCTCCCTCCCGTGACACCTCTTCCTCCTCCAGTAGCGCTTGGCGAAGCCCTGCTGAAATCCCGCTGCTTCCACCACCACACCGTCGTGCTGCTGGATCTCCATCAACCTCTCCTCCCCCCTTGCTGGATCAAGAAGGAGGAGACGTCTCTGCTCCGTACGTGTGTTGAACGCGGAGGTGCCGTCCGTTCGGCGCTCGGTCATCGGTGATTTGGATCACGACGAGTACGACTCCATCAACCCTGTTCTCTTGAACGCTTCCGCTCGCGATCTACAAGGGTATGTAGATACACTCCCCTCTCACTCGTTGCTAGATGACTCCATAGATTGATCTTGGTGATGTGTAGAAAATTTTAAAATTCTGCTACGTTCCCCAACAGTGGAATCAGAGCCAGGTCTATGCGTAGTATCTTGCACGAGTAGAACACAAAGTAGTTGTGGGCGTCGATTTGTCAATCTTCTTGCCGTTACTAGTCTTATCTTGATTCGGCGGCACTGTGGGATGAAGCGGCCCGGACCGACCTTACACGTACGCTTACGTGAGACAGGTTCCACCGACTGACATGCACTAGTTGCATAAGGTGGCTAGTGGGTGTCTGTCTCTCCCACTTTAGTCGGATCGGATTCGATGAACAGGGTCCTTATGAAGGGTAAATAGAAATTGGCATATCACGTTGTGGTTTTGGCGTAGGTAAGAAACGTTCTTGCTAGAAACCTATAGCAGCCACGTAAAAACTTGCAACAACAATTAGAGGACGTCTAACTTGTTTTTGCAGCAAGTGCTTTGTGATGTGATATGGCCAAAGGATGTGATGAATGATATATGTGATGTATGAGATGATCATGTTCTTGTAATAGGAATCACGACTTGCATGTCGATGAGTATGACAACCGGCAGGAGCCATAGGAGTTGTCTTAATTTATTATATGACCTGCGTGTCATTGAAATTCGCCATGTAATTACTTTACTTTATTGCTAACCGTTAGCCGTAGTAGTAGAAGTAATAGTTGGCGAGACAACTTCATGAAGACACGATGATGGAGATCATGATGATGGAGATCATGGTGTCATGCCGGTGACGTTGATGATCATGGAGCCCCGAAGATGGAGATCAAAAGGAGCAAAGTGATAATGGCCATATCATGTCACTATTTTGATTGCATGAGATGTTTATCATGTTTTTGCATCTTATTTGCTTAGAACGACGGTAGCATATATAAGATGATCCCTTACTAAAATTTCAAGAAAGTGTTCCCCCTAACTGTGCACCGTTGCGAAGGTTCGTTGTTTCGAAGCACTACGTGTTGATCGGGTGTGATAGATTCTAACGTTCGAATACAACGGGTGTAAGCCAGATTTACACAGCAATACACTTAGGTTGACTTGACGAGCCTAGCATGTACAGACATGGCCTCGGAACACAAGAGACCGAAAGGTCGAGCATGAGTCGTATAGAAGATACGATCAACATGGGGATGTTCACCGTTGATGACTAGTCCGTCTCACGTGATGATCGGACACGGCCTAGTCGATTCGGATCATGTAATCACTTAGATGACGAGAGGGATGGCTATCTGAGTGGGAGTTCATTACATAATTTGATTAGATGAACTTAATTGTCATGAACTTAGTCTAAATGTTACATATCTATCTTGTAGATCAAATGGCCAACGCTAATGTTACCCTCAACTTCAACGCGTTCCTAGAGAAAAACAAGCTGAAAGACGATGGTAGCAACTATGCGGACTGGGTCCGTAACCTGAGGATTATCCTCATAGCTGCCAAGAAATCATATGTCCTTGAAGCACCGTTAGGTGACCCACCTGCTCTCCCAGCACTGCCAGACGATTTGAACGTTTGGCAGACACGCACCGATCATTACTCCTTCGTTCAGTGCGGCATGCTCTTCAGCTTAGAACCGGGGCTCCAAAAGCGTTTTGAGCATCACGGAGCATATGAGATGTTCGAAGAGCTGAAAATGGTTTTCCAAGCTCATGCCCGGATCGAGAGATATGAAGTCTCCGATAAGTTCTACAGCTGTAAGATGGAGGAAAATAGTTCTGTCAGCGAGCACATACTCAAAATGTCTGGGTTGCACAGCCGCTTGTCTCAGCTGGGAGTTAATCTCCCGGATGACGCGGTCGTTGACAGAATCCTTCAGTCGCTTCCACCTAGCTACAAGAGCTTCGTGATGAACTTCAACATGCAGGGGATGGAAAAGACCATTCCTGAGGTATATGCGATGCTGAAGTCAGCGGAGGCAGAGATCAGAAAGGAACATCAAGTGTTGATGGTGAATAAAACCACTAAGTTCAAGAAGGGCAAGGGTAAGAAGAACTTCAAGAAGGACGGCAAGGGAGTTGCCGCGCCCGGTAAGCCAGCTGCCGGGAAGAAGTCGAAGAATGGACCCAAGCCTGAGACTGAGTGCTTTTATTGCAAGGGAAACGGTCACTGGAAGCGAAACTGCCCCAAGTACTTGGCGGATAAGAAGGCCGGCAATACCAAAGGTATATATGATATACATGTAATTGATGTGTACCTTACCAGCACTCGTAGTAGTTCCTGGGTATTTGATACCGGTGCGGTTGCTCATATTTGTAACTCAAAGCAGGAACTGCGGAATCAGCGTAGACTGGCAAAGGACGAGGTGACGATGCGCGTCGGGAATGGTTCCAAGGTCGATGTGATCGCCGTCGGCACGCTACCTCTGCATCTACCTACGGGATTAGTTTTAAACCTCAATAATTGTTATTTAGTACCAGCTTTGAGCATGAACATTGTATCTGGATCTCGCATAATGCGAGATGGCTACTCATTTAAATCTGAGAATAATGGTTGTTCTATTTATATGAGAGATATGTTTTATGGTCATGCCCCGCTGGTGAATGGTTTATTTTTATTGAATCTCGAACGTGATGTTACACATGTTTATAATGTGAATGCCAAGAAATGCAAGGTTGATAACGATAGTCCCACATACTTGTGGCACTGCCGCCTTGGTCATATCGGTGTTAAACGCATGAAGAAACTCCATGCAGATGGACTTTTGGAGTCTCTTGATTATGAATCATTTGACAGATGCGAACCATGCCTCTTGGGCAAGATGACCAAGACTCCGTTCTCCGGAACAATGGAGCGAGCAACCAACTTATTGGAGATCATACATACTGATGTGTGTGGTCCAATGAGTGTTGAGGCTCGCGGTGGTTATCGTTATGTTCTCACCCTCACCGATGATTTGAGTAGATATGGGTATGTCTACTTGATGAAGCACAAGTCTGAGACCTTTGAAAAGTTCAAGGAATTTCAGAGTGAGGTTGAGAATCAACGTGACAAGAAAATAAAGTTCTTACGATTAGATCGTGGAGGAGAATATTTGAGTCATGAATTTGGCACGCACTTAAGGAAATGTGGAATTGTTTCACAACTCACGCCGCCTGGAACACCTCAGCGTAATGGTGTGTCCGAACGTCGTAATCGCACTCTATTGGATATGGTGCGATCTATGATGTCTCTTACCGATTTACCGCTATCCTTTTGGGGTTATGCTTTAGAGACTGCCGCATTCACTTTAAATAGGACACCGTCAAAATCCGTTGAGACGACACCGTATGAATTATGGTTTGGGAAGAAACCTAAGCTGTCGTTTCTGAAAGTTTGGGGATGCGATGCTTATGTGAAGAAACTTCAACCAGAGAAGCTCGAACCCAAGTCGGAAAAAATGCGTATTCATAGGATACCCTAAGGAAACTATTGGGTATACCTTCTACCTAAGATCCGAGGGCAAGATCTTTGTTGCCAGGAATGGATCCTTTCTAGAGAAAGAGTTTCTCTCGAAAGAAGTAAGTGAGAGGAAAGTGGAGCTTGATGAGATGACCCTCGAACCGGAGAGTAGCGCAGCACAGGAAAATGTTTCTGTGGAGCCTACACCGGCTAGAGAGGAAGTTATTGATAATGATCATGATCAAGCTACCACTGAACTTCGAAGGTCCACGAGGACACGTTCCGCACCAGAGTGGTATGGCAATCCTGTCCTGGAAATCATGTTGTTAGACAACAGTGAACCTTCGAACTATGAAGAAGCGATGGCGGGCCCAGATTCCGACAAATGGCTTGAAGCCATGAAATCCGAGATAGGATCCATATATGAAAACGAAGTATGGACTTTGACTGACTTGCCCGATGATCGGCAAGCCATAGAAAATAAATGGATCTTTAAGAAGAAGACTGACGCGGATGGTAATGTGACCATCTATAAGGCTCGGCTTGTCGCTAAGGGTTATCGACAAGTTCAAGGGGTTGACTACGATGAGACTTTCTCACCCGTAGCGAAGCTGAAATCCGTCGGAATCATGTTAGCAATTGCCGCATACTATGATTATGAGATATGGCAAATGGACGTCAAAACGGCATTCCTTAATGGTTTTCTTAAGGAAGAGTTGTATATGATACAACCGGAAGGTTTTGTCGACCCTGAGAATGCTGACAAGGTATGCAAGCTCCAGCGCTCAATCTATGGGCTGGTGCAAGCATCTCGGAGTTGGAACATTCGCTTTGACGAGATGATCAAAGCGTTTGGGTTCACACAGACTTATGGAGAAGCCTGTGGTTACAAGAAAGTGAGTGGGAGCTCTGTAGCATTTCTCATATTATATGTGGATGACATACTGCTGATGGGAAATGATATAGAATTCTTGGAAAGTATAAAGGCCTACTTGAATAAGTGTTTTTCAATGAAGGACCTTGGAGAAGCTGCTTATATATTAGGCATCAAGATCTATAGAGATAGATCGAGACGCCTCATAGGTCTTTCGCAAAGCACATACCTTGATAAGATATTGAAGAAGTTCAATATGGATCAGTCCAAGAAGGGGTTCTTGCCTGTATTGCAAGGTGTGAAATTGAGCTCGGCTCAATGCCCGACCACGGCAAAAGATATGGAACAGATCCGGATGACTCCAAGTCACAAACCGGATACGTGTATATTTTGAATGGTGGAGCGGTAAGCTGGTGCAGTTGCAAGCAAAGCGTCGTGGCGGGTTCTACATGCGAAGCGGAGTACATAGCAGCCTCGGAGGCAGCACACGAAGCAGTATGGATGAAGGAGTTCATCACCGACCTAGGAGTCATTCCAAATGCGTCGGGTCCAATGGCTCTCTTCTATGACAACACTGGAGCTATTGCCCTTGCCAAGGAGCCCAGGTTTCACAAAAGGACCAGGCATATCAAGCGTCGCTTCAACTCCATACGTGAACATGTTCAAGATGGAGACATAGATATTTGTAAAGTGCACACGGATTTGAATGTAGCAGATCCGTTGACTAAACCTCTTTCACGAGCAAAACATGATCAACACCAGTACTCTATGGGTGTTCGATTCATCACAATGTAACTAGATTATTGACTCTAGTGCAAGTGGGAGACTGTTGGAAATATGCCCTAGAGGCAATAATAAAATTGTTATTATTATATTTCCTTGTTCATGATAATTGTCTGTTATTCATGCTATAATTGTGTTATCCGGAAATCGTAATACATGTGTGAATACATAGACCACAACATGTCCCTAGTAAGCCTCTAGTTGACTAGCTCGTTGATCAATAGATGGTTACGGTTTCCTGACCATGGACATTGGATGTCATTGATAACGGGATCACATCATTAGGAGAATGATGTGATGGACAAGACCCAATCCTAAGCCTAGCACTAGATCGTGTAGTTCGTTTGCTAAAGCTTTTCCAATGTCAAGTAACTTTTCCTTAGACCATGAGATTGTGCAACTCCCGGATACCGTAGGAGTGCTTTGGGTGCACCAAACGGCACAACGTAACTGGGTGGCTATAAAGGTGCACTACGGGTATCTCCGAAAGTATCTGTTGGGTTGGCACGAATCGAGACTGGGATTTGTCACTCCATGTAACGGAGAGGTACCTCTGGGCCCACTCGGTAGGACATCATCATAATGAGCTCAATGTGATCAAGGAGTTGTTCACGGGATGATGTGTTACGGAAACGAGTAAAGAGACTTGCCGGTAACGAGATTGAACAAGGTATCGAGATACCGACGATCGAATCTCGGGCAAGTATCGTACCGATAGACAAAGGGAATTGCGTACGGGATTGATTGAATCCTCGACATCGTGGTTCATCCGATGAGATCATCGAGGAGCATGTGGGAGCCAACATGGGTATCCAGATCCTGCTGTTGGTTATTGACCGGAGAGTCGTCTCGGTCATGTCTGCGTGTCTCCCGAACCCGTAGGGTCTACACACTTAAGGTTCGGTGACGCTAGGGTTATAGAGATATTAGTATGCGGTAACCCGAAGGTTGTTCGGAGTCTCGGATGAGATCCTGGACGTCACGAGGAGTTCCGGAATGGTCCGGAGGTAAAGATTTATATATGGGAAGTCCTATTTTGGCCACCGGAAAATGTTCGGGATTTTTCGGTATTGTACCGAGAAGGTTCTAGAAGGTTCCGGAGTGGGGCCCACCTGCATGGGGGGACCCACATGAACGTGGGTAGTGGGGGCAAGGCCCCACACGCCTAGTCAAGGCGCACCAAGATTCCCCCTTAGAAGGAATAAGATCATATCCCGAAGGGATAAGATCAAGATCCCTAAAAAAGGGGGATAACAATCGGTGGGGAAGGGAAAGGATGGGATTTCTTTCCTTCCACCTTTGCCAACGCCCCAATGGACTTGGAGGGCAAGAAACCAGCCCCCTCCACCCCTATATATAGTGGGGAGGTGCATGGGAGAAACAGCTCAGCCCCTGGCGCCTCCCTCTCCCTCCCGTGACACCTCTTCCTCCTCCAGTAGCGCTTGGCGAAGCCCTGCTGAAATCCCGCTGCTTCCACCACCACACCGTCGTGCTGCTGGATCTCCATCAACCTCTCCTCCCCCCTTGCTGGATCAAGAAGGAGGAGACGTCTCTGCTCCGTACATGTGTTGAACGCGGAGGTGCCGTCCGTTCGGCGCTCGGTCATCGGTGATTTGGATCACGACGAGTACGACTCCATCAACCCCGTTTTCTTGAACGCTTCCGCTCGTGATCTACAAGGGTATGTAGATACACTCCCCTCTCACTCGTTGCTAGATGACTCCATAGATTGATCTTGGTGATGCGTAGAAAATTTTAAAATTCTGCTACGTTCCCCAACATTATGTGCCCATAGATTTCATTGTTCTTGATATAGATTGCAATCCTACATGTCCTATTATTCTTGGTAGACCTTTTCTTAGAACGATTGGTGCAATTATTGATATGAAAGAAGGAAACATTTGATTTCAATCTCCGTTAAGGAAGGGCATGGAACAATTTCCTAGAAAGAAAATTAAGTTGCCATATGAATCTATTATGAGAGCTACTTATGGATTGCATACCAAAGATGACAATACCTAGCTCTATGTGTTTTTATGCCTAGCTAAGGGCGTTAAACAATAGCGCTTGTTGGGAGGCAACCCAGTTTTATTTTTGGGTTTTTTATACAGGGTTGATATACAAATTGCCTCTGTTCTCCTAATTTTACATAAGTTTTGGAGTTACAGAAGTATTAGAACAATTCAGATCTTCGCAGACTGTTCTGTTTTTGACAGATTCTGTTTTCTTTTTGTTGTTTGCTTTTTTTGATGAATCTATGGGTTGTATCGGGGGGATGAACCATGGAGAAGTTGGAATACAGTAGATATTACACCAATATAAATAAAGAATGAGTTCACAACAGTACCAAAAGTGGTGATTTTATTTTCTTATACTAACGGATCTCACGAGTTTTCTGTTGAGTTTTGTGTTGTGAAGTTTTCAAGTTTTGGGTAAAGATTTGATGGACTATGGAATAAGGAGTGGCAAGAGCCTAAGCTTGGGGATGCCCAAGGCACCCCAAGGTAATATTCAAGGACAACTAAGAGCCTAAGCTTGGGGATGCCCCGGAAGGCATCCCCTCTTTTGTCTTCCTCTATCGGTAAATTTACTTGAGGCTATATTTTTATTCACCACATGATATGTGTTTTGCTTGGAGCGTCTTGTATGATATGAGTCTTTGCTTTTTAGTTTGCCACAATCATCCTTGCTGTATACACCTTTTGAGAGGGACACGCATGAAACGTGATTTATTAGAATACTCCATGTGCTTCACTTATATCTTTTGAGCTAGGCAATTTTGCTCTAGTGCTTCACTTATATCTTTTTAGAGCACGGCGGTGGTTTTATTTTACAGAAATTATTGAACTCTCATGCTTCACTTATATTATTTTGAGAGTCCTTTTAAACAGCATGGTAATTTTCTTTGGTTATGAATTTAGTCCTAATATGATAGACTTCCAAGAGGGATATAATAAAAACTTTCATATAAAGTGCATTGAATACTATGAGAAGTTTGATTCCTTATGATTGTTTTGAGATATGAGGATGGTGATATTAGAGTCATGCTAGTGAGTAATTGTGGATTGTAGAAATACTTGTGTTAAATTTTGTGATTCCCGTAGCATGCACGTATGGTGAACCATTATGTAACGAAGTTTGAGCATGATTTATTTATTGATTGTCTTCCTTATGAGTGGCGGTCGGGGACGAGCGATGGTCTATTCCTACCAATCTATCCCCCTAGGAGCATGCGCGTAGTACTTTGTTTCGATGACGAATAGATTTTTGCAATAAGTATGTGAGTTCTTTATGACTAATGTTGAGTCCATGGATTATACGCACTCTCACCCTTCCACCTGTGCTAGCCTCTCTAGTACCGCGTAACTTTCGCCGGTACCATACACCCACCATATACCCTTCCTCAAAACAGCCACCATACCTACCTATTATGGCATTTCCATAGCCATTCTGAGATATATTGCCATGTAACTTTCCACCATTCCGTTTATTATGAAACGCTTCATCATTGTCATATTGCTTTGCATGATCATGTAGTTGACATAGTATTTGTGGCAAAGCCACCGTTCATAATTTTTTATACATGTCACTCTTGAGTCATTGCACATCCCGGTACACTGCCGGAGGCATTCATATAGAGTCATATTTTGTTCTAAGTATCGAGTTGTAATTCTTGAGTTGTAAGTAAATAAAAGTGTGATGATCTTCATTATTAGAGCATTGTCCCATGTGAGGAAAAAAATAAAAGAGGCCAAAGAAGCCAATAAAAAAAAGAGGCCAAAGCAGCTAGACAAAAAAATCAGAGAAAAGAGAGAAGGGGCAATGTTACTATCCTTTTTCCACACTTGTGCTTCAAAGTAGCACCATGATCTTCATGATAGAGAGTCTCCTATTTTGTCACTTTCATATACTAGTAGGAATTTTTCATTATAGAACTTGGCTTGTATATTCCAACGATGGGCTTCCTCAAATTGCCCTAGGTCTTCATGAGCAAGCAAGTTGGATGCACACCCACTTAGTTTCTTTTCGAGCTTTCATACACTTATAGCTCTAGTGCATCCGTTGCATGGCAATCCCTACTCACTCACATTGATATCTATTGATGGGTATCTCCATAGCCCGTTGATACGGCTAGTTGATGTGAGACTATCTCCTTCTTTTTTCTTCTCCCCAACCACCATATTCTATTCCACCTATAGTGCTATGTCCATGGCTCACGCTCATGTATTGCGTGAAAGTTGAAAAGGTTTGAGAACACCAAAAGTATGAAACAATTGCTTGGCTTGTCATCGGAGTTGTGCATGATTTGAATATTTTGTGTGATGAAGATGGAGCATAGCCAGACTATATAATTTTGTAGGGATAGCTTTCTTTGTCCATGTTATTTTGAGAAGACATGATTGCTTTATTAGTATGATTAAAGTATTATCGTTTTTATGTCAATATTAAACTTTTGTTTTGAATCTTATGGATCTGAACATTCATGCCACAATAAAGAAAATTACATGGATAAATATCTTAGGTAGCATTCCACATAAAAAATTCTGTTTTTATCATTTACCTACTCGAGGACGAGCAGGAATTAAGCTTGGGGATGCTTGATACGTCTCCAACGTATCTATAATTTTTTATTGTTCCATGCGATTATATTATCTGTTTTGGATGTTTTATATGCATTAATATGCTATTTTATATTATTTTTGGGACTAACCTATTAACCTAGAGCCTAGTGCTAGTTTTTGTTTTTTCCTTGTTTTTGAGCTTCGCAGAAAAGGAATACCAAACGGAGTCCAAATGGAATAAAACTTCACGATGATTTTTCTTGGAGCAGAAGACACCCAGGAGACTTGGAGTTGAAGTCAGAAGAGCCACGAGGCGGCGACAAAGGTGGAGGGTGCGCCCCCTACCTTGTGGGCCCCTTGGTGACCCCCTGACCTAGATCTTCCTCCTATATATTCACATATATTCCCAAACCACCAGAAGCATCCACGAAAACACTTTTCCACCGCCGCAACCTTCTGTTCCCGTGAGATCCCATCTTGGGGCCTTTTCCGGCATCCTGCCGGAGGGGGATTCGATCACGGAGGTGTAGGAGATATGCCCTAGAGGCAATAATAAATCTTATTATTTATCTCCGTGTTCATAATTAGGTTTATGTTCCATGCTATAACTGTTGTGGTTCCCGAGCCCGTATATCCATAAAGGCTCTGGGGAAAACCCATGTGCACGTGTGGAATAATAAACGGTAAAATGTATTCCTAGTCATGCCTCTAAGACTAGCTCAAGTGTTGCATGATGATTATGTTTTCCCAATCATGGGCATGTCTATGCCATCAACTTTGAGGGCACAATGTTAGAAGAACATTTGTGTTGAATCGACCCGATTGGTGTTATGCTATGAGATTCATTCGTCACAAGTTAATGGTTAATAACACAGAGATGGTTAACGTTTGCATGATTCCTCAGACCATGAGAGTATTGAGTTTCTTCATGCTTGCTTCATGAACTTTGGGGTTTGTTAAACGTCATCCGTAAATGGGTGGCTATTACGGCGGCTTACGGGTTCATGGGAAAGTATGTCAAGTAACTTGATAGCTCAAGATTGGGATTTGCTCCTCCGACGATGGAGAGATATCTCTGGGCCCTCTCGGTGTTACGGTATCCATCATCGTCTGGCCAGACACTTTGTGATTTGATCACGGGGATGCCGGAACACGGTAACGAGAAAAGAGAACAATACCGGTAACGAGGTAACTAGCATAGTGGACAAGTTGTTGATCCACGGGAATGCCAACATGTCTCACCTCAGGTATTTGTAACATATCGCGAAGCAACAGGAATAGCACATGGCAACTGGAGGTTCACTCGAATATTCATTCGTGTGGGTATAGGGGTCAATATGGGTGTCCACGGCTTCGATGTTGATCATTGATCGGAAGGGGTTCCGTGTCATGTCTATACTTCACCGAACCTATAGGGTCACACGCTTAAGGGTCATCTATCTGCTGAATACTAGACAGGGAGTCTGAGAGAAAATCACCGAAAAAGTTTCGGACACCGAAAAGTTTCGGACAGCGGAAAAGTTCCGCAGAGAGAGGTCACCGGATGAGTTCCGGTGAAACTGAAAAGTTGTTTCAGAGGATACCATTAAGTCAAATTGGTTTCGGCACATGCCTGATAATTCTTGGAGGGTGCCAGAATCATTCTGGAAACTTCTGGGAATTTTCTGGAAGAAAAACCGGAAATGTTTCGGAGCTGCCGGAACCGCTTCAGATGCTTTTCGCAGATGAAAATCACTAATCTAGAATTGTTCCAGAACGCGTTGAAAATTATTTTAGTGGGTACTGGAATTGTTCTAAGCCCACATAAATATTTTCAGTTCGAACGGACGCTGAAAAATGTCGTCGTGAATAGTGAAAGTGCTTTTTGGATAATTTTTGGAAGCCACCTTTTAGGGCTTTTGCTAAAGGCTTCTAGAAGGTGATGTGGATGGATGAGAACCCCCTTTGGGGGGGCCCTCATGGGGGAGTGGCCGGCCACACTAGGGGCTCCACCTTGGAGCCCCTCTTGTTCCTTGGTTTCTCTTTTAGGTCCTTGTGGAAGGACTTCCCTCATATGCCTTTGGGTTTTATTGGATAACTACCCTACCCCTTGGCTTTCCTATAAATAGAGGTGGAGGGGCAGCCCTCCACACTCATCCCTTGCTCTCATACACATGCCAAGATGTTATCTGGCTTCTCTTTCCCTCCCACAAAAAGAGTTTCGTAGAGCCGAAAGGCTGTCTGGGTTCCGGCAGGAACTAGTTCTGGACGGCGAAGCCCTGCCGGATAGGTGACACCGTATGTGTGCAACTCTGTAGAGAGGTCGTAGTTTCGATCTTAGTGCCCGAGGGGCTGTTCGAGAGTGCCTCCCGAAGGGCTGTCCAAGTGACGGTCCGAGTTCTGTGAGTCCTCCCGAAGGGTTGTCCGAGTGACCATTCGAGTTTCGAAGGTCCTCCCGAAGGGCTGTCCGCGACATCGTCCGGGGGACTGTTCGACCGCCTCCCGGAGGGCTGTCCGAAGGGAAGACGAGGGTATACATCCTCGCGGTTGGGAGGTTGTAAATCCTAGCTGCGGGGATCTGCACCGCCGATCGTCATCGACTCTACTTCCGCTGCGCTACGAGTCGGTAACGAAAATGATCAAACCTTGTATGCAGTCTCCATAGTGGTCCTGGGCTGGTGCGTAGGTCGGAAAAATTTTGTTTTTTGCTGCGTTACCCTACAGTGGCATCATGAGCCGTGCTATGCGTAGATGCAGGTTGCGATCTAGAATACATAGAGATGTACGGGTGTTGCACAATATAATTAGGTAGTAGATGAGTTCTATTACTGAAAATTATTTGTGCGGGTAGCAGATGAAATCTGTTACCCGATGTTCTTGTTGCTTCCCTGGAATTTGCATATTTCTGATCTTGATAACAGTATGGTGGAGTTTCAAAGTTCTGGCAATCCGCGATCCTGATTGATCAACGAAATGCTAACAGTTCATTGAATTCCACCGTAGTTAAAAGGAAAGATGAAATTTCGCAGACAAAAGGGCAATGCAGATATGATCTGCACGGGGGTCATGCGTATGACGAAGTTTAGTATGGGGCTCAAGATTTTATTATCTCGGTTTTCATACACCCTGGAAAGTTAATCTAGCGACTTGAATTATCATACTTGATGATGGACGTTGGTAGCTTCGGTTTGTTTCGAAACCTTAGAAGCCACGTAAAACAAGTTTTTGCATGAACCGATTAGAGGCGTCTAACTTGGTTTTGCAGGAGGGTTTGCATGTGCATATGATGTGGTATAGCAGTGCTCATAATAATTTGATTATGTATGAGATGACTATATAATGTAAATTTATTGACCTGCGTGTCATGATTCGGCATGATGGCTGGAGCCATATGATTGCACTTTAAATGACCTGCGTGTCAACCTTGTTGTAATGCATTATTTTATTAGCTACAGAGATAGCAATATTATCTGGTGCATCGACAAGGTGGTGGCAATCTTCGCGAAGGTGAACACCGACGCGAATGCCAAAGACGAAGAAATACAAGACTTCTCCGTCAGTAAGGGCTATACCATATCATGCTATTATGAATTGCCTGAGATGTTTATCCCTTATGATGCACCCTTCTTGATTGCACGGTAGTCGCTTTTATTAGGGTGATCTCACACAAAATATCAAGTAGTTCGTGTTCTCCCAAGTGTAGCACCGTCACGGCACCTAACTTTTCGGGGCATCACATGGACACATGGGTGCGAACGATTAGGGAAGTGTGAGGCGGGTGAGTTGAGACCTCGCAGCGAGATCACATGGTTGTCTTGACGTTCTGGAGGAGCGTCCTGAGCTCGGAACACGCCCATCGAAAGATGAACAAGAGTCACATAGAGATGTGATTGGCAAGTTGGCCTACCGATTGCAATTCTCGTCACTTGAGATGGACACATCCTTGGCGTTGAATTGTAAAATGGATCTTGAATCATTCACAATCAATTATGAGAGATATTGATTTGAGTGGGACCGCACTGTTGAATTAACTTGTTTAATTCTCAGTGCAATTAATTTTGAACTCTGTCTAAGTGTGATTTGCATAATAGTTGTAGAATAATGGCTCGCATTTCCACCTTCCCTATTAAAATTGAATAGCTGTTAAATATCTGGTTAAAACTTTACGGTTGGTAACGTAATGTGAGGATTGTCCTCAAGAGTGCCGAGAAGGACTTTGTCCTATCGCATACTTTCGGTATTCTTTCGCTTATGCTATGGATCATGTGACTCTCGTCCTTCGATCCAAAAGCTAGAATTCTGTTTCAGTCAAGTGCAATACATTTGCTTCCATGAGACCCGAACTTCGAAAGTTTGGATAGTTATGTGATATTCATGGAATCTGAAAATCATTTTCAGAGACAGACAAAGGCTACAAGATATGAGATATCCAAAGCAATGTTTGTTTGCAAACTATTAGTAAAGGAGTTTACTATGCATTAGACTGATAAGAGAGGGATCCAGAAGAACGCCTATCATATGATGAAAGGTGAATAAAACAACAACTTGAAGAGAAAGGAAGTGTCCGAAGGGTGTTAGTAACACTTTCACGCCTAGTAAGTCCGGGGCTAACGCCACTCTTAAGTTCGGTGCTTTTTCTGAGAGTAGGAGAAATACTGAAAGTTAAACTGTTAGAAGTATAAAGGCAGAAAGAAAGGAGACTGGAATATCCAGCTCATGTATGAATGTCATACAAATTTTGATGTATAGAAGGCTGGTAAAAGATATAATTCTTGGGAATTATGGTTAAACATGTTAATCACTAATTCTTGGGTATTGTGAGTTAATCACAAAGATACCCGCTCGATTGCATTCTATTGCAACTCGATGTAAGAACTACTATGGCCTGAAAGACTAGCCAGGAATGAGGTTTAGGTATACACAGGGAACATAGTAAATGTTACTATACCTTCCATCGGTGTATTACCGTCTGTATTCATTTTCATAATTCATTTAGAGTTTCACGAACTCTAGCCCATTGCATAAGGTATCTTGCAAGAAGGTTGTTCATAAGAGAACTTTTGATGTTCGATGTTATGAATAACATAAGGGCCATACTTTCATTAGGAATGAGATGTATGTTATGAATATTGATAATAATATATTACCTCTGGGTTTACTTTCATAATTCATTTTAGAGTTTCATACACTCTAGCCCATTGCACAATGTTTGTTGCAAAAGAGTTGTTCATAAAACAACAATTGTTGTTCAATATTATAAATAACATGGAGGGCCATGCTTCCATCCAAAATTGGACGTATGTTATGAATATTGATGGTAATATGATACATCTATAACACTGACGCTAAATGTCGCAAGACTAAAAGAATACCACACAAGTGTGGCACTGCATTTGGTCACATTGGAGAAACCCGCATGGAAAACTCCATTATGATGGATTTTGAAGTCGTTTGATTTTGAATCATCTGACACTTGCAAATTTCCTCCGAAAAGTGAAGTGACTGAAATACCGTTCACAGGCCATAAGGAATGAGCAACAAACTTATTGGTGATCATACATTTTGATGTGTGTAGTTCAATAAATGTTGTTGCAAGTAGTGGATTTATCTATCTTTAGAAATGACTCAAGTAGATATATGGATATTTACTTGATGAGACGTAAGTCTGGATCTTTTGAAATCATTCGAAAGGTTTTCAAATATGAAGTAGAAGTTATTATAACAAGAAAATTATGTTTCTACAATTCGATTGCAGAAAGAAATATTTGTGTTACAAGTTTAGCGAATGTCTGATGAGTTGTGAAAAGAGTTTCATAACTTACACCTCCCGGAACACCACTGTGAGTGGAAAGTCCGTGAAGATGTAATCGAACCATTTATGACATGGTAAGATCAAAGATGACATAAATAAATTTGCCATTATCCCTTTTAAAAGGTGATGCTTTAGAGACTGCGGCTTTTACACTGAAAAGAGCTCCATCGGGTCTGTTGAAATGACAGCATGGTATGGTACGCCCAACCATGTTATATCTTTTCTTAACATTTGGAATATGGGGCTTGTGTAAAAGGTTACAAACCTATTCCAAATCAGACAAGTGCTACTTTGTAGGTTATCCCAAAATGTTGGGTATTCCTCCCTCACTATACCGAGGCAAATAGGTTTGCCACAAAGAACGGTATGCTTTTTGAAGAAAATGGTTCTTTTAAAAAGGTGAGTGGGAGAATAATGCAACTCGACGAGATAACCAGTATCTCCGTCATCAGGTCAAAGGAAAGAGACCTTGAAAGTAATTCCAGAGTTTCCTACTGCGACTGATACGGAAGTCTCTACAATAAAATGTATGGACTTCGGTCGAACTTGCAGCTGAACCATGTAGGCAAGGCTCGTGCAAACCTCTCAGGTGCGCAAATGAGATATTGTTGTTAGACAACAGTATACCTACGATACACAAGGAAGCATTGGTGGGCCCTGACTCCGGAATTGGCTAAATGCCAATACAATCCGAGATAGTTTCCATATAAGTGATTCAAGATTAAAACCTTGATACACCTTTCGGAAGACTTAGAGTCTGACGAATATTTATGGAACTATAACTGATACGAATAAAAATGTTTTATCCATAAAGCTCGACTTGTTGCAATATACAAGTTCAAGGAGTTGACTACGATGAGGTTGCTTCACCGTAGCGATGCTTAAAGTCGGTTCGGGTTGAACTAGCAATTAATACATATTTCAATCATGAGATATGAAACAAGGATGACGAAAGGATTTCCATCTGATGGAAATAAAACCAAGGACTTGCATGTGATACAATCCAAGGTATTTTGTCAGTCAAAAGGATGCTAGTAAGTATGCAAACTTCAGAGTTCCAGCGATGGATAGAAGAGAGCAAAATGGAGTTGGAATCTTCGTGTTTTGATGATATGGTTAAAAGGGTTTTGACTTCATCAATGGGTAACGAAGATGCTTGTGATTCAAGAAAGTAAGTGGGAGCATAATAATATTTCTAAAAACGTTGTGTGCTTGACACATTGTTAATTGGAATTAAATTTCTTGACATGAATCAGGACTTCATTTAAAAAGGGGTTTTTTGATGAAGTGCTTGGGCTAAATAGCCTTAATATTAGGCATGATGATCTATGGAGATAGATTTACCTGATGGGGCTGAGCAAAGATACATATTGACAAAATGCTAAAACCTTTTAGTATTAAAAAACGTCAAGGAGTGATTCTTGCCGAAGTCACATGGAAAGAGTTTTTGCAAGACTCGGTGTCCCAAAACACTGATGAGCAAAATACATGATGGAGATTCCACACACTCTTGTGTTTGGATTAATCATGTATTCCATGGTATGTAAAACAACCAGATATGTCCAATACTCCCAAAGTTGTTGCGAGTATAGATACCAAAGTGATCAAAAGTACTGATCATGGGACAACAGTGAAAAAGGGTCATTGAGTACTATAGTAGCACTGATGACATGTTTTCTCGCAAGCGGAGATCATGAAGAGTTTGTTGTAAAAGGTTACATCGATACAGTCTTCATCCATGCTCCAAGCGATTTTCGAGGGGAACTACAGCACGGGCCATTGATCTACAACACAATTTTTTGCAAAGACAATTAAGACTAAGTTCATGATAATTAGTTCAGTTAATCAAATTACTAATGAACTCCCACTTAAATCAACATCCCTCAAGTTGTCTAAGTGATACATGATCCAAATCAACTAACCCATGTCCGTTCATCACGTGAGATGGGGTAGTCATCAATGGTGAACATCTTCATGTTGATCATATCTACTATATGACTCATGTTCGACCTTTTGGTCTCCTTTGTTCGAGACCATGTCTGTACATGCTAGGCTCGTCAAGTTTAACCCAAATATTTCGCGTGTGTAAATCTGGCTTACACACGGTATGTGAACGTAGAGTCTATCACACCCGATCATCACGAGGTGCTTCGAAACGACGAACTTTAGCAACAGTGCATACTCAGGGAGAATACTTTTATCTTGAAATATAGTGAAGGAATCATCTTATAATGCTACCATCGTTCTAAGCAAAATAAGATGCATAAAGGATAAACATCACATGCAATCAAAATATGTGACATGATATGGCCATCATCATCTTGTGCTTTTGATCTCCATCTCCAAAGCATCGTCATGATCTCCATCGTGACCGGCATGACACCTTGATCTCCATCATAGCGTCGGGTTCATCTCGCCAACTATTGCTTCTAGAACTATTGCTAACGCATAGCGATAAAGTAAAGCAATTACATGGCGCTTAGTGATTGACATGCATGTCATACAATAATTAAAGACAACCCTAAGGCTCCTTCCGGTTGTCGTACTCATTGACATGCAAGTTGTGAACTTATTACAAAACATGACCATCTCATACATCAACATATATCACATCACGTCTTGACCATATCACATCACAACATACCCTGCAAAAACAAGTTGGACGTCCTCTACTTTGTTGTTGCAAGTTTTACGTGGCTTCTACGGGCAACTAGCAAGAACCGTTCTTACCTATGCAAAACCACAACGGTGATTTATCAAGTTTGCTGTTTTAACCTTCTTCAAGGACCGGCCGTAGTCAAATTCGATTCAACTAAAGTAGGAGAAATAGACACCCGCCAGCCACCTTTATGCAAAACAAGTTGCATGTCAGTCGGTGGAACCGGTCTCATGTGCGTGGACATGTAAGGTTGGTCCGGGCCGCTTCATCCCACAATACCGCCGAATCAAAATAAGACGTTGGTGGTAAGCTATATGAACATCACCGCCCACAACTCCTTTGTGTTCTACTCGTGCATATTATCTACGCATAAACCTGGCTCTGGTGCCACTGTTCGGGAATGTTGCAAGGAAAAAAAAATCTACGCACACACAAGATCTATCAATGGAGATGCATAGCTACGAGAGGGGGAGAGCATCTACATAGCCTTGTAGATCGCTAAGCGGAAGCGTTTATCACGTGGTTGATGTAGTCGTACTCTTCCCGATCCGATCCCTATCCAACCGATCTAGTGCCGAACGGACGACACCTCCGAGTTTAGCACACGTGCGGCTCGATGACATCTCCTCCTTCTTGATCCAGCTAGCGGGAGAGGAGAAGTAGATGGGATCACAACCAACATGATGGGATGGTGGTGATGGTGGTGGTGCAACACCGACAGCGCTTCGCTAAGCGTCGCCGAGACGAGGCGGTGGAACTACGGAGTAACGGGAGAGAGAGGGGCGCCAAGGGCTTGGTGTGTCCTGAGGGCAACAGGAATTTGTAACATATCGCGAAGCAACAGGAATAGCACACGGCAACTGGAGGTTCACTCGAATATTCATTCATGTGGGTATAGGGGTCAATATGGGTGTCCACGGCTCCGATGTTGATCATTGATCGGAAGGGGTTCCGTGTCATGTCTATACTTCACCGAACCTATAGGGTCACATGCTTAAGGGTCATCTATCTGCTGAATACTAGATAGGGAGTCTGAGAGAAAATCACCGAAAAAGTTTCGGACACCGGAAAAGTTCCGCAGAGAGAGGTCACCGGATGAGTTCCGGTGAAACTGAAAAGTTGTTTCAGAGGATACCATTAAGTCAAATTGGTTTCGGCACATGCCTGATAATTCTTGGAGGGTGCCAGAATCATTCTGGAAACTTTTGGGAATTTTCTGGAAGAAAAACCGGAAATGTTTCGGAGCTGCCGGAACCGCTTCAGATGCTTTTCGCAGATGAAAATCACTAATCTGGAATTGTTCCAGAACGCGTTGAAAATTATTTTAGTGGGTACTGGAATTGTTCTAAGCCCACATAAATATTTTCAGTTCGAACGGACGCTGAAAAATGTCGTCGTGAATAGTGAAAGTGCTTTTTGGATAATTTTTGGAAGCCACCTTTTAGGGCTTTTGCTAAAGGCTTCTAGAAGGTGATGTGGATGGATGAGAACCCCCTTTGGGGGGCCCTCATGGGGGAGTGGCCGGCCACACTAGGGGCTCCACCTTGGAGCCCCTCTTGTTCCTTGGTTTCTCTTTTAGGTCCTTGTGGAAGGACTTCCCTCATATGCCTTTGGGTTTTATTGGATAACTACCCTACCCCTTGGCTTTCCTATAAATAGAGGTGGAGGGGCAGCCCTCCACACTCATCCCTTGCTCTCATACACATGCCAAGATGTTATCTGGCTTCTCTCTCCCTCCCACGAAAAGAGTTTCGTAGAGCCGAAAGGCTGTCTGGGTTCCGGCAGCAACTAGTTCTGGACGGCGAAGCCCTGCCGGATAGGTGACACCGTATGTGTGCAACTCTGTAGAGAGGTCGTAGTTTCGATCTTAGTGCCCGAGGGGCTGTTCGAGAGTGCCTCCCGAAGGGCTGTCCAAGTGACGGTCCGAGTTCTGTGAGTCCTCCCGAAGGGCTGTCCGAGTGACCATTCGAGTTTCGAAGGTCCTCCCGAAGGGCTGTCCGCGACATCGTCCGGGGGACTGTTCGACCGCCTCCCGGAGGGCTGTCCGAAGGGAAGACGAGGGTATACATCCTCGCGGTTGGGAGGTTGTAAATCCTAGCTGCGGGGATCTGCACCGCCGATCGTCATCGACTCTACTTCCGCTGCGCTACGAGTCGGTAACGAAAATGATCAAACCTTGTATGCAGTCTCCATAGTGGTCCTGGGCTGGTGCGTAGGTCGGAAAAATTTTGTTTTTTGCTGCGTTACCCTACAGGAGGGCATCTACATCAACTCTATTGCCCTTCCGATGAAGCGTGAGTAGTTTACCTCAAACCTACGGGTCCATAGATAGTAGCTAGATGGCTTCTTCTCTCTCTTTGATTCTCAATACAACGTTCTCCTTGATGTTCTTGGAGATCTATCCGATGTAATCTTCTTTTGCGGTATGTTTGTCGAGATCCGATGAATTGTGGATTTATGATCAGCTTATCTATGAATATTATTTGAATCTTCTCTGAATTCTTTTATGCATGATTTGGTATCTTTGTATTTCTCTTTGAATTATCGGTTTGGTTTGGCCAACTAGTTTGGTTTTTCTTGCAATGGGAGAGGTGCTTAGCTTTGGGTTCAATCTTGCGTGATTTCACCCAGTGACAAAGTAGGGGTAGCGAGACATGTATTGAATTGTTGCCATCGAGGATAAAAAGATGGGGTTTACATCATATTGCATGAGTTTATTCCTCTACATCATGTCATCTTACTTAAGGCGTT
This sequence comes from Thinopyrum elongatum, assembly GCA_011799875.1. Classification (NCBI taxonomy): domain Eukaryota; kingdom Viridiplantae; phylum Streptophyta; class Magnoliopsida; order Poales; family Poaceae; genus Thinopyrum; species Thinopyrum elongatum. Next base: position 37,000,304 of record CM022301.1, read on the forward strand.
ACTCCGTTCTTTATGAACATAATACTCTAGATGCATGCTGGATAGCGGTCGATGTGTGGAGTAATAGTAGTAGATGCAGGCAGGAGTCAGTCTACTTGACACGAACGTGATGCCTATATTTCATAATCATTGCCTTGGATATCATCATAACTTTGTGCTTTTATATCAATTGCTCGATAGTAATTTGTTCACCCACCGTATTAATTGCCTTCATGAGAGAAGCCTCTAGTGAAACCTATGGCCCCCGGGTCTATTTTCCATCATATTACTTTCAGATCTACAATTTTGCACTCTTTTATTTTCAAATCTATATACCAAAAAACAAAAAAAATTATCTTTTGTTTAGTTTTATTTATCTATCTCTATCAGATCTCACCTTTGCAAGTGACCGTGAAGGGATTGACAACCCCTTTATCTCGTTGGGTGCAAGTGTTTGATTGTTTGTGCAGGTATTGGTGATTTGTACATTCTTCTCCTACTGGATTGATACCTTGGTTCTTAACTGAGGGAAATAGTTATCTCTACTTTGCTGCATCACCCTTTCCTCTTCAAGGGAAAATCCAACGCAAGCTCAAAAAGTAGCACCGAGCAAGCATGATTCGCATGTATCGACCGACTCAAAGTCGGACGAAGTTAGGAGCCCATTATCATGGAGCTTCTTCATGCGTTTCAGACTAATGTGTCCAAGCTGGCAATGCCAGAAGTATGTCGGATTTATCTCATTAGGCTTATGCCTCTTGACATTCACGTTATAGACCGGTTCCTGTTCCAGATTCAATATAAAAAGCCCATCAACAATGGGTGCATAGCCATGGAACATTCCATTCAAATAAAATGAACAACCATTGTCCTTTAAATTGAATTCATAACCCTGACTCATCAAACATGAGGCAGAAATAATGTTCCGACTAAGTGCAGGAATGTAATAACAATTATTCAATTCCAAAATAAATCAAGGAGGAAGCTGGAGCTGCATCGTGCCGACCTCCAACGCAGCAACTCTTGCTTTGTTCCCGACCCTAATGTCAATCTCCCCTTGTGCTACACGCCTAGTTCTTACCAGCCCCTGCATCAAGTTGCAAATATGAACAACCGATCCGGTATCAAATACACAAGAGCTACTAGGTATGTCAGCAATGTAAATGTCTATAACATATGCAACAAGTGTACCTTTGCCTGAAGAAGCATTTCCGGCCTTCTTGCCATGCTCTGGAAGCCAGTTGCTACAGTTCCTCTTCCAGTGACCGGTTTCCTTGCAATGGTAGCAAATGGCCTTTGAGTCTAGTCCAGACTTCAGTGCAGTGGCGGAGGTTACCGTCTCCGTGCCCTTTGCCTTAGCCTTTTTCTTGGACCAGCTCTTCTTGAACTTACCAATTTTTGCACCATCAGCACTTGATGCGTGCCTTTCTTAATATCCTGCTCTGCCACTTTGAGCATCCCATGCAATTCAGTGAGCTTCTTATCCATGCCATGCATATGATAGTTTGAGATGAACGTCCCATAGCTGGGTGGAAGAGAACCCAGAACTGCATCAGTAGCCAGCTCATCCAAGAGCGGGAAGCCCAACCGATCCAAAGCTTGCACGTATCCGATCATTTTGATCACATGTGGGCTTAGTGGATCACCTTTCTTCAGCTTGCCATCCATCAAGGATCGCCAAACGTTGAACCTTTCGGTCCTAGCCTGTGTCTGAAACATGCTCTTGAGACTCTCGATCATATCGTAAGCCTCAACATTTTCGAAATGTTGTTGCAAATCGGGCTCCATACAACCAGCATCAGACAGCTGATCTCCGTTGATTCATCAATGAGTTTCTGGTAGGCATTCTTGGTTTTGGCATTAGCATTATCGGCAGGTTCATCTGGAAGTGGATCCTCTAGAACATGTTCCTTTTTATCATGCTTGAGAACAATTCTCAAATTTCTATACCAGGTGGTAAAGTTTGTTCCATTCAGTTTATCCTTTTCCAGAATTGATTTCAGTGCAAAGTTGGGTTGAGCAGGTGGTGCCATTGAACTACATCAGAAAATCTGCAATCACTAAGCAATGTGTTTATGTAGAGTAATTAAAGCCTTAAATATAAATACTCCCACTGAAGTCGGCATCCCTCCGCAAACTCTCAGTGATTCAGGATCCGACTAGCACATGCGACTAGCGAGCTTTAGCATCACTGCTAGACAACATGCCTATCCGGTAAGCAACTCCTTGCTAATCGTATCTCTATATGACTCATGTCGGTCGGGAAGGTATCTCATACCCCGGCTCCCAACCTTCTTTGCCACAAAGCCCAAAACCATTTTGATAGCCTTGTCAAGATAACCTGATGCAGTGCATGTCCGTGTCCGACACGAACCCTTCAGTTCAAGGACACCTAGCAACACCCCATTTTTATGAGCCCACTACTAAACGTACTTGATGTGCGAAGGTGCAACATCGGGAATGGCAAATTGCTTGATATTAACGAGGGATCTTTCTACCATTCTAACATGCATAGAAAACAAGAAGCATAACAATCACAAATAAACATATATTGTGAAATAGTATGGCTCCTTCATGGATGTTCTTCCAGGTCAGCTCCAACTCTGATGACCATCTAGGAACTCCATCTTGTTTGTCATGCCGGGACGCCAAGTCACCAAATTGATCTCCATTATCCAACTACTACAACTAGTAATGAATTTTACATAGAGTCACAAGTCAACACGCAGGTTGTTATACATTATAATGATAGCACTTTGGCTCCTGGCGGCTGACAAACATGAGCCATACTATTCACAGCAAACCCTGCAAAATAAAGTTATGCATAGAATCGCATTCTACCGGTTTTGAGTGATCGTGTACGAAATACAAGGCGATACGCTCACGGCGGTCCGATCTCCCTCGTACAGCCGGTTGTCAGACCCCTCGTATAGGTTTGCCTGAGCAGTGCAGGTGCACCACCTCTAACGGTATCCGCGCATGCAGGAGGGAGGTGGCTATTCGCAACACATACAAACCCTAGTGACAGCGCCAAAGTGATCAACCGCATGAGTGTGCTGCACCCCCACTTTATATAGGTGTCCATCGCGGGCTCAACACTTGGGCCTCGCACGGACCCTAAAGCCTAAAATCTATTCGACCTGGATCCGAGTCCGAGTAGGATCACTTCTGACTCGTGGAGTCGGACCGGGCCTCACAGGTTTCTTCCCTTAAGCACGCGACCCCTTAGGTTCTCGTTCACTTGGTCGCGAGTCATACCACATCCGACTCGGCTAGTCGGCAGCGGCCTCTAGCAAAGCGTGCCGACTCCAAGTGTTCGATGAAGCTGGTTAGGCGAACCTGTACATCACACATCTGTTCCCTTTGCCAGACGATATATGTTGTCAGGCTCAAGGTGAGCCTGTCATCCTTGTGCTAGCCTGACCTCTTTCTCGTTCCAGTGATGCCAACCACAAATCGAATTATCTCATAATCCTAATTGCTTGGCCATGCTTATCTTGGTCGGATAACACAAGGGGGCCCAGAGTATATCTCTCCTGATCGGAGGGGCAAATCCCATCTTGCTCGACCATGTCTCGTAGCATGGGTCTAGACAAGCCCGAAACCTACCTTTGTAACTACCTAGTCACGGAGTAGCGTTTGGTAGGCCCAAAGCAAGTCTGTCACCATCCGAGTACATACGCCAGCTCATGTCTTAGGACATAGAACGTATGTTGTACTAGAGACTCACAAATGACATATCGCTGCGTCTCATAGTTAGGTCTGTCCGACTCGGACCTTATCTCAACTCGGATCCGACTACGTTGAATCTGACCAGATCCTTCCAAGTCCATCACTAGTAGAAAACAGGGCTTTGGTCCAAGCAAGATAAGGGCATTCATCCCGGTTCCCTTACAAACCAGGACCAAAGGGTGCATCAGTCCCGGCTCGTGAGGCCAGGGCGCCGGCCGGGCCTTGGGGGCCATTGGTCCCAGTTCGTCTGACCCCTTAGGTGCCGGTTCCAGAAACGAACCGGGACCAAAGGGCCTCGCTCCTGGCGTAGCCCCTTTAGTCCCGGTTGGTGGCTGGAACCGGGACTAAAGGTCAGTCTTCTGTCCCGGTTCTAGCCACCAACCGGGACTAAAGAGATGCCTATATATACCCTCGCCCCTGCCCACCCTCTCCTCTGTTTTTTGGCCGTGTGGGAGGTGTGCATGCGCTGCTATGTTCTCCCTTCTATGCATGCACATGAGGTGTTCGATGAAATGCCCGAGCCACACTTAAGCTTTCTCCTCTCCAAGCTCGACCTCCAAGCTCCATTTTCCTCAAGATTTGTCTAGGTTTGGCGGTCCGTCCCGTCCCATCCCCGTCCTCACCGCCGTCGATCGCCCGCGCCGATCTCGTTGCCGGCACCACCGTGGTGAGCCTCTTGTTCTTATCTTCTTTCTAAAAGAAACAAAATTCTTCCTTGTATGATTTAGATAGATACTTGTATAATTTTCTTAATTTTATTATTGTTTGTTATTATATAGTGCCATGGTTTTGGTATCCGGTACCGTCGGCCCTCGTCCTGTCTATGATTCGGATGTGGTATATTATATCTTATAACTATTTGTTTCATTTAGTGTTTATGACAATAATGCCGACCAATGTGACATAGATGTTTTTATCTAGGAGATATGTGAACCGGAAATTCCAACCGACCCTCTTGTCGAGAGGTTAAATTTAGTTGAAAAAGAAAACAATTACTTGAAGAAAAATTGAAAAGAATTGAGGAGGAGAAGATGGAATTGGAGTTGCATGTTGCGAATGTCGTCGATGATCACAAGATCAAGATGGATGCAATGCGCTTGAAGATTAGAAAGATTAGAAAATATGCCATTGATACTGAGGCTTGGTATCATTATGCCGTTGGATCAATTATTACCTTAGTTGCGATTATGATCGCATTTGTTGTTGCATTGAAATGTTTTACATAGTTTCAATGTAAGTTTTAATTAGATGCTCTAGAGAGCTATATGTTGTTCAATGAGATCTATGTATGAACTTTATGTATTTATTTTTTCAGTAATAACATTTTATCACTACTATACTTTGGTTTTAATGTGATGATGAACTTGTATTAATTTGGTCACTTCTCTATTCGTGATGTTCTGTAATGGTTTTTGATACACTTAATTATATAATGCACGCAGATGAACCGGCAATGGATGTATGGCGACAGACGCACCTCCGAGTACATTGAGGGCCTGCATAATTTTCTCGAAGTGGCTGAGGCAAACAAGCAGAATGGTTTTATGTATTGTCCATACGCTGTCTGTGAGAATACGAAGGATTACCCTAACATGAAAACCCTTCACGTCCACCTGCTTGAGAAGGGTTTCATGCCACACTATAATGTTTGAACCAAGCACGGAGAAAGAGGGGTTATGATGGAAGACAACGAAGAAGAAGAGGATGATGACAACTATCCCCCTGAATACGGTGATACTGCAATGGGGGAAGCTGAAGATCAAGAGGAACCAGACGATGTGCCCGATGATGATCTTCGCCGGGTCATTGTTGATGCAAAAAGACAATGCCAAATTGAAAGGGAGAAGTTGAAGTTCGATCGCATGTTAGAGGATCACAAAAAATGGTTGTACCCAAATTGCGAAGATGACAACACAAAGCTCGGTACCACACTGGAATTGCTGCAACGGAAGGCAGACAATGGTGTATCTGACAACGGATTTGGGAAGCTACTGAAAATGTTGAAGAAGAAGCTTCCAAAGGATAACGAATTGCCCGATAGTATGTACGAAGCAAAGAAGGTTCTATGCCCTCTAGGATTGGAGGTGCAGAAGATACATGCATGCCCTAATGACTGCATCCTCTACCGCGGTGAGTACGAGGATTTGAACGCATGCCTGGTATGCGGTGCATTGCGGTATAAGATCAGACGAGATGACCCTGGTGATGTTGAGGGCGAGCGCCCCAAGAAGAAGGTTCCTGCCAAGGTGATGTGGTATGCTCCTATAATACCATGGTTGAAACGTCTGTTCAGAAACAAAGAGCATGCCTAGTTGAGGCGATGGCACAAAGAGGACCGTAAGAAAGACGGGAAGTTGAGAGCACCCGCTGATGGGTCGCAGTGGAGAAAAATCGAGAGAAGGTGGGGGACTTTGCAGGTGACGCAAGGAACATATGGTTTGGTTTAAGCATAGATGGCACCAATCCTTTTGGGGAGCAGAGCAGCAATCATAGCACCTGGCCCGTGACTCTATGTATCTATAACCTTCCTCCTTGGTTGTGCATGAAGCGGAAGTTCATTATGATGCCTGTGCTCATCCAAGGCCCTAAGCAACCCGGCAATGACATTGATGTGTACCTAAGGCCATTAGTTGAAGAACTTTTATAGCTGTGGAATGGAAAAGGTGTACGTGTGTGGGATGAGCACAATAAGGAGGAATTTGACCTACATGCGTTGCTGTTTGTAACCATCAATGATTGGCCTGCTCTCAGTAACCTTTCAGGATAGACAAACAAGGGATACCACGCATGCACTCACTGTTTAGATGACACCGAAAGTATGTATTTGGAAAAATTCAGGAAGAATGTGTAGCTGGGACATTGATAACCCACAAGTATAGGGGATCGCAACAGTTTTTGAGGGTAGAGTATTCAACCCAAATTTATAGATTCGACACAAGGGGAGCCAAAGAATATTTGCAAGTATTAGCAGCTGAGTTGTCAATTCAACCACACCTGGAGATTAGTTATCTGCAGTAAGGTGATTAGTAGCAAAGTAGTATGATAGTTTTGATAATAGTAGCAGCAGCAATAGTACCAATAACAGTAATAGCAGTGATTTTGTAGCAAGTGCAACAGTAACAACAGTAGTAACTTAGGAAGATCTATATGTAGGAAAATTGTAGGCATTGGATCGGTAATTTGTTGGATGATATTCATCATGTGACAGTCATAACCTAGGGCGATACGGCACTAGCTCCAGTTCATAAATATAATGTAGGCATGTATTCCGTAAATAGTCATACATGCTTATGGAAAGAACTTGCATGACATCTTTTGTCCTACCCTCCCGTGGCAGCGGGGTCCATATTGGAAACTAAGGGATATTAAGGCCTCCTTTTAATAGAGAACCGGAACAAAGCATTTACACACGATGAATACATGAACTCGTCAAACTACGGTCATCACCGGGAGTGGTCCCGACTATTGTTACTCCGGGGTTGCCGGATCATAACACGTAGTAGGTGACTATAACTTGCAAGATCGGATCTAGAACATAGATATAATGATGATAACATAAACGGTTCAGATCTGAAATCATGGCACCCGAGCCCAAAGTGACAAGCATTAAGCATGGCAAAGTCATAGCAACATCAATCTCAGAACATAATGGATACTAGGGATCAAGCCCTAACAAAACTAACTCGATCACATGATGAATCTCATCCAACTCCTCACCAACCAGCGGGCCTACGAAGGAATTACTCACTCCCCGTGGGGAGCATCATGGAATTGGCGATGGAGAAGGGTTGGTGATGACGAAGATCGAAGATCCCCCTCTCCGGAGCCCCAAACGGACTCTAGATCTGGCCTCCCGATGAAGAACAGCAGGTGGCGGTGGCTCCGTCTCGTGAAACATGATAATTCTTTCTCTCTTATTTTTTCTGTAAATATAGGATTTTATAGAGTCAGTTTCAGGGTCAGTGGGGCCACCAGGTGTGGACAACCCACCTGGGCGCGCCTGGGGGGCAGGCGCGCCCTGGTGGGTTGTGCCCACCCAGGTGCCCCCCTCAGGTGGCTCTTGGCTCAGTTAATTCTCTTATTTTGTATTAAAAAATCCTCACAAAGTTTTGTTCCATTCCGAGAACTTTTATTTCTGCACAAAAACAACACCATGGTAGTTCTGCTGAAAACAACATCAGTCCGGGGTTAGTTCCATTCAAATCATGCAAATTAGAGTCCAAAACAAGAGGAAAAGCGTTAGGAAAAGTAGATACGTTGGAGACGTATCAACTCCCCCAAGCTTAAACCTTTGCTTGTCCTCAAGCAATTCAGTTGATAAACTGAAAGTGAAAAAGAAAAACTTTTACGAACTCTTTTGCTCTTGTTTGCATAAATAAGCTTAAACAGCACCCAGGTTTTCAGCCAATATTATAACTAACCATGTCGACAATAACTCTTAAAAATTATATTAACTCATATCAATGACATAATCAGCTAGCGAGCAATAATAAGATATCTCAAATAGCAACACGTTATCAAAACAACCATGATATAATATGACAATAGTGGTATCTCGCTAGCCCTTTCTGAGGCCGCAAAACATAAATGCAGAGCACCTCCAAAGTTCAAGCAGCGACTAAACATTGTAATTCATGGTAGAAAAGATCCAGTCATGATGCACCCAACATTAGCTACACACAATGCATCAGCATGATAGCAGTGCTCTCAGGTTCTGACGCTTATTTTAGAAGGTGATGACACAACATAAAAGTAAATAGATAGTCCCTTCGCATAGGGAAGCAGTGATTTGCAGAGGTGCCAGAACTCAAGTTTTCAAAACAGAGGTAAATGATATTTTGAGACATGCACCCTTCTCATTTACTTCACGACTATTAGTTATCAATATCTTCCATGCTAAACACATCAGTGGCGGTTCCCAAGCGATAAAAGTAAAGATTTACTCCAGTGGGAGTTTTTGTTTGATTATTTGAGAGATCAATTCTTTTTGCAGTTTGGGACTGGGCATCCCTATTACCGCCCTTTTCTCGTGCGATGGCGAGTGAATAAACACTCGACCTGAGAATAACCCGCTTAGCATGGAAGATACCGACTATCTCCTGTCATTCCATGAACGATCCAGGCACACAAAAAGGATATTTATTTGAAGTTTTTAGAGGTGGCACATGCAAATTTACTTAGGACGGCAGGGTAATACCGCATATAGGTAGGTATGGTGGACTCATCTGGAATAAAATAACTTGGGTTCAAGGTTTTTGATGTACAAGCAGAATTCCCACTTAGTACAGGCGAAGGCTAGCAAATAGGTTGAGAAGCGGCCAGCTAGAGAGCAACAACGGTCATGAACATGCATTATGCATAAGTAACATTGGACACTAGCATGAGTAGGATATGAACACCATGAACATAAATATCATCGAGGCTATGTTGGTTTTGATTCAACTACATGCATGAACATGTGCCAAGTCAAGCCACTCGAACATTCAGAGGAGGATACCATATCATCATACTACATCACAATCATTTTAACGCAATATTGGCATCTAAGATAAATCATTATCCACTCCTAGCTACTTATGCATGGCATGAGAAACTATAATCTCTAATTGTCATTGCAAACATGTTTGATCATAATAGAGTAAATCATGGATACTAGGTTAAACATATTTACAAAAACAGAACAAGTCGAGTTCATACCCCTTTCTCTCTGCCACGGCCAGTTCATCGAATATCGTCATTATTGCCGTTCACTTGCACGATCGAACGATTTGAAAATAATAATAATGCAAGAGTGCCGTGGACTAGGCTGGAATCTGCAAATATTTTTATTCAAAAAGGAGAAGACAAGGTAAATTGGGCTCTTTGTTACATTAATAATAATGCATATGAGAGCCACTCAACATTTTCATCGTGGTCCTCTCCTCGGTACGACTTGAAAGAAAAGAAAAGGAAATTCAGAGAAACACACTGAAATATTTTTTAGAGTTTTTGGTTTTCCGAAGGAAAGCAAATAAAAAACAAAAACGAGAAAACTATTTACACGGGAAAGCTCCCAACAAGCAAAAGAAGAACAAGGAAATCTTTTTGAGTTTTGTTTTTAGTACTACAACAATTTAAACAAGGAAGAAAAATCAAAAATAAGCAAGAAATATATTTTTGGATTTTCTCAAAGTTTTTCAAACACACAAGAAGAAAGCGAGAAAATAATTCTAACATGGATAATACAGTGAAAAAGTGTGAACACCGACAATTGAAATGTGTGGACATGAATGTAAAGTTGGTGGAAATACATACTCCCCCAAGCTTAGGCTTTTGGCCTAACTTGGTAATAAGTCAGTAGCCTGCATAATGGTCGGAGTGGTAGCTCACGGAGGCTCTCGGTGCGGATGCCTCAGCCTGCCGTGCGGCCACAACCGCTGCGTTATGGGCTCGGGCCTTGCTCTCAAGAACAAAATATCTTCCCTTGTTGTGAACATTAAAGAGAGCAGGTGCAGGAAAATATGTGTTCACCACGGAGTCCTTATTAAACAGCAATTTATAAGTGAAATTATGGGGTTCACCTCTAAGGATCTTATGACGCTTCATAGCATCAAAGTCTAGGTACTGCGTGGGTAAAATAGGATCGTAGGGCAAAGGTGAAACACCCAGCTCTCTTGCTAGGCGTGTGGTATAAATTCCACCATAAAAATATCCACTACCAACGTTGTGTTGCAACCTACGTGCAATAATCGCTCCAAGGTTATAACTTCTGTCACCGGTGAGAGCCGTGCGTATGAGGCTCAAGTCTGGAGCACAAAGTGTACTACAATCTTGTTTGCCTACAATGCATTTTCCGTTAAATAATGCGAAGTACTGGATTGCAGGAAAATGAATGCTCTTTATTCTACCTTGCGTCACTCCCCTAGTTTCACCATAACAAAGACGAGTCAAGAATATCTCAAACTCAGACCTTGGCAGGTCATCGAGCGAACCCCAGAATGGGATATTGCAGTGGTGAGCAAATCTCTCTAAAGATATGGTAAATGCATTTTCATATAATTTAAATGACACCCTAGACTCACGCGGATGGAATTTAAATCCTTTGACAAATGAGTCAGTGAGAGTGAGATGTTGGTTGCACTTATCTGAAATGTAGGGACTGAGATCGGCATTGTGAACATATTGCTCAAATTCCTCCTTAATGCCCACACTCACCATATAATCATCGCATGGCCATAAGCATGTTTTGGTGGCGGCATCTCGTATGGAACTTTCACTCGGTTCAACATAAGACCGTCGAGCGGAGCTGCTACTAGAAGATGCCTCCGAGGATCTCCTCCTCGAAGAACTCCTTCCAAAGAGGTTCATAATATTCGCGTACAATTTTTTGAAAAAATTTGGGTCACAAAAATCTATTAACTAATCTTCACAAGATTGGTAGCAACTACTCATAGGGAAGCATAGAGGCCATAGCAAGCATTCAAACTACTTAAAACTCTAAGAATTCAACATGCAAGCTCATCTACAGCAGCGCCAAGAGTAGCTACTTATTCAAAATATAAACAACTAAAGCAAAAACTAATTGGACACACAGAGGGGTCACATACCAAGCAACAATCCCCCGAAACAGTTTTGGAAACGGAGCTTCGAGCAAAGAGATCGAAATCCGCGGGTTTGAGAGCAAGAACACGAAAAAGAGAGCAATGGAGATTTTTTTTCTGGAGGTAAGTGAAGATGTGGGATGAAGGGATGAGTGAGGGGGCCCACATGGGGACCACAACCCACCATGGCGCGCCTGGGGGTCCTGGCGCGCCCAGGTGGGTTGTGCCCACCTGGTGCACCTCCCTCTGATATTATTTGCACCATAAATTCTTAAATATTCAGAAAAAAATCGTATTAAATTTTCAGGGCATTCTGAGAACTTTTATTTTTTGGTCATTTTTTATTGCACGGGAAAAATCAGAAAACAGACAAAACATGGCATCTTATTTTATTTAACTAAAAGGAACAGAAAATAAAAGGTAGGTACAGAAGGTAGTGCTCACTAAATTCATCGACTTCATGCCTCTCAAAAATGATCCATTAATAAGGTTGATCAAATCTTATTAACAACCACTTTCAATTAGCATGAAACCGAAGAACTTTCGTAAATCACTAAGTTACCCAACGGGGATATGAATGTCCCCAACGATAAGCATTTCATATTTCTTTTTGGTAGTAGGTAGAGGTAGTTGAAAACTTCCAATAGTGATTGTCGGAGATTTTTCAATAACATTAATACCATTCACTTGGAATTGTTTCTTCGGAAAGTGCACCGTATGCTCATTACCATTGATATGAAAAGTGACCTTGCTTTTATTGCAATCAATAACAGCCCCTGCAGTATTCAAGAAGGGTCTACCAAGGATAATCGACATATTGTCGTCCTCGGGCATCTCAAGTATAACAAAGTCAGTCAAAATAGTAACATTAGCAACAACAACGGGCACATCTTCACATATACCGATAGGTATGGCAGTTGATTTGTCAGCCATTTGCAAAGATATTTCAGTAGGTGTGAGTTTATTCAAATGAAGTCTTTTATATAAAGAGAAAGGCATAACACTAACACCAGCTCCTAAATCACATAAAGTAGTTTTCACATAATTCTTTTTGATGGAGCAAGGTATAGTTGGTATTCCCGGATCTCCAAGTTTTTTAGGCACTCCATCCTTAAAAGTGTAATTAGCAAGCATGGTGGAGATTTCAGCTTCCGGTATTTTTCTCTTATTAGTGATGATATCCTTCATGTACTTTGCATAAGGAGGCATTTTCAAGATATCAGTCAAGCGAGTACGCAAAAAGACTGGCCTCAGCATTTCAGCAAAGCGTTCAAATTCTTCATCATCTTTCTTTTTAGTTGACTTAGGTGGAAAGGGCATAGGTTTTTGAACCCACGGTTCCCTTTCTTTACCGTGTTTTCTAGCAACAAAGTCTCTTCTATCATATCTTTTATTCTTAGGTTGTGGGTTATCAAGATCAACTGCTGGTTCTATCTCAACATCATTGTCCGGTTCTTTATTATTTGTTTGAGTTTCTTCATGAACCTCATCATTATCTTTTTCATTATCACTAGATGAATGTTCATTACCAGATTGAGTTTCAGCATCAGAAATAGAAACATCATTATCATTATCAGGAGGTTTTTCTACTTCAGGTTCACTAGAAGCATGCAAAGTTCTATCATTTTTCTTTTTCCTCTTCTTTTTAGAAGAACTAGGTGCAGTGGTGTTGTTCCTTTGTGAATCCTGTTCAATTCTTTTTGGGTGTCCCTCAGGATAAAGTAGTTCCTGAGTCATTTTACCTCCTCTAGTTGCAACTCTAACAGCAAAGTCATGTATGTTGTTATTCATTTCATCAAGCAATTCTCTTTGGGATTTAGCAACTTGTTCTAACTGAGTTTGTACCATAGAAGCATGCTTTCCCACACCTCTCACATCATTTGAGATTCTAAATAGCAAGTCACTCAAGCGAGCAATCATATCAGAATTATATTTCAATTGTTTCATAACAGTTGCATTGAAGTGATCTTGCTTTCTAATATAATTCTCAAACTCATAAAGGCATTGGCTAGGGTGCATATTGCGAGGATTATCATTATCATTGGATTTCATTAGGGAATTTACCTCCACCACCGCAGGTGGTGGTGGTGTATCAAGCCCATGTATTTCTTCAATAGGAGTTAAATTTTTGACATCCTCAGCTTTAATTCCTTTTTCCTTCATAGATTTCTTTGCCTCTTGCATATCTTCGGGACTGAGATATAAAATACCCCTCTTCTTCGGAGTGGGTTTAGATGGTGTTCAGGAAGAGTCCAATCATCATAGTTTTTCAATATGTTACTCAATAATTCTTCAGCTTGTCCAATAGTTCGTTCCCTGAAAACACAACCAGCACAACTATCTAGGAAGTCCCTAGAAGCATCGGTTAGTCCATTATAGAAGATATCAAGTATTTCATTTTTCTTAAGAGGATGATCAGGCAAAGCATTAAGTAACGGGCAAAGCCCCCCCACCCCCCAAGCTTGTGGGACACTCTCTTCTTCAAATTGCACAAAGTTAAATATTTCCTGTAAGGCAGCTTGTTTCTTATGGGCAGGAAAATATTTTTCAGAGAAGTAATAAATCATATCTTGGGGACTACGCACACAACCAAGAGCAAGAGTATTGTACCAAGCTTTAGCATCACCCTTTAATGAGAACGGAAATAATTTGAGAATATAGTAATAGCGAGTTTTCTCATCATGAGTAAAAAAGGGTGGCTATGTCATTCAACTTAGTAAGATGTGCCACAACAGTTTCAGTTTCATAAACATGGAAAGGATCAGATTCAACCAAAGTAATTAACTCTGGGTCGACAGAGAATTCATAATCCTTATCATCAATAAAGATGGGTGAGGTAGCAAACTTAGGATCATATTGTATTCTAGCATTCAAAGATTTTTCTTTATACTTGCATAATAATTTCTCTAGATCATCTCTATCCTTACAAGCAAGAATATCTCTAGTTGTCTCCTCATTCATAACATAACCTTCCGGTACCTTAGGCAATTCATATCTAGGAAGGCTAGTTCTAGCAGGTGTTTCAAGATTTCTAGTTTCAAGCACATCATCAGATTTAACAATATCCTGTTGTCTTACTCTAGCAATTTGTTCATCAAGAAATTCACCTAGAGGCACATCATCATCAAGCAAGGTACTAGCATCATCATAAGCATTCATAGCAGAAGTAGCATCATCAATAACTTGCGACATATCAGAATTAATAGCATGTGGTGGTGTTGCAAGTTTACTTATAACAGAAGGTGAATCTAAAGCAGAGCTGGATGGCAGTTCCTTACCTCCCCTCGTCTTAGAGGGAAAAATCGTAGTCTTAGCATCCTTCAGATTCTTCATAGTGAATAATTGATAATAATCCCAAGTGACTCAACAAATATAGCTATGCTCACCGGCAACGGTGCCAGAAAAAGGTCTTGATAACCCACAAGTATAGGGGATCGCAACAGTTTTCGAGGGTAGAGTATTCAACCCAAATTTATAGATTCGACACAAGGGGAGCCAAAGAATATTTGCAAGTATTAGCAGCTGAGTTGTCAATTCAACCACACCTAGAGATTAATTATCTACAGCAAGGTTATCAGTAGCAAAGTAGTATGATAGTTTTAATAATAGTAGCGGCAGCAATAGTAACAATAACAGTAATAGCAGTGATTTTGTAGCAAGTGCAACAGTAACAGCAGTAGTAACTTAGCAAGATCAATATGTAGGAAAATCGTAGGCATTGGATCGGTAATTTGTTGGATGATATTCATCATGTGACAGTCATAACCTAGGGCGATGCGGCACTAGCTCCAGTTCATAAATATAATGTAGGTGTGTATTCCGTAAATAGTCATACGTGCTTATGGAAAGAACTTGCATGACATCTTTTGTCCTACCCTCCCGTGGCAGCGGGGTCCATATTGGAAACTAAGGGATATTAAGGCCTCCTTTTAATAGAGAACCGGAACAAAGCATTAACACACGGTGAATACATGAACTCCTCAAACTACGGTCATCACCGAGAGTGGTCCCGACTATTGTCACTCCGGGGTTGCCGGATCATAACACGTAGTAGATGACTATAACTTGCAAGATCGGATCTAGAACATAGATATAATGGTGATAACATAAACGGTTCAGATCTGAAATCATGGCACCCGGGCCCAAAGTGACAAGCATTAAGCATGGCAAAGTCATAGCAACATCAATCTCAGAACATAATGGATACTAGGGATCAAGCCCTAACAAAACTAACTCGATTACATGATGAATCTCATCCAACTCCTCACCGACCAGCGAGCCTACGAAGGAATTACTCACTCCCGGTGGGGAGCATCATGGAATTGGCGATGGAGAAGGGTTGGTGATGACGAAGATCGAAGATCCCCCTCTCCGGAGCCCCAAACGGACTCCAGATCTGGCCTCCCGATGAAGAACAGGAGGTGGTGGCGGCTCCGTCTCGCGAAACGCGATAATTCTTTCTCTCTTATTTTTTCTGGAAATATAGGATTTTATAGAGTCGGTTTCAGGGTCAGCGGGGCCACCAGGTGGGGACAACCCACCTGGGCGCGCCTGGGGGGGCAGGCGCGCCCTGGTGGGTTGTGCCGACCCAGGTGCCCACCTCAGGTGGCTCTTGGCTCCGGAAATTCTCTTATTTTGTATAAAAAATCCTCGCAAAGTTTCGTTCCATTCTGAGAACTTTTATTTCTGCACAAAAACAACACCATGGTAGTTCTGCTAAAACAGCGTCAGTCCAGGGTTAGTTCCATTCAAATCATGAAAATTAGAGTCCAAAACAAGAGAAAAAGCGTTAGAAAAAGTAGATACGTTGGAGACGTATCAGACATCGTCGATTTCTTCTGACCAACCATCAATGTTGAAAGAATGGCAAGCATTTCAAAGGCAAGGCAAAGCACCGGAAGAATCCCGCCCTCCATACTGGTGATCACATACTTGATATGGTCAATGATTTACAAGTAATCTTTCGAAAGGGTCCTGGCGGACTATCTGTTTCGAATGACGCTGAGGGACACGCACCCATGTGGAAGAAGAAATCTATATTTTGGGACCTACCCTATTGGAAAGACCTAGAGGTCTGCTCTGCACTCGATGTGATGCACGTGACAAAGAATCTTTGCGTGAACCTGCTAGGCGTCTTGGGCATGTATGGGAAGACAAAAGATACACCGGAGGCACAGGAGGACCAGCAACGTGTGCGCGAAAAAGATGGCATGCATCCAAAGCACTATGAAGGTCCTGCCAGCTACGCTCTTACCAAAGAAGAGAAGGAAATCTTCTTTGAATGCCTGCTCAATATGAAGGTCCCGTCTGGCTTCTCGTCCAATATAAAGGGAATAATAAATATCCCAAAGAAAAAGTTCCAGAACCTAAAGTCTCATGACTGCCACGTGATTATGACGCAACTGCTTCCGGTTGCATTGACAGGGCTTCTACTGGAAAACGTTCGATTAGCCATTGTGAAGCTATGTGCATTCCTCAATGCAATCTCTCAGAAGGTAATCGATCCAGAAATCCTACCAAGGTTAAAGAATGATTTGGTGCAATGTCTTGTCAGTTTCGAGCTGGTGTTCCCACCATCCTTCTTCAATATCATGACGCACATCCTAGTTCGTATAGTCGATGAGATTGCCATTCTTGGCCCTCTATTTCTACACAGTATGTTCCCCTTTGAGAGGTTCATGGGAGTCTTAAAGAAATATGTTCGTAACCGTGCTAGGCCAGAAGGAAGCATCTCCACGGGCCATCAAACAGAGGAGGTCATTGGGTTTTGTGTTGACTTCATTCCTGACCTTAAGCCGATTGGTCTCCCTCAATCGCGGTATAAGGGGAGACTGACTAGAAAAGGCACGCTAGGAGCGGACTCAATAATATGTAGGGACGGGCATTCTTGGGCTCAAGCACACTACACAGTTCTACAGAATTCTACCTTGGTGACCCCGTATGTCAATGAACACAAGAATATTCTGCGTTCCAAACACCCGGAGCATTGTGACGGCTGGATTACATGTGAACACATCAGGTCTTTCGGCAGTTGGTTGCAAACACATCTCAGGGGTAACACCACTGTTGCAGATGAGCTGTACTCGTTGGCCAGGACACCATCTTCGACTGTATTGACTTACAAAGGGTACGAGATAAATGGGAATACATTTTACACGATTGCCCAAGATCAAAAGAGCACCAACCAAAACAGTGGTGTCCGCTTTGATGTAGCAACCAAGAGGGGAAAGGACACATATTATGGTTACATAGTGGACATATGGGAACTTGACTATGGACATGATTTTAAGGTCCCTTTGTTTCGGTGCAAATGGGTCAATCTGTCAGGAGGCGGGGTACAGGTAGACCCACAGTATGGAATGACAATAGTGGATCTGAACAATCTTGGGTACACAGACAAACCATTCGTCCTAGCCAATGATGTGACGCATGTTTTCTATGTGAAGGACATGTCTACCAAACCGAGAAAAAGAAAAGATAAGGAAGCGAATACATCATACGATGAGCCAAAGCGCCACATAGTACTTTCAGGGAAAAGAGACATCGTGGGAGTGGAGGGCAAGACAGACATGTCTGAAGATTATGAAAAGTTTCATGAAATTCCTCCCTTCAAAGTGAAGGCTGACCCAAGCACCCTGTTAAACGATGAAGATTATCCATGGTTACGGAGCAATAAGCAAGGGACACACGCGAAAAAAAACTGAAGACTTTCTCTCCACAACTATTCTAATGATGGCTCTGATGATGGATTTGATTACGCGAAGAAAAAATGAAATCCCTTTGTATTAGATGAGTTTTCGTCCGGAACCCTGATACTTCGAAATAGATTGTCCAGCTTGTACACGAAGTGCATCCAGTTTTTTCCGTGATCCTCTCAACTTTTTAGCACATGCTATGTGGTTGAAATGATGATACCATGCCAACTTTTAACCTTTATAAAGTTCATTTGTAGTGCTTTTCAATTTCAGGGTAATTTAGCTAAAAAAATAGTAAATGCATGAAAAGTACCAAATGAATTCAGAAAGGGTTGAAAATTGATGATGTGGCTTTGAATGGTGCATGTTGAACGCACAAAAAGTCTGGAATTGAAATAAGTTAAAAAAACTGAAATCCCTTTGTAACATATGAGTTTTCATCCGAAACCGTAATACTTCGAAAGAGATTGTCCATTTTGTACACGAAGTGCGTCCAGTTTTTGTCGTAACCCTCTCAACTTTTTAGCACATGCTATGTGGGTGAAATGATGATATCATGCCAACTTTCAACCTTTTCAGAGTTCATTTGTAGTGCTTTTCAATTTCAGGATCATTTAGCTCAAAGAATGAATTAATAGAAAAAGAATGAACTAAAAAGCGGAAAGTCTATTCTGAGCTCGAGCTTAGATGGACTCTATATCTCATCCGTCAGCTGGCGTCAAGATTCCCACTACCCCAATTATTTTACTGTGCATTTGGAGATGTATGGACGCCTTTTTTGGAGACCCTGGCCCACTCTGCCACCGCATTTAATGTGACGGCCGTCATCCTCGCAGCGGCGGATCAGATGGACCATCACGTCGTGGGCCACGGCTCAGACGTTAACGACCAGACGGCGGGCGTCCAACCCCACCCATTTATTTTGCATGGCTATTCGGTGCTGACTATTCCAGGCTCGTACCGTGTAGATCCATTTTAATCTCCATGCCCCTGCTGCTTTCAGCCATGGATAGTCATACCTGCAGTCTTTAGATTCAGACTGATGCATACATTTTTAGATGGATAGATTCAAAGATTCAAACTAATGCATACTCCTGAAACATTCAGACTAATGCATACTCCTAAAAATGGATAGATTCAAAGATTCAGACTAATGCATACTCCTAAAAATGGATAGATTCAAAGCTTCAGACTAATGCATACTCCTAAACATGAGGCAGTATTTTTAATGTATGCAGACTAATGTACATGTTTAGATGGATAGATTCCTAGTTTTTAAAACAATACTGCCTCGAGATTCATAGCATCATAGTTTCGGTGTCATGTCAGATGCACACATTTTTAGATTGTTTTTTTCAATTCAAGGCTGGGTGTAGATGCATACATTCATAGATTCATAAATCAAAAGATTTCAGTCTTTCATATCTATGCTGTTTCTAGTTTCATAGATTCATAGATTGAGTCTTTCAAAGCAGCAACATTTGTACTGGACCTTCAGGATCCATTTTAGCTTACTATTTGCAAACAGATAATGAGACAGACACTCATGGTAAATGCATAATATAACTAGTCTTTTGCAAACTCATGGTAAATGCATAATATAACTAAGCAGATAATGAGACAGCCACTCTGGTCTTCTTCAGAACAGCACTTCCTCGATCATGAAGCCACTCCGGCCTTCTTCAGACAGCCACTCCGGCTTTCTTCAGACAGCCACCCTTATTCCCCTTCATCGAGATCACCTCGTATGCAATCTGCTTCTTAAGATAAGCCAGCTCGTACTGCAATACAGTTCAATTCCAGGAGTCAGCACATATAAAACACAATCAATTTTTTACAACATCACTCAATTTGTTCTCCAACTATGTACTGACCTCACCAATGTGCCTCTCAAGGTACAGGCCATTGTAGTACCTCCAGTAGTGCGCGAGATAGACCCACGTGTCCTCGCTGCGAGCATGAGAAAGTAGAGATGAAGTATCCGCAAGAGCTTATGTACATGCTGTATTTAGTTAACAGAATACTCACATCTCACATGGTTCATTCATGCTGTAGGTGTATGTCATGCTCCAGGCGTCATCTGGGCAATACCAGTCAATGAAATGCGCACGGATGCACCTCCGAAGTCCTCTCAGCATCAGGTTTGCATTCACCTCATGCTTGACCCTCCTCTCATCATCGTGAATACTTGTGTCTGCCAGGTCCATAACAAGAAGATTCCTTTGCTCAACGTCCACAATATAAAAAGAAAAGCCTTCCATTATTGGTACGGGTAGAAAAAGCTGCACAATTCAGCAAAAAACATTCATTTAAAGTAAATACATTTTTGTCAATCCCATAATCAAATCTTCTGCACTCGTGCAGACGTACCTTCTCCTGGAAAGTAGGCCCATGTGTCCGAATTGCCCACACTCGCACTTGAATTCATTGCCTCCGTCGAGCATGGTAACCTTGTACTCCATTTTTCTCTTTTCTCTGCTTCACTATGTATTGCAATGCATGTCTTGTGTTTCTCAACCTCTTCAACCTGATAAGCTCCACACTCGTACAATATATGTCCAAACTGTTCAAATATGGCCTTTGTATAAATCTTGCTAGCATGCCCCTCGATTACAAGGTTTGCCCTCATGAACCCCCCCCCCCCCCCCCCCCCCCCTGCAAAATGACCAGTCACCATAAAATAAATTAGTTCTTTCATGTAACAAATCTCAGCAAAGCCTAGGTACACAGAAAAAAATTTCCAGGCTTACCATTCTCGTTCGTTTTTCCTCTGACTCCCGGTCAAACTGAAGCCTCATGTACTTCTGCACAAACATGTGCATTGGGCACCCGGGAGACACGTAATTCTTCAACATGTGGTTCGCACTCTCGCTCCTCTGTGTGCTGGTCATTTTCACACAAAAAACTCCCTTAAAAGAAGGCTTAGCCCATTTCTTCCGAATCTCAAACAGCTGTGTCATGTATGGGTGTGACCTCAGCTTGTATTTATCCAGCAACATTTCCCACCCCTTCTCAAATTCATCCCCTGTGAGCATATGGTTCACCACCTTATGAAATTCAGCTGTAAACTCGCTTTTCTTCGTATACAAACCACCGAACCACTCCTTGTGTCTGGCATGATCTTCTTAATAGCTAGCTCCATGGCACGGTTTTGGTCTGCAGAATTGATACACATAATTTCCAGAATTAATACTATGGACCATATCACATCAAATTTCATTTACCGTCCCTATCACAATTCACAAATAAAAAAACTAACTATCCTGTAAGTATGGTCATTGGTGTTGAACCACCCATCATTCTAAGGAATTCTGAGAATACCCACTCAAAACTTTCTTGCGTTTCATCATGAACCAGCACACCAGCCAGGATCACACCCTGAAAGTGATTGTTAACTCCAACAAACAGGTCGAAAGGCATGTCATACAGGTTGGTCCTATACGTGGTATCGAATGTTATGACATCTCCAAAGGAGTACTGAAGCCTGCTGCTCCCACTTGCCCGCATCAGATTCTTAATCCTCCCCTCACTGTCAGCCTGAATCCTATATGTAAAATGGGTATCTTTTGCTCCAATCTCTGCGAAAACATCCATCGTCTTCCTCACATCATCATCATCTGCGTGGTCCCTATTGATCGTCCCAAACAGGTTATGCAAAGACCTTTTTGTGAACGGAACATTTTCCATTGAGCCAAAAAAGCCTCCGATGATACTGTATACCTTAGCAAGATTCACATTTTTCTGCCTTAACTGCTTCACAAGATCCCCGATGTACACATCTATGTGCTTGTGTGATGGCCAATGGATTGTCTAGCCAAAATTAGGAGAAAGCAAGTGGTTGTGATTCTCTATGTGTTCTGCCATATACCACCCATTGTCCTCTGATCTTAGGAGCCTTATCAGAGTCGGGCACTCGCAGCGACAAGACCTCGTGTCCTCAACACCAGCTTTGCCAGAGGCAATGATCCAAAACTTCAGTCAATTAACACATTTGCACCACTCAGGAGATTAACTGAATTGACAACCGCTATCAGAAGGATACTTTTATACTCACCAAGCAATCACACACTATTTTTTGCATGCATCTCATCCTCTCAAGATTCAGCCGGCTCTTCCCATATCGGATGCCGAAGCCTTTCTCCCATGAATACAAATTATAGAAGTCATAAGCCTCACCCAAAGAGTAAAAAGTAGCGCCAATCACTGGTGTGATCACATTCTCAGCTGGGTTTTCGGCATAACTCCTAACAGCCTTCTCGAACGCGCTGACACATTTTGGGCAGGGTGTTCTGCTCGGTGCGGCAGCCCCAATTCTCAGCCTGCAAAAACAGCCTCCACATATTAACTGCCTGGATTTCAGTAATCAGCATTTTCCTTAGATGAAATGACTCATGGGGCACTAAGCATGATTCCCTGAATATCACTACAAAATCACTAGTTCTTCTGATGTGAATTGTCTGGGTTCAGTAACTTCACATATTAAACTCACAAAATTCACGTATTAACTCCCTCAAATCAGCAATCTACTATTTTATCATATGAACTGACTGGGTTCAGCAAAGATGGTTCTGCTTCCTGACTGCAACATCACTAGTTGTTCTAAGCTAATGGCAGGATTTATCCAATTCTAACTATAATGTAAATCCCTAGTATACTGACTGAAATACAAATCCAACACTAACCTCTAGTTCTAACCAGGAGATTCATCTTCCCAGTTGACAGCTCCGACGTCGGAGGCGAACTATCCCTCCTGCCCACCAGGGCTTCATTAGCGGCGAAAATCTGAGCGTCCGCTATGTCCACCGCTCCTGGCTGCTGCGCCACTTGCTGCTCTTCACCGTACCATCTCCCCTCGGACAAGCAGCACAGCGGCCGGCATCAAGCAATCTCCTAGTTCCTCAAGGGCGGTGGATCTGACCGCCATATCCTGCTCCTCCAGCATACCGCCTCCCATCGGCGCCCTCGGTGCAGGGGCCGGCACCAAGCTCTCCTACTTCTTCAAGGACACTGGATCTGATTTAAGCCAAAACCAAATCCTTTCAGCCACTAAAGCCATGCGGGTAAGATTTGCGACGAATCCGTCAGGCAAGCAAAGATCCACGTACCTGCCGAATGGCTGCATCAGAAACTCCATGCTGGATCGCCGCCGCTGCTCCTTTTCTCTCCGCCGGAGACCCCTGTTTCCAAATGAGCGCCACTTGTAGCAAAGAACACTCTGGATCCTGCCTGTCCCCACGGGACGGAAAAGCAAACTTCCAGGGCCACTGATCAGACGAGGACGTGCGATTCTGATCCACGTCCCACCTCCACTAGGACGAACGGACACCCAACTTCACGTTAACTCTGGCCCACCACCAAGCTCTGCTGCGTACGTATTTACCTACAGTATGCATTTTCTAGCGACCCTCCAACACCTGAATAAACAATTGGCTCAGATCCTGATGTGCTATCGAACGTGCACCATAACGAGCTCATTTGAGCTCGCGCTCAATTACTCCCCTTCCACTAAAAAGTTTTTATAAAACTCTAATAGCAATAAGAATGAACTAAAAAGAATCAATTAAATATAATATTCTTCAATAGCAAAAAGAATCAACTAAAAATAATCAAAATAATATTAACTAAAATTATCAAAGTATTTATTTGTTAAAAAGAATAAACTAAAAAGAATCAACTAAAATATTAACTAAAAAGAATGAACTGAAAAGAATCAACTAAAACATTAAATAAAAAAAATAAACTAAAAATAATCAAAATAATATTAACTAAAATTATCAAAGTATTTATTTTGTTAAAAAGAATGAACTAAAAAGAATTAACTAAAACATTAACTAAAAAGAATGAACTAAAAAGAATCAATTAAAATATTTTGTTATGATCAACTAAAACAAAACTATAATATTCTTCAATAGCAAAAAGAATCAACTAAAAAGCTTTTACAAACCTCGAGTTATTCTCAAAATAATATTAACTTAAAATTATATAAAATTTATGCAACTAAACTTATCAAAGTCTTTTTTGTTAAAAACTTTAATAGCAAAAAGAATTTTCATAAAGTTTTTTTAGTTGAAATCTTTAATAGCAAACTAAAATAACAGGAAAAAAAATTGCCTGCCTACTAGGCCACAACGGCCTGCATACAACTAGAAACCCAACTACTAGTTGGGCCAGAATGCAGGCCCGCTGGGCAAGTAGGCCCCACAGGGCAGTAACAGGTTCATTCGGCCCACACAGGCCTGCTTTAGAGACGAGCTCGAAACGGTAGCTGCGGCGGGGCTTATAAACAGGTGCGAGCGCCTCTCAACTAGCGAGGTGGGACTAAACTTGTAGACACCGCTGTGCCAGGCTATTGGTCCCGGTTGGTGGCTCGAACCGGGATGAATGGGTGTCTTTCGTCCCGGTTCGAGTCACCAACCGGGACCAATGCCCCCCTTTCGTCCCGGTTCGAGCCACCAACCGGGACCAAAGGTCTCTGCTTCCCGCTCTTTGGGCTGCTGAAATTGACCTTTTGTCCCGGTCGGTTGGTGTCACCAACTGGGACCAATGCTCTGGCCATATAAGCAGGCACTTAGCAGTTTTCGTCTCAGTTTCTTCGTTCTCCTCGTTCTCTCCTCCGACGACGCCGCCAGGCTGCCCCGACGCCGTCGCCGCGCCCCTGCCCCGTCGTCGCCGTCGCCGTCGCCTTCGCCGCCCCTGAGCCCACGCCGCCCCCGAGCTCCCCCGAGCCCGCGCCCCTGCCCCGCCGTCGCCGCCGCCGAGCCGCGCGCCCCTGCCCCGCCGTCGCCGACGCCGTGGCCGCGCCCCTGCCCCGCCATCGCCGCCCCCGAAGTGAGCCGCAGCCGCTCCGGCCCGCTTTTTTTTATTGTTATTAATTATGTTTATGTATATATGTATGTATATGTTGATATATATATGTATGTATATGCTTGTATGTATGATAGGATGATAGATGTATGTATGTATGTATATGTATGTATGTATGTATATGTTTATTTTTATTTTTTTTGCTGGCATGTATATGTTTATTAATTATGTTTATGTTTATGTATGTATATGTAGATGCTTAGTGTATATATAATGCATGTAGATGTATATGTATGTATGGATGGATGGATGTATATAGAAAATATTGGTAAATCTTTAGAAATTCGTACAAAATTAACCGTAACCCCGATGAAAATAATTTATATATGAAAATCGATCAGAAAAATATGACGAATCCGAATATGCCCTCTGTTCGTCTGTCACAAGCAGCTAGCATAGCAAACCTGGAACCGTCCTCCTCCGGTTCATCTGTCCGAAAATGTAGACTTCGGGAAAACATTCCCGAATGTTATCCCCCTTCACCTAGCTATATCGTGTAGTGTCGCGTTAGAACACCCCTAACTCTCTCGGGAATTCAGCATATCCCCGATAACTTCGACATGGGGGGGGGGGGGGGAGGGCTCCGCAAGTATCCTCGATGACCATGAGAGAGGCGGTCCGCAAAGTATCCTCTCTGGAAAGATAGGACGACTCATCAGACATGAGGGGGGAGGAGTCCTCGACGATCGTCTTAAACTGACTGTTATAAAACTTGTCAACTTTGCATGATGTTTGCCACTAATCCATTGCTCATATGCATATGATTCCTTGTTGTGATATTAAGTCCATGTCTGCCACTAATCCATCTCTCATGTTTGTATATTGCCATGTTGTAATATTTGCAGAAACTATGGACAGAGACTTAGAAAAAGAAGAGTTGTTGGGGGATATAATCCGCGACGGAGGTGATATCACCTTGTCGTTTCTCAACAACACCGATGGTCAGGAAAGAGAGGATGACGGCTCCGGTGATCCAATGGAGGAGAAAGGAGATCATGACGGCTCCGGTGACCGAATGACGGAGGAAGGAGATCATGACGGCTCCGATGACCGAACAGAGGAGGGAGACTTAACTGTTGCAAAGTACGGCGAGGTATATATATTAATTAAGCCTGTGCTGACTTGATACATTAATTGTTTTGTATGTACATATATTAACGCTTCTTTCTTCTTTTAGCCCTCCGGATCGAGCCAAACTTCCGTAAGGAGACGAGGCCCGAAGAAAAGTTTGCCCTAGAATGAAAGGTTCACGATCATAGAAGTCGCTCGAGATGGCCAACCGATTGCTCCCAAGCGGACCAAGGACACATTTGTACATCAGTGCGGACTTGTTGTTAGGGACAGCGTCCCGATCAGCATCCAAGAATGGAATAATAAGAAGGACCCTGAAGTTTCTTATATCCAGGATAGACTGAAAGATGATCTTTGGACCTCGCTGATGACAAATTTCAGCCTACCGCCAGAGGAGGATCCGAATAACCCAGTTATAGAGTGAAAGGTCAAAGCGTTTGCTCTTAAGAAGATGGCAGAACTATTCAAGAACTGGAAGAAAGGTTTGAACAAAAAGTTGGTCGTGAAATATGAGACTCCAGAATTCATCGGTCAATATGAGAAGATAAGAGATCACTGGCCCGCATTTGTGGCCTACAAGAAATCGGACAAGGGTAAGCAAAGGTCACTAACAAACAAGCAAAATGCTGCAAAGAAGAAGTATCACCATACCACGGAGTCAGGAGGCTACAGCAAAGCCCGACCATTGTGGGACAAAACTGAGCAAGACCTACTTGCTAAAGGGGTCCAACCAGCGACATTGCACTGGCCAGATCGGGCAAGGACTTGGTTCTTCGAGGTTGGGGGAACTTTGGACCCAGAATCAGGGAAGTGTGTTTGGATGAATGATCAACTTGCAATACCCGTCACGAAGCTTGAGGAAGCAATCAAGGCAGCGCAGGAAGGGACGTTCATTCCCGACAGAGAGAAGGATGAGCTGACAGAGGCCCTCGGGAATCCTGAACACCCTGGACAAACACGAGGCACATCAGGCTCCGTTCCGTGGAAGCATGGGTTTCCCGATAGAAGTGGTTATAGAAGCTAAGAGAGAAAGAAGAAAGAGGAAGCAAGCGAAATGCAGAAGCTCAGTGCAAGATTAGCGAAACTAGAGGAACTTGATAGCCAGTGAGCTACCGGCCAACCATCTCAGTGGCACGAAGATCCTTCCTTCGACACTGCCCCAGAAGCTACCCCACCATCTCAGTGGCACAAAGATCCTTCCTTCGACACTGCCCCAGAAGCTACCCCACCATCTCAGCGGAGAAGCAGCGTGGCTTCCACGGAGCTCGTTCAACCTGATTTCACGGCTCCAAGCTACCCCATGGATAGTATCACGGGGACTGAACATTCTGTGCTAATGGCGAAATGCCAGGACCTGACCTTGAAGGCGGCGGTCGGCTCTGTTTTACCTCGTCGAGCTAAGGGAACTTTCCATTGCCGTCTGATTCCACATGGCTATGCTATTAGCATGGTGGATGAAATAATGAAGGGATTTGAGGGGCTGGAGCTTGACTATCCTACAGGTGAAGGGGATAATCTTCTGGAAAATGCCTTAAGGAGTACCTGTCTATGGAGAAAGGAGAACATCAAGCTTCCAAACTGGACGCCGCTTCAGTAGACTCAGCCGGATGAGGCCCCTCAATAGACTCAGCCGGATGAGGCCCCTCAACAGACTCAGCCGGATGAGGCCCCTCAGCAGAGTCCTCTTCCGCCTCAGCTGTCTCCGGCGCGTCAACGGACTCCGCCTCCTCCTCCACCTACTCCAGCGTGTCTGCAGACTCTGCCGCCTCAGCAACAGCGGAAGAGAGCTGCTGCCGCTCCGGTGGCTAGCAGTACAAAAGGCGGGAAGAAATTCAAAGCTGGTCCAAGCCTCAGGGTTCCTCCAAAGTTACCATATGAGAGGACTGACAAGGAAACCGATGACATCGTGGAAGCCAAAGCGCAGGCCCATTTTGAATGGAAACGTCCACCTCCAAAGGAAACAATAGATCCGGTGAAAGCGAAGCACACTCTGGATGCCCTTAAGCGACCACCACCGCCTCCGCCACAATCCAACTATGACCGCTGTATTGAAAAGACATATGTTGAAGCGCGGCGGTCGGGAATTCAAGATGAAGAAGTGGGAAAACAATTCCCCAGCTCGGCCAACAGGATAAGCAATCATGCCCCCCGCTCAAGGTGTCTAGCGATATCGCTAATCATCCGGGGCTACTGCCCGGTACCACTCTTGGTGATTACGTGGGTGATGATGTACAGTTTGAAACGGCTGAGGTGGTAGAGATATTTAGATACGAGCACGGGAAGCCTCTCGTCAAACCTGATCATCCTCATCTAACAACGATGATGCGAAGATTGCATGACTGGTACTTGGAAAGCTGCAGGAAGAATGGGACCGATAGTTTGATGGTCAGAATTAAAGATGAGCACGACCTCATTAGAGTCGACCTGATGCCTGTTGAATTTGTGGAGTTATTTCATTTATTCAGTCAAGAGGCCCTCGACAAACAACTCATGACTTGCTACTGTCTGTAAGTATTACTTATGTAATTAAGTCTCTAGCTCAGCTCATTCATTGCATGTATATATAATTATCCTCACTATATTATGCAGATTGAAGATTGTCGAATGCAAAAGAGGACAAATCTATGACATTGGGTTCATTAGCCCAAATACCGTAAATGAATGGACGGTACAATATAGAGTTAAAGATTAGCTCGTGCAATGCTCTATAAGTATAGTGATTTGTGGGTTTTAGTTTGGGAGTAATTATGTGGGAGTTTATTTGATTTATATGCAATTTGAGCTCAAATTAACTTCTTAGTTTGCATATGTGTAGGTGTGGTTTACTTAGTGCCTTCCCGTCCCCGTCCTAACCACCATGAATCGCTCGCACCGTCCCGTCGCCGGCACCAGCTTGGTGAGCCTCTTTTTCTTATCCTTTTTATAAAAAAAATCTTATTTGTATGATTTAGATAGTTACATCTATAATTTTATTACTTGTATGATTGTTTGTCATACATAGTACCATGATCTTGATATCCGTCCCCGTCGGCCCTCGTCCGGTTTATGATTCGGATGTGGTATATTCTCTTTTAATTATAACTATTTGTTGCATTTCGTGTTTATGACAATTATGCCCATCAAGTTGACATAGATATTTTCATCTAGGAGGTATGTGAACTGAAAATTGCAACCGACCCTCTTGTCGAGAAGTTAAATTTAGTTGAAAAAGAAAACAAGTATTTGAAAGAAAAATTGAAAAGAACTGAAGAAGAGAAGATGAAACTGGAGTTGTATGTTGTCGATGACGTCGATGATCACAAGATCAAGATGGATGCAATGCGCTGAAGATTAGAAAGATTAGAAAATATGTTGTTAATAAAGAGGCTTGGTTTCACTATGCTGTTGGATCAATTGTTACCTTAGTTGCGATCTTGATCGCATTTGTTGTTGCATTTAAATGCTTTAGCTAGAGAGTGTGTATGTTGTTTTATGAGAATAAGTGTGTATGAAATTATTGTATGAACTTGTATTAATTTGGTCTTTTCGGTGTTGTGTAATGAAGATGAGCCGGCAATGGATGTACGATGACCGACGCTCTCCCCAGTTCATTGATGGCGTGCGTACTTTTCTGCTTGCGGCTGAGGCAAACAAGCGGGATGGTTTTATGTGTTGTCCATGTGCTATCTGTAAGAATGATAATAATTACTCTAACTCAAGAGACATTCACGTCCACCTGTTTACGTCCGGTTTCATGTCCGGCTATAACTGTTGGACCAAGCACGGAGAAAGAGGGGTTCTAATGGAAGAGAATGAAAAAGAATGATGACTGCTACCCTGGCCATGGGTTCCCTGAATACGATGGTACTACAATGGGGGAAGAAGCTAAAGAAGAGGCATCAGATGAGCCCGTTGATGATCTTGGTCGGGCCATTGCTGATGCAAAGAGAAACTGCGCAAGTGAAAAGGAGAAGTTGAAATTGCAGTGCATGTTAGAGGATCACAAGAAATTGTTGTACCCATATTGCAAAGATTACAAGAAAAAGCTAGGTACCACACTGTAATTGCTGCAAATGGAAGGCAGAGAACGGTGTATCTGACGAGGGATTTGAAAAGTTGCTGATAATGTTAAAGATGATGCTTCCAAAGGACAATGAATTCCCCGACAGTACGTACGAAGCAAAGAAGTCTGTCTGCCCTCTAGGATTAGAGGTGCAGAAGATACATGCATGCCCTAATGACTGCATCCTCTACCGCGGTGAGGAGTATGAGAATTTGAATGCATGCCCGATATGCGATGCATTGCGCTATAATATCAACTGCGACGACCCTGGTGATGTTAAGGGCGAGTGCCCCAGGAAGAGGATTCCTGCCAAGATGATGTGGTATGCTCCTATAATACGACAGTTGAAATGTTTGTTCCAAAACAAAGAGCATGCCAAGTTGATGCGATGGCACAGGGAAGACCGTAAGAAAGACGAGAAGTTGAGAGTACCCGCTGATGGGTCGTAGTGGACAAATCGAGAGAAAGTGGCAAGACTTTGCAGATGACGCAAGGAACGTATGGTTTGGTTTAAGTGCAGATGGCATTAATCCTTTTGTGGAGCAGGGCATCAATCATAGTCCCTGGCCTGTGACTCTATGTATCTATAACCTTCCTCCTTGGTTGTGCATGAAGCGGAAGTTTATTATGATGCCAGTGCTCATCCAAGACCCCAAGAAACCCGGCAATGACATTGATGTGTACCTAAGGCCATTATTTGAAGAACTTTTACAGCTGTGGGACAAAAAAGGTGTACATGTGTGGGCTGAGCACAAACAGCAGGAATTTGACCTACGAGTGTTGCTGTTTCTAACCATCAATGATTGGCCTACTCTTAGTAACCTTTCAGGACAGACAAGCAAGGGATACCATGCATGCACACACTGTTTAGATGATACCGAAAGTATATATTTGGATAAATGTAAGAAGAATGTGTACCTGGGACATCATCGATTTCTTCCAATCAAGCATCTCTTAAGAAAGAAAGGCAAGCATTTCAAAGGTGAGGCAGATCACCGGAAGAAGCCTCGCCACCATACTAGTGATGATATACTAGACATGGCGGACAATCTATTCCAAATGACGCTAACGGGCACGCACCCATGTGGAAGAAGAAATCTATATTTTGGGACCTACCCTATTGGAAAGACCTAGAGGTCCGCTCTGCAATCGACGTGATGCACGTGACGAACAATATTTGCGTGAACCTGCTAGGCTTCTTGGGCGTGTATGGGAAGACAAAAGATACACCTGAGGCACGGGAGGACCAGCAACGTATGCACGAAAAAGACGGCATGCATCCAAAGTAGTATCAAGGTCCTGCCTGCTACGCTCTTACCAAAGAAGAGAAGGACATCTTCTTTGAATGCCTGCTCAGTATGAAGGTCCTGTCTGGCTTCTCTTCAAATATAAAGGGAATAATAAATATGGCAGAGAAAAAGTTCCAGAACCTAAAGTCTCATGAGGCCATGTGATTATGACGCAATTGCTTCCGGTTGCATTGAGGGGGTTTCTACCGGAAAATGTTCGATTAGCCATTGTGAAGCTATGTGCATTCCTCAATGCAATCTCTCAGAAGGTAATCGATCCAGAAATCCTACCAAGGTTAAAGAATGATTTGGTGCAATGTCTTGTCATTTTCGAGTTGGTGTTCCCACCATCCTTCTTCAATATCATGACGCACGTCCTAGTTCACCTAGTCGACGAGATTGCCATTCTGGGTCCTGTATTTCTACACAATATGTTCCCCTTTGAGACATTCATGGGAGTCTTAAAGAAATATGTTCATAACCGTGCTAGGCCAGAAGGAAGCATCTCCAAGGGCCATGAAACAGAAGAGGTCATTGAGTTTTGTGTTGACTTTATTCCTGACCTTAAGCCGATTGGTGTTGTTGAATCGCGACATGAGGGCAGACTGGGTGGAAAAGGCATGCTAGGAAAGGACCAAGTAGTATGTATGGACGGGCATTCTTGGGCGCAAGCACACTACACAGTTCTACAAAGTTCCACCTTGGTGGCTCCATATATCAATGAACACAAGAATATTCTACGCTCCAAACACCCGGAGCAGTCTAACGACTGGATTACATTTGAACACATCAGGACTTTCGGCGGTTGGTTGCAGACACGTCTCATGCATGACGACATTGTTGGAGATGAGCTGTACTTGCTGGCCAAGTCACCATCTTCGACTATATTGACTTTCAAAGGGTACGAGATAAATGGGAATACATTTTACACGATCACCATAGATAAAAAGAGCACCAACCAAAAAAGTGGTGTCCGCTTTGATGTAGCAAACACCAATAGGCCAAAGGACACATATTATTGTTACATAGAGGAGATATGGGAACTTGACTATGGACATGAATTGAAGGTCCCTTTTTTCGGTGCAAATGGGTCAATCTGATAGGAGACGGGGTAAAGGAAGACCCGCGGTACGGAATGACAATAGTGGATGTCAACAATCTTGGGTACACAGACGAACCATTCGTCCTAGCCAATGATGTGGCGCAGGTTTTCTATGTGAAGGACATGTCTACAAAGCCGAGAAAAAGAAAAGATAAGGGAGAGAATACATCATACGATGAGCCAAAGCACCACATAGTTCTTTCAGGGAAAAAACATCATGGTAGTGGAGGACAAGACAGACATGTCAGAAGATTATGAAAAGTTTCATGAAATTGCTCCCTTCACAGTGAAGATGTTGGGGAACGTAGTAGTAAATCAAAAAAAAATATTCCTACGTATCACCAAGATCAATCTAGGAGATGCTAGCAACGAGAGAGAGGGAGTGCATCTTCATACCCTTGAAGATCGCTAAGCGGAAGCGTTGCAAGAACGCGGTTGATGGAGTCGTACTCGCAGCGATTCAAATCGCAGAAGATCCGATCTAGCGCCGAACGGACGGCGCCTCCGCATTCAACACACGTACAGCCCGGGGACGTCTCCTCCATCTAGATCCAGCAAGGGAAGAGGAGAAGTTGAGGAAGAGCTCCGGCAGCACGACGGTGTGGTGGTGGAGGAGCTCGTGGTTCTCCGACAGGGCTTCGCCAAGCACTACGGAGGAGGAGGAGGTGTTGGAGAGGGGGAGGGCTGCGCCAGGGAAGGTGTGCTGCTGCCCTCCCACCCCCCCTCTATTTATAGGGTGAAGGGGAGAGGGGGCCGCCCCCCTTATATCCCATCTAAGGGGGGGGGGGGCGGCGCCCAAGGGGGGGACTTGCCCCCCAAGTTTGGTGGGAGGCGCCCCCACACCTAGGGTTTTAAACCCTAGGCGCCTTGGGCCCCTTGGGGGGGGGGGCGCACCAGCCCACCAGGGGCTGGTTCCCTCCCTTGCTCAACCCATTTGGCCCACCGGGGCAGGTGGCCCCACCCGGTGGACCCCCGGACACCTTCCGGTGGTCCCGGTACAATACCGATAATCCCCGAAACTATTCCGGTGAGTGAAACTGGACTTCCCATATATAATTCTTCACCTCCGGACCATTCCGGAACTCCTTGTGACGTCCGGGATCTCATCTGGGACTCCGAACAACCTTCGGTAACCACATACAATTTCCCATAACAACTCTAGCATCACCGAACCTTAAGTGTGTAGACCCTACGGGTTCGGGAACCATGCAGACATGACCGAGACATCTCTTTGGCCAATAACCAACAGCGGGATCTGGATACCCATGTTGGCTCCCACATGTTCCACGATGATCTCATTGGATGAACCACGATGTCGAGGATTCAATCAATCCCGTATACAATTCCCTTTGTCCATCGGTATGTTACTTGCCCGAGATTCGATCGTCGGTATCCCCATACCTCGTTCAATCTCGTTACCGGCAAGTCTCTTTACTCGTTCCGTAACGCATGATCCCGTGGCTAACTGCTTAGTCACATTGAGCTCATTATGATGATGCATCACTGAGTGGGCCCAGAGATACCTCTCCGTCATACGGAGTGACAAATCCCAGTCTCGATTCGTGCCAACCCAACAGACACTTTCGGAGATACCTGTAGTGCACCTTTATGGTCACCCAGTTACGTTGTGACGTTTGATACACCCAAAGCATTCCTACGGTATCCGGGAGTTGCACAATCTCATGGTCCAAGGAAATGATACTTGACATTAGAAAAGCTCTAGCAAACGAACTACACGATCTTGTGCTATGCTTAGGATTGGGTCTTGTCCATCACATCATTCTCCTAATGATGTGATCCCGTTATCAACGACATCCAATGTCCATGGTCAGGAAACCACAACCATCTATTGATCAACGAGCTAGTCAACTAGAGGCTCACTAGGGACATGCTGTGGTCTATGTATTCACACATGTATTACGGTTTCCGGTTAATACAATTTTAGCATGAACAATAGACAATTATCATGAACAAGGAAATATAATAATAACCATTTTATTATTGCCTCTAGGGCATATTTCCAACAGTCTCCCACTTGCACTAGAGTCAATAATCTAGTTCACATCACCATGTGATTTACATTGTTATGAATCTAACACCCAGTGAGTTCTGGGGTTCGATCATGCTTTGCATGTGAGAGAGGTCTTTAGTCAACGGGTCTGCGACATTCAGATCCGTGTGTACTTTGCAAATCTCTATGTCATACTGTAGACACTGCTACCACACTCCACTTGGAGCTATTCCAAATGGCTGCTCCACTATACATATCCGGATTGCTACTCAGAGTCATCCGGATTGGTGTTAAAGCTTGCATCAACGTAACCCTTTACGACGAACTCTTTATCACCTCCATAACCAAGAAATATTTCCTTAGTCCTCTAGTTACTAAGGATAATCTTGACCGCTGTCCAGTGATCCATTCCTAGATCACTCTCGTACCCCTTGACAGACTCATGGCATATTATACAGAGCCTATGGATAAAGCATAGGGGACGACCTTCGTCCTATCTCTTTGATCCACCGCGGTCGAGCTTTGAGTCTCACTCAACTCCACACCTTACAAATCAGGTAAGAACTCCTTTTTTGACTGATCAATTTTGAACTCTTTCAAAATCTTGTCTAGGTATGTACTCATTGAAAGTCTCATCAAGCATCTTGATCTATCTCTATAGATCTTGATGCCCAATAATTAGGTAGCTTTATCCAGGTCTTCCTTTGAAAAACTCTTTTCAAACAACTGTTTATGCTTTCCAAAAATTCTACATCATTTCCGATCAACAATATGTCATCCACATATACTCATCAGAAATTCTATAGTGCTCCACTCACTTTCTTGTAAATACGAGTTTCTCATAAACTTTGTATAAGCTCAAAAACTTTGATCACCTCATCAAAGCGTATATTCCAACTCCGAGATGCTTGCTCCTGTCCATCGAAGGATTGCTGGAGCTTGCATACTTTTTAGCATCCTTAGGATCGACAAAACCTTCTGGTTGTATCACATACAACCTTTCCTCAATGGAAAGATGTTTTGAAATCCATCTGCCAGATTTCATAATCGAAAAATGCAGCAACTGCTAACATAATTCCAATAGACTTTAGCATCGCTACGGGTGAGAAAGTCTCATCGTAGTCAACTCCTTGAACTTGTCAGAAACTTGTTTGCGGCAAGTCGAGCTTTATAAATGGTAACATTTACCATCAGTGTCTGTCTTCTTCTTAAAGGTCCATTTGTACTCAACGACCTGCCATTCAACGGGCAAGTCTACCAAAGTCCATACTTGGTTTTCATACATGGATCCTTTCTAGGATTTCATGGCCTCTAAAAATTTGTTGGAATCCGGGCCCATCATCGCTTCTCCATAGTTTGTAGGGTCATTGTTGTCCAACAACATGACCTCCAAGACAGGGTTGCCGTACCACTTAGGAGCAGTACGCGTCTTTGTCGACCTACAAAGTTCGATAATAACTTGATCCGAAGCTTCATGATCATCACCATTAACTTCCTCTTCAACTGACGTAGGCTCCACATAAACATCTTTCTGTGATGCGCTACTCTTTAGTTGAAACAAAGGTTCAACAACCTCATCAAGTTCTATCTTCCTCCCACTCAATTCTTTCGAGAGAAACCTTTTCTCGAGAAAGGACCCGTTTTTAGCAACAAATACTTTGCCCTCGGATCTGAGATAGAAGGCATACCCAAATGTTTCCTTAGGGTATTCTATGAAGATGCACATTTCCGCTTTGGGTTCGAGCTTATCAGACATAAGCGTCGTATTCCCAAACTCTGAGAAATGACAGCTTAGGTTTCTGCCAAACCATACGGTGTCATCTCAACGGAATTAGATGGTGCCCTATTTAAAGTGAATGTAGTTGTCTCTAATGCTTAACCCCAAAACGATAGTGGCAAATCGATAAGAGACATCATAGTACGCACCATATCCAATAGAGTACGACTACGACGTTCGGACACACCATCACACTATGGTGTTCCAGGTGGCGTGAGTTGTGAAACAA
Source organism: Thinopyrum elongatum (assembly GCA_011799875.1). Classification (NCBI taxonomy): domain Eukaryota; kingdom Viridiplantae; phylum Streptophyta; class Magnoliopsida; order Poales; family Poaceae; genus Thinopyrum; species Thinopyrum elongatum. The sequence goes on from CM022301.1 coordinate 37,036,675, forward strand.
CTTTCACGTTGTCTTAAGTTGTATACAAAACTTGTAACTCAGATATTCACCTCCACGATCATATCGTAGACATTTTTATCTTCTTGTCACGATGATCTTAGACTTCACTCTGAATTTGTTTGAACTTTTCAAACGTTTTAGACTTGTGTTTCATTAAGTAAATATACTCATATCCACTCAAATCATCAGTGAAGGTAAGAAAATAACGATATCCACTGCATGCTACAACACTCATTGGACCGCATACATCAACATGTATTATCTCCAATAAGTTACTAGCCCGCTCCATCATACCGGAAACAGGGTCTCAGTCATCTTGCCTAAGAGGCATGGTACGCATGTCGCAACCGATTCGAAATCGAGCGAGTCCAAAGATCCATCAGCATGGAGTTTCTTCATGCGCTTTACACCAATATGACCTTTAGCGGCAGTGCCACAAGTATGTGGTACTATCATTATTAATTTTGCATCTTTTATGATCATGTGTATTACTACGATCGAGATTCAATAAACCATTCACATTGGGTGCATGACCATTGAAGGTATTATTCATGTAAACAGAATAACCATTATTCTCTAACTTAAATGAATAACCGTATTGCAATAAACACGATCTAATCACGTTCATGCTCGACACAAACACCAAATAACATTTATTTAGGTTCATCCCTAATCCCGAGAGAGTGTGCGATGGTGATCACATCAACCTTGGAAACACTTCCAACACACATCGTCACCTCACCCTTAGCTAGCCTCCGTTTATTCCATAGCTTTTATTTCGAGTTACTAACATTTAGCAATCGAACCGGTATCCAATACCCAGGTGCTACTAGGAGTACTAGCAAGGTACACATCCATAACACGTATATCAAATATACTTCTGTCGACGTTGCCAGCTTTCTTATCTACCAAGTATCTAGGGTTGTTCCACTTCAGCGACCGTTCTCCTCATAACAGAAGCACCTAGTCTTAGGTTTGGGTTCAACCTTGGGTTTCTTCACTGGAGCAGCAACTGACTTGCCATCCATGAAGTTTCCCTTCTTGCCCTTGCCCTTTGTGAAACTAGTGGTTTTACTAACCATCAACACTTGATGCTCCTTCTTGATTTCTACCTTCGCGGTGTTAAACATCGCGAACAGCTCAGGGATCATCTTATCCATCCCTGGCATGTTATAGTTCATCACAAAGCTCTAGTAGCTAGGTGGCAGTGACTTGGAGAACTATATTAATCACTATCTTATCTGGAAGATTAACTCCCACTCGATTCAAGTGATCGTAGTACCCAGACAATCTGAGCACGTGCTCACTGATTGAGCTATTCTCCTTCATCTTGCAGGCAAAGAATCTTGTTGGAGGTCTCATACCTCTCAACGCGGGCATGAGCCAGAAATCCCAATTTCAGCTCTTAGAACATCTCATATGTTCCGTGACGTTCAAAATGTTTTGGAGCCTCAATTCTAAGCCGTAATGCATGACGCACTGAACTATCAAGTAGTCATCAGAACGTGCCTGTCAGATGTTCAAAACATCTACAGACGACGCTTGAGCGGTTGGCGCATCGAGCGGTGCATTAAGGACATAAGCCTTCTATGCAGTAATGAGGACAATCCTCAGATCACGGACCCAGTCCGCATTATTGCTACCATCATCTTTCAACTTACTTTTCTGTAGGAACGTATCAATAAAACAGGGGAGCTACAGCGCGAGCTATCTACAACATAATTTGCAAAGACACTTTGACTATGTTCATGATAATGAAGTTCATCTGATGAACTCCCACTCAGATAGACATCCCTCTAGTCATCTAAGTGATAAATGATCCGAATCGACTAGGCCGTGTCCGATCATCATGTGAGACAGACTAGTCATCAACGGTGAACGTCTCCATGTTGATCGCATCTACTATACGATTCATGTTCGACCTTTCGGTCTCTCGTGTTCCGAGGCCATGTCTGTACATGCTAGGCTCGTCAAGTCAACCTAAGTGTTTCACATGTGTAAATCTGGCTTACACCCGTTGTATGCGAACGTTAGAATCTATCACACCCGATCATCACGTGGTGCTTCGAAACAACGAACCTTCGCAACGGTGCACAGTTAGGAGGAACACATTTCTTGAAATTTTAGTGAGGGATCATCTTATTTATGCTACCATCGTTCTAAGCAAATAAGATGTAAACATGATAAACATCACATGCAAATCATAAAGTGACATGATATGGCCAATATCATCTTGCGCTTTTGATCTCCATCTTCGAGGCGCGACATGGTCACCATTGTCACCGGCATGACACCATGATCTCCATCATCGTGTCTTCATGAAGTTGTCTCGCCAACTATTACTTCTACTACTATGGCTAACGATTAGCAATAAAGTAAAGTAATTACATGGCCTTTACATTGACACGCAGGTCATACAATAAATTGAGACAACTCCTATGGCTCCTGCCGGTTGTCATATTCATCGACATGCAAGTCGTGATTCCTATTACAAGAACATGATCAATCTTATACATCACATATATAATTCATCACATCCTTTTTGGCCATATCACATCACATAGCATACCCTGCAAAAACAAGTTAGATGTCCTCTAATTGTTGTTGCATGTTTTACGTGGCTGCTATGGGTTTCTAGCAAGAATGTTTCTTACCTACGCAAAAGCCACAACGGTGATATGCCAATTGCTATTTACCCTTCATAAGGAATCTCTTCATCGAATCCGATCCAACTAAAGTGGGAGAGACAGACACCCGCTAGCCACCTTATGCATCAAGTGCATGTCAGTCGGTGGAACCTGTCTCACGTAAGCATACGTGTAAGGTCAGTCCGGGCCGCTTCATCCCACAATGCCGCCGAATCAAGATAGGACTAGTAACGGTTAGCAAATTGAACAAATCATCGCCCACAACTACTTGTGTTCTACTCGTGCAAAGAATCTACGCATAGACCTAGCTTTGATACCACTGTTGGGGAACGTAGTAGTAAATCAAAAAAAATCCTACGTATCACCAAGATCAATCTAGGAGATGCTAGCAATGAGAGAGAGGGAGTGCATCTTCATACCCTTGAAGATCGCTAAGCGGAAGCATTGCAAGAACGCGGTTGATGGAGTCGTACTCGCAGCGATTCAAATCGCAGAAGATCCGATCTAGCGCCGAACGGACGGCGCTTCCGCGTTCAACACACGTACAGCCTGGGGACGTCTCCTCCTTCTTGATCCAGCAAGGGAAGAGGAGAAGTTGAGGAAGAGCTCCGGCAGCACGACGGCGTGGTGCTGGAGGAGCTCGTGGTTCTCCGACAGGGCTTCGCCAAGCACTACGGAGGAGGAGGTGGTGTTGGAGAGGGGGAGGGCTGCGCCAGGGAAGGGGTGCTGCAGCCCTCCCACCCCCCCTCTATTTATAGGGTGAAGGGGAGAGGGGGCCGGCCCCCTTAGATCCCATCTAAGGGGGGCGGCGGCCAAGGGGGGGACTTGCCCCCCAAGTTTGGTGGGAGGCGCCCCCACCCCTAGGGTTTTCAACCCTAGGCGCCTTGGGCCCCATGGGGGGGCGCACCAGCCCACCAGGGGCTGGTTCCCTCCCTTGCTCAGCCCACTTGGCCCACCGGGGCAGGTGGCCCCACCCGGTGGACCCCCGGACACCTTCCGGTGGTCCCGGTACAATACCGATAACCCCCGAAACTATTCCGGTGACTGAAACTGGACTTCCCATATATAATTCTTCACCTCCGGACCATTTTGGAACTCCTCGTGACGTCCGGGATCTCATCCGGGACTCCGAACAACCTTCGGTAACCACATACAATTTCCCATAACAACTCTAGCATCACCGAACCTTAAGTGTGTTGACCCTACGGGTTCGGGAACCATGCAGACATGACCGAGACATCTCTCCGACCAATAACCAACAACGGGATCTGGATACCCATGTTGGATCCCACATGTTCCACGATGATCTCATCGGATGAACCACGATGTCGAGGATTCAATCAATCCCGTATACAATTCCCTTTGTCCATCGGTATGTTACTTGCCCGAGATTCGATCGTCGGTATCCCCATACCTCGTTCAATCTCATTACCGGCAAGTCTCTTTACTCATTCCGTAATGCATGATCCCGTGGCTAACTCCTTAGTCACATTGAGCTCATTATGATGATGCATCACCGAGTGGGCCCAGAGATACCTCTCCGTCATACGGAGTGACAAATCCCAGTCTCGATTCGTGCCAACCCAACAGACACTTTCGGAGATACCTGTAGTGCACCTTTATGGTCACCCAGTTACGTTGTGATGTTTGATACACCCAAAGCATTCCTATGGTATCCGGGAGTTGCACAATCTCATGGTCCAAGGAAATGATACTTGACATTAGAAAAGCTCTAGCAAACGAACTACACGATCTTGTGCTATGCTTAGGATTGGGTCTTGTCCATCACATCATTCTCCTAATGATGTGATCCCGTTATCAACAACATCCAATGTCCATGGTCAGGAAACCACAACCATCTATTGATCAACGAGCTAGTCAACTAGAGGCTCACTAGGGACATGATGTGGTCTATGTATTCAGACATGTATTACGGTTTCCGGTTAATACAATTTTAGCATGAACAATAGACAATTATCATGAACAAGAAAATATAATAATAACCATTTTATTATTGCCTCTAGGGCATATTTCCAACAGAAGATTGACCCAAGCATCCTGTTAAATGATGTAGATTCACTACTGCATGATGCTGCTAACGCGACACTACAATCAGAGATCCCTCGACGAAACTGTGTGCGATGCAATAATTGCAAACGGTGATGTAAAAAAACCGTCAAAAAAGATGCAAAACGTTTGCGATGACGGATACATCAAACACGGTTCAGAATTTAGTTGCGTGTGTGATGCGGGGCATACGGTTTAGTTCAATGAATTGTTTGCGATTAGGCAGAAGAACAGAAATGGGCAGCCAGATGAAGGTGTGTGCGTTATACGGCATACGGTTCACTCGGATGAACTGTTTGTGATTAGGCGGAACAAAAGAAATGGTCAGCCAGATCAAGGTGTGTGCGATAAAGGGCAAAACAGTTCACTCGGATGAACTGTTTGCGTTGAGCCAAGATAACAGAAACGGTTCAATTTAACAAGATGTGTGTGATACGCAGCAAACGGGTCTGTAATAAAAAATGTGTGCGAAGACCGATAATAACACAGAAGATTGCTGCTAATAAGACGTGTGTGTTGTGCGTTGGGATTGCATACAGAACAACAACATATATATATATATATATATATATATATATATATATATAGATATATATATATATATATATATATATATTATATATATATACCACTTATAAGGACATGGTTGCATAACCAAATTAAACATCCAATTACATAGGTGGCTACTACACACATGACATTTGCACACACCAAAGTAAACTATTACATGCATAATTACATAGGTGGCTACTACACACATGACATTTCCACACACCAAAGTCAACTATATATTACATGCATAATTAACTAGGATAAACGATCATCTGATCATCATCTACTTCTTGTGATGCTTGCCGCTACTGCTCTGCTTGTGGCTCGATCCGGCCTCATCGATTTCGGTAACGAGGCACTTCCTCATGTCAACGATCCGCCTATGCATCTCGTAGCATGTGTACATGCTCTTGGCCGTGAACCTGAGGTTAGGTTCATCCAGTTGCCGCATCCAGGCACCATGCCAGGATACGGGACTTGTTCTCTTGGCATCCTGCTTCATCTTTTCATAGTAGGGGTCGATGATGGCCAAGGCAAGCGCTCCAGGGCAGGGCAGCAGGAGTGGATGATGCTGTGCAGTGAGTCCTCCGACAGATCGACCACCACAAGCGCGAGTTTTTTAGCAGTGGGAGTCAAAGTATTTGTACCAGATTGTCTGGTAGATGACACCGGGTAAGGGTAGTGGTGTGGAGAGAGGAGGAAAACTATGAGATGGACACTGGTGGTGAGGGCACAACTACAACGCTTGGTGGACAACAATTTGCATATTAATGGTAGAACTCAAGATGTTGGAGTTTTTTGAATTGACGGGATGTCAGCCAGGCGTTCACCATGCAGGGTATGTGCAGCAGGCAGCATGCCGGGATGCATAGGCTTTGAACGGAGCCCTGGTGGGAGGAGATGATGGCTCCGTGGAGTTCAAAATCATGAACGACAGATAGCCGACGACAGTCGAGATTAAGAGGTGCGGCACGCCACAGAGTGCGCCACCAAGTTGCGAGGACCTGTGTGCGGCAGCCATCCTTGGTGGGGAGAAGGAAGATGATCTTCCCAAGGATGGCGTTCGGGAGATCGCTGATGCGGTTCGCCCGATATTCTACGGGTTCCTCAGATCCAGGGGGGTGTGGCCGCTTCTGCCCGCGCTGCCGGGTGCAGGATCTACAGCCGGCGGCACCGCTGGCTGGAGCCTCATCTGTGTACATAGCAATCTGCAAGAAAAAAAAGGCAGAAACATACATGTAGAACATTCAAAATCAATTCTCAAGATTTGGAAGAAAAAAAAGGGCACAAACATATATGTAGGACATTCAAAATCAATCCTCAAGATCTAGCTACGAATTATTAGCACACTAACCCTAGTCGGATTATTAGCAAAAATATAATTTGTACAGAACAAACAATTAATCACTAACCATGGATATCATTCAAACAATCAATACACTACACGGATCTAACGAATCTTACTCTGATTTCATGGACTGGGTGAACATAACCAAGGATTTCTGTTCCCAACAAAGGGGGGGGGGACTAACCGGTTTTCCGTCAGAGTCAGAGTCGTTGCCGGAGTAGCTGTGGACCTCCGGCTCCGGCTGGGGAGGCACAACGACGGTGATGAAGTCAAGGTCGCGCTGCTGCCCGCGTGAGACCTCATCGGCGGCGATAGCAACCTCTGCACCCAGCTTCATGCATTGCGCGGGTGCTTCACCAGCCCCGGCGTCACCACTCCCACCGATGGTGCGCTTCGGCAAAATCCTAATAAACTCCATGCGGCAGTGACAACTGTGGATGGGGTGTGCGGCCACCTATGACCAGCGGATCGGGTGTGCCATTAATATGGAGCGGTGGGAGCAAGGTGGGCGGCAGTCAAAGGGCTGGCTCGCCTCCCGATGAGCCTGCGCAACGGACTGCTGGCACGCCTACCGTCATTTCACACAGCTACTAGCACGCCCCACGGTGAGTGCGTAGCGAACACGCGCATGCCTCGGCCTCCCGGTCTGCCTGCTAGCATGCGTCTCGTCAACTGACGCATGCTCGTACGACAGACGGGACGCGTGCGCGGCACGTATTATATTGATTTTTCCTTTTTGATGATTAATTCTACCGCTTTATTGCTTAACTGAAGCACGGCACTTACATTGTTGGTCTAACGCACATGGTTCGAATAAAGAGTTCGTTTGCGATATTGGTTGATAATTATTTATAATTTCCTGTATGTAAGAAGATTATATCAAAACTTGTCTCAAATTTAAAAAAAAAATATCACAGTCTATTGGTGTCCATATGACACCACGATAAGTTTCATGAATTTCAACTTAGTTTTGGATTTATTGGATTTTAAAATCAAGATTCTAGATGTTAGAAATTTCTTGCATGGGGACTAAACATGCACCCAGGGACACGTACACATATGATTTTGCAATCCATTTTCATGAACTATCACGGGTCTCATGTAGATCAAATTTGATTTTTGCACATTTAAATCCCTGGGAAATCAATCAATGTATAAAAAACGGACAAATGTTATCTATTTTTTTCAATTTTCAACACTAAACTCCTTTGGTCGCATGTTCGCAGCAGAAAAAGTGACATGCATCTTTGGGCCACATGCACGCGGTGGTCCTAGGACACTCACTCGCGTGGGCCCGCGAGGTCGCCTTCCAGCACTATGACACGCGATGAGAGAGGTTAATTTGACCAACAAGGATGGTCATTTTTTGGTTTTTTTATATACATACGGTAGGAGTATATATATAGTACGCGTCATATAGGACACTCACTCGCGTGCGATGCTTCCATCCGTGGGCCCACGAGGTTGTCCTCCATCACTTTGACCCAGCAATGAGGTTTCTTTTTCGGTTGTGTTGCGGTAGGAGTATATAGTACTCGTCGAAGAGGGGAGGAGGGGGCCGGGGCAGCACATATATACTACACACACGTCATGAATCGATCTCGCTCCATGCGGGGACTTTTCGGTTTCCGAGGCAGGTGCCACAAAGAAGTTGTGCATATTGGGTATTAAAAACATCACCAACACATTGGGCCACATGAAGACGATGGTTGTCACTCATTCGCCTGCGACTCTTCCCTCCATGGGCCCGCGAGTTCGTCGTCCATCTAATATATGACACAACGAGAAAGGTAATTTGACGAACAAGGAGGATTATTTTTGGGTTGTGTTACGGTACGTAGGAGTATATATTACCAGTCGAAGAGGGGAGGGGGCAACATATATATACTACGTGTCATGAACCTCGGTTCGTGTGGGGGACTTAAAGCTTTCCGAGGCAGGTGCCACATCAAAGTTCTGCATATATATTAGATATTCAAACATCACAACCACACATCTCCATACATGTGTTTGGCCCACAAGCAAGCGATGGCGGTTGTCCTCTAGCACTCACTCACGGGGTTATCAGTGAGATGCTTCATCCATCTCTGTGTGCCCGCTTGGTCAATCACTTCGACCGACAACAATAGAGGTTAATTTGACTTATAATTAGGAGGGGATTAAATTTTGGTTCATCTTATATGGTTCGGTACATGCAACTATACTTCGCGTGCATGTGTATGCACGAATCCCTCCCACCGGGTCGAAGTGGTGGTGGGGGGGGGGGGGGGGGGGGCGAGCACGCGACTCATCATGAACCAGATATGTGTGGGGACTATGCGTTTTTCGACGCATGCATGTGCCACATCAAAATGTTGTGCTTTTGGTATTCAAACATATATGCATGCATCACGCATGTACATACATATGTTTGGGGCACGTACATGCATTGGTTGTCTTTGGACACTCTCCGTCGCTTGGTTATCATCGACGACCTATATATTCGTGGGCCCATGTGGACGTCCATCACTTCGACCAACAAGGCGAGAGAGGTTACCAGGGTGGATTCTTCTTCTCTTGGTTCGCGTTACCGTATAGTCATACGTCGATCATGGTGAGATTCAAGACCTAAGTTCGAGGGCTCGCATACACATGAATCCCTATATATATATATAGTATACCATGCATCGTGAACCCTCACTCCGTGTGGGGACTTTCCGGTTCCAAAAGCACGCTGCCACATCAAAGTTGTGCATTGGGTATATTCAAACACTACATGACACTTCATACATATGTTTGGGCCACATGCACGCAGTGGTTGTCTTCAGGCACTCCCTCGCGTGGTTATCGGCGACAAGCTACCCTATTTTATGGGGCCATGTGTGGAACGTCAATGCATGACTTTGACCCAACAAACAAGAGAGGTTATACGACCAAGGTGGTGATTCCTCGCGGTCAGTCTTACAGTACGCCTTGGTGAGATGCCCCCTCCCACCGACTCAGAGAGAGTGTGTGTGTGTGTGTGGGGGGGGGGGGGTGGGCATAGTACTACTTCGTACTAGATGAACCTCCGTGGCGTCGGGGATGCCCGATTAATTTGCGATGCACATGTGCCACATCAAACCACATCGTTTTCACACACACACACACACACACACCCACACACACACACACACACATTGGGCCACCCGCAGGTGTGGTTCGTATATGGTATCACCCATCTAACGCCAGAAGAACACATCTGTGGGCCCGCACATGGTCCACATTTGATCGGAAGGAAAGGGAGGAGGGGGGTTTGACCATGATGTACTCCTTTCGGTTTTGTGTTACGGTACGGTGAGATGTCAGACCTAGCTATTTGGGGGCATCCGTTCATAGCTAGGATTCCCCTCCCGGCAACACGAAGTGTGTGTGTGTGTGTGTGTTTGTGGGGGGCGGGGGGGGGGGGGGGGGGGGGGCTAGCAATAATAACGTGGGCTTTGTGCGGCAGGTGCCACATCAAAGTTGTGCATTAGGTATTTGAACATCAAACCACACTTTTCATACATATATTTGGTCCACATGCAAGTGTGTTCGTGTTATGACCCTTTCACGCGTTTTTCTGGCCAAATTTATAAATAGCAGATGAGGCAGCAACCGTCTGCGATCGGGTACGAAACAGACACGGTTCCCTAGGACTACCTATGTGCCGCACCCCTGCCCCTGTCACCCACATGATCACAGTAGATTGGGCTCCACGAGGCTTCCCTCCCCCTCTCAAAAATATCTACTCCCTCGCAATCTTGAAAATATCTACCCGCGTAGATGGCTTTTCTGTTTGATAGCACACGATTAGTATGTTTGGACCGTGTGCGATGTCTATTACTCCCGCTCTGCTTCAATCAGTAGATCCAAATTTTCAGTAGCCCCGGCATTTACTCCCGCCTCCATCCCTCGCAATCTCAAAAATATATGCTCGGCTGGAGTGTTTTTCTGTTTGATAGCACACGATTATTATGTTTTAACCATGTATGATGTTTGTTACTCCCGCCCCGCTCTGCTTCAATCCCTTTATCCAAATTTTCGGTAGCCCCGCCATTTTACTCCCGCCTAGTAAAATTTTCAGTACCCGCAACATTTCCTCAAACACCACCTTGGACCCCCTCCACACACACACCCAAAATCCTTCGCTCACCCCAAATCCCCCGCTCACACACATACACACCACCGCTCCCTTGCTCCAAACCTAGCTAGGTCGTCGCCGTCGCCGCCGCCGCCGCCACGCCGCCTCCATCATCAACCTCTGCCGGTCTGCCCATGTAGTTTACCCACCGATATACATACCGTCGCCGCCCTGAGTTTCTTAGATGACTCCTGCGAAACGCCCCCTTTCCCAGAGATCCCCATCCCCACCCCCTTGCCCACTCCAGAGCGTCGCAGCCTAAGCCCGGCTATGCTTCCCAAGGAGCTTGAGGAGCAAATGGCCCAAAAGAGCTTTACCGCGGCCTCTTCACCTGACGTCGGTGAGGTGGCCGCCGAGGAAGCTGACGATGATGACTGGACCTGGATTGAGCCTTTCAATCAGTGGCCTAGAGTATTCTGGCATGTCGCGAACACCGGCTACGACATCGAGGTCGTCGACACCGACAGCTTGACGCAGGTTATGTCACAGGTTAAGTTGCCCACCCCCAACCCTTCGGGTTCGATAGCCATCGATCTCATTGATGGCCCTGCCGCTGATCTCCTGCGGCTCATTATGAACAATTTGCCATCCTTCATCGGCATGGAGCCCCTTTTATCATTTCTGAAGGACACGTTCTGCGACACTGGCTTGGTATCCTCAGCTGGCAAGTCAGACCTCATCGACGGCGACCACGAGGAGGAGCCAATCTGTGACAAGTGAGGAAACGCATGATTTGTTTTCTCGAACCCCTTTTGTAGTGAGAACCTATCCAGTATTTATTGCTATATTTGATTGTTTGCATTACGCCTTGTTTATTTCTACGGGTTATGGTTATTTGGTTGTTTGTAGTTAGCATATGTCCAGTTTCAATTGCCATCTTTGGTTGTTCGTAGTATGGCTTGTTTATTTCAGCTATTAACAATGTGATGTTCTATATGTGCTAGTATGAACTGTGCTGTTCAATTTCGTCAATACCAAATTTAACAATAGCTCTATAAATGACTATATTTGGTTGCTGTTAAGCATGTTGTACTCCCTCCAAATCTTTTTAGTTCGCATATAAGATTTGTCTAAAGTCAAGCCTCGTAAAGTTTGACCAACTTTATAGAACAAAATACCAACATTCACAATATGAAATAAATATCAGTACATGTGTCATGACTTAAATTTTCATATTGTATAACTTTAGCATGGTAGATGTTGATATTTTTTTCATATAAATAAGGTCAAACTTTATGAAGTTTGACTTCAATCAATTCTTATATGCAGAGTAAAAAAGGATCGAAGGGAGTATTGAACACGCCTTTCCATTTGATTTAACAATGGCATTGTCTGGATACTCTAACTTAGCTAGAGGTTAGAGTTAGTTTCTAGCTCATGACAGTTAAAAGGGAGAGAGAGAGATTGGTGGAATAGTTGATTGTATTGCTTGAGCCTCGTGGGCATATATATAGGAGTACATGGTCATCTTGGAGTACAAGTCAAGGTAGAATAAATCCTACGCTATCCTACGTTTCCTAAATAACAATGATACTAAACAATGACTAACCCTGAACTAACTCTAGCCAAAGTGGTGTTTGGATGACAGTGTTAGATTGACAATAAATGCACTAGGAGAACTAGCCCCAGTCAGCACCTCTTGGGTGGGATAGTTGTTTTGGGTGGGTTTGACGCAACTAGCTCAAACTAGCCCTCATGTTTGGATACTTTAGGGCTATTTGAGCCCAAACTAGCTTAAACTAACTCTAACCCATGGATCCAAATAGGGCCAATAACTAGTGTACTTAGACCTACACAATACAAGTTTGAATGACTATGTTTGCTTGTTTTTAAACATTAGGCCTGTTGCAGTTAATAACACACCTTTCCACTTCTTGTTTTTAAATATTAGGTTTTTAACAATTTGGTCTTGCACATGTAGGCCCTGCTGTCAGAGGTTTTGACCCACTATTTGACCCTATTTGCATATATGGAAATGAGTTGTCCATGAATATTAGTGAAGTCAAGAAACTCAGAAAGATTGTTACGATAAAGAAATTAGCGACAAAAAACAACAAGATCTTTGTCTGCACAATGAAGAAGACATCAGTTCACTATGGGATGGTACTAACTATTATACCTTGTCTTTTTAATTCCATTGCGCCATTTCAAATCTAGAGAAGATATTTATGCATATCCTTGTTTTCAAGCCTTTCCAAAGTAGTTCACTGATGATTACCTCTCAAACAACCTGTATGGTCAGGAGGCGAGGAAGGTATTCATACAACACCCACGGTTCAATATTGAAGTGTTCCTGAAGAGGACAAAGGATGGACAGGCACTGGCCTAAAGTTGCAAAGACCTTTAACATCAATGAAGGCTCAATATTCGCCTTCTGCTTCAGCAGTTTTCCAGATGAGATCCATCTGTCTATGTACCGTCTATGATGCTAATTTCGAAAGGTTATAGATGTTGCATGTGAAACTTGGTGCTGGTGCAGTTGTGTAATGGGGTAGCTGAGTGCCGAAGCTATATGATGTTGTACTCTGACGTATTTCAATTATGAAATCCTGCTTCCTTAATATGAAAATGAAATATATTGTGTGCTTAATATGAAATGTCAGATAGATTAATAAATGAATTATTAATAATAGGGAAATTAGCCTCCTAATGGCCAATTAGCCTGCTAATTGGGTTTTTCTATTGCAATAGGTTATTGAGAAAACACCATGGGCGATGACCACGGGCAATGCACACAGTTTCTAGGAATAAACTGTGTTGGATCAATGAATAATCACACACGACATCCTCTTGAAAACTGTTTGCGTTAGGCCACCTTGCGCAAACGTTTACCACATAAAAAGTGTGTGTGATGGATAGCCTTTGCCACACAGTTTCTTCTACACACCGTGTGTGATGCATTCAATAACGCAAACGGTAAAATTGTTAATATTGTGTGCAATGGAAACGCTATCACAAATGATTTAATGGAGAAAATTGTGTGTGATGTACCTACGAACGGAAATGTTTTCCTTGGAATGACTGTGTGGGATGTATATACGAAAGGAAGCGTACTTCTTAGATTAACTGTGTGGGTTGTACATACTAACGGAAACGTATTCCTTGGATTGACTGTGTGGAATGTACATACGAACGGAAACGTTTAGCCGGGACTGACTGTGTGGGATGTACTTATGACCGGAAATTATTTGGCCTGTATAATTGTATTTTTTAGCACAACTATATGTATAACCGTATTTGATCACTCGCCCGTTGCACACGACCTCATTTTGCCGAGTGTGTGTACCAGGAGGGCCTATCCCCGACGGTTTCTAGGTCGTGTGGGAAGGACCCCCCTATCGCAGTCACTCACTTGGCGACGGTTCAGAACACCGTCGCGGAAAGAGGTTAAAAATCGTTTGTATAGCACCTCGCTGTACTAATGATTATCCATGGTTATGGCGCAAAGGGACACACGCGAAGAAAAAGTTTTATACCCCAAAATCCCACTCTGGGATGTGACCGGCTTCACTGTCATCACTTTCTTCTCTAATGAGTTTCCGGACTTATCTGGAAAGTCCCACTTTGGACAAACCAGAGGGAATCTTTAAACATTTAGGGGTATATATGTGTTTTGGCATTGGAAACGCGAAGAAACATTATGTAGGAGTTAATCAACGCAATTATCTCCAAACAAAATATTTAACTATGTATTTTGCAAGGTTGATCATACATGGTTAGCCACGTCATCAATTTTCAACCCTTTCTCACTTCATTGGCTATTTTTCATGCATTTATTGATTTTTTTAGCTAAATGACCCTGAAATTGAAAAGCACTACAAATGAATCTGAAAAGGTTGAAACTTGGCATGGTATCATCATTTCACCCACATAGCATGTGCTAAAAAGTTGAGAGGGTTACGGCAAAAACTGGATGCACGTCGTGTACAAACTGGACAATCTCTTTCGATGTATCAGGGTTTCGGACGAAAACTCATCTGTTACAAAGGCATTTCATTTTTTTAAACTTATTTCAACTCCAGACTTTTTGTGCGTTCAACATACACCATTCAAAGCCACATAATCAATTTTCAACCCTTTCTGACTTCATTCGCTATTTTTCATGCATTTAATGAATTTTTTGAGCTAAATGACCCTGAAATTGAAAAGCACTATAAATGAACTCTGAAAAGGTTGAAACTTGGCATGGTATCATCATTTTACCCACATAGCATGTGCTAAAAAGTTGAGAGGGTTACGGCAAAAACTGGATGCACTTCGTGCACAATCTGGACAATCTCTTTCGAAGTATCATGGTTTCAGACGAAAACTCATCTGTTACAAAGGCATTTCATTTTTTAAAACTTTTTTCAACTCCAGACTTTTTGTTCGTTCAGCATGCACCATTCAAAGCCACACCATCAATTTTCAACACTTTCTGACTTCATTCGCTATTTTTCATGCATTTAATGAATTTTTTGAGCTATAAAACTAAAAGAGCTAAATAGAATCTGTTTTTGATTAAAACACCTATTTAAAATAACCTAAAAAATACCAAATTGAATATAATGATAGAAAAATTTAATATTAAACAGCAGGACAAAGAATCACTCAAAAATCTATTTTTAAAGTAAAGTTATTCACAAACTAGTGATTCACACAAATTTCAAAGAATTCAAATTTAAACTACTCAAATTTGAAAACTACTGGCACTAACAGAAAGTTTATAATTTTTGTGGCCTAAAGCAAAAGATTCACTCAAAAACTCTAAATATTTGGCTATAAGTAGAAACAAAAGAAAATAAATATAGCAAAAAAAAACTGGAAAAATAGCTTAATTCCCGGTTGCCATAACAAAAAATGCCCGCCTACTAGGCCACCACGGCCTGCATACGACTAGAGATGCAATTATATATGGGCCAGGATGCAGGCCCGTGGGGCAGGTAGGCCCAACAGGGCAGAGAGGACAGTTTAGGCATGTACTGCCTTCTTTAGAGAGGAGCTCGAGACAGATATCGCAGTGGGGCTTATAAACAGGTGCGAGCGCGATGCTTGGCGAGGTGGGACTAAACTTCCACTACCCCGCGGCTGTGCCAGGAACAGGACTTTAGTCCCGGTTGGTGGCTCCAACCGGGACTAAAGGCATGGGCTTCCCGCCGCTTGGCCTGGTGAAATTCACCTTTAGTCCCGGTTGATGGCTCGCACCGGGACTAAAGGGGGGCCATTAGTCCCGGTTGGAGCCACCAACCGGGACTAAAGGGTTTTGTATATAAGCAGGCGCTTAGAAAAATTTCCCCCACTCTCTCCATTCTCTCGACCCCAAACCAGAGGACGCCGCCAGGCTGCAGCGCCGGAGATCGCCGTCACCTCCCCCGATGCCGAAGATCGTCGCTGCCCCGACGCCGGCCGCCCGCGTCTCCTGCTCGAGCCCCCGACGCCGCCCGCCCTCCTCCCCGGCCGGCCAAGCCTCGACGCCGCCCATGCCCTCCTCCCCGAGCCTCGCCGTCGCCTCGACCTCGCCCTCGCCTACCTCGCCCGCTGTGAGCTCGCCGCCCCCTCGATCTCCGGCGATATTTCTTAAATAAGTGTTGATTTTTTTCTCATGTACATGATGAAAATTTTGTGTTAGATGGTGCTTTTTTTCATTGTTAGTGGAGTACTCAATTTTTTCAGTTTTAGAGATGGTACTTTTTATCGTGAATACTAGTGGAGTACTCATTTTTTTTTCAGTTTTAGATGGTACTTTTTTCATTGTTAGAATACATTTGTGTTTCTATGAAATAATTGTCATCTAGTCGATATTTGAATGTTTTTACCACACACCATATCTTCTGTTATTAAATGTGGAATACATTCATTTATATTGTTCAACTTTGAATAAACAATAAGAAATCATCTAACCCGGTTATCCTTTTTATCAAATCAAACCCCAGGCATTTTAGACTATATAATGAGCATTCTAGTCTTAGCAAAAAATAATAAGAAATCATTCACACACACACGTAGACGAATGGTTGGATCAATGCTATGTTAATTAGTTGTAGAAGTTTATTAAATATTATTAGCATAATAAAATGATAATTATTGCATAGGAATTTGTTTTCGTAAGAATTTGTTCTCGACGCCGATGATGCCCGGCCCGCATCCTCGTCGTCGACTCGGCGGTGACAACCTGCTTGAGAGGCGCCATGCCGGGACTGGGCTCCGTCGGGCTGGCACTGGGAGGTGCTACCTTCCGGGGCGCGCAGCTTGCTGAGGAATCGGGCTCCCATCGTCGACCCGGAGCATCTTTGGTGGCGGTTGCGTGGGCCACTATCGGTGCGGAGGCAGCCGACCCCGGAGGAGGTGGTACGTTTTCATTTCAGGGAGGAGGACAAGCACGTCTGTCACTACATGGTTGCGTTGGACGTCAGGTTCTCCAATACCTGGCAGGTTCTTCAGGGATCTCACCCGAGCTATGATCCTGTGATGGTTCCTTCTCTTTGGGTGTCCACCACCCGCGCCGTATTAGTCAACTAGATTATTCGATAATATTTGAGCTGTATTAGTGATGTTATATGATAATATTCGAGATGTATTCGAGATTATATTCGATAATATTTGAGATGTATTCGAGATAATATTCGATGATGCATAATATCTGGATTATTCGAGATGTATTAGTGATATTATTCGAGATGCATATTATGTACTATGATTCAGTTTTTGCTTATTGAATGCATTCTAATTTGAATACTAAATTGTTTTATCTTTCCTCTGGATTAGTTAAGCTATGGACATTAGCGGCAGAGACGAAGACGAGATCATGTTTGACATCATATGCTCCTCAAGCCCAGAGAATGAATCTGAAGATGACGGCTCACAATATCTAAACAATTCTGGTGAGGGAATATTTGAGGAAGAACCAAGAGACGAAGGCCACACAAACAATGATGGCGAAGGAAACGTTCTTCAATTAACAAAGACCGGCGAGGTATATATAAGGCCTCTGGTGATCATTACATATATTAATTGCTTTGTATATATATATATATATATATATATATATATATATATATATATATATATATATATATATTAACGAATCTCTTTCTTCTTTTAGCCCTCCGGATTGAGCAAATCTTCTACAAGCAGGGCAGTACGAAGCCTGGCCAAAAGGTTGCAGGCTCGCATAAAGTACAACATCGATGAGATCAAACCAAATGGTGAACCGCTTGCTCCTAAAAAGAATGTGGACAAATTTACTCGTCAGTGCGGAGTTATTGTCGGGGACCTGTCGGGCCCTTTCTGGGAATAAATCTCAGAAAAGGCCCTAAATCACACCAGCCCCAAGTTCAACACAACTGGTGGACTTCCTTGATACAGATAACCAGTACAAATAATATTACACAGGGTTGAGTCCGAAGGCTCAACAAAATTATTACAAACTCGCCAGATATATGGCAGTGGCGGAATATGACAGTGGTGTGGTGGTGATACATCTCTGATACAATAACGTAAAGTCAAGTGTCAGAGTGAGGCTTGACTATTTTATTGGTGTAGCAGAAGCTCAGCGGATGATACATGTGGTAGACTCCTATCTCACAGGTTGACTGACTGGGACTCCTCTAAGCGTCGGGCTCGCTAGCGCAATCCTTCTCCACAAGCTCGTCCTCCTCCATGTCTGGCCAAGTAAATAGCCAGGGACAAGCCAGTGAGTACGTTGGAATGTACTCGCAAACATTATGAACAAAAGATATAATGGATGCGCATGCTCATGTAGGAACATAATGACATGCTCATGCTGACTAAAATCCTGGTCATGACTTAATTATAAAATGATGCGAAAGTAAATAAAACATGTTAGCCATAACCAGTCTTTTAAAAATAAAAACAAGTGAATGCCACGGGTAGTCTAGCCAGCCCAAGTGACATTCAGAAAAATAAGAGAAATGCCAATCGGGTGTCTACAAGAGTAGTGTCGAGATAAACCGCCTGTTAACTCGAGAGACGCCACATGAGGTCTTGAAAAGAAATGCCTGTCGGGCGTCAAGTGACGCCACGGTTGGACTTGAAGAGAAATGCCAATCGGGAGTCCACAAGAGTAGTGGCGGAACCGCCTGTAAACTCGAGAGACGCCACGAGAGGTCTTGAAAATAATAATTGAGTGCCCGGGGTAGTCTAGCCAGCCCCTGAGACACTCAGGAAGAATACAAAATGAGAGAAACGGGTTAGTCCTCAATATTATGCATAGCCATAATAATATTTAATAAGCATAAAATATTCAAGGTAGCAACAGGGTATCAACAATTATACTACAAAAATAAGTCAGACACATTTTAATTATTTCCTCCGGAGACCGATACCGGGACCGGCACTTGACCCACCCAGCTACGCCCTTTGACCGAGGACACGGCTATTCGAATAGTTTTAAACTCTGCAGAGGGTGTACTCTTTACCCACAAGTAAAGGATTTCTTTAGTCAGTACCGTGACACTGACTAATTCCCATTACGGTCTTTGGGTTGAAAACACACCTGACCAGCACACACCAGATTAACTGTCCGGATGCCAGGAATCACCCAAAGCATCGTTCAAGAAAAACTCTAAGACGGAGAGACCAACGTCCTGCATGGGATCACTATTAATACACACGGATTACAAGGGGTGCCCCCCTCTCAGTCACAACCGGAAACACCCATGCCCCCTGACCCGATGACAGGATTTAGTCCAAGGCCTATGGAAACCCTCATCGTGGCCCTCTGAACAGTGTGTACCTGGACAGGGGTTAACAACTTACTCAGCCGTACCTTCCTTGCGGAAGGACTCGTGGCAGCACGGTATCCAGCTAGGTGTAACGGAACAAGACTCGATCTAGGCCGACTCAGGAGGTGTTAATTAACATCACCGGAATATTCCACTTAAGTCACATGACACCACCGTGTCAAGCATAATGGCCCGTGCCCACCTGCACGTCCAAGGCAGGAGACACTCTCCCATATTTCCACAACTTTACCATGTCAGAAGAACCTTTTGCTTGAGTGATGCGCAAGCTATGAGCAAAAGAGATATGACCATGCATGCAAGTGCTAGTGACATACTACATATATGGTGCAATATCAACCGATGCAACATGCAAATGCAAATGCAAACACCATATCCCAAGTTCAATAATGCCTACCTTGTCCAAAGTAGTCAGGTGAAAACCCTTCAAAATTCTCGGCAAAGTTTCCCTCTTCTTTTTCTGAAAATTCAAAATTACTTAAATTAAATTTTTTGACAATAGTACAAAAAGTTGTCTCAAAACATTTTTAAATAAATACAAAAAAAACTAGAGAGAAAAATAAGAATTTCAAAAAAAAGTTCAACTCAAACGGATTTGTGGTTTAAAAGTTATTAAACTTTCAAAACCTGGGGTTTTTCTGCAAAATGCCAGTCCCTGTGCGTTTATAAAGAAAACGCTTCGGGCCGAAATACGCTTCTCAGCGCGGAAGGCGTAAAAGTGGAGATTACGCCTTCATTTTTAGACAGAAAAAAGAAAAGAGAAAGCGCGGGGTGGGGTCCACCCGTCAGGTTCAAGTATTTGAACCCGCGCGCAGAAACAGAGAGGAGACGGCGTTCGCCGGGGTCTTGGGAGGTGGCGATGTTCGGAACATGACCAGGGAGGAGTGCCGCGTCGGAGGGAGGTGCTGGTGGTCGCCGGGGAGCACCTGAACGCCGGCGAGGTCGACGGTGGTTCGGTGGCATTGGGATTTCGTCGAAGAGAGCTCAGGGAGTGGAATTGAAGCGGGGAATCGATGATTTGGTGGAATATATGACTACTGGCAAGATTTGAGCAGTTGAGGTGGAGTAACGACGATGAATGGATCGGTGACAGTGGCGGCGGAGCGGTGATCGGAGGGGAAGAAGAAGACCTCCTCGAGGTCGGGTGGGTGGTGTAGGGGCGATTGGGAGGTGGTGGAGGCGATGCGTAAGAAGAACGTGGCTCGGGGGCCTTTATATAGGCGATCTCGAGGCAGTCCGGCGAGGTACGGATTACGCCGGAGTTATGGTGGTCGGCGAGGTTGGTTTTGGGCGGTGGTCGGGGGCAGCGGGTGTCAGTGAGAGTGGTGGAGAACTCTGGAAGGCTCGGCGTGGACGGGCTTGAGCTCCTCGAGCTTATCCCGGAGCGGAGCTCTCGTACGGTGCGGCGGTCGTGTCCATCTCTGGCGACTGCGAGCGGGCCAGGGAGGGATTGGCCGGTGCAGACGGCTTGCGAGGACGCGGAGAGGAGCAACGCGTGGCCAGGAGGTAGGCGGGGATGCTGCGGCGCAGTGATGGAGGTTGGTGGCCGAGGTGCCTCCTCTTGCCCGCCGCAGATGAGCACGGTGCAGGCGTTGCACCGGCCAGCCGCCAGCTCACCGGCGAGGAGTGACTGCAGAGTGGGCCAGAGAGGGACGAAGCATTGATGGTCTTGGCATCGCCGTGAAGGAGAAGGAAGAGGAGGTGTGCACGGCACCGTTTCCTTCTGCTGCCTGTCGATGTTCAGCTAACTGAAGCTTATTTCAGTTATGAACAGTGCCCTGATTACTCATATGGTCTAAGGCAGAGAGTGCTGGGGATTTTTAGATTTTGTGGCAATTTTTGTGGTGATGTGTTGATGCATAAGAGAGGTCCTGGAAAAGTTTGGGAATTTTTGGAGCATTTAAAAATATGTTTGGATCAGGAATATTGAATCTGGTCCAAATTTGAATTGAGTGGGATTTGAAAATTTTGAACTGGGGTACCCCATGTTTTTGGAAAAATGGGTTGTGGGTACCATATATTTACTGGGATAATTTTGGTGGGGGTGGTATCCTTGTAGAAATGGTGGTTCCTTTGTAAACCAAAGGAATGATGGAACATATGAATTCCAACTTTGGAATTTATTTGGGTGGTGAAAAATATTTTTGTGGGGTAGGAAAGAGTTGGATTCTGTCCTAGATGAGGTGAGTGACTTGGGGGATAAATTTGGAGTGGAAGAAAATTTGTTGGATGGATTTTAGTAGGGCTAAAAGGAGCTGAAAAGGTTATTTCCTTTGAAAATTTAATTATCCCCAAAACTTTTCTTGCTAAAAATAAATTGTTTGAAAACCCCAAAGTAATTGTCCATATAATTTTAAACTCTTCAAACCAGAATATTTAAAGTAGATTGAAACCCAAATAAAATTTGAAAAGATTCTCAAATTGAAGAAAGGTGATATGGTCAAAAATGATTTTCAAAACTTTTATTTTTAAAGGAAAGATTTCAAATATTCAGAAAAATATTTTTGGGGTGTTACAACACCTACCCCTCTTAAGAAAAATCTCGTCCCCGAGATTTCAGCTGTCCCTCAAACAGGTACGGATATTCAGTCCTCAGATGATCCTCTCTTTGCCATGTTGCTTTTTCCTCGGTGTGATTACTCCATTGAACCTTGTAAAATTTTATTACATTCTGCCGGGTCCTCCGTTCAGACTCCTCTAAAATCTTTATAGGATGCTCCCTATATGTGAGGTCTAGATGAAGGTCCAAATCTTGGTGTTGCACTTGCTTGTCTGGGTTACTAACACATCTCCTTAGTTGTGACACGTGAAACACATCGTGAACATCTGATAATTCTGCTGGTAGCTCTAGTTGATAAGCAACCTTGCCTCTTCTTGCGATTACACGGAATGGTCCAATAAATCTTGGTGCCAATTTTCCTTTGACTTTAAATCTCTGTAGTCCTCTAGTTGGAGATACTCTGAGATACATGTATTCATCGGGCTCAAAACTGATTTGGCGGTGCTTTTGATCATAGTAGCTCTTTTGACGGCTCTGAGCCCCTTTCAGTCTGTCTTGAATAAGCTTCACTTTTGTTTCTGCTTCTTTAAGAACTTCGGGACCAAAAATTCGATTGTCTCCGGTTTTTGACCAATTGAGTGGGGTACGGCACCTTCGTCCGTACAAGGCTTAAAAAGGTTACATTTTTAAACTGGCTTGATAACTGTTGTTATATGAGAACTCTGCGTATGGTAAACTATCTTCCCAGCTAACTCCGTAAGTGAGTACACATGCTCTTAGCATGTCCTCTAATATTTGATTTACCCGCTCAGTTTGTCCTCCGGTTTGCGGGTGGTATGCCGTGCTGAACGTCAGTTGAGTTCCTAGGGCTTGCTGTAGGTGCTCCCAAAATCTAGAGACAAATTGGGTGCCTCTGTCAGAGACTATGGTCTTGGGTACTCCGTGTAGGCAAACAATCCGGGAGAGATATAATTTGGCGAGTCTCTGTGTGGAGTATGTGGTTTTTACCGGAATGAAATGTGCCACCTTGGTCAAATAATCTGTTATAACCCAGATAGCATCATTTCCATGTCGTGACCTTGGCAGTCCGACGATAAAATCCATTCCTATTACGTCCCATTTCCATTCAGGTACTCTGAGTGACTGCAATAGTCCTGCTGGCCTCTGGTGTTCTGCTTTTACACGCTGGCATGAATCACAACGTGCGACATATACGGCTATATCTCTTTTCATCTCGTGCCACCAATAATTTTCTTGTAAATCCTTGTACTTTTTTGTTCCTCCTGGATGGATAGAATATGGAGTGGTATGGGCTTCTGCCAAAATTTGTTGCTTTAATTCTTCCTTATTAGGCACACATATTCTTTTCCCGAACCATAAAATTCCCTGACTATCAACGGTAAACTCGGGCGCCTTGCCCAGTTTCATTTTCCTCTTAATCCCCTCAATACTTGGGTGTCTTCCTTGGGCTTCTTTGATCTGATCCTCTAATGTTGGTTTGATCTCCAGTTGATTAATGGTTCCTTCTGTGACTAGGACTATATTGAGTATGGCAAATTCCTGGTTGAACTCATGTTGTGAAAATTGCACACTATTATTATTGGTGCAGGGATTTCGGCTGAGAGCATCTGCCACAACATTTGCTTTACCCGGATGATAATGAATTCCGCTATCATAGTCCTTTATTAACTCAAGCCAGCGACGCTGTCTCAAGTTTAATTCTGGCTGGGTGAAAATATACTTCAGACTTTTGTGGTCCGTGTATATTTCACATCGCTCACCGAGAAGAAAGTGTCGCCATTCTTTGAGTGCGTGTATTACCGCAGCTAACTCCATATCATGAGTAGGATAATTCTCCTCGTGTCGTCGTAGCTGTCTTGAGGCATAAGCCACGACTTTTCCTTCTTGCATCAATACACATCCAAGGCCTTTCCTAGACGCGTCACAGTATATCTCAAACTTTTTGTGCACATTGGGTACGACCAGAACGGGTGCCGTTGTTAATCTTTTCTTCAATTCTTGGAAACTTTTCTCACAGGCTTCAGTCCATTCAAACTTCTTATCCTTCTTAAGCAATTGGGTCAGGGGTTTAGCTATGGTGGAGAATCCTTCGATAAATCTTCGGTAATATCCTGCCAGACCAAGAAAACTCCTGACCTCAGTCACGCTGGTGGGTTGTTTCCATTCTTGTACAGCTTTTACCTTGCTTGGATCCACTGCTATCCCATCCTGTGTCAGAACATGTCCTAGGAAGCCAACTTCTCGTAACCAAAATTCACATTTACTGAATTTGGCATAAAGTTGGTTTTTTTCTCAATTCTTCCAGGACTATTCGTAGGTGTTGTTCGTGTTCTTCGGGTGTCTTGGAGTAGATAAGTATGTCATCAATAAATACAACCACGAACTTGTCCAAATATTTCAAGAAAACTTTGTTCATGAGATGAACAAAATAAGCAGGAGCGTTGGTTAAGCCAAAAGGCATCACTGTAAATTCGTACAATCCATATCTAGTAGTAAATGCAGTCTTGGGTATATCTGACGATTGGATTTTCAATTGGTGGTAGCCTGACCTCAAATCTATTTTTGAGAATACCTTGGCTTCTGCTAGCTATCGGAACAAGTCATTTATCCTTGGCAGCGGGTATTTATTTTTGATGGTGACCATATTGAGAGCCCTGTAATCAATACATAGTCTGAGGGTACCATCCTTTTTCTTAGCAAATAAAACTGGCGATCCCCATGGTGACGAGCTGGGTCGAACATATCCCTTTTCCATTAGTTCCTTAATTTGTTTCTTTAGTTCAGCCAATTCGGTTGGAGCCATACGATACTGCTTCTTATAAATGGGAGCCGTTCCAGGTGCTAATTCAATAACGAACTCAATTTCCCGATCAGGTGGCATGCCTGGTAGCTCCTCTGGAAATACATCGGGGTATTCACAGACTACAGGGACCTTATTTAATTCTGCCGCATCTACTTGATTTAATTTTCCTTGTGATGCGGAAATCCTCCTTGTGCCAAATTTTATTGTTTCTCACTGGCAGCTTGTAAGAGTCACCGTGCGATTGTAGCAGTCTATGAAACCTTTAGTTTTGCTTAACCAATCCATTCCCAGAATAACATCCAGTTCGACTGCTTCCAGAACAATAAGGTTGGCTAAAAATACCATTCCTTTGATCTCGATATTTACATCCTTGCAGTACCATTGTGTGCTATGCTTCGATCTCGGGGACTGAATAACCATGGAATTTTGCAAAGGCGAAAAAGAAAATTGATTCTCCGAGGCAAACTTTTTAGAGATGCACGAATGCGAAGCTCCGGAATCAAATAAAACTGTAGCATTAATTGAGTTGACAGGAAACGTACCGAACACAATATCCGGTGCATTTTGTGCTTCCTCAAAGGTCACGTGGTTGACTTGTCCCTTCCTTTGGTTGTTATTGTGGTTGATGTTGTTGCACTTGGGGGCTATGTTTGTACCACAGCCATTGTTGTTGGGCTTAGTAGTATTATTTCCCTGCTTTGGGCATTGCCTGGAGTAATGCCCTTCTCCTCCGCAGGCATAGCAGGTGATACCCGGATAGTATGTTGTATCTCTGGTTCTATTGTTGAAAGCACTGCGGTTCTACTGCGGTGCTACAGCTGTGGGTCGAGGTAGTAGTGTTGCTGGTCGGTGTGTTGTGGGCTTCTGAAATTCATTCTTGGGTTTATTGTTGCGAACCTGAGATGACTGGCTCATACGGCGCTTGCGTATCTCGTTCATGTTACGATGCTCGTTCTCCAGTATAATTGCCTTGTCCACCAGTGTCTTGAAATCAGGAAAGGTGTGGACCACCAGTTGGCATTTTAAAGACGGAATAAGTCCATCGAGAAACTTTTCCTTTTTTTTGTCTTCTGTCATATATTCATCGTTGGTGTACCGGGCCAGCTGAGTAAACTGATCCAGGTACTGTGTCACCGTGCTGCCTCGCTGCTTGAGATCCTCAAACTCCCTCTTTTTCAGTTTCATGATACTGTTGGGGATATGTGCTCCCCGAAATTTTTCCTTGAATTGTTCCCATGTCATATTCGCTCCGTTGGGATGAGTGTGGCATAAGTTTTCCCACCATGATGCTGCTGTACCAGAAAAATAGTATGGGGTATAAAGTACTTTTTCCCGGTCCATACAATGGGCAATAACCAATTTTCTTTCAATATCACGCAGCCAATCATCTGCCTCCAATGGCTTGTCGGTGTGAGAAAACACGGTAGGATTGGTCTTCTGGAGCTCAGATAATTTTGACCTGTTCTAATTTTGTCCTTGGTGGTTTCCCATATTGATTAAATGTTGCAACATTTCCTGGTGCTGTTGCTGGCTTTGCTCGTACAGACGGCACACTTGTGAAAATGCTGTGTCACTTTCCTGTTGACTACTCTGTCCTTGTGTAAAATTATTTCCCATCTGTCCATGGTTGCTCTCTGGCGGATTTGGCATAGAACGGGTCCAGGGGCGATGCATTTTCTTTCTGGGGGTATTTGTGTAGCACCAATGAGAAAAGAAATTATAAAGGCAACAAAAAAAATTTAAGAGACTGAAAGTAAATCTCCCCCCAGGATGCAAGTACAACAGGTTATATCATGCATGCAGGATTTTAATTATACAAACAGGACTTAATTATACCAGATGCTTGCAGAAACTGTATACTACAAGACCACTTATTCAACTAGCGTACTAATTCGTCCTCTCAACGAGCTGTGGTCCGAGTCCATTACTCGCCATCTTACAAAAAGGAAAAGAAGAAGAAACAGAAAATAAATATCTTACAACCACGTCATCATAAAAATACTACTATGGTGCTGATGCTCGATCAGTCCTCACGGAGTGTCTGAGACACTGTAAGCTCCGCTGAGGGTGAGTCCCAACTGTGGCTCTCGAGACTCAACCTCCTCCTCCTCTGGGATGGTCCCCAGTCGTGTAGCAGTTGATGCCATGCCTATCTGAGGTGGCACCGTGTGCGTCGAAAGTGGAGCTCTGGTCGGAACAGGAGCAACCTAGCGACTAGCCTCATCACTCGGGGATGACTGCTGAACCGCGGGCTGAGTAGGAGAGTAGTGTGGTGGAGTCGGAATACGAGGGGCACGTGGTGAAGGTGAACGGAACTCACTCCTGCGAGTGATCCTCGCACGAGCCAGGTCCATTCGTGCAGCAAGATGGTCGTCCACCAGTGCGGTAAAGATCGACTCGAGTGCCATGATGTACTGAACAAGGGGCTCGATCGCCCCATCCCTTTCTCCCGCGGTGCAGGAAAAAGCGTAATGGTTGGTATAAGGAACATGACACGGAAGGTAGTGATAGGGAAGAGTCTGCATAATAGGCAGGATGTCCCTAAGACGTGCAATAGCCTCACGGGCGGCCATCTGGATAGCATGCCTCTCAGAGGGCATGACTCTCCCCATGAAATGATAGTTGTGGAAGGACAGGTTACTTCCACCCCGAATATATACCGAAGCCTGGTACATAGTCAGAGTGTCTGTGACCCTGTCAGGAAAAATCGTGTACTCTGGACGGCTCGGAGACCTCATCGCATCCCTAGCGATGACGGCAAGAAGACGGGAAAATCCCGCCGGCTCGTTGGCAAAAATATGGGATGGGCAGCTGCCGCCAGACATCTACATCAGTAGACAAAAATCCAAACAGTCATATCATAAGAATATGATGACTAAGGAAAATTTTCTACGATGCATGAAATGCATGCTAAAAAAAATGTTAGTACTGACTCGAGTGCTAGCGATCGTGCCTAGGGTTTCCTACAGTCAGCCTGGCTTTGGTACCAAGTTCTGTCGGGCCCCTTTCTGGGAATAAATCTCAGAAAAGGCCCTAAGTCACACCAGCCCCAAGTTCAACACAACTGGTGGACTTCCTTGATACAGATAACCAGTACAAATAATATTACACAGGGTTGAGTCCGAAGGCTCACCAAAATTATTACAAACTTGCCAGATATATGGCAGTGGTGGAATATGACAGTGGTGTGGTGGTGATACATCTCTGATACAATAACATAAAGTCAAGCGTCAGAGTGAGGCTTGGCTATTTTATTGGTGTAGCAGAAGCTCAGCGGATGATACATGTGGTAGACTCCTATCTCACAGGTTGACTGAATGGGACTCCTCTAAGCGTCGGGCTCGCCAGCGCAATCCTTCTCCACAAGCTCGTCCTCCTCCAAGTCTGGCCAAGTAAATAGCCAGGGACAAGGCAGTGAGTACGTTGGAATGTACTCGCAAACATTATGAACAAAAGATATAATGGATGCAAATGCTAATGTAGGAACATAATGACATGCTCATGCTGACTAAAATCCTGGTCATGACTTAATTATAAAATGATGCGGAAGTAAATAAAACATGTTAGCCATAACCAGTATTTTAAAAATAAAAACAAGTGAATGCCACGGGTAGTCTAGCCAGCCCAAGTGACATTCAGAAAAATAAGAGAAATGCCAGTCGGGTGTCTACAAGAGTAGTGGCGAGATAAACCGCCTGTTAACTCGAGAGACGCCACGAGAGGTCTTGAAAACAAATGCCTGTCGGGCGTCAAGTGACGCCACGGTTGGACTTGAAGAGAAATGCCAATCGGGTGTCCACAAGAGTAGTGGCGGAACCGCCTGTAAACTCGAGAGACGCCATGAGAGGTCTTGAAAATAATAATTTAGTGCCCGGGGTAGTCTAGCCAGCCCCTGAGACACTCAGGAAGAATACAAAATGAGAGAAACGGGTTAGTCCTCAATATTATGCATAGCCATAATAATATTTAATAAGCATAAAATATTCAAGGTAGCAACAGGGTATCAACAATTATACTACAAAAATAAGTCAGACACATTTTAATTATTTCCTCCGGAGACCGATACCGGGACCGGCACTTGACCCACCCAGCTACGCCCTTTGACCGAGGACACGGCTATTCGAATAGTTTTAAACTCTACAGAGGGTGTACTCTTTACCCACAAGTAAAGGATTTCTTTAGTCAGTACCGTGACACTGACTAATTCCCATTACGGTCTTTGGGTTGAAAATACACTTGACCAGCACACACCAGATTAACTGTCCGGATGCCAGGAATCACCCAAAGCATCGTTCAAGAAAAACTCTAAGACGGAGAGACCAACGTCCTGCATGGGATCACTATTAATACGTGCGGATTACAAGGGGTGCCCCCCTCTCAGTCACAACCGGAAACACCCATGCCCCCTGACCCGATGATAGGATTTAGTCCAAGGCATTTGGAAACCCTCATCGTGGCCCTCTGTACGATGTGTACCTGGACAGGGGTTAACAACTTACTCAGCCGTACCTTCCTTGCGGAAGGACACGTGGCAGCATGGTATCCAGCTGGGTGTGACGGAACAAGACTCGATCTAGGCCAACTCAGGAGGTGTTAATTAACATCACCGGAATATTCCACTTAAGTCACATGACACCACCATGTCAAGCATAATGGCCCGTGCCCACTGGCACGTCCAAGGCAGGAGACACTCTCCCGTATTTCCACAACTTTACCATGTCAGAAGAACCTTTTGCTTGAGTGATGTGCAAGCTATGAGCAAAAGAGATATGACCATGCATGCAAGTGCTTGTGACATACTACACATATGGTGCAATATCAACCGATGCAACATGCAAATGCAAATGCAAACACCATATCCCAAGTTCAATAATGCTTGCCTTGTCCAAAGTAGTCAGGTGAAAACCCTTCAAAATTCTCGGCAAAGTTTCCCTCTTCTTTTTCTGAAAATTCAAAATCAACTTAAATTAAAAAATTTGACAACAGTACAAAAAGTTGTCTCAAAACATTTTTAAATAAATACTAAAAAAACTAGAGAGAAAAATAAGAATTTCAAAAAAAAGTTCAACTCAAACGGAGTTGTGGTTTAAAATTTATTAAACTTTCAAAACCAGGGGTTTTTCTGCAAAAAGCGAGTCCCTTTGCGTTTATAAAGAAAACGCTTCGGGCCGAAATATGCTTCTCAGCGCGGAAGGCGTAAAAGTGGAGATTACGCCTTCGTTTTTACATAGAAAAAAGAAAAGAGAAAGCGCGGGGTGGGGTCCACCCGTCAGGTTCAAATATTTGAACCCGTGCGCGGAAACAGAGAGGAGACGGCGTTCGCCGGCGGTGATCGCCGGGGTCTTGGGAGGTGGCGATGGTCGGAACATGACCAGGGAGGAGTGCCGCGTTGGAGGGAGGTGGTGGTGGTCGCCGGGGAGCACCTGAACGCCGGCGAGGTCGACGGTGGCGGACGGTGGTTCGGTGGCGTTGGGATTTCGTCGGAGAGAGCTCGGGGACTGGAATTGAAGCGGGGAATCGACGATTTGGTGGAATATATGACTACTGGCAAGATTTGAGCAGTTGAGGTGGAGTAACGATGATGAACGGATCGGTGACAATGGTGGCGGAGCGGTGATCGGAGGGGAAGAAGAAGACTTCCTCGAGGTCGGGTGGGTGGTGTAGGGGCGATTGGGAGGTGGTGGAGGCGATGGGTAAGAAGAACGGGGCTCAGGGGCCTTTATATAGGCGATCCCGAGGCGGTCCGGCGAGGTTCAGATTACGCCGGAGTTATGGTGGTCGGCGAGGTTGGTTTTGGGCGCTGGTCGGGGGCAGCGGGTGTCAGTGAGAGCGGTGGAGAACTCTGGCAGGCTCGGCGTGGATGGGCTTGAGCTCCTCGAGCTTATCCCGGAGCGGAGCTCTCGTACGGTGCGGCGGTCGTGTCCATCTTCGGCGACTGCGAGGGGGCCAGGGAGGGATTGGCCGGTGCAGACGGCTTGCGAGGACGCGGAGAGGAGCAACGCGTGGCCATGAGGTAGGTGGGGATGCTGCGGCGCATTGATGGAGGTTGGTGGCCGAGGTGCCTCCTCTCGCCCGCCGCGGATGAGCACGGTGCAGGCGTTGCACCGGCCAGCCGCCAGCTCACCGGCGAGTAGTGACTGCAGAGTGGGCCAGAGAGGGACGAAGCATTGATGGTCATGGCATCGCCGTGAAGGAGAAGGAAGAGGAGGGGTGCACGGCACCGTTTCCTTCTGCTGCCTGTCGAAGTTCAGCTAACTGAAGCTTATTTCAGTTATGAACAGTGCCCTGATTACTCATATGGTCTAAGGCAGAGAGTGCTGGGGATTTTTAGATTTTGTGGCAATTTTTGTGGTGATGTGTTGATGCAAAAGAGAGGTCCTGGCAAAGTTTGGGAATTTTTGGAGCATTTAAAAATATGTTTCGATCAGGAATATTGAATCTGGTCCAAATTTGAATTGAGTGGGATTTGAAAATTTTGAACTGGGGTACCCCATGTTTTTGGAAAAATGGGTTGTGGGTACCATATATTTACTGGGATAATTTTGGTGGAGGTGGAATCCTTGTAGAAATGGTGGTTCCTTTGTAAACCAAAGGAATGATGGAACATATGAATTCCAACTTTGGAATTTATTTGGGTGGTGAAAAATATTTTTGTGGGGTAGGAAAGAGTTGGATTCTGTCCTAGATGAGGTGAGTGACTTGTGGGATAAATTTGGAGTGGAAGAAAATTTGTTGGATGGATTTTAGTAGGGCTAAAAGGAGGTGAAAAGGTTATTTCCTTTGAAAATTTAATTATCCCCAAAACTTTTCTTGCTAAAAATAAATTGTTTGAAAACCCCAAAGTAATTATCCATATAATTTTAAACTCTTCAAACCAGAATATTTAAAGTAGATTGAAACCCAAATAAAATTTGAAAAGATTCTCAAATTGAAGAAAGGTGATATGGTCAAAAATGATTTTCAAAACTTTTATTTTTAAAGGAAAGATTTCAAATATTTAGAAAAATATTTTTGGGGTGTTACAGGACCAAATCAAGATCTCCGTTCAAGAATGAAATAAGCCAAAGGGAGATCGAGGAGTTAATTTTGTCAACGAAAGAGCAAAAGATCTGCTTTGGGAATCGCTCATGTCACATTTCACCCTACCACAGCATTTCACAGATGCAGAACGGGAGAAAGTCAAGAAGAGTGCTCTTCAGAAGATGGCCACAAAATTCTGCAACCACAAGAAAAGATTATGGGTCGGCTATGTTGCCTCAGGAAAGCAGACTCCAGAATTCACTGGAGCACTGGAGAAGGCAAATGATCACTGAGACTTATTTGTGGAGTTCAAGGAATTGGAAGAAGCTAAGGAATGGTCGAGGAAAAACAAGATCAATGCTGAGAAAAAAAGTTTCACCATGTGCTGGGGCCAGGTGGCTACAAGACTGGTCGGCCTAAGTGGGATGAATTAGAGGAAAAGATGATTGCTACAGGGGTCACTCCAAAAAATATTGGGTTGGCCCGACAGGTGTAGGACTTGGTTTTATGCGCATGGGGGAAAGTTGGATCCAAAGAAAAGGGAGATTATGGAGCAGACAAGTCTTAAAGAAGCCTCAGATGCTTTACTTGTTGTAATAGAAGAGACTCGAATGGGGGCTTTCCAGCCCGAGAGAGAGAACGAAGAGCTTACACGCGCCCTCAAGAATCCTGAACACCCGAGACGAACACAAGGCAAAGGAGTTGTTCCGAGGGTTGAGGGGTTTGCGGAGTGGAACGTTAGTTACAGATGCCGTGCGAGAAAGAAGAAGTATGAGGAAGAGTAGAAGAAGCACGATGCAGACCGGCTTCAACAGGTAGAATCACAACACGCAGAGTTGGAACGTGCTTTCATGCGGCAGCAGGAGCAGATCGACACACTTAGCCTGGAAAGGGCACCCCAGTGGTAGCAGCAAGAAGATCTAGCATTGGATAGCACCGTCCCAGCTAGGTCGAAAAGAAGCGTGGGTTCCATGGGGGTCCCGGCCAATGATGCACTGCTGGCTAGATACCCCGTGGATGATATCGAAGATACGCCACCTTGTGAGCTACACATGAAACTGAAGAACATATCCATGAAGGTGGCGGTCGGCTACGCTTTACCAATTCCCCCTGAAGCAACCTGATGTCTACTACGCAACTTTATTCTTGTAGACTCGTGTTGGGCCTCCAAGCGTAGAGTTTTGTAGGACAGTAGCAACTTTCCCTCAAGTGGATGACCTAAGGTTTATTAATCCGTGGGAGGCGTAGGATGAAGATGGTCTCTCTGAAACAACCCTGCAACCAAATAACAAAGAGTCTCTTGTGTCCCCAACACACCTGATACAATGGCAAATTGTATAGGTGCACTAGTTCGGCGAAGAGATGGTGATAAAAGTGTAATATGGATGGTAGAAATATATTTTTATAATCTGAATAAATAAAAACAGCAAGGTAGCAAGTCATAAAACGGAACACAAACGGTATTGCAATGCTTGAAAACAAGGCCTAGGGTCTGTACTTTCGCTAGTGCAATCTCTCAACAATGCTAATATAATTGGATCGTATAACCATCCATCAACGTGCGCTGAAGAATCACTCCAAAGTTCTTATCTAGCGGAGAACATGAGAAGAAATTGTTTGTAGCTATTTTTTCCGATCGATCTATCCAAGAGTTCGTACTAAAATAAAACCAAAACAAATTCAGATTTATAATACTCAATCAAACACAAAGAACATCAAAGAGTGCCCCAAGATTTCTACCGGAGAAACAAAGACGAGAACGTGCATCGACCCCTATGCATAGATTACCCCAATGTCACCTCGGGAATCCGCGAGTTGAGTGACAAAACACATATCAAGTGAAGCAATATGATACCCCATTGTCACCACGGATATTCATAGCAAGATATATATCAAGTGTTCTCAAATCCATAAAAATATTCAATCTGATAAGAACGAAATGTCAAAGGGAAAACTCAATTCATCACAACAAGATAGAGAGGGAGAAACATCATATGATCCAACTATATTAACAAAGCCCGCGTATATCAAGATCGTGCCATCTCAAGAACACGAGAGAGAGATATTAAACACATAGCTACTGGTACAAACCCTCAGCCCCGAGGGTGGACTACTCCCTCCCCATCATGGTGGCCGCTGGGATGATGAAGATGGCCACAGGTGATGATTTCCCCCTCCAGCAGAGTGCCGAAACAGGGTCTATATTGGTTTTTCATGGCTACGGAGGCCTGCAGTGGCGGAACTTATGATCTAGCGACACCCCTAGGGTTTTTGGAATATTTGAGAATTTATAGGGCGAAGAGGCGGTGCGGGAAGTCACCGAGGGGGGCACAACCCCCCTCGGCGCGCCTGGGCGTCCTGGCGTGCCCAGGTGGGTTGTGCCCACCTCGGGCCTTCCCTCTGGTACTTCTTTGGCCCCTTGGGTGTCTTCTGGTACAGAAAAAATCACCAAAAAGTTTTGCTGCATCTGGACTCCGTTTGGTATAGATATTCTGCGAAGTAAAAAACAAGCAAAAAACAACAACTAGCACTAGGCACTATGTCAATAGGTTAGTCCCAAAAAATGATAAAAAGTTGCTATAAAATGATTGTAAAACATCCGAGAATGATAATATAACATCATGGAACAATAAAAAATTATAGATACGTTGGAGACATATCACAACCTTCCATGGCAATGTGATTCCAGCTAGCTATGCGCATGTCGGGGTGGATGAAGTGATGTCGGGATATGACTCACTAGAACTTGATATTCCTGGAGGTCAAGAGGAGCGCACACTGGGAGAAGCCGGACGTGGTATCGTTGTATGGAGAAAGGATTGCATCGTCTTTCCAAGGCCACCGACTCCTCCTCCAAGTCCACCGCGTCAGCCGACTCCTCCTCCAAGTCCGCCGCGTCAGCCGACTCGACCCCACCCTGAGATGGAGCGTAGCGCTAGTCCGCCACTGCGTCAGCCGACTCCACCCCACCCCGAGACGGAGCCCATCAGCGCAAGTTCGCCATATCAATCTCGGGCGCGTCAGCCTTCTCCAAAGCGGAAGAGAGCACCAACGAAGAAAGCCGATCCTCCTGCCAAAAAGAAGTTGGCTTATGAGAAGACTGGGCTTATGAGAAGACTGACAAGGAAACCAATGCCCAGGTGGATGTTGAAGTGAAGGCCCATTTTGCACCGAAACCGCCCCCGCCACCAAAGGAGAAAATACCTGAGAATGTCATACAACACTTTGTGGATCTTGCTAAACCGGTTGTGAAGAAAATCCAATCATACTATGAACGCTCTATTAGCAAGTCATATCGTGCACAAAAAGATAAGGAGTCGAGCCGTACAGGTAGTAATAAATGCGGGAAAACTGTTCCCTAGTTGGGAGAACAGGCAGCGCAATCGATCCCCCGCTCATTGTGAGTACCGCCGATAAGCCGGTAATAACCGGCGCTGCTAGAGAGATGGCTATAGAGGCCAGTGTCACTATTGAACAACTCCTAGGCATCGAGGATCTCCCCATGATTCAAGAAGAGGAACTAGCATGGAAATATGTCCCCGAAAACCTTGTGGTCCGGCCTGAGGAGGTCCCGTTTCTATCAACGCAAATGCGCAGATTGCATGACTAGTACCTGAAAGAAATAAAGAACGAGCGAGAGAGCCTCATGGTGAAAGTCAAGCCAGAGCATTACTTCCATGGAAAAGATTTGTGGGTTGAGTTTCAAGAAATGTATCGGTTATTCAATCAAGACGCACTCGACAAATCTCTCTTCAGTTGCTATTGTCTGTAAGTGATTTCTTTTTGTAATTTAAGTCTCTAGCTCAGCTCGTTCATTGCCTGTAATTATCCTCACTATATTCTTTTTTGTGGTATTATGCAGAATGAAGATGTATGAAATGAAAAGAGATGGAGTCTATGGCATTGGGTTCATTGACCCAAATACCATTAATGAAGGTGTGTGGAAAATCAACGCAAAAGACACAGAGAGTAGCTTGCTAACGTTTTTGAAGGAACTAAATACCAAACCAGAAATACTACTTCCTTACAACTTCGGGTGAGTGTTACTGTCTTGTACTATAAATTCTATTTTGCTTACTAGATGTTAATAAGTGTAGTTGATGAGTTATGCACATGCCCGCTTATACAAACGTGTGCGCATGCGGTTTCCACTGGATCCTGCTAATCATTGAAATTGACAAGGGAAAAGTTCAAGTACTGGACTCACTACTTAAAGAACCTAAAGAATACCACAACCTAAAGTTGATGCTCGACAGGTAATTTCAATCATTATCGCACTATGTCGGCCTCTTTAGTTCATTTCCTGATATCAACTAATTAATAACTCCTTTATTCATTTTCTTTGTCGTGCAGGGGTTGTCGGCCCATGGAAACCAACGCTGAAATGGTGGTGACCCAGGGTAATTAAGTAGTACTAGCTACATTCACACATCTCTTTAATTCTAGTTTCAATACCATTATCTTGCTTGCTTATTATCTGATTGAATTCTATTCTCGTAAACTGCATGAGGCAGGCGTCGGGGAATAATTTCTGTGCATACTACGTTTGCGAGAACATTTGCTTTATGCCCGAAAGGAGCAAAGATGCAAGAAATCTTTGGGTACATAAACACAATTCACACAACTAATTAATAGATTCATATTAATCTCCTTCTTTAATAAAGATGAAACAGATGCGGGATCAACTCCTACCAACGGACCACATACGAGCACTTCAAGAGGAAATGGCGGGATTTTTGCTTGAGCAGGTCATAGATCCCAAAGGAGAATACCATTTCACCTAATGCCTGCATGTAATGATCTGCAAATTGTAGGAGAAATTGTATATATATATATATGTGTGTGTGTGTGTGTGTGTGTGTGTGTGTGTATGCATGGTCGTACGAGAAATTCTATGACATATTATTGGTTCTACGAGAAATTCTATTATATGTGTACGACCTGTACAGTATGTAGTAGGATAAAATATATTTGAAATGAAAAAGAATTAAATAGAAAATACAAAATTAAAAGGAAAAATAAACCATAAACACTAAAACCCCAAAACCCTAAACCCTTAAACCTTTACTCCCGGTTGGTGGCTCCAACCGGGACTAAAGGTCCCCAGCCCACGGCGCGCGCTACCGGTCACTTGGAAGGGATTTATTCCTGGGTCTTCGCCAACTGGGACTAAAGGGTGGGGGCCTTTAGTCCCGATTTATTAGTCCCGTTTGGAGAACCAGGACAAAAGCCACTTCCAAACCGGGACTAAAGGCCGATTCTCCACTATTGCATCTTGTTAAGTTGATTAGTTTCTTTTGCTTTGACTCATCTCACATTGATCTGGCTGGCCGTTTCTGTTGTCTTGTCTCATCGCAAACAATTCATCCGAGTGAACTGTATGTCGTCTATCACACACACCTTGATTTGGCTGACCGTTTCTGTTGTTTGGCTAATCGCAAATAGTTTGTATGGATCAATTGTATGCAACGTATCGCACACATGACTCTAATCTGAATCATGATTGATGTATCCGCCATGGCACACCATTCGTTTTATTGGTGACTGTTTTGTTATGATACCGTTTGCGATTCATGCATCGTACACAGTTTGGTCGATTGGTCTCCTATATATGTACTCCCTCTGTTCCTTTATATAAGGTGTATTTGTTTTTTGATAAAATTTCACAATATAAGGTGCATTTCTTATAATTCATCATAATTCCCTTGTTAGCCCTCCAAAAAAAGGGAAAGTATCTGTCTTCTGATTATCTGTATCTTTCCTTCTAGCAAAAGAAGGAAAGTATCTCTCTGGTGATTGCATGTATCTCTTACTTTTCTAGACTAACTGATTTACTTGTCACTAACCAACAAATTTGCCAATGGTAATTTCGTCTTAATATGTCTATAATTCTACGCCTTGGTCACCGTGCGAAAAATAATACATCTTACATAAAGGAACGAAGGGAGTATCACATTAGCAGCATCCTGTAGTAGTGCCGATGTGACTGGACGGGATGTCACCACAGACAGACGCGACCTCTCGGGCGATACCGCTTCAATGCGAACGCAACGTCCAGAGAAACCAACTTCGGCTGCTGCGCCGCATTGAAGTGAGCTGGCCATATGTTCGCCTCGCCTGGCCGCGACTATATATGTCGTGCTTCGGCGATGCAGATCCATACCTCTGGATCTCCGAGTCATCTCGGGATCTCCTACTCCTCTCCAAGTC
Organism: Thinopyrum elongatum; assembly: GCA_011799875.1. Lineage (NCBI taxonomy): Eukaryota > Viridiplantae > Streptophyta > Magnoliopsida > Poales > Poaceae > Thinopyrum > Thinopyrum elongatum. Next base: position 37,074,726 of record CM022301.1, read on the forward strand.
CCACCTCCTTCAACGGCGACAATGTCATGCTTATCCACACTGGCGGGCGACATTAGGGCGAGTGGATCTTTGTCCGGCTCTTGGTGCTGCCACACCCGCTCTCTGGGGTCCTCATACTTCATTTTTGTTGGTTCTTCCAGAAAGGAGGAGATCAACATCTCCTCCAGCGACGAGGTAGAGTAGACATTACCGTCACGGTAGCCGCACATCCTCGACAATGCCTCTCTGATGGATGAGGAGTAAGTCCATTAGATCGAGATCATGACAGAATGGTCTCTCCGGAAGTGTGGTCCGGCGCCGTCCTCGCCACCGCCAGACATCAAGGAGGATTTGCAATCCCAGTCATGATACCATGTCAAGGGTGAGCTGGCATCACCTCTCCGACGCATCAAGGAGGAACTCGTGTCCCCTCATGCAACCGCGTCGTCCAAATTGGATGTGGTACCAAGTAGGAGCCGGCACGCAACCACGCGCGTCCAAATCGGGCGCCGCGTTAAGGAGGAGCTGGTGTCGCCGCCGCCGCATGATATGTATGCCGGGATCGACGAGCTGGCCACACTGATACGTCCATTTTGCATCATGTTTACCTACTATTATTTACTATATTTTATTGCATAATAATGCTTTTTGGGGTAATTCTAATGCCTTTTCCCTCATAATATGCAAGGTTTACACAATGAGGGAGAATGCGGGTTGTTGGAATTCTGGACTTGGAAAAACTACGTCAGAGTTACCTATTCTGCACATCTCCAAATGAGCTAAAAATTTACGGAGAATTATTTTGGAATATATGAGGAATATTGGAGCAAATAACCACCAGAGGGGGCCCACCAGGTGGGCACAACCCACCTGGGCACGCTAGGGAGCCCAGGCGCGCCCTGGTGGGTTGTGCCCTCCTCGGCCCACCTCCGGTGACCCTCTTCTGGTATATAAGTCATTTTGACCTAGAAAAAATAGGGAGAGAACTTTCGGGATGAAGCACCGCCATCTCGAGGCGGAACTTGGGCAGGAGCACTTTTGCCCTCCGGCGGAGCGATTCCGCCGGGGGAACTTCCCTCCTAGAGGGGGAAATCATCGTCATCATCATCACCAGCAACTCTCCCATGTTAGGGAGGGCAATCTCCATCAACATCTTCAACAGCACCATCTCCTCTCAAACCCTAGTTCATCTCTTGTGTTCAATCTTTGCACCGGAACCTTAGATTGGTGCTTGTGGGTGACTAGTAGTGTTGATTACATCTTGTAGTTGATTACTATATGGTTTATTTGGTGGAAGATTATATGTTCAGATCCATTATGCTATTTAATACCCCTCTGATCTTGAGCATGATTATCATTTGTGAGTAGTTACTTTTGTTCTTGAGGTCAGGGGAGAAATCTTGTTGCAAGTAATCAAGTGAACTTGATATGTGTTCGATATTTTGATGGTATGTATGTTGTGATTCCCTTAGTGGTGTCATGTGAATGTCGACTACATGACACTTCACCATATTTGGGCCTAAGGGAATGCATTGTGGAGTAGTTATTAGATGATGGGTTGCTAGGGTGACAGAAGCTTAAACCCTAGTTTATGCGCCATTCCGTAAGGGACTGATTTGGATCCAAAAGTTTAATGCTATGGTTAGATTTTATCTTAATACTTTTCTCGTAGTTGCGGATGCTTGCGAGGTTGTTAATCATAAGTAGGAGGCTTGTTCAAGTAAGAACAACACCTAAGCACCGGTCCACCCACATATCAAATTATCAAAGTAGCGAACATGAATCGAACGAACATGATGAAAGTGACTAGATGAAATTCCCGTATACCCTCAAGAACGCTTTTCCTATTATAAGAAACCGTTTTGGCCTGTCCTTTGCCACAAAAGGATTGGGCTACCTTGCTGCACTATATTTACCATTACCATTACTTGCTCGTTACAAAATATCTTGCTATCAAATTATCTTTTACCAACAATTTCAGTGCTTGCAGAAAACGACCTTGCTGAAAACCACTTGTCATTTCCTTCTACTCCTCGTTGGGTTCGACACTCTTACTTATCAAAAGGACAACAATTGATCCCCTATACTTGTGGGTCATCACACACCACGCCGCCGCAACTGATAACCCACAAGTATAGGTGATCGCAACAGTTTTTCAGGGTAGAGTATTCAATCCGAATTTATTGATTCGACACAAGGGGAGCCAAAGAATATTTGCAAGTATTAGCAGTTGAGTTGTCAATTGAACCACACATGGAGATTAATTATCTGCAGCAAAGTGATCAGTACCAAAGTAGTATGATAGTTTGGTAGTAGTAGCAACAGCAATAGTAATAGTAATAGTGATAGCAATTATTTTGTAGCAAGTGTAACAGGAACGATAGCAGTAGTAACTTAGTAGGAACAATATGAGAGAAATTCATAGGCATTGGATCGGTGGATTCGCTGGATGATATTTATCATATAACAGACATAACCTAGGGTGATGCGGCACTAGCTCCAGTTCATAAATATAATGTAGGCATGTATTCCATAAATAGTCATACGTGCTTATGGAAAGAACTTGCATGACATCTTTTTTCCTACCCTCCCGTGGCAGCGGCGTCCTATTGGAAACTAAGGGATATTAAGGCCTCCTTTTAATAGAGAACCGGAACAAAGCATTAACACATAGTGAATACATGAACTCCTCAAACTACGGTCATCACCGAAAAGTATCCCGACTACTGTCACTCCAGGGTTTACGGATCATAACACGTAATAGGTGAATATAACTTGCAAGATCGGATCTAGAACATAGATATAATGGTGATAACATAAACGGTTCAGATCTGAAATCATGGCAGCTGGGCCCAAAGTGACAAGCATTAAGCATGGCAAAGTCTTATCAACATCAATCTCAGAACATAGTGGATACTAGGGATCAAGCCCTAACAAAACTAACTCGATTACATGATGAATCTCATCCAACTCCTCACCGACCAGTGAGCCTACGAAGACATTACTCACTCCCGGTGGGGAGCATCATGGAATTGGCGATGGAGAAGGGTTGGTGATGACGAAGATCAAAGATCCCCCTCTCCGGAGCCCCAAACGGACTCCAGATCTGGCCTCCCAATGAAGAACAGGAGGTGGCGGCGGCTCCGTCTCATGAAACACAATAATTCTTTCTCCTTGGTTTTTCTCCAAAAATGTGAATTTATAGCGTCGGAATCAGGGTGTGCAGGGCCACCAGGTTGGGACAACCCACCTGGGCGCGCCAGGAGGGGGGCACGCCCTGGTGGGTTGTGCTCACCCAGGGGGCCCCTCCGGTGGTTCTTGGCTCCAGTATTTTTCTTTTATTCCATAAAAATTCTCAAAAAAGTTTAGTGCCATTCCGAGAACTTCTATTTCTGCGCAAAAACAACACCATGGTAGTTCTGCTGAAAACAGCGTCAGTCCAGGTTAGTTTCATTCAAATCATGCAAATTAGAGTCCAAAATAAGAGGAAAAGCATTAGGAAAAGTAGATACGACGGAGATGTATCAACTCCCCCAAGCTTAAACCTTTGCTTGTCCTCAAGCAATTCAGTTGATAAACTGAAAGTGAAAAAACAAAAACTTTTACGAACTCTTTTGCTCTTGTTTACATAAATAAGCTTAAGTAGCACCAAGGTTTTCAGCCAAGATCATGACTAACCATGTTGACAATAACTCTTAAAAATTATATTAACTCATATCAATGACATAATCAACTAGCGAGCAATAATAAGATATCTCAAATGGCAACACTTTGTCAAAACAACCATGATATAATATGACAATAGTGGTATCTCGCTAGCCCTTTCTGAGACCGCAAAACATAAATGCAGAGCACATCCAAAGTTCAAGGAGAGACTAAACATTGTAATTCATGGTAGAAAAGATCCAGTCATGATGCACCAAACATTAGCTACACACAATGCATGAGGATGATAATAGTGCTCTCAGGATCTGGCGCTTATTTGAGAAGGTCATGATACAACATAAAAGTAAATAGATAGTCCCTTCGCAGAGGGAAGCAGTGATTTGTAGCGGTGCCAGAGCTCAAAATTTTAAAACAGAGGTACATGAAATTTTGAGAAATGCACCCTTCTTGTTTACTTCGCGACCATTAGTTATCAGTACCTTCCATGCTAAACACATTAATGGCGGTTCCCAAGCGATAAAAAGTAAAGGTTTACTCCCCCTCCACCAACAAGCACACTCCACGGCTGATCCGAATCCACGGGTACCGTCCATACCAACAACAAACATGGGGGAGTTTTTTTTAATTATTTGCAATTTTGAATTCGGGACTGGGAGTCCCTATTACCGCCCCTCTCGTGCAAGGACGAGTGAATAATCACTCATCATGAGAAGAACCCACTTAGCATGGAAGATACTGACTACCTCCTGTCACTCTATGAACAATCCAGGCACACAAAAAGGATATTTATTTAAAGTTTTGAGAGGTGGCACATGCAAATTTACTTAGAACGGCAGGGTAATATCGCATATAGGTAGGTATGGTGGACTCATCTAGAATAACTTGGGTTTTAGGATTTTGATGCACAAGTAGTAATTTCGCTTACTACAGGCGAAGGCTAGCAAATAGGTTGGGAAGCGGCCAGTGTAACACCCCAAAAATTTAACAACATTTTTATTAAGTAAAAATTGGCCAGAAATAAAATTTTAAATTATATTGGGTGTTTTATTAATTTTAGAGTATTTTCTGCCCTCTGTTTCTCAAAATTCTTCCCTCCATATAGAACTTTTGGAAATAATGTTGTGGGCTTTGCTAATTTACTTAAACCATTTCATTACTACTTTAACAATAGTAGGAATTAATTTCATAATAAAATTTGCCCTAAAACAATTCTTTTAATAGCATTTTCAAATTTTGAAATGCTTCTATTGCACTACAACCATTTTAAATAATTCTTTAAAAATACCATAAAAATTATGAGGGGTCTTGTGATGCCTATAGACCACTTTTATGCAAAAACCCAACTTGGTGTTTTGAAAATTTTGAGTAAAACATCCTCTTTTTTCTTTTCTTTTCTTGTCCAGATCCAACTTTGCACTACAACCCTAATTTTTCTTGCTCCAAAAATTCTGATATTTTTCCCACTTATAGTCCTTCCAACTAAACCCTTAAGTCCAGGAGATCAGCCCCATTTGCATCATTCAAATCCACCAAATACTCCTCTGAAGTTTCTGTCCAGAACTGAATTTCTCTAAAACTTGCATTGACAAGTTTTTCTTTTTGCCAAACCAGCTCCACCACCATTTCTATAATCCAAAGAGGCATCATCCAGAAAAGTTTCACATCCAACAAAATCTCCTAGGTCACCCCAACATTTTGTCAAGCAGGTTATGTGCATGACCGAAATTTTGTCCCCTCCCAAACTACATTGAGCATTTGATCATTTGGCCAAATCATCAAGTCCATCACCCCTCTCATACCTAGAAACACCATCCTATTAATTTTTGGCTCATTTGGGTCCCTGTAGATGCCAATGGCATTTCGTCGAGCTCACTAGGGGCATGTCCAGAGCATGGCCAGAGCGCCCGAACTACCGCCGTTGGCATCAACCTGCTGCTGCCCCTCCACTGCCTTCATTCCTCGCCCTAGCCTTTCCCTGGATCATCTGATCCACCATGAGCCTCACCGACACCTTCCCTTGTCCCCTAGCACCGGCCACCGCCGCCACCGACCGCTGCACGTCGCTGTCACGCGCCGTCCACGCCACCCGGCGCCCTCCTAGCCTACCAGCTCGCCCGAGCTTATCTGTGGGAGACCATCGTCCACGCCGACCCCCTACCTTCCTCGCTGACTCAAGCAAACTGCCCATAACCACCTCGCTGGAGCAATAATGGCGCCGCCGCCGTGCCGTGCCTTGGAAGCCTCGGAACCGCCTCCTTCCTGCTATAAAAAGGCCACCCGACCCTCCCTCTACCACCACCACATCTCCTTCACCCCCTCAATGAGCCCCATGGGCAGCAAAACGACTGGAGGACCCATCTCCCCCGACTCTAGCCGCTTCTACCGCCACCACTGACCTGCCAGTTCCGGTGCCACCAAGCTCCCTCTCCTTCCCTCTCGTTACCCATAGCCTCCTTGAACCACCACGTATCCTTCCCGCGCTCCAATTCCACCTTCCCGAGGCCGAGTTGAGCTCGGCAAATCTCACCGTAGCTCTCCACCACCATGGTTAAAGCTCTGCTCAACCTCGAGCTCTCCGGCGGCACCCTCCCCCTCCAACGGGTGCGGCTCGTCCTCAGGAGCACGCCAGTACCACCAGCTTCGTGAATGGTGGCCCCCTGCCGCCGGTGAGCATCACCAGAGCTCACCTCTGTCCCTGTCCAGGCGCGCACACGAGGGAGAGGACGAACCCGATAGGTGGGTCCCACCTGACGGTGAGTCACCCCTCCTCTCCAGAAGCGCATCTCTGCGGGAGCGTTTTCCTGCGAGGGAAACGTACTCTAGGGAGTACACCTTCAACGCCGCCATCTCCCCGCGGGCTAGGAGCTGGGCCCAGCCCAGTGACGCCGTTCGTCTAAAACGCGCTCAGGGCGCACCTCTACTCTTTCCCCTTTTTCCTTTTCTGCAGTTTTCAAATAATCCGACAATGTCCTTTTCAAAATCAAATTTCATAATTCAAATTTCTAAAGACTCCTAAAATCATGCTCTATTAAACTAGCTAGGGTGAACATTTTTTTTGCTAAGCTTAGTTTTTGTTGGGTTTATTAAAAAGTCCATTTAGTCATTTAATCCATCTTAGAAATTCCATAAGTAAATCATATGAACTCCAAATGAATTGAATCTTTTTCTGTTGTTTCTTATTTCCCATCTAGTTTATTTTAGTATTTATTCCAAAAATAGTTGAAACACTTTTTAGCACTATTTTTGTTTTATATGGTAATTGCAATATTTTGAAAATAGGCTAATGGAGGGAAGATGATTTCTTGCAAAAATTTGAAGTAAGCCGGCATCTCTACATGCTCAAGGCAAGCATCTTGAACAGTTGATATGGTGAATTGCATGGTTATATTGTTTGCAAGAATAAATGAAGTCATACATAGGTTGAGTTTGAATAAAATTTGCATGCATGTAGTGATGGCATGTTTCCTCGTACCATGCATCGTGTGATGTCATGACTAACTTGCAGGAGCAGGTATAAGTAAAATATAGTACCGGTAGAAGGGTGACCACGTTGAAGCGTGATCATGCCTTGTTGGTTACGTATATTGGAGCATGCAAGGGTTGTGGCCCTGTTTTGGTATTACTGTTAAAAGGATACTTTGTTGAGCTAACCACTGCTGGAAAAGTTAAGCCTCCTGAGTCGACCGTAGATCGAGTCTTGTTTCGGTAACCCCCATACTTGTTCGTGCTACCACATGTCCCTGACACAGGTAGGGTATTGTTCAGTAAGTTGTTAACCCCTTTCCGTGCACACACCACATAGAGGGCTACGATGAGGGTTTCCATGATCATGGACTAAATCCTGTCATCGGGTCAGGGGGCATGGGTGTTTCTGGTTGTAGCCGAGAGGGGGGCACCCCTTGGAATCCGCGCGTATTAATAGTGATCCCATGCTATTCAAGATTGTTGTCTCCCCGACTTAAAGTTTTTCTGGAACGATGTTTTGGGTGATTCCTGGCATCTGGAAATTTAAGCTGGTGTGTGCTGGTTAGGTGTGTTTTCAACCCAAAGACCGTAATGGGAATTAGTCAGTGTCACGGTACTGACTAAAGAAATCCTATACTTGTGGGTAAAGAGTACACCATCTGCAGAGTTTAAACCTATTCGAATAGCCATGTCCGCGGTTAAGGACTACAGTCTGGGTTGGTCAAGTGTCGGTCTTAGTGTCGGTCTTCGAAGGAAATAATTAAACTGAGCATGAGTTACTTGGCAGGATGATTATTGTCACCACTAATGCTGTCATGAATATTTTTGTTCTCATGAATCATATTGTTATGCATATTAATATTACTGCCTTTATGAATATTATTGTGGACTAATCCATTTCTCTTATTTTATTTTTCTTGAGTGTCTCAGGGGCTGGCTAGACTACCCCGGGCATTCAGTTTTATTTTTCAAGGCCTCTCCGTGGCGTCCCTCGAGTTCTCAGGCGTTCTATCACGCCACTACTCTTGTGGATACCCGATTGGCATTTATTTTCAAGACCGACCGTCGCGTCACTTTTGACACCCGACTGGCATTTCTTTTCAAGACTTCTCGTGGCGTCGCCTGAGTTCTCGGATGATCCTGTCTCGTCCGATTTCTCTTTTAGACACTCGTTTGGCATTTCTCTTCAAGACCTACCGTGGTGTCACTTTAGACATCCGACCGGCATTTCTTTTATTTTATTTTCCTTTAACTTTCCTTGTTTATCACTAACATTTTTATATATTCATTTATTTGTACATGCTAATATTATATTATACCATGATTTAATTCCTGTCAGCATGCGTTTAATATATATATAGGCCAGCATGAGCATATGCATATACTTTGGTTCATCATGATCATATATTTTATCTGCTGCATTCGGTATATCTTTTGTTCATGATGTTTGCGAGTACATTCCAACGTAATCATAGGCTTGTCCCTAGCTATTTACTTGGCCAGGTCAGGAGTTCTACGTGGAGTACCACAGCGACGTCCTTGTGGAACCTAGGATAGCAGCCACGCGGGATAGGAATTATCCAGGTCAGCCATTCCTGTGGGAATGGAGCCCCTTCGACGTTGAAGACCCACAAGTCGCTTCTGTCACCCATCACCAGATATCATCGTTGTATCATTAGACATTCATGGTCTTGTATCCAGTTCTTGTAATTGCTTTGTAATCTGTAACAAGGACATGTCCACCAGTAATGGTAATCCTGGGCTGGTGATGACATGAGGGGTTAATTTCTGGGATATCGCATCCCCGAAATCCGGCCCCGACAGCCTTGGTATCAGAGCCAGGCTGACCATTGGCTAATCCTATCTTAGACTAGTCATTATCCCTAGGTTTCCTCACCATCCACAACTTTCTTGTCCGTAGCCAAGCCCATCCCATCCGATAAGCCTGCATAGTGGCAGCCGACATCTTTTGACAGTCGGTGCCCAACCTATCAGTCTATCCATAGGCCGTGTGCCTGTGGCCGACACCTGCATTGTCCCATCCGCAAGCGTGCGATGGAAGACTCTACTGGCCTATAAGAGAAGCCTTGCCCCAACCCAGCACATCACAACTTGACTCTCAGTTCGATATCCAACTATCAAGATGCCTGGCCCCATCGTCCACAACGAGACCACCGTAGTCGGGCTTCAAGGCTTTGTAGCCATCCTCGCCAATTTCACCCGTTGTGCTCTCGGCATCAAAGAGCCGCCGGAGTATGTCATGTACCAAGAGCACGCAAGTGATGCCATCCACCACTTCTGCGCCACGGTGCACATCTACAGGAGGGGCATCACCGCAGAGCGCCCCTACTGGTTCACTGGGAGGACGACCTCCGACGAGCCCCAAGCCATTCAACTTGCAGCCCGAGAGGCTGTACTTCAACTCCGACATCGATCACTGAGGGTTAACTGCCGCTCTTTCTACTACTACCCTAGTCGTGAAAGCTATGGTAGTCCGACCCAAGTCTCCAACGGAGATCATGAGGAGGATCCTGCCTTAGTGCATCTGGTGCGCTACCTGAGAGCGCAAGAGGCACTCTTCGATCAGGTCACCCTTGATCTGATTGCCACCCGGAGGATGCTTGCTCTCCTGACCTCGGTGAGAAGTGAAGCTGCACCTGGCACCGACAACCCGATAGTGCTGTTTGGGAGACCAATCGAGCCTTCAAGGTCTGCCCCTGTTGCCCACCCAGGCAATGCATTCGTTTCCCCGGAGGAACTCCGTCGTCTCTTGGGGATCTTCTCCAATGGGACTGTAGCCACTACACCCCGCGTGGGTCATCATCGCTACCTCAACCCCACAGCTCCTCATTCCACTCCAGCCAACTCCGATGTTGAAGCCCCCGGAGAAGCCTTGATGTCTATGAGACACGCCCGTCTGGATGTCGACGAAGTGGACTGAGTCCGCCAGAGTAGTTGTCGAGTCTCTAGTAACCCTATTGCCCTGTAGATTCCACCGTCATGCCATAGACGAACACGTGTATGTTTCTAGTAGTATGTAGTGTTTGATTGAAGGATGTGCTTCTGTATTATTACCTTGTCCATGATTGCTTGTCTGTTGTGATCTGCATTTAGTTCTTTCGTCCTTAACAAATTTCGAGGACGAGATTTCCTTAAGGGGGGTAGAGTTTGTAACACCCCAAAAATTTAACCACATTTTTATTAAGTAAAAATTGGCCAGAAATAAAACTTCAATTATATTGGGTGTTTTATTAATTTTACAGTATTTTTTGCCCTCTGTTTCTCAAAATTCTTCCCTCCATATAGAAGTTTTGGAAATAATATTGTGGGCTTTGGTAATTTACTTAAACCATTTCATTACTACTTTAACAATAGTAGGAACTAATTTCATAATAAAATTTGCCCTAAAACAATTCTTTTAAGAGCATTTTCAAATTTGGAAATGCTTCTATTGCACTACAACCATTTTAAATAATTCTTTAAAAATACGACAAAAATTATAAGGGGTCTTGTGATGCCTATAGATCACTTTTATGAAAAAACCCAACTTGGTGTTTTGAAAATTTTGAGTAAAACATCCTCTTTTCTTTTCTGGTCGAGATCCAACTTTGCACTACAACCCTAATTTTTCTTGCTCCGAAAATTCTAAAAAATTTCCCACTTATAGTCCTTCCAACTAAACCCTTAAGTCCAGGAGATCAGCCCCATTTGCATCATTCAAATCCACCAAATACTCCTCTGAAGTTTCTGTCCAGAACTGAATTTCTCTAAAACTTGCATTGACAAGTTTTTCTTTTTGCCAAACCAGCTCCACCACCATTTCTATAATCCAAAGAGGCATCATCCTGACAAGTTTCACATCCAACAAAATCTCCTAGGTCACCCCAACATTTTGTCAAGCAGGTTGTGTGCATGAGAGAAATTTTGTCCCCTCCTAAACTACATTGAGCATTTGATCGTTTGGCCAAACCATCATGGCCATCACCCCTCTCATACCCAAAAACACCATCCTATTAATTTTTGGCTCATTTGGGTCCCTGTAGATGCCAATGGCATTTCGTCGAGCACACCAGGGGCATGTCCAGAGCATGGCCAGAGCGCCCGAACTGCCGCTGTTGGCATCAAGCTGTTGCGGCCCCTCCGCTACCTTCCTTGCTCGCCCTAGCCTTTCCTTGGATCATCTGATCCACCATGAGCCTCACCGACACCTTCCCTCGTCCCCTAGCACCGGCCACTGCAGCCACCGACCGCCGCACGTCGCTGTCACGCGCCGTTCACGCCACCCGGCGCCCTCCTAGCCTACCAGCTTACCCGAGCTTATCTGCGGGAGACCACCGTCCACGCCGACCCCCTACCGGCCTCGCTGACTCATGCCACTGCCCATAACCACCTCGCCGGCACAATAATGGCACCGCCGCCATGCCGTGCCCTGGAAGCCTCGGAACCGCCTCCTTCCTGCTATAAAAAGGCCACCTGACCCTCCCTCTACCATCACCACATCTCCGTCACCCCCTGGATGAGCCCCATGGGCAGCAGAACGACCGAAGGAGCCATCTCCCCCGACTCTGGCCGCTTCTGCCGACACCACTGACCCGCCAGTTCTGGTGCCACCAAGCTCCCTCTCCTCCCCTCTCGTCACCCACAGCCTCCTTGAACCACCACGTATCCTTCCCGCACTCCAATTCCACCTTCCGGAGGCCGAGTTGAGCTCGGCAAATCTCACCGTAGCTCTCCTATGCCATGGCTAAAGCTCTGCTCAACCTCGAGCTCTCCGGCGAGTCCCTGCCCCTCCAACAGGTGCGGCTCGTCCTCAGGAGCACGCCAGTACCACGAGCATTGCGAATGGTGGCCTCTGCCGCCGGCGAGCATCGCCGGAGCTCGCCTCTGTCCCTGTCCAGGCGCGCGCACGAGGGAGAGGACGAACACGACAGGTGGGTCCCACCTGTCGGTGAGTCACCCCTCCTCTCTAGAAGCGCATCTCTGTGGGAGCGTTTTCCTGCGAGGGAAATGTACTCCAGGGAGTACGCCTTCAATGCTGCCGTCTCCCCGCGGGCTAGGTGCTGGGCCCAGCCCAGTGACGCCGTCCATCTAAAACGCACTCAGGGCACACCCCTACTCTTTCCCCTTTTTCCTTTTCTGCAGTTTTCAAATAATCCGACAGTGTCCTTTTCAATATCAAATTTAATAATTCAAATTTCTACAGACTCCTAAAATCATGCTCTATTAAACTAGCTAGGGTGAATGTTTTTTTTTGCTAAGCTTAGTTTTTGTTGGGTTTATTAAAAAGTCCATTTAGTCATTTAATCCATCTTAGAAATTCCATATGTAAATCATATGAAATCCAAATGAATTGAATCTTTTTCTGTTGTTTCTTATTTCTCATCTAGTTTATTTTAGTATTTATTCCAAAAATATTTGAAACACTTTTTAGCATTGTTTTTGTTCTATATGGTAATTGCAATATTTTGAAAATAGGCTAATGGAGGGAACATGATTTCTTTCAAAAATTTGAAGTAAGCCAGGAGCTCTACATGCTCAAGGCAAGCATCTTGAACACTTGATATGGTGAATTGCATGGTTATATTGTTTGCAAGAATAAATGAAGTCATACATAGGTTGAGTTCGAATAAATTTGCATGCATGTAGTGATGGCATGTTTCCTCGTACCATGCATCGTGTGATGTCATGACTAACTTGCAGGAGCAGGTATAAGTAAAATACAGTACTGGCAGAAGGGTGACCATGTTGAAGCGTGATCATGCCTTGTTGGTTATGCATGTTGGAGCATGCAAGGGTTGTGGCCCTGTTTCGGTATTATTGTTAAAAGGATACTTTGTTGAGCTAACCACTGCTAGAAAAGTTAAGCCTCCTGAATCGGCCGTAGATCGAGTCTTGTTCCGGTAACCCCCATACTTGTTCGTGTTACCACATGTCCCTGCCACAGGTAGGGTATAGTTCAGTAAGTTGTTAATACCTTTCCGTGCACACACCACATAGAGGGCTACGATGAGGGTTTCCACGATCATGGACTAAATCCTGTCATCGGGTCAGGGGCATGGGTGTTTCCGGTTGTAGCCGAGAGGGGGGCACCCCTTGGAATCCGTGCATATTAATAGTGATCCCATGCTATTCGAGATTGTTGTCTCCCCAACTTAAAGTTTTTCTGGAACGATGTTTTGGGTGATTCCTGGCATCTAGAAAGTTAAGCTGGTGTGTGCTGGTTAGGTGTGTTTTCAACCCAAAGACCGTAATGGGAATTAGTCATTGTCATGGTACTAACTAAAGAAATGCTATACTTGTGGGTAAAGATTACACCCTCTGCAGAGTTTAAACCTATTCGAATAGCCGTATCCGTGGTTAAGGACTACAGTCTAGGTTGGTCAAGTGTCGGTCTTAGTGTCGGTCTTCGGAGGAAATAATTAAACTAAGCATGAGTTACTTGGCAGGATGATTATTGTCACCACTAATGTTGTCATGAATATTTTTGTTATCATGAATGATATTGTTATGCATATTAATATTACTTCCTTTATGAATATTATTGTGGACTAACCCGTTTCTCTTATTTTATTTTTCCTAAGTGTCTCAGGGGTTGGCTAGACTACCCCGGGATTCAGTTTTATTTTCAAGACCTCTCCGTGGCGTCCCTCGAGTTCTCAGGCGGTCTATCACGCCACTACTCTTATGGACACCCGATTGGCATTTCTTTTCAAGACCTCTTCGTGGCGTCCCTCGAGTTCTCAGGCGGTCTATCACGCCACTACTCTTGTGGATACCCGATTGGCATTTCTTTTCAAGACCGACTGTGTCATCACTTTTCACACCCGACTGGCATTTCTTTTCAAGATCTCTCATGGCGTCGGCTGAGTTCTTGGATGATCCTGTCTCATACGATTTCTCTTTTAGACACCCGTTTGGCATTTCTCTTCAAGACCTACCGTGGTGTCACTTTAGACATCCGACCGGCATTTATTTTATTTTATTTTCCTTTAACTTTCCTTGTTTATCACTAACATTTTTATATATTCATTAATTTGTACATGCTAATATTATATTATGCCATGATTTAATTCCTGTCAGCATGCATTTAATATATATATATATGTAGTCCAGCAAGAGCATACACATATAGTTTGGTTCATCATGATCATATATTTTATCTGCTGCATTTGGTATATCTTTTGTTCATGATGTTTGCGAGTACATTCCAACGTACTCATAGGCTTGTCCCTGGCTATTTACTTGGCCATGTCAGGAGTTCTACGTGGAGTACCATAACGACGTCCGTGCGGAGCCTAGGATAGCAGCCACACGGGATAGGAATTATCCAGGTCAGCCGTTCCTATGGGAATGGAGCCCCTTCGACGTTGAAGACCAACAAGTCGCTTCCGTCACCCGTCACCAGATATCATCGTTGTATCATTAGACCTTCATGGTCTTGTATCGAATTCTTGTAATTGCTTGATAATCTGTAACAAGGATGTGTCCACCAGTAATGGTAATCCTGGGCTGGTGATGACATGAGGGGTTAATTATTGGGATATCACATCCCTGAAATCCGGCCCCGACAGCCAGCTAGAGAGCGAAAACGGTCATGAACATGCATTATGCATAAGTAACATTGGATACTAGTATGAGTAGGATATGAACACGATGAACATAAATATCATAGAGGCTATGTTGGTTTTGATTCAACTACATGCATTAACATGTGCCAAGTCAAGCCACTCGAACATTCAGAGGAGGATACCATATCATCATACTACATCACAATCATTTTAACGCAATGTTGACATCCAAGACAAATCATTATCCACTCCTAGCTACTTAAGCATGGCATGAGAAACTATAATCTCTAATTGTCATTGCAAACATGTTCAATCATAATAGGCTGAATCATGGATACTAGGTTAAACATATTTACAAAAAAAATAACAAGTTGAGTTCATACCCGTTTCTCTCTGCCACCGCCAGTTCATCAAATATCGTCATTATTGCCTTTCACTTGCACGACCGAATGATATGAAAATAATAATAGTGCAAGAGTGCCGTGGACTAAGCTGGAATCTGCAAATAATTTTATTCAAAGGAGAAGACAAGGTAATTTGTGCTCTTTGTTAGATCAATAATAAAGCATATGAGAGCCACTCAATAATTTCATCGTGGTCTTCTCCTTGGTATGACTCAATAAACGGAAAAGAAATTCAGAGAAACACACTGAAATATTTTTGGAGTTTTTAGTTTTTCTAGAAGAAAGCAAATTAAAGAAGGAAAAACAAAAACGAGAAAAACTGTTTACACGGGAAAGCTCCCAACAAGCAAGAAGAAGAATCGAGAAATCTTTTTGGGTTTTCTTTTAATATTACAACTAATTTAACTAGAAAGAAAAACAGAAAAGAAGCAGGAAATATTTTTGTCTTTTCTCAAAGTTTTTCAAATGCACAAGAAGAAGGCGAGAAAATAAATCTAGCATGGATGATACAATGAAAAAGTGTGAACATCGACAACTGAAATGAAATGTGTCAACAATGAATGTAATGTCGGTGGAAATACGTACTCCCCCAAGCTTAGGCTTTTGGCCTAACTTGGTAATCACCACTCGAAGTAACCCTCGAGTCCCATGTTGAAGTGCTGTGGAGCGGGCACCTGAGCGTCCCACTCCTGAGGCTCCTCCTCAGCTACAGCCTGGTTGTTACGATATCCTCTGGCATGATCCTATATCCGTCCCTGGAAGTAGAATCAAACAAAGCAGGTGCAGGCAACGGAATAACATCACGGGTAATTTCACTAAAGACTAAGTTATAAGGAACATCCATAGTAGTGTTCTCGCCATCAATAAAGTGATGATGTGGCATAGCCTGACGATCTAAGTAAACCTTGGGCAAGCGATAATCATGCTAGCATATATGAATGTTAAAGTTACTCGCTAAGCGAGTAGCATAAATACAACCATGAATTTTACCCTTGGATCTGTTAATGTGGAGGTGACGTGCCACAATAGCTCCCAAGCTATAAGTGTTGTCACTGTAGAGTGCGCGGCGTAAGACAACGAAATCGGGGGCATTAAGTGCACCAACCTTCTCTCTAGCAAGTAAACACTTCGCAATGAATAGAGTAAAATAATGCACTGAAGGAAACTGCAAGCTAGTAGCGGTGACACTCGACACCCCTCTTTCATCCCCCACTGACAGAGTGCGGTAAAAACCCTCAAACTCTGCGGGTCTAGGCTCTCTTAATTCCCTATCAGAAGGGATCAAGCATATATCACAAAATTCAGTAAGTGGTATCTGACGGGTTTCAGCATATAAATTAAACTGCACCTCAGGAGGGTTATTCCTACTTAAGAAATGAAAACTTTGCACAAAGGAATTTGTGAGGAGATGATACTGTTCACACTCAGCTGCGATGAAGTCGGTGAGGGCGGCATTAGCAGCAAATTGTGCAAACTCTTGACAGATTCTGGCTCCATCCATGAATGGGTAGTGCAGCCATTCGCAAGGCCGTACCTCTGCCATTCTCCGGGTGTGGAGATCATTGTCTGATGACTCCCCAGTAACTCCCTTGGAGCTCTTCTTGGAAGCAAACTTCCTAAAGAAACTCATCTTTTTCTTATGAACAAAATTCTGAAATTTTTAGTGCACAAATTTTTTCTCAACAAAACTTCACAAGATTGATAGCAACTACTCATAGGGATGCATAGAGGCCATATCAAGCATTCAAACTACTTAGAACTCTAAGAATTCAACATGCAAGCTCATCTACAACAGCACCAAGAGTAGCTAATTATTCAAAATATAAACCACTAAAGCAAAACCTAATTGGACCAATGGAGGAGTTACATACCAAGTAGCAATCCGCCAAAACAGTTTCGTAAATGGAGCTTCAAGCAAAGAGATCGAAACTCGCGGGTTTGAGAGCAAGAACACGAGAGAGAGAGAGAGAGAGAGAGAGCAATGGTGATTTTTTTCTGGAGGTAGGTGGTGACATGGGCTAAAGAGATAAGTGAGGGGGCCCACGTGGCGACCACAACCCACCAGGGCATGCCTAGGGCTGCTGGAGCGCCCAGGTGGGTTGTGCCCATCTGGTGCACCCCCCCTCTGATGTTATTTGCATCAAAAATTCAGAAATATTCAGAAAAAAATCTTATCAAATTTTCAGGGCATTCTGAGAACTTTTATTTTTGGGTCATTTTTTATTGCACAGAAAATTCTGAAAACAGATAAAACATGGCATTTTATTTTATTTAACTAGGAAAACAGAAAATAAAAGTAAGGACAGAAGGTAGTGCCTACTAAATTCATCAACTTCATACCTCCCAAAAGTGATCCATTAATAAGGTTGATCAAGTCTTATTAACAACCACCTTCGATTAGCATGAAACCGAAGAACTTTTGTAAAACACTAAGTTACCTCAACAGGGATATGCATGTCCCCAACAATAAGTATATCATATTTCTTTTTGGCCATAGGTAGAGGTATTTGAAAACTTCCAATAGTGAGTGTCGGAGATTTTTCAATAACATTCATACCATTCACTTCGAATTATTTCTTCGGAAAGTGCATCGTCTGCTCATTACCATTTATATGAAAAGTGACCTTGCTTTTATTGGAATCAATAACAGCCCCTGCATTATTCAAAAGGGTCTACCAAGGATAATCGACATGTTGTCATCCTCGGGCATCTCAAGTATAACAAAGTCTGTTAAGATAGTAACATTTGCAACAACAACGGGCACATCCTCACAAATACCGATAGGTTTGGTAGTTGATTTGTCAGCCATTTGCAAAGATATTTCAGTAGGTGTGAGTTTATTAAAATCAAGTCTTTTGTATAAAGAGAAAGGCATAACACTAGCACCAGCTCCTAAATCACACAAAACTATTTTCACATAATTTCTTTTGATGGAGCAAGGTATAGTTGGTATTCCCGAATCTCCAAGTTTTTTAGGTACTCCATCCTTAAAAGAATAATTAGCAAGCATGGTGGAGATTTCAGCTTCCGGTATTTTTCTCTTATTGGTGCTGATGTCTTTCATGAACTTTGCATAAGGGGCCATTTTTAAGATATCAGTCAAGCGGGTATGCAAAAAGACTGGCCTAATCATTTCAGCAAAGCATTCAAATTCTTCATCGTCCCTATTCTTAGTTGATTTAGGTGGAAAGGGCATAGGTTTTTGAACCCATAGTTCTCTTTCCTTACCATGTTTTCTAGCAACAAAGTCTCCTTTATCGTATCTTTTATTCTTGGGTTGTGGGTTACCAAGATCAACGGCTGGTTCTATTTCAACATCAATATCTGGTTCTTTATTATTTGTTTGAGTGTCTTCATGAATCTCATCATTATATTTTTCATTATCAGTAGGTGAGTGTTCATTACCAGATTGAGTTTCAGCATCAGAAATAGAAACATCATCATTAGCTCCACGAGGTTTTTCTATTTCAGGTTCACTAGAGGTATGCAAAGTCCTATCATTTTTCTTTTTCTTTTTCTTTTTAGAAGGACTAGGTGCATTAATGTTAAGTCTTTGAGAGTCTTGTTCAATTCTTTTTGGGTGTCCCTCAGGGTAAAGAGGTTCCTGAGTCATTTTACCACCTCTAGTTGCTACTCTAACAGCAAAGTCATTTATATTATTGTTCATTTCATCAAGCAATTCTCTTTGAGATTTAGCAACTTGTTCTAGTTGAGTTTGAACCACAGAGGCATGCTTTCCTACACCTCTAACATCATTTGAAATTCTAAATAACGAGTCACTCAAGCGAACAATCATATCAGAGTTGTATTTCAATTGTTTCATAACATTTACATTGAAATGATCTTGCTTTCTAATATAATTATCAAACTCATAAAGGCATTGAATAGGATGCATATTATAAGGATTGTCTTTTTCATTAAATTTCATTAATGAATTTACCTCTACCACCTTAGGTATCAAGCCCATGTATTTCTTCAATAGGAGGTAAATTTTTGACATCCTCGGCTTTAATACCTTTTTCCTTCATAGATTTCTTTGCCTCTTGCATATCTTCGGGACTGAGATATAAGATGCCCCTCTTCTTTGGAGTAGGTTTAGGCGGTGGTTCAGGAAGAGTCCAATCATCATAATTTTTCAATATGTTGTTCAATAATTCTTCAGCTTGTTCAACAGTTCGTTCCCTGAAAACACAACCAGCACAACTATCTAGGAAATCCCTAGAAGCATCGGTTCATCCATTATACAAGATATCAAGTATTTCATTTTTCTTAAAAGGATGATCAGGCAAAGCATTAAGCAATTGGAGAAGCCTCCCCCAAGCTTGTGGGAGACTCTCTTCTTCAATTTGCACAAAGTTAAATATTTCCTGTAAGGCAGCTTGTTTCTTATGAGCAATAAAATATTTTTCAGAGAAGTTGTAAATCATATCCTGGGGACTACGCACACAACCAGGAGCAAGAGTATTATACCAAGTCTTAGCATCACCCTTTAATGAGAACGGAAATAACTTGAGGATATAATAATAGCGAATTTTCTCATCATGAGCAAAAAGGTTGGCTATGTCATTCAACTTAGTAAGGTGTGCCACAACAGTTTCAGTTTCATAACCATGGAAAGGATTAGATTCAACGAAAGTAATTAACTCTGGGTCGACAGAGAATTCATAATCCTTATCATCAACAAAGATAGGGTGAAGTAGCAAACTTAGGATCACATTTCATTCTAGCATTCAAAGAATTTTCTTTCAGTTTGCATAATAATTTCTTAAGATCATCCCTATCATTGCAAGCAAGAAAGTCTCTAGTTGTCTCCTCATCCATAACATAACCTTCGGGTATATTAGGCAATTCATATCTAGGAGGACTAGGTCTAATAGGTGTTTCAAGATTTTCAGTTTCAAGGACTTAATCAGTTTCAATAATTTCATCAGTTTTAGCATTCTCAAAAGCTTTAGTTCTAGCAAGTTGTTCATCAAGAAATTCACCTAGTGGCACATTATCATCAAGCAAGGTACTAGTATCATCATGAGTATCATTCATAGTAGAAGTAGCATCATCAATGACTTGCGACATATTAGGATTAATAACATGTGGTGGTGTTTCAAGTCTACTCAAAACAAAAGATGAATCAAGTGCAGAGTGTGATGGCAGTTCCTTACCTCCCCTCGTCCTAGAGGGAACGATCTTGGTTTTAGTGTCCTTCACATTCTTTATAGTGATAATTTGATAATAATCCCAAGTGACTCAACAAATATAGCTATGCTTCCCGGCAACGACACCAGAAAAAGGTCTTGATAACCCACAAGTATAGGGGATCGCAATAGTTTTTGAGGGTAGAGTATTCAACCCAAATTTATTGATTCGACACAAGGTGAGCCAAAGAATATTTGCAAGTATTAGCAGATGAGTTGTCAATTCAACCACACCTGGAGATTAATTATCTGCAGCAAAGTGATCAGTAGCAAAGTAGTATGATAGTTTTGATAGTAGTAGCAATAGCAATAGTAAAAATAACAGTGATAGCAATGATTTTGTAGCAAGTGTAACAGTAACGATAGCAGTAGTAACTTAGCAGGAACAATATGAGAGAAATTCGTAGGCATTGGATCATTGGATTCGTTGGATGATATTCATCATATAACAGTCATAACCTAGGACTATGCGGCACTAGCTCCAGTTCATAAATATAATGTAGGCATGTATTCCGTAAATAGTCATACGTGCTTATGGAAAGAAATTGCATGACATCTTTTGTCCTACCCTCCCGTGGCAGCGGGGTCCTATTGGAAACTAAGGGATATTAAGGCTTCCTTTTAATAGAGAACCAGAACAAAGCATTAACACATAGTGAATACATGAACTCCTCAAACTACGGTCATCACCGGAAAGTATCCCGACTACTGTCGCTCTGGGGTTTACGGATCATAACACGTAATAGGTGAATATAACTTGCAAGATCGGATCTAGAACATAGATATAATGGTGATAACATAAACGGTTCAGATCTGAAATCACGGCACCCGGGCCCAAAGTGACAAGCATTAAGCATGGCAAAGTCATATCAACATCAATCTCAGAACATAGTGGATACTAGGGATCAAGCCCTAACAAAACTAACTCGATTACATGATGAATCTCATCCAACTCCTTACCGACCAGCGAGCCTACGAAGGAATTACTCACTCCCGGTGGGGGGCATCATGGAATTGGCGATGGAGAAGGATTGGTGATGACGAAGATCGAAGATCCCTCTCTCCGGAGCCCAAACGGACTCCAGATCTGGCCTCCCGATGAAGAACAGGAGGTGGCAGCGGCTCCGTCTCGTGAAACGCGATAATTCTTTCTCCCTGATTTTTTTCTCCGAAAATATGAATTTATAGTGTCGGAATCAGGGTAGGCGAGGCCACCAGGGTTTGACCTACTCCGCTCGCGTAGTTTTCACCTGGAGTAGTTTTCATTCTGTATTTTTTTCTTGGAACAAACTGCTGTACTACTTGAGTAGTATTTATTCTGTAAAGAATCTCACATTTTTTGTTCTACACCAGTCACTGCAATGTCTTTCACTGAATCTTCCATCACCCAGATCAGTGAGCTGAGCTCCCTCTCTTTAACCAGCCGCTGTCAGCTCATGTCGAGTTTCACCTAGGACCCGCCTCCACCATATCCTGCACCCCTCCGACCATGGCCCCCATGGCCTGCCTCCTGCTCCATTTGGCAGAGACAACCACCGCCATCTCGTCGTCGTCCGTGCGGCGCACGGATGCAACCATGAATGCCAAGAACCTTCATGATCACACCACACAGCCAAGAACCCAAGACCACAACTGTGCTGCCAAGTTTCATGAAGGCCTCCGATTTCGTCAAGTCATACGAACCACAACCAGCGTTTTGGGTACCACCCGAGAAAACCGGTTACTGGGCGGATACCGCGTTTCTCAGTACCCCACGAGAAATCAACTTCCCAAGCAAAAAATCCAAAATTTTGAATTTGAAAGAATTTTGTTTATTTTCAAAAATGTTCAAAAAAAATCATCCGAAATTTGCTTGGAATTTCGCGGTAACCATGGTAACCGAGTTTGTCGGTGACCCACAAGAAAAAAGTGCCCCTCGGTAACCAAAACCTTGACCACAACAACCCGCAAGACCAACGACCACCGCCGCCACCGGAACTTCAAGACGGCCACGTCGGACTACACGTGAAACGCTACTTCCACCGCCAGTTCAAGTACACCGTCGACCCTGAACCCGGTATGACTGCCAAGTACGAATGAATGTGTTGTACAAACACCACGGGTGATGTTTGACCTCGATACCTCGTGCGTAAAAAGCATGATAATTTACGCACCACATACCAAATAACTAATGCGAAATCGTCACGCCAACTTTTGAACCGAGTAAAAAAGTTATTGGAAACATACCTGTCAAACACCGTGGTAACTTTGATCCCCAAAAAATATTGAAAACATACCCTTAGTAAGTTCTACTCCCTACATTCTAAAATATAGGTCTTTTTAGAGATTCCAATGCTGACTACATACGGAGCAAAATTAGTGAATCTACATTCTAAAATATGTCTATATACATCCGTATGTAGTTTAAATTGGAATCTCTAAAAACACTTATATTTAGGATCGGAGGGAGTATATAAATAGCGTGGTAATATTGCATCGCAGACCTGATAACTAAAGTACAAACACTATAGTAACTTTCTCCCGGTCAAAAGTTACTGAAAAAATATACCCCGATAACTTCTATGTAAATAGAAT
Organism: Thinopyrum elongatum; assembly: GCA_011799875.1. Lineage (NCBI taxonomy): Eukaryota > Viridiplantae > Streptophyta > Magnoliopsida > Poales > Poaceae > Thinopyrum > Thinopyrum elongatum. Next base: position 37,097,574 of record CM022301.1, read on the forward strand.
GATAATTTATGCACTTCAGACCTGATAACATAAGTACAAACACCACAATAACTTTTTCACCTGGGAGAACAAAGTTGTTGAAAAATGTACACCGATAACTTTTGTGTGAATGACATAATAATTATGGACCGCTGAGCTAATAATCACATACAAACACATCAATAACTTTTTTACTCGAGAAAAATATTGTTGAAAAATGTACCCCGATAACTTCTGTCTAATTAGCAAGGTAATATATACACAACAGAGCTGATAACTCACGTACAAACACCATGATAACTTTTTCACCTGTGAAACAAGTTGTTGAAAAACATACCTCTAGTAACTTCTCTATAAAAATCATGGATATGCATAACAAAGCTGATAGCTCATGTACAAACACCGCAGTAACACGGGAAAAATAAAATTCCAAACCACCTCTTTTTCACAATGGATCAGAATTATCTAGCTACCTCATGATTCGCATTTGACAACACGCACGTGTGCGAAACTGCCCAACGACTTCCGCATCTGCCACTTCATTTATTCGTTTTCCACATCCGATTGAACTCAAATCACGGGTGAGAAAAATGAGCAATGAAGGGGAATCGAAACTAGGTCTCTAGAGAGTCTCAGTGAAGCTACGTTGCCCTGTAACCAACTCACCTAGCGTTTTGTTGTTGTTTCTTAGGTTAAAACTAGAAACTTTGAACTGGTTTTTCTACCGCCAACCTGATAACTTAGGCACAAACACCACGATAATTTTACCTGCGGAAGAAAGTTGTCGAAGGCGCACCCGTCATAACTTCTATATAAGTAACATGATAATGTAGAGACCATAGACCTGATATCTTAGGTACAAACTTCGTGATAACTTTGACCCGGATTTTTTTCTGTTGAAATTATAACCTCGATAAATTTTGTGCAAATATCAGTGCATTATACGCACCTTAGACCTGATAACTTAGGTACAAACACCGCGGTAACTTTTACTTGGGGAAAAAAGTTGTTGAAGACACACCCGTGATAACTTCTATATAAATAGCATGGTAATATACACACCACAGACCTGATAACCTAGGTACAAACATCGTGATAACTTTGACCCAGGGTAAAAGGTTGTTGAAACAATAGCCATGGTAAATTTTGTGCAAATATTAGTTCATTATACGCACGGTCGACCTGATAATTTAGGTACAAACACCGCGGTAAATTTTTACCTGAAGAAAATGTTGTAGAAGACACACCCGCGATAACTTCTATATTAATAGCATGGTAATATACGCATCACAAATCTGATAACTGATGTACAAACACCATGATAACTTTTGACCAGGAGAAAAAGTTGTTAGAAACAAATTCCTGTAAATTATTTATAAATATCATGGTAATATATGCATCGCAGGGGTGATAACTTACGTAGAAACACCGCGGTGAATTGGGACTGGGGCAACAAAATGTTGAAAATATACCCTCAATAACTTCTGTGAAAATAGCATGGTAATAGACACACCATAGACATGGTAACTTACTTAGCCCTGACATCATAACTTTTGATCCCAAAAAGGATATTGGAACATATCAACATAGGATCTAGTTTAGAAGGTCTTGTCGCATTGGATTTTTTTATGTGAAAAAGATTTTTTAATCGTACCACCGGTTTGAGCTACAAAATGTTTTAAAATTTTGAATAGAGAAAATCAAGGATGACATCGACTTTTATCATGTCTACGGTGCGTATATTACCATCCTATTAACACAAAAATTATCGGGGAATATTTTCGTAAACTTTATCTCTCCGGGTCAAAAGTTATCGGGAATGTTTGTCCATGAGTTATCAGGTTCGTGGCGTATAAATTACCATTCTTTTTACAACAACAAAAAAGTTAACGGGGTGTATTATAATAACTTTTTTCTCTAAGTCAAAACTTACCATGATGTTTGTGTGTGAGTTATCTTGTTCGGAGCTTATAAATTATCATGCTCTTTACGGAGAAAGTTATCGAAGTGTGTTATAACAACTTTTTTCCCTGGGATCAAAATTTTACCTCGGTGTTTGTGCTCGAGTTATCAGGTCTATGGTGCAAATATTAACATGTTATTACACATAAGTTATCGAGGTATGTCAACAACTTTTTTTAGGTTAAAGTTACCACCATGTACTTTAGAAAAAAAGTTACCACAATGTTGTACTCTATATACTAACAAAGCAGACTGTCTAGAAAAACAAAACAAAAGATCAGTAAAAAGGGAAGAAAAAATAGGTAGAAAAGGAAAGAAAGAAAACTGCTTATTTTACTCATGGTCGGGCCACGCAGCATACAAATATTATCGAACCTCTTCATAACCACAATTGAAGCTCGATCATGAGGTTACCGACAACTATCGTGGACCATAGGGTGCTGGGAAGGGAACGAGGGTGAGAAGCGAACGAAGCGAAAGAAGTGGATCGAAGGAGATTGGCTCGTTCGGATCTATTGCTAAAAAACGGTGGTTGATCAAAGGAGACTGGCTCGTTCGGATCTATTGCTAAAAAACGGTGGTTCGGACGATTAGTGCGGTCCTTTTTATATATAATGGTGCGGGGCCCGTTAGCCGCGTGGCCCCTCACCCTTGAAGTATGCTTTAAGTATGCTGACTTCTTCGACGGGTACTACAAAGGTCGAAGTTATGGTAATTGTTAGCCAGAGATGCTCAAACTGAAGGATTGTCCTACATCAATTTGAAGAGCTCTTACCCGAGCATGGAGGAATGTACACGACTTCATTACCTCTCCAACCATACACTACTAGGAGAAAGCTTATAGATAGAATCTTAGTAGTAGTGCGGGAAAAGGGCGTAGCGCTACTGCTAATTAGCAGTAGCGACGGGTACCTACCAGCGCTATAGGTACTAAAGTAGCAGTAGCGCTGGATGGCTGGGCACCGCTACTGTTAAGTGGCATCAACGCCACCGACCGGGGCTGCCCATAGTAGTAGCGGTGGCCCAAAACCGGCGCTACTACTAATCAATTAGCAGTAGCGCCTGTTGGTAGCCCGCCGCTACCGTTATTGGTGCATGCTGCCAGCAGGTGGGTACCGTTTAGCAGCAGCGCGAGTTCCTGTCCGGCACTTCTGCTATGGGTGCCTTATCAATTTCTTCCCTCCCCGCGCCCGACCTTCTCCCCCCCCTCACTCCTCGTTGCCTCACTCTACCTCGGCTGCCGCTGCATTGCCGCCGCCGTCCTCCCTACTCCTTCCTCGGTATGTCGTGACCATCCTCCCTCCTCCTCCGGCCACGCCATCCTCCCTCCTCCTCCGGCCGCGCCCTCCTCCGGCAGCCCTCCTCCCACCGCCCTCCTCCCGCTCCTCCCTCCTCCCCCTACTCCTCTCTCCTCCCTCCTCCCACCTCCCTCCTCCCTCTGCCCTCCCTCCCTCCTACCCCCCTCCATCTCTCCTCACTCTTTATTGTATAATGTAGTTTTTTTAATGTTTTCTCAATACAAAAGAATGTAGATTATTTCCATGGAATAGAAAATTTTCAATGTAGGTCTTTTGAATAGAGTACATTTTTTTAGTAAATGTAGGTCTTTTGAATAGAATAGAAAATTAGTAAATGTAGGTCTTTTGAATAGAATATTTTCAATGTACGTCTTTGAATAGAGTAGATTTTTTTAGTAAATGTAGGTATTTTGAATAGAATAGAAATATGGCGCAGGGTACATCACCAACGATATGTTAGTAGCTGTGATAGAAAATGTTAGTAGTTTCGTTATAAAAAAAGTTAGGTATAGAAAGTTTCAAAAGTTTACTAATTTTGTTCATAGGTTTGGACGTAGTTGATGCCTACTGAATTTTGAGTGAGAGAGAGAGAGAGAAAGAGAGACCTAATGATATGAAATGGTTTCGTAAAAAAATGAAATGATACCAAGTTTGAAATTTTCTATACAAATGCTCATGTGCTTATGCTCATATGTGGTGCAGGGTATATCACCGACGAGCCGATCGACGACGCCTAGAAGATCACCGACGACACCCGCCCTGTGTTTATGAACATAGGAAATGTCTGACGATGACGATAGGATCCCTGAGTGCGACTACTGCAGCGACGACCGGGGTCTGTGAGACAGGCCTCACCTGGACGACGGTCGGCGCTTCAGTATTAAGCTCGACGAGACCTTCGATGTTGAAACGGTACGCAATGACGATAAGTCTTTTTTCGTAATTAAGCATGACTTCTGCTTCTTCAACGTGTAATTCCCGTCTTTTACAATTCGACTAGTGTATCCCCTGCCATGCAAGACGCTATGTCTTGGAGAAGCTGAATTTCGAAGATCATGAGAATATGAAGACAAAGATAGTTCACCTCAGGACCCATCATGGTTATGCTTTTGCCATAAAGCTATACAATGCGGAGAGCTACTCCCATTTTGGTTGCTCGAATTGGGAAGCACTATGTAAGGCGTATGATTTTCAGGAGGGTAGGCATGTCACGTTCGATCTTGGTGATCCTGAAGATGACATCGACGAAGCTAATATCGACGAAGCTAATATCGACATTTGGGTTGTTGTTGATAAACTTCCACTTCTACCTCTATGTGAGTTTCTCAAACATATTTATTAAGTAATTTATATTATTTTTATAAAAATAGTTGACAACTTATATATTTCCATTGACAGCTTATTTCCATTCTTCAAAAAATGTTCGGAAAGCAGTAGACAAAACCTACTACACTGATGGCTTTGAACTAACTTACGAGGAGGAAGAACATCTTGTCTCCTATATTATTGATGTTGAGACTTTCAATAAGAATTATGAAACTCCTCCACATTATGGTCAGTAAGTGCCATTAGTCCACTTGTTGAACTACGGCAACATCCATGGAAATGGCATGGTAAGATTTTTATTATTATTATGACACCAGTGCATCTTTTGCATACATTCTTCTAAAGCTAAACTACATTACTAACTATGTTACTATCATGCTCTTCAATAGAAAATCCCGAAGGATTGTGTGCCTGGTCTAATGTATACGAATGGTCACATTGATGTTGTTAGCTTACGGCCAAGTCTGCCTACGGGTCACCACTGTTCATACAAGATTTCTCGAACAGCTGAAGACCTCACAATCAAAGAATGAAAAAAAAAGTTATGAATGATCATAGGGAGCTACTTGGAAGCAACATTTTACGAAGCCCACGAATTGGAGACAGGGTAATCTCCATTCTCCATAATGTAGAGTCAGGGGCTATGTTGTTTTATGTTATTTTACCTTAGAGAGGGGTAGCAGGTCCTAGCTAATACTCATGATCATGTGCTAAGAACAATTAACTAGGGTTGGTTATGACTATGATGATGATGAGTATGACTTGTTATTATGATAACGAGTAGAAGTTGTTATATGACTATGATGATGATGAGTATGACTTGTTATTATGATAACGAGTAGAAGTTATTAGATGACTATGATGATGATGAGTATGACTTATTATTATGATAACGATGATGAGTTATTATTATGATGATGATGCTAAGTTGTTATATGAGCATGATGAGTTATTATATATACTAGATGACCCGTTGCGCCCATGGTGCAAAGGCCGAGCGCAAGCCAGGTATTGGAGGAGTGTGCATTGAAATATGTAGATACAGATTGAAACATATATAAGAGCCTTTTCAGTTGGCATACATCCAAACTTATTTGAGCAAATATTCTTGATAAGGCATCTTTACACTAAGAATTTTAAAAAGTAGAGCTTGGATACTTGCAATGAGCAGAGAACATGCAGTAGACAAAGGAAGATTTTTTTTAAAGTATTGCTGCTGCCAAAGCACAGCTCATGATACTGCATGCAGCAAGCAAGTGATACTGATAGACAATTATGCAGGGGCCTTTGGACGTGCACTTGAAGGAAAAAGCATATATTGGTTCAGAAGCGCACCAGACAACAGTCTAAGCAGCAAATGACCAACAGTTAAATGCACAGGATGGTCTTAGGTGATTACATAAGATTCAAAAGCATGATAAACATAGAAGTCTTGGTAGGCATGTATACTAATGCTAAGTTATGTAATAAGGGGCTCTTGCAACTTGATTATATTGAGTAGACGATCAGGCGCAGTCCTTTGGAAGTGCATTTGAAGACGAAAGCATATGCTTGACCTTCCTCCATGTGCACCTGATGGAAGAAGTCGCTCCAGCCTCTAGTGATGGTGGCCCTTTTGTCAACACCCTTGATAAAGCGGGCTGTGACAGCGGTAGTTCCATCTCCAGTAGTGATTGGTAGTTCACCATGGTCAGCATCCATGTGTGAGAAAAGGGAGCCCTTAGAAAAGGGAACCCTAAAGTACTAAAAATGACAGTAAAGGTTAGTTAGTATATCATTTTATACGACGTCATTGTATGAAACAGAACAAAGTAATTGCAAAGGATTACCATCATTTTGCCGTCTGTAGCAAATGTTTCCATCATGTGGCACACATAGTACTGATTAGGTGTGGTGGTGCTGTGGATGAGTTTTCGCAGCCTACGAACATTATGGTTGTAGAGCTTAACTGTGTTGCCCCACACAACATGCCGGCTAAACTCATCTAGGTAGTGGATGCCAGGCTTACCTATGTTAAATTAGACAAAGTTATACCATTTTGTAGTTGTGATGAGAGTAGTTGGAATGAGAAGAGTAATGTAGCTCTTACCGCGGAGAATATACTTTCCTGGCTTTAGATTGATTTTCTTGCCTTTGAATTTTTGCATTGAGCTTGGTTTGCGTGGGTGATGAATATACTCGATTGGTTTTATTGTGCTTGCGACATAGCGGTTAGTAGGTAATGAATAAATAAGATCATGCTAAGATAAAATGATGTCTATGATTTGAAACTTGTCAACAGTCATCATAAATATGTTTTTGAGTATTACTCTTGGTAATTTGGCCGCCGCCGATATCGCTGGTTGTGTCTGCCTCCTCTTGTTTAACTGCTGACATATGGAAAGAAGTAGTAGAATCATTAAGCTGACCTATCTGCCTGTGGTTTCAGCTGGCATGTTTAACAGTTATGCATGTGTTTGAATACAGTGAGACCGAGTTATTACTGGACATAATTTCACACGCTATTAGTATGAAATTGCAGGTGTATCAGGAAATGAATAATCTGTTGTTGCTGCATATACATTCCTATATGTAGGTGGAATAGAGATAATATAAATTATGCAAGAGATTATTTAGAAACAATATGTCTTGCAGCAGAACACTTCAGGTGTCATGGCTATTTTGAGACCAAGTGATGACCGATGGCTCCTCCCACATAAACGGCCACGGCAATGCACGGGATAGTGCCATGTTGTAATCAAGCATGACGGTCGTTATGACTCTAGGTCGGGCACCGGTACCTTGGCAAGTCCAATGACTACAAGGTATCTTTCTCACAAAATCTGGTGATAAATAGGTTTGATGTTTTACTCTGAGATCTATATTTTGTATCTAAAATAAATTCATTTTGCTTCATTATTGATTCCCTAACTGAAATCTTGGCTAGTTTGTATGAATCTAATACATTGGTTTTGTACGAATCTAATGCATCGGTTGGAACTTACCTTGCAGATCTGGCGATGGGAGCGGCATTGCGCGAGCGAAGAGGTGGCCTGCTGGCCAGTGAGGCCTTGAGCCCGACGCGCAAGTACACTGTGATGAAGCCCAGCGCCGCTACTGGGCAGCGGCTTCTTTGCCATGGCACCAGCGGCTGGTCGATTCCAGGATGTCGCTGGCGATGTGAATAGGGGAGACGGTGGGGCGGCGGATCTAGATGAGGAATCTATAGCGTCTGGGAGCAAAGGAGGTGCGGTTGGCTTCTAATAATGCGACGCCGGAGGCATATAGGCCCAGGCGGACATTTCTATGGGCTGCTCATGGGGCGTGAAAATCTTAGAAGGCATCATATACATAACATCACCTGCTATAGGCAAATAGGATTATGAATCGACGTATTTGCACACCCGGTTTCTTCTACAATTATTTATGGTTGCAGCCCCTTCTTATTAGTTGATTATGCCATATCATCTTATGATAAGTAGCTGGAATTGAGTGCTCATGATGATAGTACGAGGCCACAATGTATGTAATCATCTGCCTCCTAACCGTTTCAAAAGCTGGTAGAATTCTCATTTGAGTTCTCAACGCTTTTACAGAATTTCTGATTCAACAAAAGCCAGGTAGGAAATTATGTATTCATTGTTTTCTTGTTGATTGTAGTTAGGTTCACAGCAGACTCGAACATGAACATTTGTTCCGATGTTTAATGCAGAGGGAATAAGCTGGGTTTCCAAGAGTACTTCTTTAGGTTTTGATTGTGTTTGCATTTTTCATTTAGATATTTGTCCATTCAAACACTTTCTGATTTAGAGGATAGCAATTCCACAAAAACACAATAGCTGGCTACTAAACGTTGCAGTGTATAACTTGTTAAAATCAAATGCTTTGTAGGTTATGTGGTTTATTCTGCAGAAAAGAACAGCAAAAATTCATGTTCACATCTTCCACTACTATTATTCACAAGATCAAAACTTCATATCACATCACGTACAATAAGCAATAGATTCTTCTACAGTTAGTTACTATTGTACCTCCTTGTTATTAGATAGCTTTGCTATGTCACCTTATGCCAACTAACTAAAGCTAGGTGTTCAGCCCAATTTATGTAGTCACCTACTCCCTCCGTCCCAAAATAAGTGTTTTGAGCTTAGTACAAATTTGTACTAGAGCTAGTACAAAGTTGAGACACTTATTCTAGAACGGAGGGAGTACCTTCTAACACAACTAAATCACTGAGCGCTCTATGGTTGCAGGTTCTGAACCTTCTTTCCATGGATGAAGACTTATTTGTGCCTTTCCTCACGAAGGTAAGATGAACTCATATACACCATTTCAGCGATTGAATTATGTGCATATTTTCAGTATGAGAACTCTAGAGTAATTAATACTCCCTCCGTCCCATAATATAAGAATGTTTTTCAAGCTAAAACAACTTGAAAAATGTTCTTCTATTATGGGCCGGATGGAGTATTTGATACTTAACATTTCCAGTCAAGTTTATAGAAATTAGGAAAAGGCAATTTAGTTTCAGTAGTATCAATATACAGAAATCTTATTGTAGCGATGATATCCAGCTTTTGGAATCCCCAGCCTTGTTAGCATTATACTATTCTATAAGGAACCATCATTACTGTTGGAACAATCTGCATCTTCTAACGGTCAAACAAAGAATGGTGGGAGATAGCAGGGTAAATAACATACATTCCATAGGCTTGCCTGTGAGAGTTATACTCCAACAATCATGGCAATGTTATGAAGAATTTAGTACAGAAGTATGAATGTGGCCTCCTATAAAATTGTAACTAAATAGTAAATAGGGATGTTGTACAAGGCACTAAAGCAGGAAGAAAACAATTTGTTGCATTGAAGAAACCTCTTCATGATGTGATCTTTATAGCACGTACATACTGCACATAAATAAAAATCCAAACCCAGTATTTTCAGGGATGGCATGAACATATTCAGGGCTTCTGTATTTTAACTTGAAACTGATTTAGTTCAAACAGAATAAATAGCTTCTACCCCATATTGTTGTAAATTCATCATCAGTCAATGAAGCTAAACTAAAGGGGGGCAAGAGAACCAGGGATAATTTATAAACAATGTGCAACAGTAAACCAAACAAGGAATGTGCTATTTACAAAGTAATTTGACTATGTTGTCTTTAGCTAGAAAAAACAGAGGAATTGTAAAACTGGGCATAGGAGAGCTACCTAGGCATGTCTCTGAACCTGGTTGTATCTATAGCTTACCTTTGGCAAGAAATTACTTGAGGACACATGTTGCTGCTAACTCTGTCTTCCAGGCCATTTTCACATCCTTGCAGCCCCATTCCCATACCATTACCTATCTCGACGGTAATTGGTGTATGACATGACCACAAAAACCTAAATCAATATCACCCAGAAGAATATTTTTTAGAACAAATAGGAAAAGAAGCACAAAGTGATCAATACCACCTTGGCCCTTGGGGAACCAATTTTAACATTATTACCTTTCACTGACATGTTTGAAACAACAACTAACCTGCATGTGCCTAGTAAATCTTACTAGTAAAACGCCCGTGCGTTGCTACGGGCTCTTGAAATAGTTTACACGAGTTACATGTTAATATCACACGTACAAACAATATAACACAAACACAATTATTTAAGTACTTCCTCCGTTTTTGCAATGTAAAATGATAACAAAAAGAAAAAATAATGACATGTCTATGTAACAAACTGAGCGATGTTCGACCTTAACATCTATTACAAAACTATCAATATCTAGATGATGCGCTTAAGAAATTCTTTCATAAAAAAACTATGTTTGAAAAATACATAAGAGAAACAGTAAAATGTGCAGGAATATCAGATGTAATTACTAACATATTTGAAATTCCACTATGATGACATAATACCAAAAGGCACAACTTAGATAAATAAGAAAATAAAAAATGTAATACACTGACTAATATTCGATCACTTGTATCTATGAGTTGGTAATCTGATAACACCATACAAATTACAAATACAGTCAACAAAAATTTCAGAGGAATATCATGCATAATCTTTCCTCTGTATACATAAATTGGTATAGCAAACTGAATATAGGAATAACTTTAATTGAGGGTTAGACAACAAAGTGTCAAGCAACAAACTGTGACTCCAAAGTGGATCAAAAACAAGATTCCTGGAAGACTATTTGAGTAAATTTAGACACAGAGAAGCTCATAATTCATACAAACAATAATATATCTCAAAGGACAACTATACCACATAATGGCAAGCAATCCTTCCGGTTCATGGGTCGAATACGATATGATGGGCTCGACATTCTAGTAAAGTGGATCCACATAACGGCAGTCCTTAGTACTGGTCTAAGAAGGAGATGACCTCGCTTGCTACTGGCAGACAATCTGCACATGATAGTAATTTCAAACAAATTTTCAAACACGAACCACTAATAACGATACCCAAAATTTGTATGAAAGTAAAGCTAATTAATGTTTGTAATCATGCTTTCTGCCACAATTGACACTAATTTTTTTTATTGAGTATATGCTCCTATCTTGACCAGTGTCTATCCAGTTCCAAATTCCTTTCCAAAAGATTAACAACACACGAACATCGTAGTTTAGAAATCATTAATTGGAACAACATAATTCCTCTTCTACCCAGCAATTGTTGGCTTCATTTTAGTTAATTTGAAGGTGGCAACAATTTACAACTAAATCCTGATTGGGTGCGAGTGTGCAGCTTAGAGATGTAGGTCAATTGTGGGTGCACGAAAGGAATTAAATTCAATATGTAATAATACTCTCAATAACATCCGGCGCTTATGCAAGAAGATTTTAGTTTCAGCTTTGTGTACCAGTACTAACACACCTACAAACTATTTTAATTGACATGAAATCAAAGATTTTCGAGCCACCTCACCGGTGAAGAACTGCAAGAACTTGACGGGGAACATGATGGTTTCCGACATAACCTGCGTGGCACTGTCGATCATCACGACATCGTCTCATCTCATTTTGGGCTTCTCGGAGATGCTCGGCAGCCAGGGGAGCCTCGCGTGGAGCTTTGCTTGTCCGAGCTGCGTTCATCGTCGGCAGCTGAATATAGAAAAGTGGTATAGCAAACTGAATATAAGAATAACTTTAATTGAGGGTTTGACAACAAAGTGTCAAGCAACAAACTGTGACTCCAAAGTGGATCAAAAACAAGATTCCTAGAAGACTATTAGTGTTAATTTAGACACAGAAAAGCTCATAATTCATACAAACAATAATCTATCTCAAAGGACAACTATACCACATAATGGCAAGCAATCCTTCCGGTTCATGGGTCGAACACGATATGATGGGCTCGACATTCTGGTAAAGTGGATCCACATAACTGCAGTCCTTAGTACTGGTCTACGAAGGAGATGACCTTGCTTGCTGCTGGCAGACACTTTGCACATGATAGTAAATTCAAACAAATTTTCAATCACGAACCACTAATAACGATACCCAAAATTTGTATGAAAGTAAAGCTAATTAATGTTTGTAATCATGCTTTCTGCCACAATTGACACTAATTTTTTTATTGAGTATATGCTCCTATCTTGACCAGTGTCTATCCAGCTTCCAAATTCCTTTTCCAAAAGATTAACAACACAATTAACATCGTAGTTTAGAAATCATTATTTGGAACAACATAATTCCTCTTGTACCCAGCAATTGTTGGCTTCATTTTAGTTAATTTGAAGGTGGCAACAATTTACAACTAAATACTGATCGGGTGCAAGTGTGCAGCTTAGAGATGTAGGTCAATTGTGGGTGCAAGAAAGGAATTAAATTCAATATGTAATAATATTCTCAATAACATCCGGCGCTTATGCAAGAAGATTTTAGTGTCAGCTTTGTGTGCCAGTACTAACACACCTACAAACTATTTTAATTGACATGAAATCAAAGATTTTCGAGCCACCTCACCGGTGAAGAACTAACTTGACAGGGAACATGATGTTTTCCGACATAACCTGCGTGGCATTGTCGATCATCACGACATCGTCTCATCTCATTTTGGGCTTCTCGGAGATGCTCGGCAGCCAGGGGAGCCTCGCATGGGGCTTTGCTTTTTCCGAGCTGCGTTCATCGTCGGCAGTTGAGGCGCCCCCAATGTTGCCATCCTTTTTCTTGGTCTCCACAGCAGAACCCTCTTGCCCAATGCAAGTGGTCTGTAAAAAGAATGACAATACCCTAAAAATGATCAAACAGTACTTGACATATGACTATTGATGACTACAAAAAAAGTTGCAATAAAAACAAATGCATGAGGTTTGTCTTTTTATTATAAAACATATGCATTCTAGTCCAATATCAATGCCTTGATGCAACACCAAGAAGTAGAGATATCTCTTTCGTCAAATTATGACTTATAATTTTATAAACCTTCTCAAGGAAAACCGTAGGTTAAATTTATAGTAAATTTCACTTCTACATCCCCCCCCCCACACACACAAATGATAGTTATTCTTTAATTTGTAGTATTTATGAGTGAAACTGCCTTGAAATGCAACATATCAACACATTTATACCAGTTGGGTGGTGTGCCCTGTTAGTTTGCCATTCCATAATCCATTGCCATCAAAGCAGCTGGCATAATGCCCTCAAAATCGTTCCCAGGATGATCCATTAACCTAGAGAGAGAACACCAATTTCAGTAAAACAATAAGCAAAACATAAGGTTGTAATGTAATGAAGATCTCAGCTGTACAATAAAAAAGAGAGAAGCTATTGTATCTAATTAGAAGCAGCAGTACATGTCATGGTATATACTTATATTATGTACATATTTCGATATCAGAACACCCAAGTAGTCTGTTAAAATACTCACAATGCTCCGTCAATGGTAAAACAGTGCTAGTGTAATGAGTGAAAGTTTATTTGTGCCTCTTTGTACCTCCAGCATCAAGGTCATTCTTCTCCGTCACAATCTTCCGGAGCAGCAAAACAAATGAGTCGAAGCTTTGATAGATAGCATGGGTTGTTATACGCCAGTAGTCGGCAGAACAATCCAAACTACAGTCCAAAAATCATTTGCGGACGTGATAAATTATGACATTGGTTGGTGAGGAACTGCCCCTATCCAAATATCCAGGATCGATACAAATTAAAATTAGTCCAATGTATACAGATGAACAGCATTCAGTATTCCTCAAACAGCAACATCCATACAGCTAAAAATACAGTAAATATCAATACAGATTCAACAAACCAGGTTTCTAACAAACCGAAGTGAATTAACTGAGTATGTCCAGGTAATGAATGTATTCAGCAAGGTACTGCTCAAGTGCTCAATATGTCTTGGACCTAGATAAGTTCAAACGGAATTAACCGTAGCCATCTCGATGTAATTACTACTGTAATTAGTAGCAGTCACGATTTCTGCGAACGTACAGAGAATCTACCGTGATCACTGCTTGAGTTCCGGAAGACAGAAAAGTTCCATTTCATGATCCGGTACCTTCCCTTGCTATTCTCTCGCAAAATGCTCCCCGTGAATGAAGAAGAAGAAGAATACAGATGTGAACTGACCTTGTCGATGCGATCCCACCAGTCGAACTCGGGCTCGATCAAGCTGCGGCCGTAGTTGAGCATCACCATCAGATAGAAGAGCGCCCTAGCGAATACCTCCACGAACGCAAGCTTCACACCTAAGCTGCCCGCCTCATCACGCCCGTCAGAGACCATCTCGCCGCCGACACCCGCCTCGTCGCCGACGCCCCTCTCCTCCTCCCGCCTGGAGGGAAGCGCCGGGGGCATCTCATCGACGCCCCTCGCCCCGTTGGGCTCACCGCTGACGCCCCTCTCCCCCTCCCGCTCGGAGGGAGGCACAAGGAGCATCTCATCGACCTTCTACCAGGTGAGGCCTGTCGCACAGACCCCAGTTGTCGCCACACCAGTCGCACTCCGGGAGCCTATCATCGTCGGACGACATTTCCTATGTTCATAATTCAAAGATTAAACTTTTAAAATTAAATATATGTACTACAAAAACAAAATTAGATCATTATTATTCATCACGGGTTGACTATCGGTCTGTCGAGTATTTTCTTGAAAACTCTCAGCTCACGTGGTGTATATATTCGACCGTCGGTGATGATAGCTCCTCCCTTCGTTCCCGAGTGCATTACACCAAATTGTCTAGCACACGGGAATGAAGGAGAAGCTACCCCCACGACAACAGTCGGGATTCTTCATCTCTGACATTTGCCACCGTTGGTGATGGTAGCTCCTCCTGCCATTCCAAAGTGCATTACACCAAAATGTCAAGCACCTTGGAATGAAGAAGAAGCTACACCCACGACCAGTCGGAATTCTTCGTCCTCTCATATATGGTGGAGTCCCGACAGACTTAAAGTCAACCCAAAATGTCGTTTAATTATCTATCTAGAAAATCCGGGCCACGCGATATTTCCTACATATTCTAGCATAAGTCATGCCAAAATTCACGAAAAAATCCGGCATGACCTTTGCTAAAAAAAAGGACATATCGAGCGCCTGAAATTTGCCGGAATGGAAATTAATCAACACTCCGGCAAAACATAGGCCACTCGGAGGTGTTCCTTGCAAACATGGCCACTTGGGCAAGCACATATCCTGTTTGAGCAACACTAGATATACATGTTTATATCTACATCATATGAGCATTCAAACTTGATGGCCATTGCATTTCAATGGTTGAAAATATGAACAAAAACATTTTAAAATATCTTATATATAATCCTAACATAACTAAATTTGCCAATATAGGTCTCTCTCTCTAAACTAGTTCTATTAAGCACTTACTAAATAAACTAGTTCTATTAAACACTTACTAAATAAGCTAGTTCCATTAAGCACTTACTATAAATAAACTAGTTCTATTAACCACTTACTAATTAAACTATTTATATTAAACACGTACTAAAAAACAGTAGAAAAAACTACATTATACAAGAACAGATCAGAGAGGAGAGATGGAGGGAGGCAGGAGGGAGGAGGGGGTGGGAGGAGGGAGGAGGAGGAGGGATGAGAGAGGAGGAGGGGGGAGGGCAGTAGGAGGAGGGCTTGGCCGGAGGAGGAGGGAGGAGGGTCACGACCGAAGGAGGAAGGAGGGCGCGGCCGGAGGAGGAGAGAGGAGGGCGCGGCCGGAGGAGGAGGGGAGGAGGAGGGAGGAGGGCGGTGGGAGGAGGAGGGAGGAGGGTCGCCGCTTACCGAGGAAGGAGGAGGGAGGACGGCGACGGCAATGCGGCGGCGGGGGAGGGCCGAACGTCGGCGGCGGTGGGTGACGGGGTGCGTGGGAGAGTGAGAGTGGGAGTTGGGGAGAGTGAGGGGCGGACGGCGTGGAGAAGATAAACTACTTAGCAGTAGCGCGTGTTAGGGGAAAGCGATACTGCTAAACTACCTAGGAGTAGCGCGTTTCAATGGAAAGCGCTACTACTACACTTAGCCTGGCGGCAACGGTGGGGCAATTTTAGTAGTAGCGCCTTTTGCCCCAGCCGCGCTACTGCTATGTATATAGCAGTAGCGCCTTCTGTGGACGCGCTACTGCTAAGTATCAGTAGTGCCTCATTTTATCCAGCGCTACTGCTAAGGTTCTGTGTATAAGGTTTTTCCTAGTAGTGACTACAAGTAGGGTTTGTACGGCCCGTGACCGATGAGCTTTTAGGCCACCCTGGCGATCAAGGATTGACGGCCCTCTGCCGACAGGGTATTTATGGCACCCATAGTCGACAAGATGTATCGACTCCCTGTAGGTTATACAAATTTACGCCCCGTGGCAAAAATTTGTGCGAGAGCACATCAACATTAAGAAGGCGCTAATTACTCGCACATCCAATTCCAGGCTCCGAGGTCAACACTATCGCTACAGTGCTGGAATGTCTACTGACTTTGTTGGTTAAGCCCAATGTAATGGAACTCTACCACTATGTAACCATCATGAGTTCCATCATCCATCATAATTTATAGTACTGAATATAATTTTATTTAATGCAATGAATAGATATTGTAATTAGAGAAATTTATAAAATACTTTTACAAAAGTATAAACAAAGGACACAGGCAAGGTATGAACTTGCCTAGTAACTAATAAGTAGTATAACTTGACTGGTAACTTGCTTCGGGTTTTGCAGTTGCCTCAGGTTTTCAAAACAACATATAGTCTGATAAGAACTAATGCTGCAAGAAATCTACAAAATGCTATTTTGCATATTATGCTATGGTTTTCCATCCCACAAACCCTTGTTTTGGATTATAGTGCTTTAATTGAAGGGTTTTATTTAATTCAGATTTTTATCAAAACTTATTTCTAGATTTAACAGAGTTATTAATATTTTTAATTTATGCATATATTTTTGTTAGGGTAAGCCCATTATTTCCGAATTAATGAACATTTTTAGTTCTTTTCTGGAATTTATAAAAATGGCATTAATTAATATTTTAAGTCTAAAAATTATAAAATTAGTTCCATCAGATCAGAAATATTGTTCTGGTGAACTAGAAAAAATTTATATTATAATTTTTGGACTTCTTATATTACCATTTTTTTCTCCTAATTAGGATTTTATTTGTTAAAAACATTTACTGGGTAGATGGGCTTAATGTGCTGGTATGGCCCATTTGGCCTATTGGGCTTGGACCAACTAGCTCGGTCAGGAAGAGGCTGGGCCCCTGGCCAATCACTCTCTCTCGCTCTCTCTCCCGAGCTCTCCGCCTCTCTCGGGATCACCTTTCTGCTGATGGCTTCACCGGTCGATTCCGGCGAGTTCTGGCTGCCTTCGCCGGCCAGCTGGCCACCTACTTGCTCTCCTTACTCTGCTCTATCGGTCTATCCAACTGGTTTCCTTGATTGCTCGGGTTGAGCCTTACTCTCTGGCTTGCGCGAGTACCCAACTCGGCTTGGCTCGGGCCGAGCCTTGCTCGGGTAACTCGGGTCTAGATTCACACGCAGCCATTTTCTTGCAAGTTCCATGACAGCATGATGTATGGAACTTTTTTTAGGACGCGATTTGTGGGCCCACTTAGCATGAAAATATTGGTGTATATTTCCGGTTCACACAGAGTTATCTCCAATAGTCACTCGAACACGTCAACTCCATGTGGGGAACTTAGAGCAACTCCAACGCGCCGACGCATTTTGCCCGTCAGCGTTCGTTTGGGCTGGAGCGGACAGAAAATGCGGCCCAACATGCCAACGCCAACGGATTCCCGTCCGTTTTTCCTGCGCCCAGGACTCATTTCTTGACCAAATTTGGGCTGCGTTTGCGTCGGCACGGACAAGACGCAGACGTGCATGACACTTGCCCTTGTCCTTTCCCTGGGCCACCCATCGGTAACACATCGCCCATCTCCCCGGACCACATCCACAACCAAAACACCCGGCCACCCCACCGTCGTCGCGACCACCCACTTCCAGCCAGTTGGGCACCGCCCAAGGCGTAGCCCGCATCCGCACACTTCCGCATCCTCCACGCCACACCCGATGGTCGCCCTTGCCCTGGTGGCCTCTTTTTTCGTTGTCGTAGCACCTCCACGGCCACACCATCCCCCTCGTATCCGTCGCCGCCGGCCTCGCTCCACGGCCGTCTCCACTTCGACAGGACTGTTGCCTGTATAGGGAGAGGCGCGGGGCTCCTCACCGGTCGACTTCTCCACCACTCCTGCAAGCTGTTTGGCATTTAGCCTGCAAGTTACAATGGCCCATAGTGGGGATAAGTTCTTTTTCACCAACTTCACGTGTTCGTCAGACGATTCATCGTCGGGCTGCGAGCATTTTGTAGTTGCGACTGATAAGCCACAAGTATAGGGGATCAATTGTAGCTTTTTCGATAAATAAGAGTGTCGAATTCAACGAGGAGCTAAAGGTAGAACAAATATTTCTTCGAGTTCTATCGACCACTGATACAACTCTACGCACACTTGACGTTCGCTTTACGTAGAACAAGTATGAAACTAGAAGTACTTTGTAGGTGTAATCGGATAGGTTTGCAAGATAATAAAGAGCACGTAAATAAAAGTTAGGGCTGTTTAGATATAGAAACAATTAAATTAGTTTTAGTAGAGAGCTTTTTATCACCAAGAAAGTTATTTGTCCCTAGGCAATAGATAACTAGACCGGCAATCATTATTGCAATTTTATACGAACGAGAGACATGAGCTAACATACTTTCTCTACTTGGATCCTATGCACTTATGATTGGAACTCTAGCAAGCATCCGCAACTACTAAAGATCATTAAGGTAAAACCTAACCATAGCATTAAGTGTCAAGTCCTCTTTACACCCATACGCAACAACCCACTTACTCGGGTATGTGTTTCTGACATTCATGCCACCCACCATAAGCGAATCACGAACGTATTGCAACACCCTACAGCGGGAATCTCTCACACTTGCGTGACATGGAGGGCACCATAGGACAGCCCCAAAATAAAACATACAACTCAAACCAATCACGATCATCAATCAACCTATAGGACAAAACGGATCTACTCACACATCATAGAATAGCCACATATCATTGGATAATAATATATAGCGTTGAGCGCCATGTTTAAGTAGAGATTACAGCGGGGAGAAGAGTTGTTACACCGCTGCGTAGATGGGGGGGGACTTGGTGTTGACAGTAGCGAGGTTGTTGGTGTAGATCGCCGTCACGATCCTTGCCCCAGCGGAACTCCGGCGCCCCCAGTAGAGAGGGGGAGAGAGCCCCCCTCCTTCTTTTCTTCCTTGATCTCCTTCCTAGATGGGAGGAGGGTTCCCCTCTGGTCCATGGCTTCCATGGCAGCGGAGGGGCGGGAGCCCCTCCAAGATTGGATCTATCTCTATATTTCTCTTCTGTTTCGTGACCCCATTTCTGGCCTTTCAGCGTTTCTTAAATATCCAAAGATCCGTAACTTCGATTGGGCTGAAATTTCAACTTGATTTTTACCCGGATATAAGCTTCCTTGTGGCCGAAGGACACCTCCAACCGACCTACGGGGTAGCCACAAGCTTGCTAGCCGTGCACTGGGTAGGGGGCGTGCCCCTTGAGCTTGTGGGCCCCTCGGGCATCGTCTCGCGTTGATTCCGCTTCCCAAAAATCACTTATATTCCAAAATAAATCTTCGTAAATTTTTATCGCGTTTGGACTTCGTTTGGTATGGATATTCTGCGAAACAAAAAACATGCAATAAACAGGAACTGGCACTGGACACTGGATCAATATGTTAGTCCTAGAAATAATATAAAATTTGCGAATAGTATGTAAAAGTTGTAGAATATTGACATGAAACAATAAAAAATTATAGATACGACGGAGACGTATCGGTGCCAAGCTTAGTTCCTGCTTGTCCTTGAGTAGGTAAATGATAAAAAGATAATTTTTGATGTGGAATGCTACGTAGCATAGTCTTGATCATATAATGTAATCACGGCATGAATATTAAGACACGAGTTAATCAAAGCAATAGTCTATCATTTGACATAAAGACATCAATACTCAGGCATCCCAACAAACAATCATGTCTTTCAAAATATCAATGCTAAAGAATGCTATCCCTACAAAATCATATAGCCTTGTCATGCTCCATCTTCTTAACACAAAGTATTTACCATGCAGAACCCTGATGACAAGCCAAGCAATTGGTTCATACTTTTTAACGCGCTCCAGTTTTTCAACTCTCATGCAATACATGAGCCTGAGCCATGGATATAGCACTATGGGTGGAATAGAATATGATGTTGGAGGTTGTGTGGAGAAGACAAAAAAGGAGAAAGTCTCACATTGATGAGGCTAATCAACGAGCTATAGAGATGCCCATCAATTAATGTCAATGCAAGGAGTAGGGATTGCCATGCAATGGATGCACTAGAGCTATAAGTGTATGAAATCTCAAAAGAAAATTAAGTGGGTGTGCATCCAACTTGCTTGCTCACGAAGACCTCGGGCATTTTGAGGAAGCCCATCATTGGAATATACAAGCTAAGTTCTATAATGAAAAATTCCCACTAGTATATGAAAGTGACAATATAGGAGACTCTCTATATGAAAAACACAAGTGTGAAAAGGATAGTAACATGCCCCTTCTCTCTTTTTCTCTCTCTTTTTTATTTTTTTCTTTTCTCTTTTTTTTCTTCCTCTTTTTTTGTTGGGTTTCTTTTTACCTCTTTTTTTATTTTTATTTTTTGTCCGGAATCTCATCCCGACTTGTGGGGGAATCACAATCTCCATCATTCTTTCCTCACTGGGGTAATGCTCTAATAATGATGATCATCACGCTTTTATTTACATATAACTCGATATTACAACTCAATACAACTAATACATGATGACTCTATATGAATGCCTCTGGTAGTGTACCAGGATGTGCAATGATCTAGCATAGCAAAGATATCAAAAAATGGACAAGTCATGAAAATATCATGCTAGCTATCTTACGATCATGCAAAGCAATATGACAATGAACGTTCAAGTCATGTATATGATGATGATGGAAGTTGCATGGCAATATATCTCGGAATGGCTATGGAAATGCCATGATTGGTAGGTATGGTGGCTGTTTTGAGGAAGATATAGGGAGGCTTATGTGTGATAGAGTGTATCATATCACGGGGTTTGGATGCACCGCCGAAGTTTGCACCGACTCTTAAGGTGAGAAAGGGCAATGCACGGTACCGAATGTAACACCCCGGTGTAATAGCCACTGTGATTAACCGCTAATAATGCCAAGTCATATCATTTGCAGTGCCTAGTCATAGTGGTTAACCAAAACAATTCAAATTCCATTCTAAAAATCAACTCAAATTCAAAAGTGCAAAATAAATTTGTTCAAACACCTTTGTAAAAATGTTCACTAAATAACAAATATTCTAGAAGCACTCCTAAAAATATAAACAATGGAATTGGAACTAGTTAAATGACTCCAACAATATGAAACAGCACTAAAACAGAATTATTTAATATAATTAAATTCATTTCAAATTCAAATAAAATCCAAATTTGCCCAAACCAATTTTTGGTGAAAGGTAATATTTTATTGTAATATTTGGACTAAGTCCCACATTTTATAAAAGAGCACAAGTGGCCTAACTAATACAAAACAGAAAATAAATAAAAGAAAAACACAAAACAAAAAACAGAAAAATATAACGAGGCACTGTGCACTGGGCCTAAGTGCACAGTGCCCCGAAACGGCCCATCTAGCCCAACCTCCCTCTCTCTCCTTCATCGTGTCGCCGCGCCCGTGGCTGCGCGCGCACGCGCCGGCGACAGGGCGACACCGCGGCAGCCACCGACGCCGCGAGGATAAGGACGAGGCCAGTGCACTCCCCCTGGCTCTCTCTGTCATTCTCCCCTTCTCTCGGTCGCTCCACCCCTCCCTTCTCTTCTCAGATCCAACGCCCGAGCGCCGTCGTCGCCGCGTTTCCGTCGTTGCCGCGGCCACCGCGACCACCTCGGACTACCGAGATGCCGTAGAGCTCCGCCCTCGCCTTCTTCATCGACCGGAGGCCTCAGCTAGAGCTAGGAGACCCGGTAGCTGCCGGACGCCGCCGCCCCTTTCTTCTCCGACTCCGGTGCTCGCCGACGAATTCGAGCTCCTCTACTGCTACTAATCCGTCGAGGGTTTTCCGTAACCGCTCAGTGAGCCTCACCTTCGATCCTCTCCCTCTCTGCGACGTCTTGCACCGTCCGTAGCCGTAGCGCCGTGGATGCCCGAACGGAGCTCCACCGCTGTTGGTTTTGCCATCACAGTGGCCGCTGCCGAGCTCGTCTGAGCTCGCAGTTGTGCTCGTAGTAGCCGTAGGACTCGGACGCGTCGCCTGCCGCTGCTTGTTGTGCCCGTTTTCGCAGTTGCCAGCAACTCCGAACACCGCCGCCGCCAAACCTCAACGCCGGCATGTTTTCTGGCCACCCCAGCTCTGACCGCCGCCACAGAATGATGCGGCGTTCTCCGCACGTTCGAACGCAACAAGCCGCGCGCCAAATGGTGCACTGTAGGCGAACTCCGAAGAGGCCCGTGCCCTCCGCCGCATTTGGAGGTCGCCGGCGACGAGCCACCGGTCACCGCCACGCTGGCAGGCCTGGGGCCACCACCAGTGACGCTGCCCGTGGGCCCAGGGGCCCCCGTTGACTGGTTTGACCAGTCAACGCGCTGACGTGGTGGCCCTATGACAATGCCACGCGGGCCCCACCGCCCTGTTAATTAACCAAATCATTTGATAAATAAAAATAAACTAATTAAGTTAACTAGCCTATGACACGTGGGGCCCGCTGCTAATTAACTCTCTGGATTAGTTTTAATCCATTCTGATAAGCCTCTGTCACTGACATGTGGATCCCACTGGACCCACATGCCAGGTTTGACGTGGTCAGCCGCTGTTGACTGCTGATGTCATAGTGACATCATGCTGACATCATAAATCATTTTCTGTAAATAAGAATAATTCCAGGAAATCATTTAAACTTTGGATATTAATAACTTTTAAACCGTAGCTCGGATTAAAAAACTTAAAACATGAAAGTTGCTCAGAACGACGAGACGAGTTTGATCGTGCCGCCTGTTTCCATGTTGGAACCTCCTACGTAGGAGAACTCGTAACTCCGAGCCCGATTCCGGTAGATGAATAGTGCACACACACCGGGTAATAAATCCCGCGATAATCCTAAAAATAACTAAAGTGACTTAGATGCATCTTTAGGCAACCCTGCACTGCATCGTAGCATATCATGCACTGAGTTGCATTTGTTGCATTATGTTTACCTGTTTCTTCCCCCTCTTCTCTATCGGTAGACCCCGACGTTGACGTAGCTCCCGAGGCAGACGCAGCTCCGGAGTACGACTACGTCCCCGACGACACCACTGAAGACCTTGCCCTAGCCGCAGAGCAAACAGGCAAGCACCCCCATTTTGAGCATTCCGATATTGCCCACTCTCTTCTCTCTTATGCTTGCATTAGAAGTTACTGCTGCTACTGTTGTCCTATATCTGCTGCATAGCCTGTTTAATTGTAATCTGCTGTTGATACCTGCCTGTTATCCTAAACTGTTTAGAATAGGATGGGTAGAGCCCTATCAGAGACCCACTTGTCCCGACTGCCCCGCTGGATGATCAGAAGACCCGAGCAACGGGATCGAAGACCAGGCCCCGGCACCGCATGCCACTTCCCCTTAAGTTCCTCGACACTACTGGGTTACTATCGAGTGCCGAGGGTGATACCTCGTCAGCACTTCTGATGATAACCTTGTAGGTTAGTTACTCGGTCGTGGTAAGCGAGGGTGATTCCTCCTACACCACCCCTGAGAACGACGCCGTCTTGCTACACTTCAAGTGTGGACCTCGAGGGTGATTCCTCCATCGTTCACCTTGACGAATAAATCGAGCGGGAAATCGCCGAGGGTGATTCCTCAGATTTCCCCTTTGGTGTCAGACACACAGATACTTTGGATACTATGACTTGACACTGAACTATGATACTAAAGACGGGTCGGCCCTGAGGGGTACCCGCGCGAGCATATTACGAAGTGATGTGGAGTCGGGTTGACCTGAGAGGTGCCCGCGAGATAACTACGAGGCGTGGCCAGGCATTCTTAGCCCTTGCCGCAAGTCCTCGAGATGGGGCGACGGGGTCACATCTTTCGTGAGTCTCTGCTCGTTACCGTGCGCTCCTAATTCACTAACGGTTTGGATATTTGATCCGAGGGGCCTCTGGCCTGATAGCACTAACCATCACGTGGGCATAGTATGGGCGTTCTGCGTCGTATACATCAGTCGAAGCTCTATCGACGTCAGCGAGGAGCGGCCCGCTTTGGATTGGACTGTGAACTCAACCGCGCTTGTATAAGGGGTTGCTAGGTCTACTTTCGGAGTGTCCTCGCAACATGCAGGGTTCCCAGGGCGAAGGCCCAAGACCCCTGGGGGCATAGGTTACTCCGGCGTGCTGACCTCTCTTTAGAGCCTAGGTCGGGTTGCGGCATGTTGCTTAGCCGTGGCCGGGCATGACCCAGAAGAGTGTGTCCGGCCGGAGTTAAGCGAGCGTGGTGGGTAAGTTGGTGCACCCTTGCAAGGAAGAAAACATCTATCGATAGTCTGTCCTACGGTAACGGACACTCGGAGTTGTATCCCGATCGGTACAACTAGAACTTGAGATGATAACTGGATAGTACGGCCCTGAGATTGCTTTCTCACAGGGAGTCGAGAAAGGATCTCCGGCCGAGGATGATGATACTACTACTACTTTACTTTATGCTAATATGCACTCTTCTAATGCTGCAAGACTGCTGAAGATGTTGAAGATGCTAGTCTTCGATAGGACTAGGCTTTCCCCTCTATTCTGGCATTTCTGCAGCCTAGTCCACATATACAGCCTCCCTTTGAAAATGTTGCATATGTAGTGTAGATCCTTGCTTGCTGAGTACTTCGGATGAGTACTCACGTTTGCTTTGCTTTCTTTTTCCCCCATTTCCAATTGTTGCCGCCAGACGTCGGAGCCCCTGAGCCAGATGCCCCCGTCGACGACCACTACTACTACCTGCCCGGCGAGTACTACTACTATGAGGAGCCGACTGACGACCAAGAGTAGGATCGGAGGGTCCTAGGCAGGAGGCCTACGCCTTTCGATCAAAGTATTTTATTTTGCCCCGCCTCTGTGAAGGCTTATCTCTGTTCTGTAATATATCTGTACCCAGATATCTAATGCTTCCGCTGACGCTTGTATGCCATCGAGCTATGTATTCGAGCCCTCGAGGCCCTGGCTTGTAATATAAAGCTTGTATGACTTTATTTATGTTTTAGAGTTGTGTTGTGATATCTTCAAGTGAGTCTTTAGGCTTAATCATGTGCATTTGCGTGTATGGTTAGTGCACTATTAAGCTGGGGTTGTCACAGGTTGGTATTAGAGCTGACTGCCTCTAGGAATCCCCCTATCCAATTCCTTGGCCGAAGTTGAGTCTAGAAACCGAAAACTGTTTTACTAACTTGGCTGTGTGGCTTACGGGCCCACGTCGCCAACTGGGTGGTATTAGGATCTTTTATTCCTCGATCTTTACTCTGGGACTCTGATCTCTCTTCTATTCGGGTTTAATAAATTTACTAACACCATCCATCCAGAGAGCTGGATTCTGTGCGATTTCCCTGTCATTGATCTGATTCGTCTGATAATCATTTTCCTTTCCATTGTTTTGTTTAACCTTTGAATTCGAGATCTTCTATATTTCTCATCGTTGAATGACAATACTGAATCTTCTTTGTTTCAGATGGACCGTCTGTTTCCCCCGCGCCCTACGACACAGCTTGTGCTTCGCACCTGGGCTCGAGACGTCCCGGGGTTTCCAGCTGTTCTGATCGCCCTCTTGATCAGGCTGGGATACCGCTGGTGCCCCGAGTACATGGTCTACGAGTTTTACCGCGAGTTCAACCAGGAGCAGTACTATGCTGATGTTCGCATCTATGATCAGCAGGATAACTCAGACACTGAGCTGTGCCTTTTCCACGGTATCGGCGTGACGATTGAGATGGCAGTCCATGATGCTGCCTACTCTGCTGTCGCACATCTCCGCGGAGAGCACAACGCCAGCTTGGATGCTTCTGAGTTTCAATACATTCCGTATGCCCCTGCTAGAGATGCTACTTGGTACTACACGGCTATCAGTGCCCCGTACGAGCCAGGTCGCTACGATCAGTGAGTTCTGATTCAGTGTACTCAGGCTCTGGATCGCACTGCTCGCGCTCTTGCTGTCGAGTTGTTTGCCACTCGAGCATGACTCTACGAGGCTACGACGTAGTTGCTACCAGCTGTTCATGCAGGGATACATCCAGAGCACATTCTTTACCCGAGCAGGACCGAGATGCCATCAGGGATCGATTGGCCTGCTGTGGGAGGTCACACACCTGCACGTGGACCTCTTCTTTCAGCTCGAGACTGGGTTCTGCATCAGAGTGCAGATGGAGCACAAGATCCTTCTGCGACGAACGTCCGTCGTCCGCACTTGCAGCTACCCCATTTCAGTGGTTTTTTCCGACGTTGATGTAGCCTTTGCTACGCCTCGTTGTGTACTTCCTTACCGCGTGCCTACGCGCCGCCTAGCATGTCTAGCTTTTGAATTTGCGTCATTATGCTGCCCAAATGTAACCGACTCTGTATGGATCTGTATGAATTAATGACTACTATTAAGCATCTGTTGTACTACTTAAATTCCATCGAGTTACATCATGTTTGTTCCTAAACACTCGCTGTGGCTTCTGCTAAACTACCCCTGTTGATTTAGTAGGATGGGTGATAACAATCCACCTCCGCTGCCACCGCCTGACTATATGGCTGCGATGATGCAACAGTTTGAACTCAACCGTCAATTCATGACGGGAATTATGCAACAGTTCCCTCGTCCCAATGACGACCACCCGCCACCTTCAATCACACTGCCAGAGTTTGTGCGACTCAACCCGTCGTTCTTCCGCAACACAGTGAATCCGCTGGATGCCGATGACTGGCTGCGTGATATCTTCTATGAGATGGAGTCCGCTGATGTCGCCCCTGCCAGTTATGTCACTTTTATGACATACTTCTTGAAGGGGCCCACAGCACAATGGTGGGCCACTCACCGACAGACCCTACCTCCCGGAACTGTCATTACCTGGGTGGAGTTCAAGACTGCTTTTCGCGCCCGCTATATTCCTCAAGCAGTTATAGCACGCAAAAAGGCCGAGTTCCGCAGTCTCGTTCAATGCAATAAGTCTGTAGAAGTTTATCAGCGCGAGTTCCTTGACTTGTCTCGCTATGCTGAAGAAGACATCCCCACTGATGCCCGAAGGCAAGAGAAGTTTTGTGAAGGGATGCACCATGACATTCAGTTAGCCCTGCTCATCCAAGATTTTCCTGACTTCGCCACCTTGGTGAACAAGGCCATCATGGTCGAGACTGGTCTGAAGAAGCACAAGGAAGCGACCAGACGCACTCGTGAAGCGGGCTCATCTTCGGGCTCGTCTTCCCAGAAGCGCCGCATCTGGATCCCACAGAGCATGTACCGTCCAATAGCTCCAGTGTACAGGCCTGCATATGATGCACCTCGTCTGCCTCCTCCACCACCGAGGCAGCCTCTTCATGCTCCACCACCTCGAGCTCCTGCACCATGTCCTGACAGTGGACTCTCCTTCTAGTGTGGCCAGCCAGGTTACCGTGCCAGAGATTGCTCTCATAATTAGAATCAGTTAGCACTTCCTTCTGCTAGCCGTGGGAATTCTCAGCCTCGCTATAGCAATGTCAGGCCTTCTTATGGTCGTGGGCAGGCCTTCCATGTCAACATGAATGAAGACCCGGAACAACCAGCAACAGTGATGGGTACACTTCTTGTTAATTCAGTACCTGCAACTGTTTTATTTGATTTAGGAGCATCGCATTCATTCATGTCAGAACATTTTGCATTCATGCATGGCATTAAGTGTGACAACCTGCATCATCCGTTAGGGGTTGACACTCCCGCGGGTAGATGTCGAGCCTCCCTGTTCAGCCCCGAAGTCACTGTTGAAATTGAGGGGTTGAAATTTCAAGCACTCCCAATTATCCTGAGTTCTTCCAAAATTGACCTTATTCTAGGAATGGA
The DNA here is from genome assembly GCA_011799875.1 of Thinopyrum elongatum. Classification (NCBI taxonomy): domain Eukaryota; kingdom Viridiplantae; phylum Streptophyta; class Magnoliopsida; order Poales; family Poaceae; genus Thinopyrum; species Thinopyrum elongatum. The sequence goes on from CM022301.1 coordinate 37,125,708, forward strand.
TTGGTTGAAGGCTCACTACGCCTCAATCAATTGTGCCACTAAGGTTGTTCACCTCCTACACCCATCAGATGAGTTAGTGAATTACCGAGCTCATATCACTCAGAACGCCGAGGCTCAGATTTATGCCTTGAATGCGCTGAACGCTTCTCCGCTGGAGGGGATTGAGAACGTTACAGTTATCTGTGAATTCCAGGATGTCTTTCCAGAAGAACTTCCAGGAATACCCCCTGCTAGAGCTGTTGAGTTCGCCATCGACTTGAAGCCTGGTACCACTCCTATTGCGAAGCGTCCTTACAAGATGCCACCGCACCACCTTATTGAGCTTAAGGAAGAAATCGATAAATCACTTCAGAAGGGTTTCATCCATCCCAGTTCCTCTGCCTGGGGAGCACCGTCTCTCTTTGTCAAGAAGAAAGATGGTACGAATAGGTTGGTCCAAGATTACCGTCCTATCAACCAGGCAACCATTCAGAATAAAAATCCGCTTCCCCGGATCAATGACTTATATGATCAACTTGCTGGATCTTCGCTGTTCTCTAAACTCGACTTGAGGTTGGGTTATCACCAGATCCGTGTCCGCGAAGAGGATATTCCGAAGACCGCCTTTGTTACCCGTTATGGCTCCTATGAATACACCGTCATTTCATTTGGCCTAACGAATGCTCCCGCTACCACTACTGGAATCTGGTAATTTGCCGTCTGCCACCTCTTTGCCATCCGCCAGCTGACGGCAAAGAGCCTCTTAGCCGTCCGCTTCCACAAAGCGGACGGCAAAGAAAGTGCAGATGGCAAAATGTCTATTTGCCATCCGCTGTTTCTTTGCCATCAGCCAGCTGACGGCAAAGAGCTAGAAGGCAGATGGCAAAGGGCCAGGTGGGCCCCACGCGGCAAGGCGTGGCTAGGTCAGGTTCTTTGCTGTCCGCCAGCGGACGGCAAAGAGGAGACATGGGCTAGCCCTAAACGGCCGCCCTCTTTGCCGTCTGCTACCAGACGGCAAAGAAGGCCCACTTAACGGGCCGAGCCATCTCCCCTCTCTCTCTCTTTCTCTGTTTCCCTCCCGCGCGCCCGCCTCTCTCCTCCCTTGCCGCTCTGCCGCCGCCGCCCGCCAGCCCCGGCCCCCAGACCCAGCCCCCACCGCCGTCCAGCCCTCCCCCCCGCTCCCCGTCGCCCTGCCGCGCCCCGTCGCCCCACCGCCCCGCCGCGCCCCGTCGCCGGAGAGGCCTGCGCCGGGCCGCCCCGGTGCCGGACCCCGCCCCGCTACCGCCCTCCTCCCCGCGGCCCCTGCGCCGGCCCGCCCCACCGGCCGACCTCGCCGTCCACCGGCGATCCCCTGCAGGTTTCTTCTTCCCCCCTTTTTTTTAGTTTTGTTTTTTTAGTTTCTTCTAGTTTAGTTTCTGTTTCTGTTTTAGTTTTGTTTTATTTTCAGTTTAGTTTTAGTTTTAGTTTATTTTAGTTTAGTTTATTTTAGATTAGTCTTAGTTTTAGTTTAGAAGAAGAAGAGGAGTAGAAGGAGGAGGAGGAGGGAGGAAGAGGAAAGAGAAGAAGAAGAAGAAGAAGAAGAAGAAGAAGAAGAAGAAGAAGAAGAAGAAGAAGAAGAAGAAGAAGAAGAAGAAGAAGAAGAAGAAGAAGAAGAATAAGAAGAAGAATAAGAAGAAGAAGAAGAAAAAGAAAAAGAAGAGAAGAAGGAAAGGAAAAAAGAGGGCGCCCGGGGACAAGTGGGTTAGGGGTTCCTCGGTGTCGATGGAACCCTAAATAGGAAGTATCGTCGGTGCGAGATACATGTGGCCGTCGGTGTCGAACACTACATCCATGTCCCACAAGTGACGCCGACGTCCGGCGTCCCAAAGCAACTGTTCTCGGCGTCGATGGCGGCCAAACACCATCGCGAATTTGCCTGGCAGCCTCTGCGATGACGATTAAAAGGCAAGTGTTGAAACTTGAAACACCCAAACTGACTCAAGTCGGTTTGGTTGTTTGAAATTTCAAAACTTGGCTTTAATCCTCATCGCAGAGGCTGCCAGACAAATTCGCGATGGTGTTCGACCATCATCGGCCACCAGAACTATTGTTGCGGGACGCCGGGCGCCGGCTTCACTTGTGGAATGTGGATCTAGTGTTCAACGCCGAGCGCCACATGTATCTCGCACCGATGATACTTGCTATTTAGGGTTCCATCGACGCCAAGGACCCCCTAACCCGCTCTGTTCCGGTCTTCGTGCCGATGAAACTTGCTAGCTATAGGTGTCAATCATCAGTATTCATAACTACTATGCGTCTCCCGTTCGAAAGGGTTACATCTATAAATATGCATGCATTTGCATATTTATAATCGTGATTCTTTCGAATTGTCCAACGTTATCCATGGACAGCCCGAGTATGTGTAGACTAGGTTCGTTTTCCCAAATGCTCAGCTCCGGATCTGATGCAGAATTTCGTCAGTGCCTCCCTATTGTTCTCCGGGTACACATTCTCTCTGCTTATTGCCAAGACGTGTATCAGGAGAACAGCGGTGAGGTGCTGCCGAAATTTTGCGTCGAATCCGGAGCAGAGCATGGGAAAACGAACCCGACCTACACATACTCGGGTGGGATAATGACCTATCTTTACCTATTAGCGTGTAGGTTGCATGGACGTAATAAAACTGACAAACTCCATTAACTGATGGATATGGTTTTCTTAATTATGTATATATTTCTTGTGTGTCCAGTAGGAAGTCAATATGAGTGATCGTGCATGGATGTACACCGGTTACACTTGTCAGAAAGTTTGGACCGAGGAATGGTTAACAAAAACCAAGGGGTTTGTTAGAGCCGCATTTGCAAATGGCCAGGAATTTAGCTGGTGCCCCTGTGCCCGTTGCGACAACTATAACAAGAGGGACGAGCTTGAAATGAGTAAAGACCTGCAGAAGTTTGGTTTTACGCCTGGTTACACGGTCTGGACATTACATGGTGAGTCTGCCCAACGTGCCAGAGCCGAGGTTCGTCGTCGCACCGACGAGCATGGTACCGGGACCGCAGACATGGTGCAAGACTTTGACGATGCTCGGGACTCGGACGAGGAGATGGAGGAATCTGTAAAGGCCTTCACTGAAATGTTGGAGTCCTCAAAACGTCCTCTCCATGAGCACACTGAGCTTTGTCAGCTGGATGCCATCTCACAAATAATGGCTTTGAAGGCTCAATTCAACTTGGGCAGAGAATGCTACGACGCGATGATGACACTATTTGGACGATTTCTACCCAAAGGCCATGTGCTACCTCCAAACCTGTACCAGTCAGACAAAATCCTCCGTGCTCTCAAGATGCCCTATGAGAAGATACATGCCTGTGAGAAAGGTTGTGTCTTATTTAGGCTTCATTATGAGGACTTGAACAATTGTCCCATTTCCAATTCTTCCAGGTATGTTGTGGTAGACAACGGTATGGGTGAGAAGACGCAGACCAAAATACCCGTTAATGTTCTTCGGTATATGCCAATCGTACCAAGACTTCAACGTCTTTTCATGGTCGAAGAGACGGCCAGACAGATGACAATGCACAAAACTGGCAAAAGAACCAAACTAGATGCAGATGGGAATGTGATGATGGTGCACACATCGGATGGTGAAGTTTGGAAGTGCTTCGATGCATTACATAAGGAAAAAATGGCAGATCCAAGGCATCCTCGAGTCGCCGTCAGCATAGATGGGTTCAGTGTGTTTGGTCAGATGGCAGCCCCATACAGCTGTTGGCCCGTGTTTGTCATTCCACTCAATCTCCCCCCCGGGCAGATTATGCAACGAAAGAATATTTTCCTGACGTTGATAATTCCAGGGCCCAACTATCCGGGGAAGAATATGAATGTGTACATGCAGCCGCTTAAGGACGAATTGCAAGAAGCTTGGGATAATGGGTTCAAGACATACGACGCCTTTAGCAAACAGAACTTCATAATGCGTGCCTGGTACATGTACTCGACGCATGACTTGCCGGCGTATGCGCTATTCGTTGGCTGGTGTGTGCATGGAAGGTTCCCGTGCCCCACATGCAAGGGAGCTCTTGAGTTTCGTTGGCTGACGGCAGGGCGCAAGTATAGTTGCTTCGACTTGCATAGACCGTTTCTACATCCTGGCCATAAGTTCAGGAAAGACAAGAAGAACTTCATCAAAGGTAGAGTTGTCAAACACTCTGCACCACCTGCGTTGACAGGCCAACAGACCCTAGATCAGTTAAATGCTCTCGAGCCAGATCCAGAGCGTCCAGGGTATTTCAAGGGGTATAATAAGGAACACGTCTGGACTCACAAGACATGCTTCTGGGTTCTGCCTTACTTCAAAGACCTCCTTTGCCCACACACCATCGACGTGATGCACACTGAAAAGAATATCGCCGAAGCCATTTTTGGTACATTGTTCGGCATAGAGGGGAAATCAAAGGATAATCCTAAGGCTAGAGTCGATCAAGAGGAGCTATGTGATAGACCGTTACAAAACATGAAAGAACCGAAAGGAAAGGGGATCAACTGGATGAAGCGAAAGGCATGGTTCAATCTTGGAAGGCCAGCTATGAAGGAAATTATTTTGTGGGTGAAAATGCAGTTGATGTTCCCCGATGGGTATGTAGCAAATCTAAAGAGGGGAGCGAGTCTTCAAAAATTGAAAATATTTGGTCTAAAAAGTCATGATTGGCACATATGGATTGAGCGGATAATGCCGGTGATGTTGCGTGGCTTCATCCCTGAGGATGAATGGCTAGTACTGGTAGAGCTGAGCTATTTCTTCCGTGTTCTTTGTGCGAAAGAACTATCGCCTGGCCTCCTAGAAGAAATGGAACAATTGGCGCCGGAGTTGATCTGCAAGTTAGAGAAGATCTTTCCGCCAAGCTTCTTTAATCCAATGCAACACTTGATTTTGCATCTCCCGACCGAGGCACGATTGGGGGGGGCCGTGCAAAATCGTTGGTGCTACTCAACTGAGAGGATGCAGAAGACGCTTCGAGCAAAATGTAAAAATAAACGTAGAATAGAAGCATCGATGGCGTAGGCATTCATCACTGAGGAGGCGGAAAACTTCGTGACCGCACACTATGAAGCCAAAAATCATCATTTGCATAATCCGAAGCCTCGGTACAATGCTGACGAACCTCAAAAGGGTCAATCCAACCTCAGCCTATTCAAAGGGAATCTCGCACCAGCCGTTGGTTGGAAACCAGTAAGGTTGGATGTTGAAGAATGGCGGACCATTTCGCTGTATCTCTTCAACAACCTAACAGAAGTGCAGCCGTACATCGAGTAAGATCTCGATACATTATTTCACAACTTCTAATTCCTTTGAACTTCTCTGATTCCTGGATTTTTGATGCAGTCGATACATCGCCATATTCTCGTATGGAGCGGTGATCCAAAAGGATTCCGTCGAAGAGTATGAGCTTCTGGCAAAACAAGGAGCGGAATTTCCCGGTTTCATCTCTTGGTTCAAAAAAACGGTAATTTCCATTAGACCCTTTTTTTCTTTGGCTAATTTGCTACTAATGCAACAATCCTTTCGTATTAAACTTGTAGGCGAATTCAGAGATTATGGATGCCGAATTGAGACAAGTAGCTAATGGTTTTGACTATAAGGTCCGTTCATTTGACAAATACGACATCAACGGGTATCACTTTCGTACCTATGACAAAGAGCTATCTATGGCCGACTGAAAGTCTACAAATTGTTGTGTCTCTGCTATCGGCGAAGGAGGTATCGAGTATTATGGAAGAGTTGAAGCAATTTATGAACTTGAATTCTATGGTGAAAACCCACCAAACGTCGTAGTCTTCAGATGTTATTGGTTCCAGCCGAGGGAGACTAGAAGGACTCATTAACATATAGGGCTAGTCGAAATCAAACAAAGCACCCATTTGGATGTTCCCGATGTCTATATTACGGCTCAACAGGCAACCCAAGTTTTCTATCTACCGTGGGCCTGTCAAAGTGATCCAAATCTCAGTGGTTGGGACGTCGTTTATGAAGTGCCGCCACGTGTTAGAGCACCTCCCCCCAATGAAAAGGATTATGAACCTCACATTAACCAAGACACATATGACGAAGGAGAATTCTTCCAAGAAACACGTCTTTCCAAAAAACGTTTCAAGAACCGCTCTACTCCACCCTAGAACATTGAAGTAGACAACGATAGTGAATCCGACTTCACCCCTGAGCTGGAACAAGAAGAGCCGGAAGAAGAAGAAGTTATTGCTGTAGATGACTTGTCAATGCTTTAACGATTACGTAAAGGTGGCCTTCCACATGATGATGCATTTATTAATGATGATGATGAGCACATCATTACCGATAGTGATGATGATGATGCTTTTATTAATGATGATGACGAGCACGTCATTACCGATAATGATTATTAGGTATTCAAATTTTTATGTTGTACTTGATTTATATAGTTTTTTGTATGATTGTATGATTTATATAGTTGGTATTTATAATTTTCTTACTTTGTATGATTGTTTTTTATACATAGTGCCATGGTCTTGATTTCCGTCCCGGTCGGCCCTCGCCCGCTTTATGATTCGGATGTGGTAAATTCTCTTTCATAACTATTTGTTGCATTTCGCATTTATGCAAATTATGGCCATCAAGTTGACATAGAGATATTTTAATCTAGGAGGTATGTGAACCGGAATTTGAAACGGACCCTCTTGTCGAGAAGTTAAATTTAGTTGAAAAAGAAAATGAGTATTTGAAAGAAAAAATTAAAAGAATTTAAGAAGAGAAGATGACATTGGAGTTGTATGTTGCCGATGCCATCGAGGATCACAAGATGAAGATGAATGCAATGCGCTTGAAGATGAATGCAATGCGCTTGAAGATGGATGCAATGCGCCTGAAGCTTAAGAAGATTAGAAAATATGCCATTGATAATGAGGCTTGGTATCATTATGCCGTTGGATCAATTGTTACCTTAGTTGCGATCTTCATCACATTTGTTGTGGTGAGGGTAAGTTTTCTCTAGTGTTTTGCTTTACAAATGGATACTTAGCTTATTTTCCTCCTAAATGGCATAATTACCTAAGTTAGATAAAAAATGACATAATAACCTTACTAAGCTCCAAAATGACCTATTTACCTACCTTAGCTCTAAAATGACCTATTACCTACCTTAGCTCTAAAATGACCTACACTTAGCATTTTTACATAGCTTAGCAATAAAATGACATTTTTACCTACCTTAGTTCGAGAGAAGAGAAGATAAAGAAGAGGAGAGGAGAAAAAGAAAGAGAAGAAAAAAAAATCTTCTTTTCTTCTAACTAGTCTCTTTTTTCTAACTATAACTAGTCTCTTCTTCTTCTTTTCTTCTAAATAGTCTTCTTTCTTTTCTTTTTAATAGTTTCTTCTCTTCTTCTTTCTTCTAATAGTCTTCTTCTTTCTTCTTCTTCTTATACTAGTTCTTCTTCTTTCTTCTTCTTCTTCTTCTTCTTCCTAACTTTCATCTTTCCCAATTTGCAGATTGCTTCCATGAGGAAGCTTGGATTAATGGAGTGTACTATTCTTGTGGTGCTTCCTTGTTGTTTATGAAAACTTGTTTGGATATGTATGTCTATATGGATATGTTGTTGGAAACTTGTTTCTGGTTATGTATATATGGATATGTTGGACTTTGTTGAACTATGTTGTTGGATTGGATGAAATATGTTGTTGGACATGCTGTTGGATATGTTGGATATGTATGCATGTATATCTATGTTTGAAACCATGTCTAATTAATGGGATTTAAATAAAAACAGGGGATATATAGGACACATGGCAGTCCCCTGTGCAAACTGGGAACACTGGCTGCCTATTTGGTCATTTTGCCGTCTGCTGGCGGACGACAAAGTGACCATCTATGCCGTCTGCCAGCAGACGGCAATGATTCAAACCTCTTTGCCGTCTGCTGGCGGACGGCATATCTGGACACGTGGTAGCTTCCCAGTGCTGCCTAGCTGGGCTCTTTGCCGTCCGCTGGCAGACGGTAAAGAGCGCCGTTAACCCCCTAACGGCTCTGACGCCACCGCACTGCCGTCAGCTTTCTTTGCCGTCTGCTGGCCTCGGATGGCGGACGGCGTAATCCTTTGCCGTCCGTTTCTAAGAAGCGGATGGCAAAGAAGGCCTTTGCTGGCAGGCTTTCATCTGGACAGTTTGCCGTCCGTGATACATGCCTTGGCGGACGGCAAAGAAGCTGATTCCAGTAGTGTACGTTCTCCCGTCTGATGAATTATATATTCATGGATTACCTCGACAAGTTCATCGTGGTATATATGGATGATATCCTGGTATATTCGAAGAATAAGGAAGAACATGCCAAACATCTTCGCCTTGTTCTGGAGAGGCTTCGAGAGCACAAGTTGTATGCCATGTACTCCAAATGTGAATTCTGGCTTTCTGAAGTGACCTACCTTGGACATGTCATTTCCAAGGACGGTATTGCCGTTAACCCAGAGCGCGTTCAGGCTATTCTTGACTAGACTCCTCCGAAGAATGCCAAGCATGTCAGAAGTTTCCTTGCCTCGCTAGCTATTGCCGCCGATTCGTCGAGAACTTTTCCAAGATTGCCAAGCCCCTGACTAATCTGCTCCACAAAGGCGTTAAGTTTGAGTGGACAGTCAAGTGTCAGGAGAGTTTCCAGACCCTTAAGGACAAGCTTACTTCTGCTCCAGTGCTTGCTCCTCCGGATTCTCGTAAGGACTTTGTCATATATTGTGACGCCTCTCGTCAGGGCTTAGGCTGTGTCCTAATGCAAGAACGAAGAGTAATTGCGTATGCTTCGCGTCAATTGCGTCCTCATGAAGAAAATTATCCAGTGCATGATCTTGAACTTGCTGCAGTGATCTATGCATTAAAGTTATGGCGGCATTACCTTCTTGGTAACCGGTGTGAGATTTATACCGATCATCAGAGTCTGAAATACTTGTTCACTCAACCGGATCTCAATCTCCGTCAGCAACGATGGTTGGAAACAATTACGGACTATGACTGTGGTATTTCATATACCCCTGGTAGGGCTAACGTGATGGCTGATGCCTTAATCCCAAAGTCCTATGGCAACAACCTCATGGTTAGGCGAGCTCAACCTCATCTTTATGCAGAACTGAGTCAGCTGAATCTACGAATTGTTCCCCAGGGTTCCCTTAATAACCTTGTGTTACAGCCAGACCTTGAGAAGGATGTTAAGGAAGCGCAAGCCAAAGATGCTGAAATTGACTTGATGAAGAAAGATCTTCACCTTGAGAAGTACAGGGATTTCTCGGTTGCTGAAGATGGAACTTTATATTTCCGAGACCGCATTGTAGTACCTCGCTTCGAGCTTATGACTGACAAGGTCATGAAGGAGGCTCATGATACACCGCTGTCTATCCATCCGGGTAGCACCAAGATGTATCGCGATCTTCGACAGAGGTACTGGTGGCCTAGAATGAAGCAGGACATTGCTCGATATGTTGTTGAATGTGACGTATGTCGTTGCGTGAAAGCAGAACATCAGAAGCCTGCTGGAATTCTTCAACCACTCCCTATTCCTTTGTGGACGTGGGATAAAGTGCAAATGGATTTCATTACTAGTCTTCCCAAGTCTCAGAAAGGTCACGACGCTATTCTTGTCGTCGTCGATCAACTTTCCAAGGTTGCTCATTTCCTGCCTGTCAAGTAGACCATCACTGCTAGCCAGCTAGCAGAACTGTATATCTCTAGAATTGTTTCACTCCACGGTATTCCGAAGGAGATCAGTTTGGACTGTGGCAGTCTTTTCACGTCCAAGTTCTGGGAAAGTTTCCAAGAAGCCATGGGAACTCACATCACCTGGAGTTCAGCTTATCATCCCCAATCCCAAGGCCAAGTTGAGCGAATTAACCAAGTGCTTGAAGACATGCTTCGGGCTTGTGTTATATCACTCGGTAAGAAGTGGGAAGAATCTCTTCCGTTTGCCGAATTCTCTTATAACAACAGTTATCAAGCCAGCTTGAAAATGGCCCCCTTCGAAGTGCTATACGGATGTAAATGTCGAACCCCTTTGAACTGGTCAGAAACTGGGGAACGACCTCTTGTTGGACCAGAGATTATTCAACACGCTGAAGAACAAGTCAGAATTGTTCGAGAAAATCTCAAGGCAGCTAAGGACCGTCAGAAGAGCAACTATGATCGCAAACGATGGGGCTTGACCTATCAACTAGGTGATCAAGCTTATCTTTGTGTCACTCCTATGAAGGGCACCCGTCGTTTCGGAATCAAGGGCAAGCTAGCTCCTCGCTATATTGGTCCTTTTCGCATTGTGGCCAGACGTGGACAGGTGGCATATAAATTGGAGTTGCCACCGCAATTCTCTCATATCCACGACGTCTTCCACGTGTTGCAACTTCGCAAATGCTTCAAGGAATCTCCGCATCGCGCAGTGGATCACGAGATGCTTGAATTGCAAGATGACTTATCTTATAAGGAGCACCCGATCCGCATCCTTGATGAAGCTGAACGTCGAACTCGTCAGAAGACGACCAAGTTCCTGAAAGTGTAGTGGTCGAATCACACTGAAGATGAAGCCACCTGGGAACGCGAGGATCATCTTCAGGAAGAATATCCCGGCCTTTTTCCTTCCACCTCCAAAATTCTCGGGACGAGAATTTCTTTTAGAGGAGAACTTGTAACACCCCTGTGTAATAGCCACTGTGATTAACCGCTAATAATGCCAAGTCATATCATTTGCAGTGCCTAGTCATAGTGGTTAACCAAAACAATTCAAATTCCATTCTGAAAATCAACTCAAATTCAAAAGTGCAAAATAAATTTGTTCAAACACCTTTGTAAAAATGTTCACTAAATAGCAAATATTCCAGAAGCACTCCTAAAAATATAAACAATGGAATTGGAACTAATTAAATGACTCCAACAATATGAAACAACACTAAAATAGAATTATTTAATCTAATTAAATTCATTTCAAATTCAAATAAAATCCAAATTTTCCCAAACCAATTTTTGGTGAAAGGTAATATGGTATTGTAATATTTGGACTAAGTCCCACATTTTATAAAAGAGCACAAGTGGCCTAACTAATACAAAACAGAAAATAAATAAAAGAAAAACACAAAACAGAAAATAGAAAAATATAACGAGGCACTGTGCACTGGGCCTAAGTGCACAGTGCCCCGAAACGGCCCATCTAGCCAAACCTCCCTCTCTCTCCTTCGTCGTGTCGCCGTGCCCGTGGCTGCGCGCGCGCGCCGGCGACAGGGCGACACCGCGGCAGCCACCGACGCCGCAAGGATAAGGACGAGGCCAGTGCACTCCCCCTGGCTCTCTCTGTCATTCTCCCTTCTCCTCTCGGTCGCTCCACCCCTCCGTTCTCTTCTCAGATCCAACGCCCGAGCGCTGTCGTCGCCGCGTTTCCGTGGTTGCCACGGCCACCGCAACCGCCTCGGACTACCGAGATGCCGTAGAGCTCTGCCCTCGCCTTCTTCATCGACCGGAGGCCTCTGCTGGAGCTAGGAGGCCCAGTAGCTGCCGGACGCCGCCGCCCCTTTCTTCTCCGACTCCGGTGCTCGCCGACGAATTCGAGCTCCGCTGCTGCTACTAATCCGTCGAGGGTTTTCCGTAACTGCTCGGTGAGCCTCACCTTCGCTCCTCTCCCTCTCTACGACGTCTTGCGCCGTCTGTAGCCGTAGTGCCGTGGATGCCCGAACGGAGCTCCGCTGCTATTGGTTTTGCCATCACAGTGGCCGCTGCCAAGCTCGTCTGAGCTCGCAGTTGTGCTCGTAGTAGCCGTAGGACTCGGACGCGTCGCCTGCCGCTGCTTGCTGTGCCCGTTTTCGAAGTTGCCAGCAACCCTGAACACCGCCGCCGCCAAACCTCGACGCCGGCATGTTTTCCGGCCACCCCAGCTCTGACCGCCGCCACAGAACGACGCGCCGTTCTCCGCACGTTCGAACGCAACAAGCCGCGCGCCAAATGGTGCGCTGTAGGAGAAATCCGAAGAGGCTCGTGCCCTCCGCCACGTCTGGAGGTCGCCGGCGACGAGCCGCCGGTCACCGCCACGCTGGCAGGCCTGGGGCCACCACTAGTGACGCTGCCCGTGGGCCCAGGGGCCCCCGTTGACTGGTTTGACCAGTCAACGCGCTGGCGTGGTGGCCCTGTGACAATGACACGTGGGCCCCACCGCCCTGTTAATTAACCAAATCATTTTATAAATAAAAATAAACTAATTAAGTTAACTAGCCTATGACAGGTGGGGCCAGCTGCTAAATAACTCTCTGGATTATATTTAATCCATTCTGATAAGCCTCTCCACTGACATGTGGGTCCCACAGGACCCACATGTCATGTTTGACCTGGTCAGCCGCTGTTGACTGCTGATGTCACAGTGACATCATGCTGATGTCATAAATCATTTTCTGTAAATAAGAATAATTCCAGGAAATCATTTAAACTTTGGTAATTAATAACTTTTAAACCGTAGCTCAGATTGAAAAACTTAAAACATGAAAGTTGCTCAGAACGACGAGATGAGTCTGATCGTGTCATCTGTTTCCATGTCAGAACCTCCTACGTAGGAGAACTCGTAACTCCGAGCCTGATTCTGGTAGATGAATAGTGCACACACACCGGGTTATAAATCCCGCGATAATCATAAAAATAACTAAAGTGACTTAGATGCATCTTTAGGCAACGCTGCACTGCATCGTAGCATAGCATGCACTGAGTTGCATTTGTTGCATTATGTTTACCTGTTTCTTTCCCCTCTTCTCTATCGGTAGACCCCGACGTTGACGTAGCTCCCGAGGCAGATGCAGCTCCGGAGTACGACTACGTCCCCGACGACACCACTGAAGACCTTGCCCTAGCCGCAGAGCAAACAGGCAAGCACCCCCATTTTGAGCATTCCGATATCGCCCACTCTCTTCTCTCTTATGCTTGCATTAGAAGTTACTGCTGTTACTGTTGTCCTATATCTGCTGCATAGCCTGTTTAATTGTAATCTGCTGTTGATACCTGCCTGTTATCCTAAACTGTTTAGAATAGGATGGGTAGAGCCCTATCAGAGACCCACTTGTCCCGACTGCCCCGCTGGATGATCAGAAGACCCGAGCAATGGTATCGAAGACCAGGCCCCGGCACCGCACGTCACTTCCCCTTAAGTTGCTCGACACTACTGGGTTACTACCGAGTGCCGAGGGTGATACCTCGTCAGCACTTCTGATGATAACCTTGTAGGTTAGTTACTCGGTCGTGGTAAGCGAGGGTGATTCCTCCTACACCACCCCCGATAATGACGCCGTCTTCTTACACTTCAAGTGTGGACCTCGAGGGTGATTCCTCCTTCGTTCACCTTGACGAATACATCGAGCGGGAAATCACCGAGGGTGATTCCTCATATTTCCCTTTTGGTGTCAGACACACAGATACTTTGGATACTATGACTTGACACTGAACTATGATACTAAATATGGGTCGGCCCTGAGGGGTACCCGCGCGAGCATATTGCGAAGTGATGTGGAGTCGGGTTGACCTGAGAGGTGCCCGCGAGATAACTACGAGGCGTGGCCGGGCATTCTTAGCCCTTGCCGCAAGTCCTCGAGACGGGGCGACAGGGTCACATCTTTCGTGAGTCTCTGCTCGTTACCGCGCGCTCCTAATTCACTAACGGTTTGGATATTTAATCCGAGGGGCATCTGGCCTAATAGCACTAACCATCACGTGGGCATAGTATGGGCGTTCTGCGTCGTATACATCAGTTGAAGCTCTATTGACGTCAGCGAGGAGCGGCCCGCTTTGGATTGGACTGGGAACGCTACCGCACATGTATAAGGGGTTGCTAGGTCTGCTTCCGGAGCGTCATCGCAACGTGCAGGGTTCCCAGGGCGAAGGCCCAAGACCCCTGGGGGCATAGGTTAGTCCGGCGTGCTGACCTCTCTTTAGAGCCTAGGTCGGGTTGCGGCGTGTTGCTTAGCCGAGGCCGGGCATGACCGAGAAAAGTGTGTCCGGCCGGAGTTAAGCGAGAATGGTGGGTAAGTTGGTGCACCCTTGCAGGGAAGAAAACATCTATCGATAGCCTGTCCTACGGTAACGGACACTCGGAGTTGTATCCCGATCGGTACAACTAGAACATGAGATGATAACTGGATAGTACGGCTCTGAGATTGCTTTCTCGCAGGGAGTCGAGAAAGGATCTCCGGCCGAGGATGATGATACTACTACTACTTTACTTTATGCTAATCTGCACTCTTCTAATGCTGCAAGACTGCTGAAGATGTTGAAGATGCTAGTCTTCGATAGGACTAGGCTTTCCCCTCTATTCTAGCATTTCTGCAGCCTAGTCCACATATACAGCCTCCCTTTGAAAATGGTGCATATGTAGTGTAGATCCTTGCTTGCTGAGTACTTCGGATGAGTACTCACGTTTGCTTTGCTTTCTTTTTCCCCCATTTCCAATTGTTGCCGCCAGACGTCGGAGCCCCTGAGCCAGATGCCCCCGTCGACGACCACTACTACTACCCGAGCGGTGAGTACTACTAATACAAGGAGCCGACTGACGACCAGGAGTAGGATCGGAGGGTCCTAGGCAGGAGGCCTACGCCTTTCGATCAAAGTATTTATTTTGCCCCGCCTCTGTGAAGGCTTATCTCTGTTCTGAAATATATCTATACCCAGATATCTAATGCTTCCACTAACGCTTGTATGCCATCGAGCTATGTATTCGAGCCCTCGAGGCCCTGGCTTGTAACATAAAGCTTGTATGACTTTATTTATGTTTTAGAGTTGTGTTGTGATATCTTCAAGTGAGTCCTTAGGCTTAATCGTGTGCATTTGCGTGTATGGTTAGTGCACGATTAAGCCGGGATCGTCACACCGAAGAAGCTAGCAAATTGCGGAAAGGTGAGAGTGCGTATAATCCATGGACTCACATTAGTCATAAAGAACTCACATACTTATTGCGAATGTTCATTAGCCCTCGAAGCAAAGTACTACTGCGCATGCCCCTAGGGGGATAGATTGGTAGGAAAAGACCATCGCTCGTCCCTGGCTGCAACTCATATGGAAGACAATCAATAATAAATCATGCTCCAATTTAATAGCATAACGAGAGACTATACGTGCATGCTTCGTGAATCACAAACCTTAACACCAATATTCTTACTAAACCACAATCATTCACTAGTACCTCCAACATATTACCATCTCTATATCGCAAAACTGTTGCAAGGGATCAAACATATCATATTCATTGATCTACAAGTTTTATGTAGGATTTAATGACTAACCATGTGAATGACCAATTCCTGTCAACTCTCTGAATACATATGAGTGAAGAATGAGAGTTTATTTCTTTCTACAAAAGATTTGCCCAAGCTCTAACAAATATAAGTGAAGCAAAAGAGAATTCTATAAATGACGGTTTTCCTAGGTAAAGAAACTGGCAATCCATCCTTCAAATGATATAAGTGAAACACACGAAGCATTCTATAAAGCCATACTCAAAAGATATAAGTGAAGTGCATAGAGCATTTTATAAATCAACGAAGGACTATATCATACCAGCATGGTCCATATTAAAAGAAAATAAAAATCACATGACGCTCCAAGAATTTGCACATATGATGTGAACAAAACCAAAACCGAGACATAACGATAATTGTCGAATAAAGATGCAATGCCTTCCGGGGCATCCCCAAGCTTAGACGCTTGAGCCTTCTTGAATATTTACTTGGGGTGCCTAGGGAATCCCCAAGCTTGAGCTCTTTCCTCTCCTCATTCTTCTCATATCAATACCTCCTCGATCTTCGAACACTTCATCCACACAAAACTTAACCAAACTTTTTATTAGAGGGTTAGTACATGTAACATCAAATCCCATCATGTACTGCTATAACATTATTTTATAATTATAATCTATCATTACCCACTGTATGCTATCACAATTCTTTGGCCCCAAGTCAAAGGAGGCTCAACAAGATTTCAAACATACGGAAATAATGAAACTACAACAGCAATCTGTGAAAACAGGACAATCTGTAAAGATGCAGATGGTACATATATTTCTGTAACTCAAAACATTCTGAACAATCAGTAAAAAATAAAAAAATTGCATAGCAGTACTGTGTAAAAATTTCAGAATTTTTGCATGTTCTAGTAAAAAATGGAAATTCACGCACTACAGGAAAAGTTTCTGTTTTTGCACCGCACATACCAAATAAGCAATCTAATCATCCTAAAGGCAAATCTTGATACATTACTTTTATAATACAATGTATTTATACAAGGGGATAATTATTTTTGTTGAAAAGTTTCTGTAATCAAGGTTCACAAAGTTTCCATGGGCATGAACAAAGTTCAAGGCTAGCTCCCACTTTAACAATGCTTGTCTTTCTCACTTTCACTTTTCTTTTTGAAAAGTTTTAGGTTCCCCTTTATATTTTTTATTTTTAAATTTTATAAAATCACACAACAAAATAAAATGACACTCTAAAACTTCCGGGTTGCCTCCCTAGCAGCACTTTCTTTAAAGCCATTAAGCTAAGCATATAGTGCTCAAGTAATTGATCCACCCGGATCCCAAGGTATATCAAAGCCAATTTTAATTAACAATGATTTGTAATTTAGTATTGAGCACAAAGCAACATATATCATGCAACAAGGAAGTCTAACTCTCTTCCTATGCATCGGCATGTCATAAAAGAACAATTCATGGACATCAAGTAAGGGCCAATGCATAGTATAAACAGTTTCTTACAATTTTAATGTATTGGAAACATAGAGAGGTGGAGATGTAGTTCCTCTCTCATAATAATTGCAAGTAGGAGAAAAGCACATGCATATTATATCTATCAAAATCATCATGTGTAATGGTAGAACGCAACCCATCAATATAATCCTTAATAAGCGCAAACTTCTCCGATATAGTGTACTTGGGAGAATTCAAAAAGATAATAGGACTATCATGTGTGGGTGCAATAGCAACAATGTCATTCTTAACATAAGGAACTATAGCAAGTTCATCTCCATAAGATAATTCATATTAGCATCATGGCCATAAGCATAGCAAGCATCAATTTAATCAAAAAGGGATATTTCAAACGAATCCAAGGGATCATAGCAATCATCATGGCATTCATCCTTCGGTAAGCATGATGGAAAATTAAACAATGTATGGGGTAAAGAGTTACTCTGATTAGAAGGTGGGCACGGGTGATCAATACGCTCTCCTCTTTTTGTTCTTCACTCTCCTCCTCATCTTTTTCATTTAATGAGCTCACAGTGTCATCAATTTCTTCTTCCATAGTTTCCGACAAAATATTACTCTCTTCTTGGGCAACG
Organism: Thinopyrum elongatum; assembly: GCA_011799875.1. Taxonomy (NCBI): domain Eukaryota; kingdom Viridiplantae; phylum Streptophyta; class Magnoliopsida; order Poales; family Poaceae; genus Thinopyrum; species Thinopyrum elongatum. The sequence continues at coordinate 37,143,019 of CM022301.1, forward strand.
GAGACTTTATCAATAAACTCATTAATATCGGCATTATACTCATAATTCTCATAGAAATATTTAAGTATAGCATAATTTTTAGGTTCGTAAACAGCATCATCTTAATTTTCACACTTTTCAAACGAAGATTCAATTTCATAAGCACCCTTAAAAGCAACAAATTCTTCTATTTGTTCCACATCAAAATAATCATATATACCATTAGCATAAGAAGCCAAGGTTTCATTATCATTAAATTCACATGAAAAGGGAAGGTGTGGAGCCTTCACCCTAGAGCAGCAAGTATAATCATATCTCTGGTATAAATTCCAAGCAAAACATTGCAACATATGAATTTGATCCCATAAGAGTTTCCATTTTTGAGTCAAGCGATAATCCATAAAGTATTCACGTTGAGCCAACGTGTCTCCCATTATCAAGTTGAATGGGGTTTTCTCAGGATCATCATAGTGTTTAATATTTTCCACATAACAAGCATCGTGGGTTTTAGGAGGTTCCCCATCTCCATGAGTGGCAAGTACACCTAATTTTTTTGGTATTTCATGTTCCATATCCATAACTAAAGATATAAATCAGCTTAGAACAGAAAATAAAATCTACTTAGTGATAAAGCAAACAAGCACACACGAGAATATTCACCCCACGCTATTGCTCCTCGGCAACGGCGCCAGAAAAAGGTCTTGATAAACCACAAGTATAGGGGATCAATTGTAGCTTTTTCGATAAATAAGAGTGTCAAACCCAACGAGGAGCTAAAGGTAGAACAAATATTCCCTCGAGTTCTATCGACCACTGATACAACTCTACGCAAACTTGACGTTCGCTTCACCTAGAACAAGTATGAAACTAGAAGTACTTTGTAGGTGTAATGGGATAGGTTTGCAAGATAATAAAGAGCACGTAAATAAAAGTTAGGAGCTGTTTAGATAAAGAAACAATTAAGTTAGTTTAAGTAAAGAGCTTTTTGCCACAATAAAGTTATTTGTCCCTAGGCAATAGATAACTAGACCGGCAATCATTATTGCAATTTTATACGAGGGAGAGGCATGAGCTAACATACTTTCTCTACTTTGATCATATGCACTTATGATTGGAACTATAGCAAGCATCCGCAACTACTAAAGATCATTAAGGTAAAACCCAACCATAGCATTAAGTAACAAGTCCTCTTTACTCCCATACACAACAACCCACTTACTCGGGTATGTGTTTCTGTCACTCACGCCACCCACCTTAAGCGAATCATGAACGTATTGCAACACCCTACAGCGGGAATCCCTCACGCTTGTGCAACACGGAGGGCACCATAGGACAGCACCAAAATAAAACAAACAACTCAAACCAATCACGATCATCAATCAACCTAGGACAAAACGGATCTACTCAAACATCATAGAATAGCCACATATCATTGCATAATAATATATAGCGTTGAGTGCCATGTTTAAGTAGAGATGACAGTAGGGAGAAGATGTGTTACACCACTGCATAGAGGGGGAGAAAGTTGCTGTTGACGGTAGTGAGGTTGTTGATGTAGATTGCCGTCACGATCCTTGCCCCGTCGGCACTCTGGCGCCACCGGGTGAGAGGAGGAGAGAGCCCCCCTCCTTCTTCTTCTTCCTTGACCTCCTCCCTAGATTGGTGGAGGGTTTCCCTTCTGGTCCATGGCCTTGATACGTCCATTTTGCATTATGCTTTTATATTGATATTTATTGCATTATGGGTTCTTATGACAGATTCTAGTACAATACTTATGCCTTTTCTCTCTTATTTTGCAAGGTTTAAATGAAGAGGGAGAATGCCGGCAGCTGGAATTCTGGGCTGGAAAAGGAGCAAATCTGAGAGACCTATGCTGCCCAACTCCAAAAGTCCTGAAACTTCACGGTGAATTATTTTGGAATATATAAAAAATATTGGGCGAATAAAGCACATCAGGGGACCCACCAGGCATTCACAAGGGTGGGGGGCACGCCCTCCCCGCTGGGCGCGCCTCCCTACCTCGTGGGCCACCTGGCAGGCCCCCGATGCCCATCTTCTGCTATATGGTGTGTTTTGACCTGGAAAAAATCAGAAGGAAGCTTTCAGGACGAAGCGCCGTCGTCTCGAGGCGGAACTCTAGGGTAACGCAGCAGAAAACAAAAAATTTCCGACCTACGCACCAGCCTAGGACCACTACGGAGACTGCATACAAGGTTTGATCATTTTCGTTACTGACTCGTAGCGCAGCGGAAGAAGAGTCGATGACGATCGGCGGTGCAGATCCCCGCAGCTAGGATTTGCAACCTCCCAACCGCGAGGATGTATACCCTCACCCGCCATACGGACAGCCCTCCGGGAGGCGGTCGAACAGTCCCCCAGACGGTGTCGCGGACAGCCCTTCGGGAGGACTCACAGAACTCGGACCGTCACTTGGACAGCCCTTCGGGAGGACTCACAGAACTCGGACCGTCACTTGGACAGCCCTTCGGGAGGCACTCTCAAACAGCCCCTCTGGCACTAAGATCGAAACTACGACCTCTCTACAGAGTTGCACACATACGGTGTTATCTATCCGGTAGGGCTTCGCCATCCAGAACTAGTTCCCACCGAAACCCAGACAGCCTTTCGGCTCTACGAAACTCTTTTCGTGGGAGGGAGAGAGAAGCCAGATTATTGCATGGCACTTGTATGTGAGAAGGAGTGAGTTTTGGCAGCCCCCTCACCTCCTATTTATAGGAAAGCCAATGGGTAGAGGCAAGGGGTAAAAAGCCCAAAAGGGGCTCAAGATCTTTTCACCCAAATGCCACATAAGGGTGTGTGTAGAACATATCCACCATGAGGTGGAAGGAAACCCCAAGGCGGCCCCCCACACCACCATGGACGAAATTTCGTGCTGCCCCGTTTGGGGGGGGGGGCACCATCTTTCACACACCTTTATCTCTCACCAAAAGTGATTTTCTTCTAGAAGAAAACCCCAAAAAAGCACTTTCACTATTCACGACGACATTTTTCAGTGTCCGTTCGAACTGAAAATATTTATGTGGGCTTAGAATATTTCTAGTACCCACCATAATAATTTTCAACGCGTTCTGGAACAATTCCAGTTTAGTAATTTCATCTGCGAAAAGCATCTGAAGTGGTTCCGGCAGCTCCGGAACATTTCCGGTTTTTCTTCCAGAAAATTCCAAGAAGTTTCCAGAATGATTCTGGCACCCTCCAAGAATTACCAAGCTTGTGCCGAAACCAATTTGACTTAATGGAATACCCCGAAACAACTTTTCAGTTTCACCGGAACTCATCCGATGACCTCTCTCTGCTGAACTTTTCCGCTGTCCGAAACTTTTTCGGTGATTTTCTCTCAGACTCCCTGTCTAGTATTCAGCAGATAGATGACCCTTAAGCATGTGACCCTATAGGTTCGGTGAAGTATAGACATGACACGGAACCCTTTCCGATCAATGATCAACATCGAAGCCGTGGACACCCATATTGACCCCTATACCCACACGAATGAATATTCGAGTGAACCTCCAGTTGCCGTGTGCTATTCCTGTTGCTTCGCGATATGTTACAAATACCCGAGGTGAGACATGTTAGCATTCCCGTGGATCAACAACTTGTCCACTATGCTAGTTACCTCGTTACCGGTATTGTTCTCTTGTCTCGTTACCGTGTTCCGCCATCCCCGTGATCAAATCACAAAGTGTCTGGCCAGACGATGATGGATAGCGTAACACCGAGAGGGCCCAGAGATATCTCTCCATCGTCGGAGGAGCAAATCCCAATCTCGAGCTATCAAGTTACTTGACACACTTTTCCATGAACCCGTAAGCCGCCGTAATAGCCACCCATTTACGGATGAAGTTTAACAAACCCCAAAGTTCATGAAGCAAGCATGAAGAAACTCGATACTCTCATGGTCTAAGGAATCATGCAAACGTTAACCATATCTGTGTTATTAACCATTAACTTGTGGCGAATGTAACTCATAGCATAACATCAATCGGGTCGATTCAACACAAATGTTCTTCTAACATTGTGCCCTAAAAATTGCTGGCATAGACATGCCCATGATCAAGAAAATAGGACCATCATGCAACACTTGAGCTAGTCTTAGAGGCTAGACTAGGAATACATTTTACCGTTTATTATTCCACACGTGCATATGAGTCTTCCTCCGAGCCTCGTGGTTATTGTAGACTCGAGAACCATAGCAGTTATAGCATGGAACATAAACCTAATTATGAGCATGGAGATAAATAATAACATTTATTATTGCCTCTAGGGCATATCTCCTACAGACTCCCACTTGCACTAGAGTCAATAATCTAGTTAATGCTAATGCACTTCACACCTGTGGCACACCGGTGTAAATATGCTTCGCTTGTGGTATAGCCTGATGTCCAACAGATCTGACGACTTCATCTCCGTGTGTATCTTTGCATATCCTCATGTTTTCACGCTTTCACAAAATACATATTTTGTGTGGACATGGCTTTGTATGTATGTGAATCACAGGTCGAACCTGGATTCCTCAGACTGAGTTATGGAGCAACTACCTGCAGTAGTGTCCCATTGACAAAAGCTATCTTGGAACCATACTAAGTTCATTAATGAACTATATGATTCAACATCTTCTTTGTCGCTTTTAAAAGCGGCAACATACTTCGCCTCTGTTATAGAATTTGCCACAGTGACTTGTTTGGAACAATTTCCAACTAACTGTGCCTCCACATTGTGTTTACACAAAACCCTTAACTTAAATCAAAAATCACAAGGAGCATTGATGAAGACTGCTTTGATGTAACCTTTTACAACGAACTCTTCATGATCTCCGCTTGCGAGAAAACATGTCATCAATACTACTCTAGTACTCAATGACATCTTTCACTGTTGTCCCATGATCAGTACTTTTGATCACTTTGGTATCTATACTCGCAACAACTTTGGAGTATTGGACATATCTGGTTGTTTTTACATACCATGGAATACATGATTAATCCAAACACGAAGGTGTGTGGTATCTCCATCATGTATTTTGCTCATCAGTGTTTTTGGGACACCGATTCTTGCAAAAACTCTTTCCATGTGACTTCGGCAAGAATCACTGCTTGGCGTTTTAAATGCTAAAAAGTTTTAGCATCTTGTCAATATGTATTTATTGCTCAGCCCCATTAGGTAAATCTATCTCCATAGATCATCATGCCTAATATAAAGGCTATTTAGCCATGGCACTTCATCAGAAAACTATTTTCAAATGAAGTCCTAATTCGTGTCAAGAAATTTATTTCCAATTAACAATGTGTCAAGCACACAAGGTTTTTAGAAATATTATTATGCTCCCACTTACTTTCTTGAATTACAAGCATCTTTGTTACCCATTGATGAAGTCAAACCCCTTTGACCATTTCATCAAAACACGAAGATTCCAACTCCATTTTGCTCTCTTCTGTCCATTGCTGGAACTCTGAAGTTTGCATACTTACTAGCATCCCCTGGACTGACAAAATACCTTGGACTATAACACATGCAAGTCCTTGGTTTCATTTCCATCAGATGGAAATCCTTTTGTCATCCTTGTTTCATATCTCATGATTTGAAATATGTATTAATTGCTAGTTCAACCCGAACCGACTTTAAGCATCGCTACGGTGAAACAACCTCATCGTAGTCAACTCCTTGAACTTGTTATTGCAACAAGTCGAGCTTTATGGATAAAACATTTTATCCGTATCAGTTTCTAGTTCCATAAAATTCGCTAGACTCTAAGTCTTCCGAAAGGTGTATCAAGATTTTAATCTTGAAACATTTATATGGAAACTATCTCGGATTGTATTGGCTTTAGCCAATCCCGGAGTCAGGGCCCATCAACGCTTCCTTGTGTATCGTAGGTATACTGTTGTCTAACAACAATATCTCGTTTGCCCACCTGAGAGGTTTGCATGAGCCTTGCCTACGTGGTTCAGCTGCAAGTTCGACCGAAGTCCATACATTTTATTGTAGAGACTTCCGTATCAGTCCCAGTAGGAAACTCTGGAATTACTTCCAAGGTCTCTTTCCTTTGATCTGATGACGAAGATACTGTTTATCTCGTCGAGTTGCACAATTCTCCCACTCACCTTTTTGAAAGAACCATTTTCTTCAAAAAGCATACCGTTCTTTGTGGCAAACCTATTTGCCTCGTTATAGTGAGGGAGGAATACCCAATGACTTGGGATAACCTACAAAGTTGCACTTGTCTGATTTGGAATAGGCTTGTAACCTTTTACACAAGCCCCATATTCCAAATGTTAAGAAAAGATATAACATGGTTGGGCGTACCATACCATGGTGTCATTTCAACAGACCCGATGGAGCTCTTTTCAGTGTAAAAGCCGCAGTCTCTAAAGCATCACTCTTTAAAAGGGATAATAGCAAAATCTATTTATGTCATCTTTGATCTTACCATGTCATAAATGGTTTGATTACATCTTCACGGACTTTCCACTTGCAGTGGTGTTCCGGGAGGTGCAAGTTATGAAACCCCTTTCACAACTCATCAGACATTCGCTAAACTTGTAACTCAAATATTCCTTTCTGCAATCGAATTGTAGAAACATAATTTTCCTGTTACAATAACTTCTATTTCATTTTTGAAAACTTTTCAAATGAATTCAAAAGATCCAGACTTATGTCTCATCATGTAAATATCCATATATCTACTTGAGTCATTTCTGAAGATAGATAAATCCACTACTTGCAACAACATTTATCGGACTACATACATCAAAATGTATGATCACCAATAAGTTCTTTGCTCGTTCCTTATGGCCTGTGAACGGTATTTCAGTCACTTCACTTTTCGGAGGAAAGTTGCAAGTGTCAGATGATTCAAAATCAAACGACTTCAAAATCCATCATAATGGAATTTTCCATGCGGGTTTCTCCAATGTGACCAGATGCAGTGCCACACTTGTGTGGTATTCTTTTAGTCTTACGATATTTAGCGTCAGTGTTATGGATGTATCATATTACCATCAATATTCATAACATACGTCCAATCTCGGATGGAAGCATGGCCCTTTATGTTATTCATAATACTGAACAACAATTGTTCTTTTATGAACAACTCTTTTGCAACAAACATTGTGCAATGGGCTAGAGTGTGTAAAACTCTAAAATGAATTATGAAAGTAAATCCAGAGGTAATATATTATTATCATTATTCATAACATACATCTCATTCATAATGAAAGTATGGCCCTTATGTTATTCATAACACCGAATATCAGAAGTTCTCTTATGAACAACCTTCTTGCAAGATACCTTATGCAATAGTCTAGAGTGTGTAAAACTCTAAATGAATTATGAAAATAAATACAGACGGTAATACACCGATGGAAGGTATAGTAACATTTACTATGTTCCCTGTGTATCAAAACCTCATTCCTGGCTGGTCTTTCAGGCCATAGTAGTTCTTACATCGAGTTTCAACAGAATGCAATCGAGCGGGTATCTTTGTGATTAACTCACAATACCCAAGAATTAGTGATTAACATGTTTAACCATAATTCCCAAGAACTATATCTTTGACCAGCCTTCTATACATCAAAAACTTGTATGACATTCATACATGAGCTGGATATTCCAGTCTTCTTCTTTCTGCCTTTATACTTCTAACAGTTTAACTTTTAGTATTTCTCCTACTCTCAGAAAAAGCACTCAACTTAAGAGTGGCGTTAGCCCCGGACTTCCTAGGCGTGAAAGTCTTCACCAACATCCTTCGGACACTTCCTTTCTCTTTAAGTTGTTGTTTTATTCACCTTTCATCATATGATAGGCATTCTCCTGGATCCCTCTCTTATCAGTCTAATGCATAGTAAACTCCTTTACTAATAGTTTGCAAACAACCATTTCTTTGGATATCTCATATCTTTTAGCCTTTGTCTGTCTCTGAAAATGATTTTCAGATTCCATGAATATCACATAACTATCCGAACTTTCGAAGTTCAGGTCTCATGGAAGCAAACATATTGCACTTGACTGAAACGGAATTCTAGCTTTTGGATCGAAGGACGAGAGTCACATGATCCATAGCACAAGTGAGAGAATACCGAAAGTATGCGATAGGACAAAGTCCTTCTCGGCAATCTTGAGGACAATCCTCACATTACGTTACCAACCGTAAAGTTTTAACCAGATATTTAACAGCTATTCAATTTTAAATAGGGAAGGTGGAAATGCGAGCCATAATTCTACAACTATTATGCAAACCACACTTAGACAGTGTTCATAATTAATTGCACTGAGGATTAAACAAGTTAATTCATCAGTGCGCTCCCACTCAAATCAATATCTCTCATAATTGATTGTGAGTGATTCAAGATCCACATATCAATTCAACGCCATTGACGGGTTCATCACTGATGGCGTGAATTTCAATCGGTAGGCCAACTTGCCAATCACATCTCTATGTGACTCTTGTCCATCTTTCGATGCGTGTGTTCCGAGCTCAGGACTGTCCTGCCTGAACGTCAATACAACCAAGTGATCACGCAGTGAGGTCTGACCTTCACCCGCCTTACACCTCTCTAATCGTTCGTGCTCATGTGTACATGGCGCACCCCGAAAAGATACGTGTTGTAGACGGTGCTACACTTGGGAGAACACTAACTACTTGATATTTTTGTGAGAGATCACCCTAATAAAAAGCGACTACTGCGCAATCAAGAAGGGTGCATCATAAGGGATAAACATCTCAGGCAATTCATAGCAGCATGATATGGTATAGCCCTTTCTGATGGAGAAGTCTATCATTTCTTCGTCTCCGGCATTCACGTCGGTGTTCACCTTTGCGAAGATTGCCACCACCTTGTCGATGCACCAGATAATATTGCTATCTCTATAGCTAATAAAATAATGCATTACAACAAGGTTGACACTTAGGTCATTTAAAGTGCAATCATATGGCTCCAGCCATCATGCCGAATCATGACACGCAGGTCATGTTAATTAATTTACATCATATAGTCATCTCATACATAATCAAATTATTATGAGCACTGCTATACCACATCACATGCACTCCTGCAAAACCAAGTTAGACGCCTCTAATCGGTTCATGCAAAAACTTGTTTTTCGTGGCTTCTAAGGTTTCGAAACAAACCGAAGCTACCAACGTCCATCATCAAGTATGATAATTCAAGTCACTAGATTAACTTTCCAGGGTGTATGAAAACCGAGATAATAAAATCTCGAGCCCCATACTAAACTTCGTCATACGCATGACCCTCGTGCAGATCATATCTGCATTGCCCTTTTGTCTACGAAATTTCATCTTTCTTTTTAACTACGGTGGAATTCAATGAACTGTTAGCACTTCGTTGATCAATCAGGATCGCGGATTGCCAGAACATTGGAAATCCACCATGCTGTTATCAAGATCAGAAATATGCAAATTCCAGGGAAGCAACAAGAACCTCGGGTAACAGGTTTCATCTGCTACCCGCACAAATAATTTTCAGTAATAGAACTCATCTACTACCTAATTATATTGTGCAACACCCATACATCTCCATGTATTCTAGATCGCAACCTGCATCTACGCATAGCACGGCTCATGATGCCACTGTAGGGTAACACAGCAGAAAACAAAAATTTTCCGACCTACGCACCAGCCCAGGACCACTACGGAGACTGCATACAAGGTTTGATCATTTTCGTTACCGACTCATAGCGCAGCGGAAGTAGAGTCGATGACGATCGGCGATGCAGATCCCCGCAGCTAGGATTTACAACCTCCCAACCGCGAGGATGTATACCCTCACCCGCCATACGGACAGCCCTCTGGGAGGCGGTCGAACAGTCCCCCGGACGGTGTCGCGGACAGCCCTTCGGGAGGACTCACAGAACTCAGACCGTCACTTGGACAGCCCTTCGGGAGGACTCACAGAACTCGGACCGTCACTTGGACAGCCCTTCGGGAGGCACTCTCAAACAGCCCCTCGGGCACTAAGATCGAAACTATGACCTCTCTACAGAGTTGCACACATAGGGTGTCATCTATCCGGCAGGGCTTCGCCGTCCAGAACTAGTTCCCACCGGAACCCAGACAGCCTTTCGGCTCTACGAAACTCTTTTCGTGGGAGGGAGAGAGAAGCCAGATTATTGCATGGCACTTGTATGTGAGAAGGAGTGAGTTTTGGGCAGCCCCCTCACCTCCTATTTATAGGAAAGCCAAGGGGTAGAGGCAAGGGGTAAAAAGCCCAAAAGGGGCTCAAGATCTTTTCACCCAAATGCCACATAAGGGTGTGTGTAGAACATATCCACCATGAGGTGGAAGGAAACCCCAAGGCGGGCCCCCCACACCACCATGGACGAAATTTCGTGCTGCCCCCTTTGGGGGGGGCCCACCACCTTTCACACACCTTTATCTCTCACCAAAAGTGATTTTCTTCTAGAAGAAAACCCCAAAAAAGCACATTCACTATTCATGATGACATTTTTCTGCGTCCGTTCGAACTGAAAATATTTATGTGGGCTTAGAATATTTCCAGTACCCACCATAATAATTTTCAACGCGTTCTGGAACAATTCCAGTTTAGTGATTTCATCTGCGAAAAGCATCTGAAGTGGTTCCGGCAGCTCCGGAACATTTCCGGTTTTTCTTCCAGAAAATTCCAAAAAGTTTCCAGAATGATTCTGGCACCCTCCAAGAATTATCAGGCTTGTGCCGAAACCAATTTGACTTAATGGAATACCCCGAAACAACTTTTCAGTTTCACCGGAACTCATCTGGTGACCTCTCTCTGCGGAACTTTTCCGCTGGCCAAAACTTTTCCGGTGTCTGAAACTTTTTTGGTGATTTTCTCTCAGACTCCCTGTCTAGTATTCAGCAGATAGATGACCCTTAAGCGTGTGACCCTATAGGTTCGGTGAAGTGTAGACATGACACGGAACCCTTTCCGATCAATGATCAACATCGGAGCCGTGGACACCCATATTGACCCCTATACCCACACGAATGAATATTCGAGTGAACCTCCAGTTGCCGTGTGCTATTCCTGTTGCTTCGCGATATGTTACAAATACCCGAGGTGAGACATGTTGGCATTCCCGTGGATCAACAACTTGTCCACTATGCTAGTTACCTCGTTACCGATATTGTTCTCTTTTCTCGTTACCGTGTTCCGGCATCCCCGTGATCAAATCACAAAGTGTCTGGCCAGACGATGATGGATACCGTAACACCGAGAGGGCCCAGAGATATCTCTCCATCATCGAAGGAGCAAATCCCAATCTCGAGCTATCAAGTTACTTGACACACTTTTCCATGAACCCGTAAGCCGCCGTAATAGCCACCCATTTACGGATGAAGTTTAACAAACCCCAAAGTTCATGAAGCAAGCATGAAGAAACTCGATACTCTCATGGTCTAAGGAATCATGCAAACGTTAACCATATCTGTGTTATTAACCATTAACTTGTGACGAATGTAACTCATAGCATAACATCAATCGGGTCTATTCAACACAAATGTTATTCTAACATTGTGCCCTCAAAATTGATGGCATAGACATGCCCATGATCAGGAAAACAAGACCATCATGCAACACTTGAGCTAGTCTTAGAGGCTAGACTAGGAATACATTTTATCGTTTATTATTCCACACGTGCATATGAGTCTTCCTCCGAGCCTCGTGGTTATTGTAGACTCGAGAACCATAGCAGTTATAGCATGGAACATAAACCTAATTATGAGCATGGAGATAAATAATAACATTTATTATTGCCTCTAGGGAATATCTCCTACAGGAACCTGGGCAGAAACAATCTAGGGCTCCGGCGGAGCTGTGCTGCCGGAGAAACTTCCCTCCGGAATGGGGAAATCGAAGCCATCATCATCACCAACGATCCTTTGATCGAGAGGGGGTCAATCTCCATCAACATCTTCACCAGCACCATCTCCTTTCAAACCCTAGTTCATCTCTTGTATCCGATCTTTGTCTCAAAGCCTCAGATTGGTACCTGTGGGTTGCTAGTAATGTTGATTACTCCTTGTAGTTGATGCTAGTTGGTTTATTCGGTGGAAGATCATATGTTCAGATCCTTAATGCTATTCAATACCCCTCTGATTGTGAACATGAATATGCTTTGTGAGTAGTTACGTATGTTCCTGAGGACATGGGAGAAGTCTTGTTATAAGTAATCATGTGAATTTGGTATTCGCTCGATATTTTGATGAGATGTATGTTGTCTTTCCTCTAGTGGTGTTATGTGAACGTCATCTACATGACACTTCACCATGATTTGGGCCTAGGGGAAGGCATTGGGAAGTAATAAGTAGATGATGGGTTGCTAGAGTGACAGAAGCTTAAACCATAGTTTATGCGTGTAGGGTAACGCAGCAGAAAACAAAAAATTTCAGACCTACGCACCAGCCCAGGACCACTATGGAGACTGCATACAAGGTTTGATCTTTTTTGTTACCGACTCGTAGCACAGCGGAAGTAGAGTCGATGACGATCGGCGGTGCAGATCCCCGCAGCTAGGATTCACAACCTCCCAACCAGGAGGATGTATTGCATCTTCTACCCCTCGGATAGCCCTCTGGAAGGCGGTCGGACAGTCCCTCAGACGGTGTCACGGACAGCCCTCCGGGAGGACCCTTGAAACTCGGACGGTTTCTCGGACAGCCCTTCGGGAGGACACTCGAATAGCCCCTCGGGCAAAAGGACGAAACTACGACCTCTCTACGGGGTTGCACACATATGGTGTCATCTATCCGGCAGGGCTTCGCCGTCCAGAACTAGTTCCCACCGGAACCCAGACAGCCTTTCGGCACTTCGAAACTATTTCGTGGGAGGGAGAGAGAATGCCAGATCATGCATGGCTTGTGTGAGAGAGTTGGAGTGAGTTGGAGAGCTCCTCTCCTCCTCCTTATATAGTGGTGGAAGGGGTGGAGGGGGGCTGAAAATTCAGCCCACAAAACATGCACCCACCAAAGAAGGAAAACATGTTCCCACCAAACATGGAGAAAACATGTTCCCTTGTCCATGGTGTTCCCACATGGGGCCCCACCACCTCCCAACACTCTCCACCATTTGTGGGGGCTGCCCCGCCCCCCACCATGGGGGCCACCCCAACCTTTGTCCAGCCACAAGGGGCTGCCCCCTCAAGGGGGGCGCCCCCAAAACAGCCCCCACGTATCATGGGATCTTGTCCCCTCACGCTGGGACAAGATGTTTTCCGCAACTATTACTTCTGAAAAATTCCGAAAGGTCCCAGAACATTTCCGGCACCCTCTAAAATTATTTAGACGCGCTCTGGAACATTTCCGGTATGGTGGTTTAATTTAAAACCATCTTCGTTTACTCTGTAAACAATTCCGGCAGCTCTGAAACTTTTTTTCAGTTTTTTCTCCGGAAAAATTCTAGAAATTACCAGACCAATCTGGCAACCTCCAAAACATTCCCGGTGCTTTCCAAAACCTTTTTGGATCAATGGTTTTATCCGAAACAACTTTTTGGTTTTACCAAAACTTTTTCGGTGTTCTCTCCGGAACTTTTCCGTTGTCTCCAAAACTTTTCCGGTGACTTTCTCTCGGACTCCTTGTCTAGTATTCAGCAGATAGATGACACTAAAGCGTGTCACCCTATAGGTTCGGTGAAGTATAGACATGACCGGAACACTTTCCGATCAATGATCAGCATCGGAGCCGTGGACACCCATATTGACCCCTATACCCACACGAATGAATATTCGAGAGAACCTCCAGTTGCCGTGTGCTATTCCTATTGCTTCGCGATATGTTACAAATACCCGAGGTGAGACATGTTGGCATCCCCGTGGATCAACAACTTGTCCACTAAGCCAGTTACCTCATTACCGGTACTGTTCTCTTTTCTTGTTCTCGTGTTCCGGCATCCCTGTGATCAAATCACATTGTGTCTGGCCATACCATGATGGATACCGTAACACCGAGAGGGCCCAGATATATCTCTCCATTGTCGGAGGAGCAAATCCCAATCTTGACCTATCAATTTACTTGACATACTTTTCCATGAACCCGTAAGCCGCCGTAATAGCGACCCATTTACGGATGACGTTTAACAAACCCCAAAGTTCATGAAGCAAGCATGAAGAAACGTGATACTCTCATGGTCTAAGGAATCATGCAAACATTAATCATCTCTGTGTTATTAACTATTAACTTGTGACAAATGTATCTCATAGCATAACATCAATTGATTCAACACAAATGTTCTTCTAACATTGTGCCCTTAAAGATGCTGGCATAGACATGCCCATGATCAGGAAAACGGAACCATCATGCAACACTTGAGCTAGTCTTAGAGGCCAGACTAGGAATACATTTTACCGTTTATTATTCCACATGTGCATATGAGTCTTCCTCCGAGCCTCATGGTTATTGTAGACTCGAGAACCATAGCAGTTATAGCATGGAACATAAACATAATTGTGAACAGGGAGATAATCAATAACATTTATTATTGCCTCTAGGGCATATCTACTACAGACTCCCACTTGCACTAGAATCAATAATCTAGTTAATGCTAATGCACTTTACACCCATGGCACACTGGAGTAAATATGCTTCGCATGTGGTATAGCCTGATGTCCAACGGATCTGACGACTTCTGCTCCGTGTGTAACTTTGCATATCCTCGCGTTTTCATGCTTTCACAAAATGCATATTTTGTGTGGACTCCGCTTTGTATATATGTGAATCATAGGTCGAACCTTGATTCCTCAGACTGAGCTATGGAGCAACTATCTGCAATAGTGTCCCATTGACCAAAGCCTTCTTGGAACCATACTAAGTTCATGAATGAACTATATGATTCAACATCTTGTTTGTCGCTTCGAAAGCGGCAACATAATTAGCCTCTGTTATAGAATTCGCCACAGTAACCTGTTTGGAACAATTTCCAACTAACGTGCCACCATATTGTGTATCACACAAAACCCTTAACTTAAATCAAAAATCGCATGGAGCATTGATGAAGACTGTATCAATGTAACATATTACAATGAACTCTTCGTGATTTTCCGCTTGCGTGAAAACATGTCATCAGTGCTACTCCAGCACTCAATGACCCTTTTTCACTGTTGTCCCATGATCAGTACTATTGATCACTTTGGTATCTATACTCACAACACCTTGGGAGTATCAGACATATCTGGTTGTTTTACAGACCATGGAATACATGGTTAATCCAAACACAAGAGTGTGTGGAATCTCCATCATGTATTTTGCTCATCATTGTTTTTGGGACACCGAGTCTTGCAAAAAACACTTTCCATGTGACTTCGGCAAGAATCACTCCTTGGCGTTTTAAATGCTAAAAAGTTTTAGCATCTTGTCAATATGTATCTTTGCTCAGCCCCATTAGGTAAATCTATCTCCATAGATCATCATGCCTAATATTAAGGCTATTTAGCCCAAGCACTTCATCGAAAAACTATTTCAAATGAAGTCCTAATTCGTGTCAAGAAATTTATTTCCAATTAACAATGTGTCAAGCACACAATGTTTTTAGAAAGATTATTGTGCTCCCACTTACTTTCTTGAATCACAAGCATTTTCATTGCCCATTGATGAAGTCGAAACCCTTTTGACCATTTCATCAAAACACGAAGATTCCAACTCCATATTCGCTCTCTTCTGTCCATCGCTGGAACTCTGAAGTTTGCATACTTACTAGCATCCTCTGGACTGACAAAATACCTTGGACTGTAACACATGCAAGTCCTTGATTTCATTTCCATCAGATGTAAATCCTTTCGTCATCCTTGTTTCATATCTCATGATTGAAATTTGTATTAATTGCTAGTTCAACCCGAACCGACTGTAAGCATTGCTACGGTGAAACAACCGCATCGTAGTCAACTCCTTGAACTTGTATATTGCAACAATTCGAGCTTTTATGGATAAAACATTTTTATCTGTATCAGTTCTTAGTTCCATAATTATTCGTTAGACTCTAAGTCTTCCAAAAGGTGTATCAAGATTTTAATCTTGAATCACTTATATGGAAACTATCTCGGATTGTATTGGCATTTTGCCAATTCCGGAGTCAGGGCCCATCAACGCTTCCTTGTGTATTGTAGGTATACTATTGTCTAACAACAATATCTCGTATGCGCACCTGAGAGGTTTGCACGAGTTTCTCCTACGTGGTTCAGCTGCAAGTTCGACTGAAGTCCATACATCTCATGTAGGGGCTTCCGTATCAGTCGCAGTAGGAAACTCTGGAATCACTTCCAAGGTCTCACTCCTTTGATCTGATGACGAAGATACTGTTATCTCGTCGAGTTGCACTGTTCTCCCACTCACCTTTTTGAAAGAACCATTTTCTTCAAAAAAATACCATTCTTTGTGGCAAACCTATTTGCCTCGGTATAGTGAGTGAGGAATACCCAATAACTTGGGATAACCTACAAAGTAGCACTTGTCTGATTTGGAATAGGTCTGTAACCTTTTACACAAGCCCCATATTCCAAATGTTTAAGAAAAGATATAACATGGTTGGCATACCATACCATGGCGTCATTTCAACAGACCTGATGGAGCACTTTTCAATGTAAAAGCTGCAGTCTCTAAAGCATCACATTAAAAGGGATAATGGCAAATTTATTTATGTCATCTTTGATCTTACCATGTCATGAATGGTTCGATTACATCTTCACAGACTTTCCACTTGCAGCGGTGTTCTGGGAGGTGTAAGTTATGAAACCCCTTTCAAAACTCATCAGAAATTTGCTAAACTTGTAACTCAAATATTCCTTTCCGCAATCTAATTGCAGAAACATAATTTTCTTGTCACAATAACTTCTTCTTCACTTTGAAAACCTTTCGAATGATTTCCAAAGATCCAGACTTACGTCTCATCAAGTAAATATCCATATATCTACCTGAGTCATTTCTGAAGATAGATAAATCCACTACTTGCAACAATATTTATTGAAATACACACATCAAAATGTATGATCACCAATAAGTTTGTTGCTTGTTCCTTATGGCCTATGAACGGTATTTCAGTCACTTCACTTTTCGGAGGAAAGTTGCAAGTGTCAGATGATTCAAAATCAAATGACTTCAAAATCCATCATAATGGAATTTTTCCATGCGGGTTTCTCCAATGTGACCAAATGTAGAGCCACTTGTGTGTGGTATTCTGTTAGTCTTGCGACATTTAGTGTCAGTGTTATGGATGTATCATATTACCATCAATATTCATAACATACATCCCATCTTGGATGGAAGCATGGCCCTTCATGTTATTTATAATACTGAACAACAATTGTTCTTTTATGAACAACCCTTTTGCAACAAACATTGTGCAATGGGCTAGAGTGTATGAAACTTTAAAATGAATTATGAAAGTAAATATTGAGGTAATGTATTATTATCATTGTTAATAGGGATAATTGGTTTTATGCCCCTAGTTGTGTCCCACTCGACAGGATTGCCCCTAATTTTCAAAAGCCAGTGGTTCTGTCCAACCCACTTTGGTCGTCTTGTGCTTTTGCCCTTTGACCGTTTGACCATCACTTTGAAAACTTCATAACTAATTCATACTAAATCAGAAAAATGCAAATAAGATACCAAAATGTTTGGGAAAACATCACCTAGATGTCAATGTCATTTGCATTCATGAGAAAAGTGTTGGAAAGTGCCCATCCGAGTTTTAGCTCCAATGATACAACCATGAACAATAAAATCTTAAAAAGTTCAAAAAATTCAAAAAAAATTTGTGTCAAAGAATGACAAATGTTTTAAGTGCTTGCCAAGTTTCATCAGGGAATAACATCTGTGGATGTCATGGCAAAAAAACAATCAACACTCCAAAATAGATTATTTTTGTTGCCACGACTTCCACGAATGCCATTCCCTGATAAAACTTGGCAAGCACTTAAAACATTTGTCATTCTTTGCCACCAAATTTATTTTTGAATTTTTTTAGATTTCACTGTTCATGGTGGTATGATAAGAGCTAAAACTCGGATGGGCACTTTCCAACACTTTTGTCATGAATGCAAATGACATTGACATGTAGGTGATGTTTTCCCAAACATTTTGGTATCTTATTTGCATTTTTCTGATTTAGTATGAATTAGTTATGAAGTTTTCAAAGTGATGGTCAAACGGTAAAAGGGCAAAAGCACAAGACGACCAAAGTGGGTTCGACAGAACCGCTGGCTTTTGAAAATTAGGGGCAATCCTGTTGAGTGGGACACAACTAGGGGCATAAAACCAATTATCCCTTATTCATAACATACATCTCATTTTGTTTTGGACTCTAATTTGCACGATTTGAATGGAACTAACCCGGACTGACGCTATTTTCAGCAGAATTGCCATGGTGTTATTTTTGTACAGAAATAAAAGTTCTTGGAATGACCTGAAACTTCACGGAGAATATTTTTGGAATAAATAAAAAATATTGGTGAAAGAATCAACCGAGGGGGACCCACCACCTGTCCACAAGGGTGGGGGCGCGCCCAACCCCCTGGGCGCGCCCCCTGTCTTGTGGGTCCCACGAAGCTCCACCGACCTAAACTCCAACTCCATATATTCACGTTCGGGGAGAAAAAAATCAGAGAGAAGGATTCATCGCATTTTACGATACGGAGCCGCCGTCACCTCCTGTTCTTCATCGGGAGGGAAGATCTGGAGTCCGTTTTGGGCTCCGGAGAGGGGAAATCATCGCCATCGTCATCATCAACCTTCCTCCATCACCAATTTCATGATGCTCACTGCCGTGCATGAGTAATCCCATCGTAGGCTTGCTGGACGATGATGGGTTGGATGAGATTTATCATGTAATCGAGTTAGTTTTGTTAGGGTTTGATCCCTAGTATCCACTATGTTCTTAGATTGATGTTGCTATGACTTTGCTATGCTTAATGCTTGTCACTAGGGCCCGAGTGCCATGATTTCAGATCTGAACCTTTATGTTTTCATGAATATATTTGTATTCTTGATCCTATCTTGCAAGTTATAGTCACCTACTACGTGTTATGATCCGGCAACCCCGGAGTGACAATAGTCGGGACACTTCCCTGTGATGACCGTAGTTTGAGGAGTTCATGTATTCACTAAGTTCTAATGCTTTGGTCCGGTTCTCTATTAAAAGGAGGCCTTAATATCCCTTAGTTTCCATTAGGACCCCGCTGCCACGGGAGGGTAGGATAAAAGATGTCATGCAAGTTCTTTTCCATAAGCATGTATGACTATATACGGAATACATGCCTACATTATATTGATGAATTGGAGCTAGTTCTGTGTCACCCTAGGTTATAACTGTTGCATGATGAATGCCATCCGACATAATTATCCATCATTGATCCATTGCCTACGAGCTTTTCACATATTGATCTTTGCTACGTTACTTTGCCGTTGCCACTGTTACGATTGTTACAAAACTACTACGGTTACGTTTGCGACCATTACTGTTACTTCCATACTACTTTGCTACTAAATACTTTGCTGCAGATATTAAGTCTTTCAGGTGTGGTTGAATTGACAACTCAGCTGCTAATACTTGAGAATATTCTTTGGCTCCCCTTGTGTTGAATCAATAAATTTGGGTTGAATACTCTACCCTCGAAAACTGTTGCGATCCCCTATACTTGTGGGTTATCAAGACCTTTTTCTGGCGCCATTGCCGGGGAGCATAGCTCTATTATCTGAGTCACTTGGGATTTATATCTGTTGATCACTATGAGGAATCTGAAATACAACAAAACCAAGATCTATCCCTCTACTACGAGGGGAGGTAAGAAACTGCCATCTAGCTCTGCACTTGATTCACCTTCTGTTTTAAGTAAACTTGCGACACCTATACCTGCTATTGATTGTGATATGTCGCATGTTATTGATGATGCCACTTATGCTATGCATGATGCTTATGATGATACTACTTCTTTGATTGATAATATTGTGCCACTAAGTGAATTTCTTGATGAACAACTTGCTAGGATTAGAGAGAATGAAATTACTGAAACTGATGATATTATTGAAACTGAAGATTATGATTCTCCCCCTAGATATGAATTGCCTGTTGTACCTGAGGGTTATATTATGGATGAAGAAACTACTAGAGACTTTTTTGCTTGCAATGATAGAGATGATCTTAAGAAATTGTTAGCTAAGCTGAAAGAAAAATCTTTGAATGCTAAAATGCAATATGATCCTAAGTTTGCTACTTCTTCTATCTTTGTTACTGATAAGGATTATGAATTCTTTGTCGATCCTGAGTTAATTACTTTGGTTGAATCTAATCCTTTCTATGGTTATGAATCTGAAACTGTTGTGGCACATCTTACTAAATTGAATGATATAGCCACCCTATTTGCTCATGAGGAAAAAAATTCGCTATTACTATATTCTTAAGTTGTTTCCTTTCTCATTAAAGGGTGATGCTAAGTTATGGTTTAATTCCCTTGCTCCTGGTTGTGTGCGTAGTCCCCAGGATATGATTTACTACTTCTCTGAAAATTATTTCCCTGCTGATAAAAAACAAGCTACTTTAAAGGAAATATTTAACTTTGTGCAAATTGAAGAAGAGAGTCTCCCACAAACTTGGGGGAGGATTCTCCAATTACTTAATGCTTTGCCTGATCATCCTCTCAAGAAAAATGAAATACTTGATATCTTTTATAATGGACTAACCGATGCTTCTAGGGACCACCTAGATAGTTTTGCTGGTTGTGTTTTCAGGGAAAGAATTGTTGAGCAAGCTAAATTGCTATTGAATAATATATTGAGTAATGATAATGATTGGACACTTCCTGAACCAACTCCTAAGCCAACTCTGAAGAAAAGAGGTATTCTATTTCTCAGTCCTGAAGATATGCAAGAGGCAAAGAAATCTATGAAAGAAAAAGGTATTAAAGCTGAAGATGTTAAGAATTTACCGCCTATTGAAGAAATACATGGTCTTGATAACCCGACACAGGTAGTAGAGGTAAACTCTCTCTATAGATTTGATGAAGGTGATATTCCTCATAATAAGTCTGCTAGGCAATGCTTGGATGAGTTTGATAATTTTATTGTTAAGCAAGAAAATTTCAATGCTTATGTTAGTAGACAATTGAAATGAAATGCTCACATGCTTGACTACTTGGGTAACTATATGAGTAGAACTGTTAATGATCTTAAGCTTATTAGTAAGCATGCTTCCATGGTTACAACTCAAGTGGAATAAGTACTTAAGGCACAGGATGATTTGCTCAATGAGTTGAATAGTAAGAACAATGATAATGCTGTTAGGGTTATGACTAGAGGCGGTAAGATGACTCAGGAACCTTTATATCCCGAGGGCCATCCTAAGAGAGTTGAGCAAGATTCTCGGAGAACTAATACTGATGCACCTAGTCCTAGTAATAAAAAGAAAAATAAAACTGATTGGATTTTGCATGCTTCTAGTGAACCTGATGTAGACACACCTGAGAATCCCAATGATATTTCTATTTCTGATGCTGAGACACAATCTGGTGATGAACATGAACCTAGTGAAAATGTTAATGATGATGTTCATGTTGGTGCTAAACCTAGTAATGATAATGATGTAGAGATTGAACCTGCTGTTGATCTTGATAACCCACAACCAAAGAATCAATGTTATGATAAGAGAGACTTCGTTGCTAGGAAACATGGTAAAGAAAGAGAACCATGGGTTCAGAAACCCATGCCCTTTCCTCCTAAACCATCCAAGAAAAAGGATGATGAGGATTTTGAGCGTTTTGCTGAAATGATTAGACCTATCTTTTTGCGTATGCATTTGACTGATATGCTGAAAATGTCTCCTTATGCTAAGTATATGAAAGATATTGTTACAAATAAAAGAAAGATACCGGAGGCTGAAATTTCCACCATGCTTGCTAATTACACTTTTACGGGTGGAATACCAAAGAAACTTGGAGATCCAGGAATACCAACTATACCATGCTCCATTAAAAGAAACTATGTTAAAACTGCTTTATGTGATCTTGGAGCCGGTGTTAGTGTTATGCCTTTCTCTTTATATCGTAGACTTGATTTGAATAAGTTGACACCCACTGAAATTTGTTTGCAAATGGCTGATAAATCAACTGCTATACCCATCGGTATTTGTGAGGATGTGCCTGTTGTGGTTGCAAATGTTACTATCTTAACGGACTTTGTTATTCTTGATATTCCCGAGGACGACAGTATGTCGATCATCCTTGGTAGACCCATTTTGAATACTGCAGGGGCTGTTATTGATTGCAACAAAGGCAATGTCACTTTTCATGTTAATGGTAATGAGCATACGGTACACTTTCCAAAGAAACAACCTCAAGTTCATAGTATCAATTTTATTGGAAAATTTTCAACTATTACTATTGAAGGTTTTGAATTCCCTCTTCCTACTATCAAAAAGAAATATGATATTCTTATTGTTGGGGACATGCATATCCCCGTTGAGGTAACCTAGTGCTATTCGAAAATTCTCTGGTTTCATGTTATTTGAAAGAGGTTTGTTAATAAGACTTGATCAACCTTGTTAATGGATTCCTTTTTATGGACATGAGATGGATGAATTTAGAAAGCACAACCTTCTGTACCTACTTTTTACTTTCTGTTATTTAGAATAAACAAAGAAAAAATAGTATTTTCTGTCTATTTTCTGAATTATTCGTGCAATAAAAAAATATCCCGAAAATAAAAGTTCTCCAATTGCCCTGAAAATTTAGTATGATTTTTTATAGAATATTTGAGAATTTCTGGCGCTGAACGTGCACCAGGGGGCTGCACCAATGGGCCACAATGGTGGAGGGCACGCCCCCTGCCTTGTGGGTCCCACGTGGGTCCCCTCCACTTATTTCAGCACCCATCTACTTCGTCTTCGTCTAGAAAAAATCATCCCGTAGCTCAAACCCGTGTTCTTGCTCATTTTGCTGCCATTTTCGATCTCCTTGCTCAAAGCTTCATTCGCAAAACTGTTTTGGGGGATTGTTCTTCGGTATGTGACTCCTCCAATGGTCCAATTACTTTTTGTTCTAGTGCTTTATTTATTGCAATTTTTTTCTACTGTGGTGACCTTGTTCTTGAGCGTGCATGTCAAATTTATATGGTCCAAAGTAGTTTTGATGCATGATATAGCCTCTAAACACTTGTAGGAGTAGTTGCTATCAACCTTGTTGAGTTTGGTTCACTTTTATTTTGAGTCACTAAAAATTTCAGATTTTTTTTAGAGAAAATGATGAGGAGATTGTTAAGGGGCTCTTCAAGTAGTGATTCTAAAGGAAATGAGAATGAGGTGAAGAAGAAGCCCAAGTACAACCTTCTCTGCACTGCGGAGGTTCGGCCGTGTGAATGGCCATGTGATGCATTCTTGGGGGCTGCCGGAATTTATGAGGATTTTCCCGAAGGTTTTGACCACCGTACCACGGCAATACCTCCTGTTCTTGTTTTGAGCTATTTTCTGCCAGACTTTTCAAGGCCAGGCATCATGTCTTCCCCCTCCTCCAACAATGGGGATGACGACGCGTGGCTAATGAAGATAGCGATGAAGAAAGAAGAACTTTGGGAAACCAACAAGGGTGATGAGATCAAGAAAGTCACGGTAGATCAAGTTCCGGCAGCAGCAGAAGAAGAAGAAGACATCCTTCAACCATACTACGACTATCTTACCCCTATTGAAATCGAAGCTTTTAAGATCATTGAGATAGTTCGTGTGCAAAATAAATATCTCACCCGTGAAAATATTCTATTGCAAGAGCATATCATCTCCCTCCAGAGCATCATTCGTAGATTGGAGTATCTCCTGCGCTTGAAGTGTGGCACTACATCATCAACCACTCCATCATCACCACCTCCGAAGAAAGGGATCTAAATACATGGCTATGGGTACTGCCCTTGGCAACTGCCAAGATTGGGGGAGGTGCCCCGTTATCGTATCACCATCACACCTTTACTTTTATCGTTTTTCTTAGTTCGATCCTTTTGGTTATATATTGATCTAGTAGAATAAAGTTTTAGTATGATCTAGATTTGAGTTTTGTTTTGAGATCTATCTATGTAACCGAGTCCGTGAGTTATATATAATTAAGAGTAGTTTTGAGTTGAGGGCTTTGCTTTCTTGCTATGAACTTGAGGGAATAAAATAAAAGAAAGAATAAAAAGAAATAAAAAGATTGTATAATGATCTTATGGAGAGTAATGACTTAACATATACTGAGTATGACGAATAAAAGTTGTTGAGAGTTGACAAACATAGTTTTGGTCATTGTTGCAATTAATAGGAAGTAATAAAGAAAGAGAAGTTTCGCATATAAATATACTATCTTGGACTTCTTTTGTAATTATGAGCACTCATTAAAATATGACATGCTAAAAAGTTGATGTTCGACAAGGAAGACAACATAATGGGTTATGTTTTCTTATATCCGAATAGAAGTTATAGTGTCTTGGATCCTCCAACATGTTGAGCTTGATTTTCCCTCTTATGCTAGCTAAATCCTTCACACCAAGTAAAGATACTACTTGTGCATCCAAACATCCCTTAAACCAGTTTTGCCATGAGAGTCCACCATACCTGCCTACGGATTGAGTAAGATCCTTCAAGTAAGTTGTCATCGGTGCAAGCAATAAAAATTGCTCTCTAAATATGTATGATCTATTAGTGTGAAGAAGATAAGCTTTATACGAACTTGTGATATGGAAGAAATAAAAGCGACGGACTACATAATAAAGTTCTTTATCACAAGCGGCAATATAAAGTGATGTTCTTTTGCATTAAGATTTTGTGCATCCAACCATAAAAGCGCATGACAACCTCTGCTTCCCTCTGCGAAGGGCCTATCTTTCACTTTTATCTTCTACCTTTTACAAGAGTCATGGTGATCTTCACCTTTCCTTTTTACACTTTTTCTTTTGGCAGTCACTACGTGTTGGAGAAGGATCCCGATATATATATATATCCACTCGGACGTAGGTTATCATAAAGTATTATTGTTGACATTACCCTTGAGGTAAAAGGTTTGGAGGCGAAACTATAAGCCCCTATCTTTCTCTGTGTCCAACTGAAACTTTGAAACCATAAGTATCGCGTGAGTGTTAGTAATTGTGAAAGACTAAATGATAGTTGAGTATGTGGACTTGCTGAAAAGCTCTTGAATTGACTCTTTCCCATGTTATGATAAATTGCAATTGCTTCAATGACTGAGATCATAGTTTGTTAGTTTTCAATGAAGTTTCTGATTCATACTTTACCTTGTGAACGAATCGTTACTTTGGCATAAGAAATTATATGATAATATATGTTGCTATTCTAAAGATGATCATGATGCCCTCATGTCCGTATTTTATTTTATCGACACCTCTATCTCTAAACATGTGGACATATTTTTCGATTTCGGCTTTCGCTTGAGGACAAGCGAGGTCTAAACTTGGGGGAGTTAATACGTCCATTTTGCATCATGCTTTTATATTGATATATATTGCATTATGGGCTGTTATTACACATTCTAGTACAATACTTATGCCTTTTCTCTCTTATTTTGCAAGGTTTACATGAAGAGGGAGAATGCCGGCAACTGGAATTCTGGGCTGGAAAAGGAGCAAATCTGAGAGACCTATTCTGCACAACTCCAAAAGTCCTGAAACTTCACGGAGAATTATTTTGGAATATATAAAAAATATTGGGCGAAGAAAGCACATCAGGGGACCCACCAGGCAGAGACAAGGGTGGGGGCGCGCCCTACCCCCCCTGGGCGCGCCTCCCTACCTTGTGGGCCACCTGGCAGGCCCCCGATGCCCATCTTCTGTTATATGGTGTGTTTTGACCTGGAAAAAATCAGAAGGAAGCTTTCGGGACGAAGCGCCGCCGTCTCAAGGCGGAACCTGGGCAGAATCAATCTAGGGCTCTGGCGGAGCTGTTCTGCCGGAGAAACTTCCCTTCGGAAGGGGGAAATCGAAGCCATCGTCATCACCAACGATCCTCTCATCGAGAGAGGGTCAATCTCCATCAACATCTTCACCAGCACCATCTCCTCTCAAACCCTAGTTCATCTCTTGTATCCGATCTTTGTCTCAAAACCTCAGATTTGTACCTGTGGGTTGCTAGTAGTGTTGATTACTCCTTGTAGTTGATGCTAGTTGGTTTACTCGGTGGAAGATCATATGTTCAGATCCTTAATGCTATTCAATACCCCTCTGATTATGAACATGAATATGCTTTGTGAGTAGTTACGTTTGTTCCTGAGGACATGGGAGAAGTCTTGTTATAAGTAATCATGTGAATTTGGTATTCGTTCGATATTTTGATGAGATGTATGTTGTCTTTCCTCTAGTGGTGTTATGTGAACATCGACTACATGACACTTCACCATGATTTGGGCCTAGGGGAAGGCATTGGGAAGTAATAAGTAGATGATGGGTTGCTAGATTGATAGAAGCTTAAACCCTAGTTTATGTGTTGCTTCGTAAGAGGCTGATTTGGATCCATATGTTTCATGTTATGGTTAGATTTATCTTAATTCTTCTTTCGTAGTTGTAGATGCTTGCGAGAGGGGTTAATCATACGTGGGAGGCCTGTCCAAGGAAGGGCAGCATCCAAGCACCAGTCCACCCACATATTAAATTATCAAAGTAACGAACGCGGATCATATGAGCATGATGAAAACTAGCTTGACAGTAATTCCCATGTGTCCTCGGGAGTGCTTTGCTTTATATAAGAGTTTGTCCAGGCTTGTGCTTTGATACAAAAAGGATTGGGCCACCTTGCTGCACCTTTGTTACTTTTGTTACTTGTTACCCATTACGAATTATCTTATCACACAACTATCTGTTACCGATAATTTCAGTGCTTGCAGAGAATACCTTGCTGAAAACCGCTTGTCATTTCCTTCTGCTCCTCATTGGGTTCGACACTCTTACTTATCGAAAGGACTACGATAGATCCCCTATACTTGTGGGTCATCAGGCCTCCATGGCGGCGGAGGGCCGGGAGGCCCTCCAAGATTGAATCTAGCTCTCTGTTTCTCTTCTGTTCTGCGACCCCGTTTATGGCCTTTCATCGTTTCTTAAATATCCGGAGGTCCGTAACTCCGATTGGGCTGAAATTTTAACATGATTTTTATCCGAATATAAGCTTCCTTGTGGCCGAAAGACACCTCCAACTGACCTACAGGGTAGCCACAAGCTTGCTAGTCACGCCCTGGGTGGGGGCGTGCCCCTTGAGTTTGTGGGCCCCTCAGGCATCATCTCGCGTTGATTCCGCTTCCCAAAAATCACATGTATTCAAAAATAGATCTCCATAAGTTTTTATAGCGTTTGGACTTCGTTTGGTATGGATATTCTGCAAAACAAAAAATCATGCAACAAACAGGAACTGGCACTGGGCACTGGATCAATATGTTAGTCCCAAAAATAAAATAAAATGTTGCCAAAAGTATGTAAAAGTTGTAGAATATTGGCATGAAACAATCAAAAATTATAGATACGACAGAGATGTATCAGCGACTATGGTCGTCACTGTCCACATTCCTAGGCAACGCCCAAGGTTTAGGGGATCGATCTCGGGCCATGCTAAGGCATTGAATCACAATAGAGAGAGTGGCCGTTGACTACTATTCGTCGTTTACTTTCAGTGCATGTCCCCACTCTTCAATCACAAGCTATTTCAGCGCCACTTCTGGATGGCTAGACATGTGTTCAACCGTATTGGGAGGGAGTGATGGCGCATGATGATTATTTTGTTTGCACGGAGGATTCCCTTGGAAAGTTTGGCTTCTCCTCTTATAAGAAATGCACTTCAGCTATTTGGATGCTTCCATACGGAATTCCCAGTGATCTTGTTGATAGTATGTCTGCATGAGTGATTTGACATGCCTCGCATCATTGTACAAATTCTGTAAGGCTGTGGTAGCAGTGTTGGCCAGGAGTACCTACGAGAGCCAAATGCTGCGGATACAGTCCGGTTATTAGCGATGAATGCAAATAGGGGCTCTTCGGAGATACTTGGTAGCAAAGATTGTATGCACTGGAAGTGGAAGAACTGTCTATCTACTTGGCAGGGGTAGTATAACGGGCATGTCAAAGATTGTACTGTCATCTTTGAAGTTGTGGTATTACAAGATCTCTGGATTTAGCACTCTTTTTTCGGCATGGCTGTTTTTGACATTGACATCAACATGCTTCCGCATTCTCTGGTGTTAGGAAGGCTTACAGAAGGCAACTGCCCAAATGTCAACTTTGAGATCAATGACCACCACTACAACAAGGGATACTACCTAGCCGATGGTATATATCCTCAGTGGTCAACTCTTGTGAGAACAATCTCCAATCCGGTGGGAGAGAAGAGGGCTAGGTTTTCTTAAGCACAAGAGAGTGGTAGGAAGGATGTTGAGCATGTTGTTGGTGTGCCGCAATCTCGATGGGCCATCGTTTGGTATCCTGCTAGAACTTAGAAAACCAAGAAGATGTGGGAGGTGATGATTGCTTGTGTGATCATGCACCACATGATCGTAGAGGATGAGCATCAGGACCAAATCTTTGACCAAGGGTTTAATTTCAGGGTGAAAATGTTGTGCCTGAGCATGGACCAGCAATGTTTGCGCAGTTCACCCAATTTCATCATGAAATGTGTGGTTGTGCAACTCACATTCAACTCTAAAATGATTTGGTTGAGTATATGTGGAGTCACCTTGCCAACCAATAGATATATCGGCTCTTTTTCTTTTCTATGTATTTGTGACAATTTAAATTTCATTTCGTTTGTAAAGTATGAGATTTTTATTTGGTTGTAAACTATTTATAATTGTGGTGTAAAAACTATGATTTAAACTTTGGGCAATGCTTAGATGTGTATGAAAAATTTGTGTAAAAATATGGTCACACACAGGCCACACGGACGAAATGCATCGGCCGGTGGGTGCACTGACAAGGTCGGGCGCCTCCTCTATGGACAACCCAAACGAACAAAAAATGGATCCATTGCGTTGGCAGTGTAGTAGCGCCGTCCACGCGGACATGATGAAGAAGAAGGTGGATCCTCTTCTTTGAAAGGATGAGAAGTTTCGAGTCCGACGAAGCAACATGTCCTGCACTTCCTTCACAAACCGAACATGTTCCCGCGTCGATACCTAGAGACTACCTCGATGATGGTGCAATTTATAAGCGGCCTCAGGTGAGAGTACTACGAAACGTGTCCAAACTTTCACCACACCCTACAGGGGCCATGTGATGACACTGTGCCAGCTCCTGAGGATTTCCGTCTTCGTAAGATTTTCCACGGATTTAAACTTTTCGATGAGGCATGCTGCCGAGGTAATCCCCCCCCCCCTCCCGGTGGTGGGGCCTGCCCCTCCCTCGTCTGCGCAAGGCCTCCTTTGAGAGCATGGGAAGTTCGAGTCCAACGCAGCAACATGACCTGCACTTCCTTCCCAAACCATGGATTTAAACGGTTGGATCATTGCTCCCACACACACGAGAAAGTCAAAAAAAATAACTGATTTAATAAAAAGTGTCGGCATCCATCATTATTGATAGGAATATGGACTGTCACTATGGACCTTCTCTGCCCGGAATAAAGATTCATAGTGATAATCCGTATTCTTAACAAGAGTGTAAAGAAGGAAGCTTACTGCTTCTGCCTGGAATAGGTAAAGATTCATAGTGATAATCTGTATTCTTAACAAGAGTGTAAAGAAGGAAGCTTACTGCTACTGGATTACCCAACTATTTAAACTGGTCCTGCTGCTCGTCCTTAGGCGAGGTGGGACTAAACGGAGGTCTCACATAGACGAAAAAGTCCAAATTAATAACGCAAGGAAACAACGCTTTGCCGAGAGCCAAGTCATGGGCTCTCGGCAAAGCATTGCCACCGTCACCGAGCCGTTAACCACTGCCGGACTTGTCACATGGCACCACTTTGCCGTGGGATCACTGTTTGGTTCTCGGCAAAAAGAGCGTTTGCCGAGTGTGTTTTCCACATGGTAGAGCGTTTGCCGAGTGTGTTTTCCACATGGTATTGGCAAATGCCTGTATTTGTCGTGCAGCATCTATTGCCGAGTTCCCACTCGGTTTACTTTGCTTTGCCAAGTGCCCATGGTTTGGTTCTTGGCGAAGAGTCAGACACTCGACATCCAGTCAATTTCGAGTACTGGTTGTAAGGAAGATGTGGTCATGTAGAACTGGATCTAGGGCTTGGGGCTTACCATAAATGACCAAATTAAATGCTTGTTGCGTGTTGCTGGCTCGAGCGCGGGAAATAACCGACTTGTTTCAAGAGAGCGTGTTGGGCTTCCGAGTGCTTTATAATTACCGCGCATTATGTAACCGCGTCCAATTAATTTATGTACGTATGCAAAACAACCAGGATGAAAACCATCAAGAGAGCTGTGCTGGGCTTCCAAGCTAGAGAAAAAATGTGTGTACTATAAAAGGGATTGCCAGGGACCAAACTGCTAGGGTACACATTTCTCTCGGAATTATCGGAGGCGTGATCTTAAAACTGAACCTACAGGGCAGATCCCTTCACGGTCACACCCGCGGCCCTCACTTTCAGTCCAAACGAACACCTTTCTTACCCTAGAATCCCGATCCCTGCCATGGTGGCGGCGGCGGTCCTGCACCAAGACCTTCTCGCCCGCATCTTCATCCTGTTGTCGTGCATCGTCGACCGCATCAGGGCATCCGCCGTCAACAAGCATTGGCAGCGGGCCGCGCTGCAGAATCCGTCCCCGCTGCCATGCCTCGCCAGGCCATCCACCGCCCGGACGGAGAGCTATCGGATATTTGGCGGCTTCGCCGATCCGCACACGCCGCTCTCCCACGAGGGCCGTGGGCAACGTTTCTGGGGGTCCGCTCTGTTGTTCCACTTCCTCTTGTTGGTTGATCTAAAAGGCCAAACTATAAGGCCAGTTACAGCAGCAACAAGTTGGCAAAACCAACTTGTCTAAGGGCCCTGATTGGGGGCAGAAATATCTAACTGATAGGTGGGTCCCCCATGGCACTGTGCATGACTAAATATATAGGGGAGAAGTCCAAATGGGACAAGGCATCTAGTGCATACACCATACGCCCCTGCTGCCCAATCCAGCAGCCGCACAGGAGCCATGGGAAGAGCCCTCCAGCGTCTTCTACCTGTTCCAGGAAAGAAGCTAGAAGAGAAAGAAGAAGAAGATGCACAAGGGCTTCATCTGGTGAAGCCCTAGATGATATGTCCAGCAACTACAAGATCAACATGATGCATCTACATCACTAAGGTGTGCTCACTTAAATTTTAGTTTTGATGTGGCTCAAAACTTGAGCTTGATGATCCTGAGATCATCTATGATTTCTAACAATGGCACCAGAGCCTTCTTGCTCAAGATTGAGCCCTATCTAGCTCAAGATCATACTTGATCTAAAGTTTAAGGGGCTTTTTCCTGTTCATGCTTGAATTCAAGCTGTCCTTGATGTTTTAATAAAGCTTAAATTATTTGAGCCCCATAAATATCAGAATAGACTTGGTCTTTTATGGTTAAGTTAAAGCATAAAGCTGTTCTTCCTGTTTATATTTAAACTCAAGCTATTTTCTTGCTTAAGTATAGCTTGGATTGTTTTAGCCCTAAATTTCTAAAGAAACTAGCCTAGATGGTAAAGGGTTTCAGTTATAATGATGATTTAAAGGGGATTTAAAGCAATGCAAAAATCCCCAATTCAGGAAACCCTAGGACTGAAATCCCCTGTTTTCCTCACTATTAAGTGGCTAGTGGTTTCAATTTATGCATGAACTGAAGGGGAATGAGCTAAAGTATGTAACACTAAAATCTTTCCCCAATTTGAAACCCTAGCTTAGGGAATCAATTGATTTCCCTCATGTTAATGATGGGGTTCGGCTTAGGATGTGATTGAAGTGGGGATTGAATTAAATGAAGCAACTAAAGTAAAATCCCCAACTGCCGAAACCCTAATCAGAAATCCCCAAATTGGGATGAACCCTAACCCAAAAGTTATGAAAATTCCCCAATTCGGGGAAAATCTTAATTCTAATAATGAAGATAGACGCAGTGGGAACTTACCTGGAGGCTGAAGTGGTTGTTGCCGTCGTGCAGCATCGCTGTGGCCTTCTCTTACGCCGGCAGGCTTGGCTGGGCTCAAGCCCGAGCCGCCTGGCCACCCACTGCACCAGCTGCGGCTGCTGCTCTCCTCGCACGCCTGCTGTCGAGGTAGGGGCAGTTCTGCGCTGGACCTGATGACGCCGCACGCCGTCGCCGCTACGGGCGCCCAGCCCGCACACGCACGGCTGCGCTGCACAGGACGCTGGCAACCCCGCTCGACGGAGCCTCACACAGGCCAAAGCCGTACGAGACCCCGGCGAGTGAGGCTTACCAGCGCCATCGCCTTCCTCCACTGCTGGCAGGCATCGCCGCCGCCCCTGTCTCTCTCTCTCTCTCTCTCTCTCTCTCTCTCTCTCTCTCTCTCTCTCTCTCTCTCGCGGTCGTCACCATCGGGTGGGAGGAGAAAGGGGATCGGGGAGGAGAGAAATGGATTAGGGTTCTCCAAGGGGGAGATGGGCTGTGCGTCGGGTCATTTGACCGAGCCAGCGGCAGCTGGGCCAGCGGGCAGTCACGGCCCAGGCCAGTAATGACTAAAGGGGAGCAGGGGGAGCTGGCTGGGCCGGCTGGCCCAGCTCAGCAGCAAAGATTTGCCCAGGAAAAAAAACTTTATGCTCTGGGCTAATTTTCTGTTATGAGCAGAAAATGATTAAGGAAAAATGCTGAATATTTTTCCTTATAATGATTATATTTTTATGCAATAAAGTGAATATGTTTAGGGCTAAATCTTATGCACAAATTATTATGGTTATTTTGGCAATTTAATTCTTTAGGTATTTTAATTCTTGTTATATTTTAATACGTCATGTCATGCTATGTTTAAATTAATTATGTTTAGTTAATTCCTTCTTCACGGCATTTTCATTTTAATGTTGAATATTATTATGATCATTATGGCATAATGTTTCAGCGAAATAATCTTCATGGTGTTATATTATCCTTAATGTTTCTTAAGGAAAAAAAAACAATTATGTAATAATTAATTGCTTCAATGCATTTTATCATGTTTTGATCTCAGAATAATAATATTTTTATTTAAGTTTATGATATGCTTCTCTAATCAATTTTCTTATTAGAGAGCTTTAAGTTATAATTTTAATGAGGCCTTTTATGATGATGATGTTCCCCAAAATTTAATTATTGGTTGATTTATCTTAAGTGATTAAGTGGCCTTTGATCTAATTTATAATTAAGTTTTGGGCATAAAGAAATACCTAATGTTGACTTTTCATGGCTATATATAATTAAACAATGGATTGTCATAATCAATTGCCCACTAAAGAATTTGTCCTTAAGCCATACATAGTTAATGAGGCTGTTTTATTAAATGTCTCTTGAGTAATTAAGGGTGGTCTGTATTTACCATTCTGGCCAAAGCTGATTGGTAGGTACATGACTGCAAAATTTTATTGTTCTTGTCCACTTTTGACCAGAGTTGATGTGGACTAGTTCAATAAGAACAAGGAGACATGATTTTATTAAGTGTGGTTGATGTTTGTCATCCTAGCCAAAGCTGGTTGACGAATATCTGACTACAAAATATTTTACTGCTCTTGCTCACTTCTGGCCAAAGCTGATGTGAGTTGGATCAGTAAAAGAAGTTTGAAGAGGCCATAAAGTGTGACTGGTATTTGTTATTTCGGCCAAAGCTGATTAATGAATACTTGATCACAAAATTTTATTGTTATGATACACTTCTGGCCAAAGCTGATGTGGATCATATCAACAAAAGAAGTTTATGATCTGGGAAAAGAATTCTCATGAATAAGGCTTTCGGACAATTTTGAAACAGGCCACAAATATTAAATTACTTTTGGGGAATTGTATAAAGGATATAAACCAATTAATTGATTATTAAGATATTGTAAACTTATACTTACAATTGAATTGCATGCTTCCGCAATTAAGTGCCTCTGATTAATGTTGTGATTCATGGCTATACATATAAAGTTTTAGGTATAGCCATAAATCATCTGATTAATTCCCAGACCAATTAATTCTTGAAGCTATAAGCTTCTGTGATCATCATCATGATCACTAAGTTGTCTCCAATTAAAGTGGAACCAAAGGGAAACTTTGGTTGGAGACTTAATGTTATTTTTAGGTTAATTTGTAGCACGTGAGTTCATTCTGACCAAAGTCGATTGGATACATGTGCTATTCCCTAAAGATTAATGTTTACATGAGGAATTATGTTCTGTATGATCACTATGAAAGTTTGTGATCATACACTTACTATCCCTATTGCTAATGTTTTTTCAATTCAGCCATAATGTTTTTGGCTGATTTAATGTTTCTCATAAATAATGATTTAAGTTTATATTATTGTTTCATGAGGTCATGCATAATAAAAAAAATTAATGAGCTCCCATTAAAGAAATTTTTTGACTACTAAGGCGTTGACAAGAATTTAATAAATTTCTTGTCTATTAATATCAGTTGGGAGCAAAACCCAGTAAAAATCTGGGGGAGTATGCCAGTAAGAATCTGGGGAGTAATTCCCTAGTTCACTCATAATGAAGTTGTTTCTGGCATTAATGAAGTAGCTTAAAAGCTCCTTAAGATCATATGAGATCATTTTGGTCTTATGAATACTTAAGATTTTAGGTTTGAGACATGATGAATTTACGGAGCTTTTGAATCCACTTTATTATGTTATTTACAATAAAGTCTATAAAGTGGATTAGAATTAAGCTTAAAAGAATTTGTATCCACAAGAAAATTGGATACTGTACGTATGATATTACTATGATCTCATGGACGAAGATTGTTTTGAGGAGAAAATTTAAAGTTGGAATCCTTCATTCCTATAATGTGACTTATGTTATTTCTATAAGTCTTCTCCTCTGAAAGTGGAATATTCATTATGGAAGTTCGTCGAAATGTTGAGCAATAGCTCCGTCCACATTTCGAGGGGGAGCAGTTGAACTTCCAGGTATGTTTTTTATCCCACTTTTAAGAAAATTTTGTGGTTATATTATGATTCTTATTATCCCACTTTTAAGAAATTTTGTGGTTATATTATGATTCTTATGTCTTAAAGAAATTCAATTTGAATTTATAAATAAAAGTTGAGCATTCATTAAGTACTACTTCTAGTCAAACTTCCTTAAGTTTTCATTGTGAATTTCCATCTCTTAAAGGTATTATTATTATTATTGTTATTAACTCAGTGCATGATGATTATGGTGATAAGGAACAATTAAATTGCCCTTTTAATATTAATGCCATATGATTAGCCATTGTGTTTCTTCTAATGTTTATGACATATTAAGTGATAAATCTTGCATAAGTTTTCTTCTAAGCAAGATAAAAGATTTAACTATGCTCTCCATAATGAAAAATTATGATACTCTAAAATAGAGTATGATGTTGAAAAAAAAAACTAAAGGGAGAGCAGTTAAATTATAAGGGTTTTATGACAATTAAGACCTCCACTGTTGACATTATTAAAGGAGCTATTCCTAAATTGCCAAGGTAATCCGTGGCATAAGCTCCTATAAAGTTTAAGCAGCACGTCTTGCTAAAAGACTTGTTGAAAGAAGTTTAATGCAAAATGGGAGTTTGAGGAAATAAATTATGAAAAAGGTGACATATGGTCACCAAACTTAAGATTTTAGAGATGGAAATTTCATAAAGGTTTTCCTTTTGTATAATAAAGGATTAATTATGATGATCAGTGGTGCAAAGCTCAATAAGAAATAATGTTAATGAGGAATTTATGATTGGTCAATATTGTATTGATCATAAGCAATAGGGATATTGCATAAGCCCTGAGGTTTTTCCTCAGGGTACTAAGTCAATCTTGGTGATGTTCCTTATGTATTAAAAAAATCATTGAGATTGGTCCATAAAGGGGAGTATTAAGTTCATTCTAAAGGTTTATGATTACTCCCTCAAGGGCGATAAGTTTTCTCATGTTGTTACTAATGTTTAAGTTATTATGCGCCCTTAAGATTTGAGACCGGGATAACTGACAGACATAAATCGAGGACTGGACCCCTGGAATATTATGAGAAAAGCCTTGCCTTGTAGGCATAAGCACTAAAGTAATGATGTGTTGAATATCACATTAAGGGATTGCATGCTCATGTTTTAAGAAATAAGGTGACCACCAAGTTGTGGACCGCTAAGGTATTTGGCAAGCTGTGAATTTACGAAAATTTTATCCACAAAAGTTTCACCCTTGCGGGGGGAGCCATATTGTGGAGTGGCTTTACCCAATTTTCTTAAAGCATCGTCAAAGATGCAAACTAAAGTTGTGGCATGCTCTTAATTCCCTAAGTACTTAAGATGTGGATTGATGTCCCTAATCCATATGAATTTAAGAGTAAGGAATTTCTTTAAGGAATTTATCCCGGAACACATTATGTAAGAGTGCAGATTATTCGAGTAACATGTCAAAAGGTATCTGTCAGACCTATGACATTGTGAAAGATTAATTCCAGAATCAAGTATGTTCAAGGCCTTGATGAATTAAGTTTTAGGGCTCAACAAATAAGTATTAAATCTAAGGCATAAGTGTTGAGCATTGCATAAAGGTTAATGTCTTGATGCCTAAGTGTTATGCTTAAAGTATTAAGGCTAAGCATTATATTTAAAGAGGCTTGCCTTCTAATGTTGCCGGCATAAAGATTAAATGGCAGCCTATTATTAAGGGACAAAATAATGATTCTGGAAACAAAATATTTTTCTCTTATTTTCAAAGGCGCGCGCGTAAGAATATGCATAAGAATATATGAAGAGAAACTGCACTCTTGGGACCATTGCAACATCATCTCCCCACAAATCTAAAGGGGTTTGTTCCTTCGATGGAATGATGTACTGTGGTCAATTAGATCAATGGTACTTAATTGACCATTGTATCTTATTGGCTCAGTATAAGTTCCAACAAAGGAATGAACACATAAGGTTTCAAATGAGGATTAAGTTTATGGAGCTCCTAAAGTTAAAGAAGTTCCATTTCAAGATAAGGTGGTATATTGTAGTAACTGGGTTCTACGGTATTAATTGACCGTTGCAATCCTTTTATCTCGTATGCCATTTTATTAAGAAGTGGGCTTATAAGTTTTGCCTTACGATCAAGGGGGAGAATGTTGGTTGATCTAAAAGGCCAAACTATAAGGTCAGTTACAGCAGCAACAAGTTGGCAAAACCAACTTGTCTAAGGGTCCTGATTGGGGGCAGAAATATCTAACTGACAGGTGGGTCCCCCATGGCACTGTGCATGACTAAATATATAGGGGAGAAGTCCAAATGGGACAAGGCATCTAGTGCATACACCATACGCCCCTGCTGCCTAATCCAGCAGCCGCACAGGAGCCATGGGAAGAGCCCTCCAGCGTCTTCTACCTGTTCCAGGAAAGAAGCTAGAAGAGAAAGAAGAAGAAGATGCACAAGGGCTTCATCTGGTGAAGCCCTAGATGATATGTCCAGCAACTCCAAGATCAACATGATGCATCTACATCACTAAGGTGTGCTCACTTAAATTTTAGTTTTGATGTGGCTCAAAACTTGAGCTTGATGATCCTGAGATCATCTATGATTTCTAACACCTCTAACTCTCGCACGGAAGGAGGTAGAAGAAGAACTGGAGGAGACAGCAAAAAATTTTGCCGGCGACGAACGCCGCCGCGAGTGCACCGACGCCCTAATCTTCTCTCTTTTCAGCTGGCTCAATCATACAAGCAATACACGGGATGGTTATATAGGCGGAGCACGCACGCAGGCCGCGCTCCACTCCTGCCCACGCATGCCCACTACACACTCCCACCACGCGCTCCACTGCGCATGCATGATCTGCTCGTCCGGCCGCGCGTATAGTGCGCGTCACTACGCGCACTACACGGCCAGTTCCAACAGATTGCCTGGCTCCCCGCTACTCCCGCTCAGCTGGACGCGGCCACACACCGGCCTCCGGCTTGAGCATAGACACACATACGCGACACACGCACGCGCACCTACGCGCCATGCACACACACATGGCTTATTGCCACCACGCTCCGGGCGGCTGGTTTGTGATCTCATCCCAGCCCTGGCGAGGCCACGCCCTACTGAACCGCCACACCGGCCAGCACGTGGCCCTGCCGGAGAGGGTGCGCATCCCGCTAAACACTGGCGTCATCACGTGCCCCGTACGGCGAAGCTGTAGTACGCTGGGTGACACGCAACAGCCCATGGGCGAGATCGCGGTGGCAGCGGCGGACAACGGCACCGGCAACGTGAGTACATACTTTTCTAGTGTGGCATTAATTTCTAGTGAGTACATACATTTCTAATGTAACTTTCCACACTTTGCATTCAGGAGCAGCCGCCACAGTGTGACCGCGACAAGGGGATGGCGAAGTGCAGCGAGGGGATGACCGCCACCTGTCGTGTAATAATTCCTCTGTTTAATTTGAGATCCCTTCCAATATTTCTCTCCATTGCAAGCATTAAATCATGGATCGTCGTGACCGATCGATCCATGCATCACCCCCTCTGGCTAGCTATCAAGCTTGTCCCCATGTATGTACATCTGTCCTGGTGTGTAAACTAATGTAGGTTTTTTTTTGTGAATTATGTAAACTAATTAAGCTAGCATGGTAATTGACGCAAATGAACGGTT
The DNA here is from genome assembly GCA_011799875.1 of Thinopyrum elongatum. Classification (NCBI taxonomy): domain Eukaryota; kingdom Viridiplantae; phylum Streptophyta; class Magnoliopsida; order Poales; family Poaceae; genus Thinopyrum; species Thinopyrum elongatum. Next base: position 37,181,681 of record CM022301.1, read on the forward strand.
GGATTTTTTGTGTGTATGTGACACTTGTTTTACATAATCTCCATACCCAGATATGTCCTTATATATGTTAATATTGGAACTCAAACAATCAAAGTTATAATTACACACGTGATCCATAATCTCATGTTTTTTATGTGGTCTCCTTGATTGTAAGTATAGTTATATATATCGAGTAAGGCACGTCACCCAATATATATACACATTCTGAGACTTAAGATCCGGAGGGCGTTTCTTCGGGCGGGATCTGACAAGGTCTCCGTAGGCAAATGCAGAATTAACTGGATGATTTTGTGCCGCCCGATGAACCTTGGTGGCCTGATATCCTTCACCTGGCAAACTTCGCTTGTGCGCTGTGCCTAAGGTGGCGATGGCTTGAGTGGATTGCACCAGAATGACCTAGGGTAGGCACCAGGGACCCATGCGACGAGGAAGACATGGACGTGTTTCACGCCCTGACGAAGGTCACTGTAGGGGATGGGAACAAGGCGAGCTTTTTGGGAATTGGCATGGCTAAACGGGCTTAGGCCCAAGAAGATTGCACCATTAATCTTTGACATTTCCAAAATCAAGAGATGGGGTGTAAGAAAGGCTATCCAGAATGGCGCTTGGGTAAATCAAATTCGGTGTACAAATGGCCTCAAAGTGGCACACATCTAGGAATTCATCTCACTATGGACTATGGTGGCACAAGTGCATCTTCAAGATGATCAACACGACACCATCATTTGGAAGCTCACCACCTCGGGACACTATTCGGCGGCCTCGGCATACAGGGCACAGTTTACGGCATTGTTGCAACTTGCTTCAAGAGAACGATTTGGAACAACTAGGCACCACCAAAATGCTTTTTTTTTGCCAAATCAATTTCGACGGCCAACCGCCTTGCTAAGCGCGGTTGGCAAAACTATGGGAATTGTTCGTTGTGCAACAAAGTTCCGGAGTCGGCGACACACCTCCTTTTCCAGTGCAGATTCTCCATTTGGCAGTGGCGCATGGTGCGCGTCTGGCTTCAACTCCATGGCTTCCACCGAGCTACTTGGCACGGGTTTGTGGACGTCAGATCCTGGTGGTACGCCATGGTTGATGATGGCTTTGGCCGTCGAAAGGCTATGGCTTCTATTACAACGCTTGTGTCTTGGGAGTTGTGGAATGAGCACAACGCAAGGATATTCAACAAGTTCGCCACGTCGACTGTAATCATGACCAAAACCCAATGCGTGGCGAAGAATTGGGGGTTGGCGGGTGCAACCCATTTGTGTAATCTCATGCCGGTATAGTAGGCTTTTGTTTTAACCGGCTCTTGCCCTAGGGCGGCCAACCAATGTTCTAAATCCTCTCTTAATTAACGAATGAATGCAGCAAGTCTTTTGCCCTTTTCAAAAAATAATCTGGACAGTCTAGTACATGTAGCATGGCTCAATATCTCATTAGCACACCTTATATAGGTTTAACATTTTTAAATACAACGCTTTCACTTTTTTTTTAAATATTGTTCTGAACATATCTTAAACATTTTTTCAAATACACGTTGGAACATTTTTTTGTATCATACAAAAATTTCTTTAACTTTAAGAGCATTTTATTATATTGGATAAACATTTTTTTACCGAAAATGGCACAAACATTTTCTTTGAAATGCGTGAACTTTTTTTTAAATGTGACAGATTTTTTTAGCTGTATAAAACAATTTTGTGGAATTACAAGAACACTTTGTAACATTGTACTCCCTCTGTTCCTAATATATATATGACGTTTTGGTAGTTTAAATTAAACTACTAAAATGTCGTATATTAAGAAACAGAGTGAGTATAACATTTTTTAAATGTCACGTACACATTTTTGACAACTCATGAACATTTCTAAATGTTCATACATTCTTTTAATGGTATATACATTTTCTAAAAGTGGGGCGAACATTTTTATTTACACTGCATTTATTAATTGTTTTCATAATATATGTATTTATTCTAGAAACAATAAAAAAAATAAAAAGGGAAAACAAGCATGACGATTACGATTTGTTTACTGTTTGTTTGGAAGTACTTCCACCCTCTCTTGAGAAAAGAAAACTGAATTCTTATTTTGTATATACACCTCTTATGTATTTAACTTCTGGAGGGTGGATGTACTTAATTATGTTACGATTTGTGTTCTGTTCGTTTCAACTCAGGACCAAAAATTCAGTTTTATTTTCTCACAATACATTCTTCTCTTCACCGTACATCCAGCGGCTCATCTACATGTCAACTGAAATGTGATATTTACAACTCGCTTAATCCAGCGGACACTTTATTTTTGTCCAACTCTACACTGCCAAGAAGTTGAGAAGCTGATGTGAACGCTCGTTTGGCCTCACTAGTTAGTTTTAGATGGCATATGCATCACAATTTCAACCGATTAGCTTATGTAATGTGTTCTATAAGATTGCATCAAAAGTGATCTCTAATCGGTTGAAGCAAGTACTGCCAGAGATAATATCTGAGGAACAATCAGCCTTTGTCCCAGGAAGGCTCATAACTGACAATATCATCACTGTATATGAATTCCTTTATTTTATGAAGAGGAATAGAGCAAAGAAGAGTAGCATTGTGCTCTTAAGACGGACATGATGAAGGCCTATGACAGAGTTGAATGGCACATCTGAGGGCGATCATTTTAAAGCTTGGTTTTACAGAGAGGTGGGTAAATATTGTCATGGACATGGTCAGCTCGGTTAAATTTTCGGTATTGATGAATGGGAAGAAATTGGAGCAGTTTTCGCCTAAACGAGGTATAAGGCAACAAGGGGACCCTATATCCCTATACTTGTTCTTGATTGCAGCAAAGGGCCTTTTGTGCCTATTGAAGTCGAAGAGTGAGTCATCAAATCTTCATGGTCTGACGGTGGCACCTACGGCCCCACCAGTAAACCATTTACTTTTGCAGATGACAGCCTGCTGTTTTTTAGGGCAAATAGTATGGGTGCTACGGAGGTGCACCAAGCCTTGGATGTTTATTGTCAAGCTTCGGGGCAGCGCATAAATTATGACAAGTCCTTGATCTTCAGTAAGGGAGCTCCTGATAGTGCACGCCAGCAAATTAAAGGTATACTCCAGGTACCCAATGAAACTCTGAATGAAAAGTATCTTGGGATGCCAAATGATATTGGTACATCAAAGAATGGAGCGTTCAAATATTTTAAAGACTGGTTATGGAACAAAGTCCAAGGGTGGATTGAGATAACCTTGTCCATGGCAGGTAAGGAAATTTTGGTTAAGGAAGTGGCCCAAGCAGTTCTGGTCTATTCAATGTCATGTTTTAAACTCCCAAAGGGCCTGTGTGATCACTTGAACATGTTGATTTGAAAATTTTGGTGGGGTAGCAAGAATGGCCAGCGCAAGCCCAACTAGGTGTCCTGGAAGGCAATGACACAACCCAAAAACATGGGGGGCTTGGGTTTCAATGATTTTGACCTCTTTAACATGGCCATGCTAGCAAGGCAAGCATGGAGGATATTGCAAAACCCTGGTTCTCTTAGTGCTTGTATTCTTAAAAGCATCTACTTCCCAACATCCTCTTTTCTGGATGCTGCCTTGGGAAATCACCTGAGCCAAATTTGGAGGGCTATGATAGAAGGGAAAGATGTCTTGAAGCAGGGACTGATCAAACGGATTGGCAACGATGAATCCACAAATATTTGGAACGAGAATTGGTTGCCTCACACGGAAATGATGCGCCCTTACGGGTGTAGGGCTGCAAACCCGCCTGTCCAAGTTTCAGAATTGATTGATGCCACTTCCGCCACTTGGGTCAGGGAGAGGGTAGCACAAGTTTTTCTGCCAATGGATGTACTGATTATTGAGCTTACCTTTGTGTACAAGGAACATCGCTGATTTCTAGTCCTGGCACTATGAAAAGACCGGAATATTCACGGTCTGGTCTGCATATGCTATGTTGGTTTCAACTAGAAGGAGAAGGGAGCCATGCCTCGAGGGAACAGCTAGCTCTTCGAGCATGGATTCAGAGGGCAGCGCGTGGAAGTCATTATGGAAGATTAAAGTGCCGGGCAAAGTACGGATGTTTTTGTGGAGACTCATGAGGCAATCTCTGTCCACCGAGGATGTCAGATCAGATAGAAACATGTCAACGACAAGTTCGTGCGGTTTGTGTGGTGCGCCGGACTCTTGGCGGCACTCACTGTTGGAATGCACTACTGCTAGATGCGTTTGGGCCCTTGCCGACGATGAACTAACCGAGCAACTGAGTGTTTCAACATAGCCGAGCGCCAAACACTTGTTGTTCACGTTGATGAAAGTGTTATCGCATGCAGATTTTGTAAAACTATCAGTGACACTATGGGCAGTATGGTGGGCATGACGGCAAGCAATTCATGAAGGTAACTTCCAATGTCCACATGCCACTCACGTCTTTGTTGAGAGATTCATAGGGGGAGCTGGAGATTGTGGGAGACATCAAGCCAAAGGGTAACACGGGAGGAGCAGCAAGCATAAACGTTGTACCCATTGCTCAGCCTAGGGCACCACCAGCAGGTTTGGCCAAGATTCACGTTGATGCCAGAGTGGCATGGCACAATATGGGAGGATCGGCGGCGGCAATATGCAGGTATAATAATGGCAACTACCAGGGCAGCTCAGCCTTGGTAACCCCGGGAGTTTATGATGTGGTGACGCTGGAAGCAATTGCCTGCGGGAAGGCACTATCGTTGGCTGAAGATTTGCATGTTCATGATTTCATTATAGCTTCAGACTCAAAATAGGTGATCAACGACATCAACAACGACCACAGAGGAAAGTATGGTTCGATTATTTCTGAGATCAACCAACGAGCTTCTGTTTTCAATTGTAAATTTACCTTCGAGGGTCGTTCGTCGAACGGCGATGCTCATAATATAGCTAGATCTTCGCTTTCTTTACAGCAGGGGCACCATCTTTGGCTTGTTCATCCCCGTGCAAATTATATTCCAAAAATGTGGCCTATGATCAATAAAGTGTGGTTTTACACCTCAAAAAAAAAAAGATGGCACATGCGTGACACGCCCTCTTGATTCTACCACCATCAGCACATGTGAAGGACAGCCTTAAGAACTGAAGAAATCCATGGAAGGAAAGATAAGAAACTACCTGACGAAGGCTTTCCAGTTTCACACAGCCCCTATGGTGTGTCTCGTTCATGCACTCCATCTGATCATAATAATATTGCCTCAGCTGCTCAGCAAATGTGTGGGAAATAAATTTGATGATGAATTGAACTTTTGATATCTCATGCTTGGTGATCCTAGTAATCTTATTGTATGTTGTATGTAAGCAAAAAAAATTTAAGTGCGGAACGTTTGCAATACAAATGATTCAACAAAACATACGAGATATTTTTCTATTCATGATCCGGGTATACCTTGTTCTACCATGAGACCTCTCGAAGTTGATTCCGTCGTCGAACGTTCTTCTTCTCTCCGCCTCTTTACTTCAGAAGTTCCTCTGAGTCTGCTCGTAATGGGAGTATCATAGGTAGTATTATGCATGCCAACTAAGCAATGTTGATGAGGTGGCATAGAATTAAATGAAGAAATAGATGCTTGAGTATCATATCATGATACCGTATCATATTAAATGATGTGCTATTTTGTGTCATGCATGACAATAAATGTAGTCCTATATGATACCAACATATGATACCATGCATTACGGATGTAGTATCATACACTAGTATCATATGCATGATACTAGTATATGATACTCCCCATTACAACCAGCCTGATGGGTGAAGAACCAGCCATACAGCATATACGTGTGTTTGTACTTTATTGCGGCAGAGTTGCACCAAGTAATCTGTGCACCGAACTGTGTCTCAAAATAGACAACGGGATAGCCTATTTATAGTTACTGAGGGGATGTGTCTAGCAGACGTGTCCTTCCAGCGAGCGGTACTTCGAGCGAACTCAGCGCTTGAGACGGCGGCGGACGCGTTGTTTGGCTGGTCGTAACGGGAGTATCATAGCTAGTATCATGCATGCCAACTAGACAATTTTGATGAGGTGTCATAGAATTAAATAAACAAAGAGAGGGTTGAGTATCATATCATGATACCGTATCATAATAACTACTATGCTACTATATGTCATGCATGACAATAAATAAAATACTACATGATACTTATATATGATATTATGCATTAGGGAGGTAGTATCATACACTAGTATCATATGCATGATACTAGTATATATTACTCCCGTTACAATCAGCATCGCTATGTCCTGAAAAACGCACATGCACACATTACAGCCGTTCATCTCTTTACATGCAGCGACCAAACTAGTACACCGATCCATGCACTTATTTTTTATTGGTCAGCGCATGTACTTTGCACTAAAGCATGTCACCTTGCAACGTACACACATATACCTTAATTATGGGAGTTAATAGAGGGAAAAAAGAGGGGATTAAGACCCAAATTTTAAACCTTTATTTCTAGCAACCATCATACTAGAACTCTTAATTAAAATCTCACTATAATTTACATTGGCCACATAAAAATATTCTTACACTCTCCCACTTGGCCGATGTAAAGACTTGAAGATTCACTTAAAACTTTTAGGTCATCATTAAGATGAAACTAAGTTGTAGGGATCATGGCGGTCGCATGTCCAGAACGACAAGATTCCTTCCATGTATCACACATAACTCAAACCACATATCTGTAATAATGGGAAATTATTTCTTTAACTTTAATATTATTCTCCAAACAATTATTGTATACACCATAATGAGAATAAAGAAGCACAAATGCGAACTTTTATCGAATTCATAGTGTCATAGTTTTACAAGCATTGTACATGTATATACATACATACTATACTAACAAGGACTTGCTAATGACGCCCATCCTAATAACATGGCCATTAAATGTCTTGGGCGGCACATCTTTCACCAGTGGATCCGCGACCATAAGTTCTGTACCGATATGCTCAATTGATACCTTTTGTTTTTGCTCTTCATCTTTGACTGACAAGTACTTTAAATCCATATGTTTCGCACCTTTTGAATACTGGTCATTCTTGGAGAAGAACACGGCCGCAGAATTATCACAATAAATCAGTAAAGGTCTTGATATACTTTCAATAAGACTGAACCTTGATATGAAATTCCGCAATCATAATGCTTGAATTGTGGCCTCAAAGCATGCCACAAATTCAGCTTCCATAGTCGAAGTAGCAATGACAGTCTGCTTCACACTCTTCCAGGAAACTGCTCCTCCAGCCAATAAGAATACATAGCCAAATATAGATTTTCTTGAGTCCACACATCCGGCATAGTCCGAAACAGAATAGCCTTTCACTTCAAGATTACTCGATCTCCTGTATGTCAGCACATAGTCTTTAGTTCCTTGTAAATAACGAAGAACTTTTCTTTGCAGCTTTCCAGTGATCCATTCCGGGATTACTTTGATATCGACCAAGCAAACCCACAGCAAAAATAATATCTGGTCGAGTACACGTTGAGGCATACATTAAACTCCCAACTACTGATGCATATGGAAATGATTCCATTCCCTTCTTTTCTACATCATTTTTGGGACAATGCATAAAACTGAATTTATCTCCTTTCTGAATAGGAACTGGTCCTTCGGAGCATTTATCCATTCTAAATCACTCCAAAACTTTATTGATATATCCTTGCTGAGACAATCCTAATATTCCTTGATCTCTATTACGGAATATTTCTATTCCAATGACATAGGACGCATCTCCCGTATCTTTCATTTCAAAGCTTTTGGAGAGAAATTTCTTAACATCAAATAACAAAGACTTATCATTTGCAGCGAGAAGAATATCGTCAACATATAACACTAATATAATGAACTTGCTCCCACTGACCTTCATGTATATACACGGACCAACGATGTTTTCTACAAATCCATAAGATTTAATGGTATCATTAAACTTTATATACCATTGACGGGAGGCCTGTTTCAGTCCATATATTGACTTCTTTAATTTACATACCATGTTTTCCTTTTCCGAAGTTATGAATCCTTCCGGTTGGTCCATGTACACTTCCTCTTCCAAGCCGCCATTTAGGAAGGCGGTCTTTACGTCCATTTGGTGAAGCTCCAAATCAAAATGTGCCACCATTGCCATAATGATTCTCAATGATTCCTTCTTAGAAACTGGAGAGAAGGTTTCTTTGTAGTCAATGCCATCCTTCTGAGTGTAACCTTTGGCAACAAGTCTAGCTTTATATCTTTTAATATTGCCTTTTGAGTCGAGTTTGGTTTTGAAAACCCATTTACACCCGACTTGTTTCAATCCTTTTGGCAATTCAGTCAATTCCCAGACTTTGTTATCATCCATCGATTTCAACTCTTCTTTCATTGCATTAAACCATTTTTCATAATCACTATATTCCATGGTTTCCTTATATGAGACAGGATCTTTATCAATACTCAAGTCACATTCATTCTCTACTAAGTACACCATATAATCATCAGAAATAGCAGACTTGTTTTCTCTTGTAGATCTGCGTAAGGTGGTCTCCTCCGGTTGAACGCTTTCGTTTAGTTGAATATCGTTCGTCCGTTCTTGAGTTGGTACAATCTGAGGGGTCTTAAGAATTTCATGATTTTCCACCCAAATTTCCTTAATGTCCACACTTCGTGGAATATCACTCCCACTAGATTGACCGGTCTCAATGAACCACACATTTTCTGACTCAACTATTCTCGTACTATGGTTAGGACAATAAAATCTATGTCCTTTAGATCGTTCTGGATAGCCGATGAAATTACCACTAATGGTTCTTGCATCGAGCTTCTTTTCATGCGGATTGTATATCCTTACTTTTGTAGGGCAACCCCACACATGAAGATGCCTTAAACTAGGTTTCCTATGTGTCCACAGTTCATAAGGCATTTTACGAACTGACTTGCTAGGAACCCTGTTTACTAAATATGTTGCAGTTCTTAATGCATGCAGCCACAAGGATAAAGGTATAGAACTAAAACTTAGCATACTTCTAACCATCTCCATAAGAGTACGATTTCTCCTTTTGGCCACTCCATTTTGTTGAGGCATACCGGGCATTGTGTATTGAGCACAAATACCATGCTCCTGGAGGAACTTCGCAGACGGACCTGGACATTGTCCATCTTCAGTGTACCTCCCATAATACTCACCACCTCTATCGGATCTCACAACTTTAACTTTTGTATCATGTTGCCTTCCAACTTCATTTATGAATATCTCTAAGTAAGTAATTGATTGAGACTTTTCATGCAACATGTATACATAACCATGCCGCGAGAAGTCATCAATAAAGGTAATAAAATATTTTTCACCACTCCAAGTAGGAACATCAAATGGACCACATATATCTGTGTGAATTAGTTGTAATGGTTCAGTACTTCTTGTGGCAGGGAATTTTGAAATATGTGAAGTTTGCTTTCCTTTAATGCACTCCACACATATGTTTCAATCATCAAAATCCAACTGAGGCAAGATTTCATTTTTCACTAGCTTCGTCATTCTTTCCCTGGATATGTGACCAAGTCTTTGATGCCATAAGAAAGCAGAAGGCTCATTATGCGCACTACGTTTATTACCAATAATTTCAACATTAAACAAAGATCCAACAAAATAAGTATCAAGATCAATTAGAGTACCAGATCCATAATAGTACATATCCTTACATAATTTAAACACACCACTTCCAATCTCAAACTAATAACCTAATTTATTTAACACTCCTGCAGAAACTAAATTTCTAGCACACTCGGGAACATATAGACACTTCTCCAATTCCAATTGGTAACCACTGTTCAGAATCATCCGGTAGGTTCCAATTCCTTCGATTTGTGCCTTCATTCGGTTCCCCATGTACAAGTACCTTTCAGTTCCTCTTATGGGTTGCATCGAAAGGTATCCCTGGGTAACATGTGAAACATGAGTGGTTGCACCCGTATCTAACCACCAGGTATTATTTGGGACTTCTATAAGGTTTGACTCATAATATACCGAAACATAGTACATACCTTTCTTTTTGAACCAGTTTTTACGTTTCAGAGAATCTTTCTTGAACTAGCCATTCTTCTTGCAGAAGTGACACTTCAGATCCTTACGGATTTCTCCATCATTAGTCCTTGCCAGTACACTGATCTTCTTCTTACCCTTCTTTCTTGGTTTAGCTTTGCTACTGCTAGCTTCGTTATGAACCACAAAATGGGCTGAATGTTCTTTAGTTTTCTTTAGTCGTCCTTCCTCTTGAATCAGCATGGCTTTAACGGCTTCAAGGTTCCATTTATCTTTGATGGTGTTGTAGTTCACCTGGAACTGGACAAAATCTGGAGGAAGAGAGTTCATAATAAACTGTACGAGAAAATTTTCATTCACGTCCATTCCCATAGACTTTAACTTTGCTGCAAGGTTAGTCATACTAGTCACATGATCATGCATCGAACACAAGCTATTGAACTTCTTGGTTGTTAGTTCACTCATGAGAGTTCCCACGATGGACTTATTTGCAAGATCTGACTGGAAAAACAACTTGATCAGTGCCATAAATTCCCTTGCATTTTCTGTCTTGGGCATAGATGGCTTGATGTTATCAGCGATCATTATGCACATTAAGTTTAGGCTCAGTCAGTTAGACCTTTCCCAAGCCTCATAAAAATACTTATCTTCATCGGTACTTTGATCAGTAAGCGCTGCAGGTTGCTCCTCCATTACTAATGCCATGTCTACGTTCATGACTCCCAAATGGAGCCGGACATATTCAGGCCATTCAGCATAATTCAGTCTATTAAACTAGACCGGCCATTCATAGCAACTACAAACATTAATTGTGCTCACTTTTTAATAGGCGTTCGATAATGTATTCGAGCATCAATTTTAATCACATATTTAAGGACATCTTTGGATGAAACTTAAATACAATACTGAAACCACAATGCTGCTAATACTTTAACACACGTAGCCACACTTAAGCAAAATATATACGTCATCTTTGGATAAACTATATATATCTCTCAAGTATATTGCTAGTCCCTCTTATGTCACAAATTAATCTTGCAATGGCCACCTTTGGGTGATCACGGCGCAAAAATTAGTGACTATAATATATCATGATAGCAACAAAAATCAATTTCCACTATAAATATTTGACCGTAAAATGCTAGGCCACTCTGGTGACAAACGAGCATGCTCTCCAATAAATATTTATTCGGCAAAATCACATGAACAATTATACCAATAAATTGGTTTTTCTAGTCTAATAATTATACGAACAAAATCTATAATTTTAGACACAAAATAGACTTTGCCAAAATATGATCATCTTCTTAACGCAATACAATAATGCGAGCAATGATAAAAAATTAAAGGACGGCAACGAGTCTTGAACATAGGATCAGAAAAAAAATAGATCGATGGAATAACGGATCTTGACTTTAATGTGAAACAGAAGTGTTGCAACAACAAGGCACTGATACCAAATGTAAGCAAAATTTCTTTAAGTCCGGAACGTTTGCAATACAAATGATTCAATAAAACATACGAGAGATTTTCTATTCATGATCTGGGCATACCTTGTTCCATCATGAGACCTCTCAAAGTTGATTACGTCGTCAAACGTTCTTCTTCTCTCTGCCTCTTTACTTCACAAGTTCCTATGGATGAAGAACCAGCCTTACCTCATATGCGTGTGTTTGTACTTTATTGCGATAGAGTTGCACCAAGTAATCTGTGCACCGAATAGTGTCTCAAAATAGACAACGGGATAGCCATTTTATAGTTACTGAGGGGATACGTCTAGCGGACGTGTTCTTCCAGCGAGCGGCGCTCCGAGCGAACGCAGCGCTTGAGACGGCGGCGGACAAGTCGTTTCATTAGGAACCGCATCGCTATGTTTTGGAAAACGCACATGCACACGTTACAGCCGTTCATCTCTTCACATGCAGCGACCAAACTAGTACACCGATCCATGCACTTATTTTTGATTGGTCAGCCGCATGTACTTTGCACTAAAGCATGTCACTTTGCAACGTACACATATATACCATATGGAAGTTAATAGAGGGAGAAAAGAGGGGATTAAAACCCAGATTTTAAACCTTTATTTCTAGCAACCATCATACTAGAACTCTTAATTAAAATCTCACTATAATTTACATTGGCCACATAAAAATATCTTACACTGTACTATTAGATTGAACTGGATATGATCAGTGAGATTCACCTTTTATTTGCCTGGTCTAAAATTCAGTTTTGTTTATCTTCCTCATTTTTTTTGATGGTCCAACAGAGATCCAACGACTCATAGAGACCAAAATATCTCATCTACTACACTAGGCTACATAGAAGTTCCGCACACCCTTGTCATCAAGACGTTAATTGTGCATATATGACTGCCTATCGTCATCGCACACACGCTCGTCGACGACCACCGGCTGTCACCGTGCTTCCCCTGACTAACTAAATGGCTGCTGAGAGACTAGAAAATGAAATCATAATTAACTTTTTGTCACCGTCAGCAACATGCCAAAGGGCAGACCCAAAGACATATTAAGAAATGCATCAAGGGAAAGATGACAAAACATTCTGGCGAAGGCTTTCCAGTTTGAGACTGCACTATGATGCTGCAGTTGTATAGTCTTTGCTGTTTATCACAAGCAGGAAAGACTGGCAAGGGAAACATCAAAGCCGGCAGTGGATGTCTGGACAGACTTATAGATACTAGCACAATGCCAGTGCGTTGCTACGAAGCTATACAATATGAGAAATTATGTCACTGCTTAAGAGCGTAATTTTAGGTTGGCTCGTATTTTTGCATTTGTTATTTATGCATTCTGCAAGTGACGGTCTCACATGAAAGTAGCATTATACTTGTTTATTTGTTTTAGATCCCACATGTAAGTAAAAGTATATTTGTTTATTTATGTATCTTGAAAAGTTGCTAGTCCTACATGTGGGTAAGGTTGTATTTTTTTTATTCATGAAGGTTCTTGGTCCCACATGTGAACTCACCACCAACTCCAACCTTTATAAGTAGGAAAGATATCAAGCAAATCGAATGAGATAATCCGAGCACCTCTGCATCAAATTGGTGCATGCATCCATACCAAGGAAAAGTATATACTTTGTCTCAAAACTATATTGGCTACCACCAGCCAAAAATAAATGTTGTTTGGATTGCTTACCACATGTGTCATGTGGTGAGAAATATGAGGCAACTTAATTCGAGAGGATACGTTTTGCCCGAGATGAAGATATTTGTAAGGCTCATGTGACATGTTGTACTTGAATTTGTTTCTGGTTTCCATCGTTGATTTTATTGTGAGGTTTCCTTTTAGTTTATTGTATTGTTTATATTTTTATTTATTTGTGAGGGTGGAAGTACGTACTTGTGTTGTGATTGCTTCGTTCCCCTTTTACAAGATGCACTTCATGACACCTATCCACTCTACTTATTAAACATGATCACCACAAGAGCGACATGGTTTACCAAAGATCTTTGTTTATGTTGATTTCTTGACATCTAATAACACCGTGATTGAGTCTCAAGTAAAATAAGAGGCATGGGTTCTTTGAATAAGGATCAGCTAACGACTGTTTATTGAATTAGTAATGACTCAACAAAATTTGGAATTATTTTGGGAAAACAAATTAACAGTTAAAAAACGGTTTGGCAGTCACCTGTTTGAATTGTTCATGGTTATGAATTTGTGAACCCGTACCTCATCCCTACTGAGAAAAAGGCCAAGTCGTCCCTGTGCTGCTCCGGCTAGAGGTCTGGGCGCCCACCTTCTGTAGCCGCCAACCACACCTCTCTTCCCATTTCCTAGCCTCGCCGTCGCCGGGCAAAGCTGGCGTGGCTACGGCGGCGGTGGGGCCTCCCTTCCCTCTCGCATGGCTCGGTTGGTCCGAAGCGCCGGATCATGCAAGGACGCGGCGCTCTTCTCGCGCTTCAAGGCAGCGTGGCTCTAGCCGTTTTGCGGCAGTGTGGTGGGGCTTGGCTGCAGTTATGGTGCCTGGTCACCGTGGAGGCACGACTAGGCGGAAATGACTCAGTCATGTATGCACTACAGGAACGCCGCGACTGCACGACTGGCGCCCTCGCGTCCCCGTGGGGCGTGGTGCTCTTTTGCGCGATCGCTTGCACTGGTGTGGCAGCTCTCTCCCGCCAGCCCATGGGTTGGCTAGTCGGGACCTATCAGATCTGGGCCCGCAGGCAGTGCAGCCGATCTAAGGACTTGGGACCTTTGTTGTGGGTCGTGGTTACAGGAGCGCCTCAAGGAGCAGCGCGGGCTCGTCCAGGGGCAGAAAGGAGATCCATTTTCTCTCGTTACTTTGATGGGCAGTGACGGATGGCCAGGCAGGGATTGGAGCGGCGAGAACTAGGATGTCGAGGCGGCGACCCTAGAAAGTGGGTTGCGCATTGTGGTGGCATTTCCCCTTGGCGGTGTGGGCAACAAGGTGTGAGGAAGCGGGAATCCTGGCGGTGGTCGTGCTTTTGTAGTGTAATCGTCCAGATCGTGGTGTGGAGACCTATTTTGGTGGAAGTGGACTTGGACCGTGGCACCTCGATGTGGCGCTGAAGAGTCTCCGGGTGAATGCTCCGCTCTCCGGCGGTGATGCCGATGGTGCCGTCTCCTCTTGAGGGTGTCGTTATGGTACCTATCCCCATCTCAGGGCTTCAGGTGAAAACCCTTGACCATATCTTCGGCCTTGATTGCGGCTTTGTGTTGCGTCATCACCCTCTTGGGGGCATTTTCGTGGAGCATAGGTGCCATGCGGTTGTGTTTCTTTGACATCAGCGAGCAAGCTCAAATCCTATCTCGAAGCTACTTCGGCTCTTTCTTGGGGAGGTCCCGATGGGTTCCTATCTTCTACACGTGACGTCAAAGCATCACTCTCGGTCCTTGTCGTCTGCAGGTAGGATTGATGCTCCATGGTCTGGAGCAAGAGGGCAGGGGGGCCCTATCCAGCGACAACTTGGGGTGTGTGTGTGTTGGATCGATGCACAATGGTTTCTCACGGGGGTTGCGGTCTCTCTTCTAGTTAGTAGCCTTGGGTGTGTCTTGATGGAGTGTAGGCACTCTTGTAATCTTTTTTTATTTTTCATATGCTTTGTAAGAGATTTTCCTCATCACCTTGTATAGGTTCGACCATGCTGCCTTTTTTGTGAAAGGGTCAAAGGATATATATTTAGTATCAGAGCTTCATGTAAACACACCCATACAGAAACATAAAGTTACATTCAAATCTCGAGAATGCCGAAGTCTTCTTCCTCCTTCATCCACCAATGACGCGCTGCGAGCATAGCTTGATGCAGCCGCCCAGGGGAGCAACTTTTTTTGAAACCCAGGTGTTTGTAGCAATGGGGGGAAGTCGTGGATCTAAATCAGGGGACGTCGGCACTCACGATCGGCAAAGCAATTCGTCGCACGGGAGAAGAAAATGTCCTTAAAGGCCTGTAGAAACTCCAAAGACCACGAATGTTGGCCAAATCCAGATGTATACACCAGAAACCTAAACATACGAAATCCCCATAGACCCGCCGGAGACACGGCCACATTCCCTCCTTCGGTGATAAACACACCAGCGAAATGGGGAAGAGTAGGGAGAACATTTTTCATAGACAGAGACAGCGCCGCCACCTCACTGCCCCAAGCTCGAAGACTTCTCAAACGGTCGTGTTACTTTTTTGAGATTGTATTCCAAAATTTGATTGAATTCAACAAAAAGTATACATGTGTTTTTCTCTCTCTTTTATTCTCTCTACATCTACAAGCTGGCGCTCCCGGAGATGGCGAAAATCCCCCCGATCATCCACGTCTCACAACTCCGGGCCGGCCTTCCGCCCTTGACTCAAGTCATACCGGAGCTGCTTGTGCTGGACAATGACCTGCTTCCTCTTCAGGTGCCGGAAGACATTCTTCAGCGTCGCTCGGTGACGCATGGGTCTCGCCAAGTTCAGCAAGTCCTGGTACACTGGTCCGGGTTCCCTGCCTTGCTAGCCACCTGGGAGGACGGGATCTCTCTCAGGTCCAGATTTCCTCGGGCGTTGGCTTGGGGGCAAGCCAAGTCTCAGGGGGGTGGGGGATGTCACGGAACAACCCGTCCCGTCCAAGGTTCTACAAGCCCAGCCCAGCTGGACCGGCCCAGGTGGGAACCAAGGCCCGATCCGCACGTCCTTGGTGTTGTGGTAGGGTTTGGGCCGTCCTTGGATCACTTGACTGGCAGCCGCCGTTGGGCGTGTATCTCTCCTTTCCATCCCCCTGGCTCTACTTCCCCGAACCCCCCTTCTTCCTATGAACCCTAGCTACCAAATCATCTGTATCCACTACTGATTGAGTGAGTAATCGATTGAATCCAAGAAGGAGCGTGTCACAAACACATATCAAGAAATCCATCAAGGGAAAGATGACTAACTTTCTGGCGAAGGCTTTCCAGTTTGAGACCGCACTACCATGTCTAGCTCATTCATGCACTGTAGTTGTATAACATTTGCTGTTTATCACAAGCAGGAACGACTGGCATTGGAAACTTCACTGGAAGTCTGGACACCAAAGCAGCTGGAAACCATAGAGTATATCAAGCAAACCTATTTATTGTTCTTCAAAAATGGGATAATGTCAGGGCTTTGCATCGGTTGATGCATGCACCTATATCAAGAAAAACCATATACTTTGTCATGAAACTATATTGAGATCTGAAGAAGACCCAAGGCCGCTGAACATGGCGACTCGCGATGGCGCCCGCGGCCGGCGGCTGACGCTAGAGTTCAGGCCTAGCCCGCCGTCGCCGGCGGCGTCCGTCGCGACCAGGATTTCTGGCGGCTCAAGGTTCTCCTGCCTGGGGGCCGACTATGGCTCCTGCGACGAGGAAACTCCCCCGGCCGTCGGCGTCGCCATGGCCCTGGATGTCTTGGGTCGCGAAGATGAGGGCGCGGGATGGACGTCCGTTGTAGGTAGGAGGAAGAAGACTGAGGCAGAGTTAGTGCAGGAGTTTTGGACCGATGGCGGGTTCCCGACGCCGGCGTCAAGAACTCAAGATACTGGGAACGGCGGTCGTCCACATCGCCGGAGCCTTGCGCAAATATGTTGCTGGACCATGGTCTAGCCGAACCCACGCTCCAAGCCCTCCACCTGTAATGTACATTCTATAATCCATGTTCATAATGTGCATGCTGCTATCTAATAAGGCTATACCATCTTAATCACATAGGTATTTTTTTTATTGTCTAGATTGCACCACCATCAAGGATGTCAGACTTAGCGACTGTAGCCGGACTTATTTTATTGTCCAAGACCATGGAGCTGGTAGTGAAAAATGATAGACTGTACTAGATAAACATATTTGTTTTTGACGATACACATGTTACTTTTTTTGCGGGAACGATACTCATGTTATTCTTGTAAAAGATATAAAATTAACATGAAATTTCTACTTTTTTTGCGGGTGAAACGAGAATGTATTAATTTAGGAATATGAAATTTCTACTTCCAAACATGAATTTTCTTTTGTTCCTAAAATATTATAATGTTTTGTGTTTGTCTTTGCAGACATGAATTTCCTATTTCCAAACTCAAATGCACCCATATAAACAGTAAAATCGAAAAAAAGTAAGAAAAATAAAAAAGCTGAAATTTCTGGCAATGAACATCAGAATGTGTTCTACCTGCTTATAAATTTTCACCAAGAAATGACATTTGTGGTTGTCTGTGCAAGAAAAGAAACTAAGTCAGAGCTCAAAAAATACATGTGTGTCAGACTTTTGTAATTCTCTAAAAAACAGAAACATACATGTTGGTGGAACACGAGAGAAAAATGCGAACACAGATGAAGTAAAAATGTGTGTCAGCATAAAAAAAGGTGCCACATATTTTTCACATGAGCGTGCTGGCATGCATGCCTGCTTTGATAGTTTTTTTTCCTGAGAATCTCCTGCTTTGGTAGTAGTGCGAATCATCCACGTTGCAAATCGATACATAGACGTCTTTGGCGCCTATTTTTTAATGGGCTCTAGCACCTATGGTCCAAAGTCCAAGAACCCTTAGCGGTCCATATTAGCATAACTGATCTTCATCTCTGCTAATCTGGCCCATATCCCTAGGTTAACGTTCTTAGATCCAACGATGCTGACTATAGGTGCCGCTGGACCATGGTCCACAAAATCCTCTCTCCGGAGCCTTGCCGGTGGCCATGCAGTCTAGAGGGTACTGCCGAGGTTGGCGCGTCGGATCGGCCTGGTCCGTCGTCTCGATCGGTGACGGCCGGCACGGCAGGCCGGAGATCGCCGTCCTCCCCGGCCGGGCTACGGCTGTCGCGCCCTCCTTGCATGGGTCCATGGCGAGGGCCGCTGCCCCCGCGCCGGAATACGCCGCCGCCGGTGATGGGTCAGTTCCTGGCCAAGGCTGTGGACTCCAGGTCGGCCGGTCGCGGAGGCTCGCCGGGGCCGGGCGCCCAGTCAACGCCGGAGGCGTCGATCATGGAGGCGACAACCGAGGCGCAGATCGCGGAGGTTCAAAATCGGGACGAGCCGATGCATGGGCCTGAGCCGCATGCAGGGTCTCACACGGGCCAGGTATCTCCGTGGGCCTACCTACGACGGCGACTACGGGCTCTTTGGCTAGGGCAGCCTAGCCTCTCGCGTGCAGAATCGATCGACGTCCACTCGTTCGCTACGTACGCGCCGCCTGCAAGTCGACGACTACCACGACCTCCGTTCAACCCTCGTCATCCATGATCCATCTCCTCCTTGCCGGTGTCGCCGTCCATTGCTTCATCTCTGGGCCGATCCTACGCGGCGGTCGCGGCGGCTTCGCCCGGACCAATGACGGGTGCTCCTCCTCCTCCGCGGGGCGCCATGCCTGGGGGAGCGATCCATCCTAGGGGCCCCCCGACAGCAGGTGTGGCTCCTGGCGCTGCTCTTCCTCCAGCGGCGGGAACGGGCCTGGCCGGTGCGCCGGCTTTGCAGCATCAACGGCAGGGGCAGGGTCCTGTGTATGGCTATGGTGTTCAGCACAATTTTCAGAACCAGCCCATGCAGTACACGACGCAGTCTGGACAGCCTCTTCCATATACAACTACGGTTCCGGGAAGGGCCCAGGGAGGGGTCCGATCTTGCAGCAGCAGCCGAATTTCACTGTGGGCCAACAGACCACAGCTCCTAAGCGCAAGAAAAAGAAGAAACCGCAAGTTCAGCAGCAGCAGGCCGGGTCTATGTGGCAGCAGGGTTACCAGTATCCACAACAGTATGCACCGCCTCAGCAGCAGTTTCAGAACCAGTTGGCACCGCAACAGTTTTTTCAACCACAACAGTACGGGCAATTTCAACAAGTTGAGGCACACACACAGACTACTCAGCAGTCACAGCTGCCACAGCTGACGCAGGGACAGGTACAAGACGCTCACGTGGATGCACCGTCTACCTTGGCTCCTATGGCTAATTCACAGGGTGAACCGCCCGCGGCCAAGGGTAAAGCTAAAAAAGGTGTTCGGTGTTGGAAGTGTGCAGTCGACACACATGCTGCGAAGGATTGCACGGTTCAGCACTATTGTTATATTTGCGACAAGATTGCTCATCCGATATTGAGGTGCCCCATTCTTAAGCTCCCTAGGCCCAATGCTTTTGTGTCAGGATTGGGCGCTGAAGAGACTTATTTTGCTCAGTTACCGGATAGTGTGGTGAAGGATCACTTGGCCCCAATGCAGACTCCTATCACCTGTGTTCGAGTTACTGGTATGATGATTCCTGCTGCTATTGTTGAGAGTCAGATTGCCAGGAGATGCCCGGTCCAGACCCAGTGGAAGTGGGAGGCTATTCAGCATGGGGAGGACGCCTACCTTGTTAGTTTTCCCTCTTTTGTGGATTTGGACAGAGTTGACGGTATTCAGATGAATGTGCCATCAGTTAATGCTCAGATCACGATCTCTGCTTGGAAGTCTCAGGAGATTCCACATAAGCTCGAGCTCCAGAAGATTTGGCTACATGTTGACGGGGTTCCCCATACCGTGCGCCATTTTTTGGGGCTATGGGCTGTTGGTACGTTGATGGGCAAGACCCTCGATGTCGACCTCATTAGTTTGCGACAACGTGGGGTGGTCCGTATTCTTGTGGCTATGACGAACACTCAGATTTTGGCAAAGGACAAGGATGATGTCGGGCCGTTCGTTGCAACGGATGTGGTGGTTAAGCTCAAGGGCTATGCATTTAGGTTCAGGAGAGAACCAGCAGGTTATGTTCCGGATCCAGACTTTGTACCGTTCATTTGGAGACGCAAGGGTGATGATACTGATGATGATGGCGGTGCGAAGGAGAAGGACGATGACATGGACACCTCGGATAACTCTGGAAACCCATCCAACCAACCCTCATCTAATGCTGCTCCTACAAATGACATTCATGCAAACGTGGTCTCTCGTGGTGCCCCGGGAGGTAGTTCTATGATTTTGGCAGTGACCCTGTTTAACTCCTCGTTGCAGACACCGAGGGGCATGGAGCTCGCCACGGAACTTCGAGCTAATTCCACGTTCCGTGGTTGTCTCGAAGTATCTCCGCGGATGAATCAACAAGAGTCCTTGTTGCATGCCACTCTGAGGACTCCGATCGCGTCGCAGCCGTCGTCGCCTACACGGTCGGCTACATCCCAGGCCGCTTGCGCGTCGGTACAGGCCACCGGCGGCCCGGTGGAGCGATCGCTCGCATCTCCAGAGCGACCGCAGGCGGAGGATCAAGTGGAGGCCACGCGGCCCTCGGCTCTGGACGAGCCGGCCTTGTGTGTGCAGCCGCGGACTATCTCACCGGTGGCTCATACAGTGGCGATCCGCCACCCGGCTCAGGAGGAGCCGTCTTCGGGGTTGCACCCACATGCTACCGCACGTGTGGCTATCGACATGCCGGCCACACTAGCTGCTCACCGGCTAGGACCAGTTGGCTCACCTTTGGATGTGCAGCCACGTGCCGCTACGCCGCTGGCCTCGTCGCTCGAGCCGGCGGTAGACACTGTCGGGGAGGGGGTTGCTACTCCACCATCATCCCCTCCTCCGGCAGCAGAGCCGGCGCCACGACCACCGCTGGGGGTGACACCTACACGCCGAAGTTGTCGGCATACGGTTGCCGACGACGGTACTATGGACACAGATGAGGAATCCTTGGCCAAGGCTATGCGGCGTAAAGCAACACAGAACCTCGACAACCAAGGTATTACGTCATCACCCAAATCCTTTTTAGCCTTTTCCAATACATCCATTGTTTCTAAGTTGAATAAAGTGGGTGTTAGTCTTGGAAAGAATGAGAAGGATATTTCTATTTCGACTAAGGCTTTGAAACATTTGGAATATGACCGGTTAAAAGCTACTCCACATGTTTCTAGCAAGTCTTATGCCTCCCAAACTAATATGGAGGAGCTGCATGCCACATCAAATAGTCAGCTACTCTCTCATTTAGTAGGAGCGGTTTCGGACGTGGGCCTAGCTGAACCTGGGCTTAGCTCATTGATTGAGCTTACATCATCTGGACGTAAATCAAAGACCGCATGTTCGAAAAAAGATAGTAAGTCCCATAAGAGGGCGAAATGTTCTAAATCTCCTATTGTTTCCTCATGAATGGAATGTTTTTTAATAGCAGAGGTCTTCGTGACTTGGCTAAACATTTATTCATTGCGGAATGTAATAGGGAATACAATTTAGATTTTTTGGCTATCTCTAAAACGGGGAGACGTGATTTCTCAGTAAGTCTGCTTAACCGTCTTTCTGGCGGGATAGACTTCACTTGCGTTTCACGACCGCCTAGAGGTCGTTCTGGGGGCATTTTACTTGGCGTAAATACAGGGACTATGGATGTTTTGGCTAGTTTGGATGGTGAGTTTCATGTTAAACTCCATATTCGCAACAAAGCCGACAACTTCATATGAACCCTCGCCGCCGTGTATGGGGCAGCCCAGGATGGGTTCAAGGCTGATTTTCTCCGTGAATTGGTTAATCTGGCGAAAGATAATCCCTACCCCATTCTTATAGGTGGGGATTTCAATTTTCTTAGATTTCCAAATGAGAAAAGCCGTGGTAGGTTTGATAATCATTGGCCTTTCCTTTTCAATGATGTCATTGATAGTCTAGATCTGCGAGAGGTTTCCATGATTGGAAGGCAATTCACTTGGGCGAACAGTCTTCTGGAACCGACATATGAGAAACTAGATCGCGTTTTAATGGATACCGACTGGGAATCTAAATTTCCTATGGTGTCTGTTCGTGCTCTACCTCGTATTGAGGCTATATCAGACCACGCACCCATTCTCCTAACTACTGGTTTGCCACGACCACAACATAGACACAAGTTCAAGTTTGAACTTGGGTGGTTGCATCGGGATGGTTTCCATGACATGGACAAGGAGGTGTGGGAGAAACCGGTGGCCGGGCATACCCCAATTCACAAATGGAATAACAAAATGCGTGCTTTACGGAAATTCCTTGGTGGTTGGGCTAGGCACACGGTGGGTATCCTCAAAAAGGAGAAGCTTCGTCTTTCATCTATCATTGATGAATTAGAAGCTTTGGCAGAGGTTAGACCTCTATCTGAGCATGAAATCGAGATCAAGAGTCATTCGAATGCACAGATAGCTAGCATGCTTCGTGAGGAGGAACTAAAATGGTACCAACATAGTAACTCTCAGTTTATCCTGAAAGGTGATTCGAGTACTAGATATTTCCATGGATTCGTCAATTGTAGACACCGTAAGAAAATTATTCATTCCCTACAACAGGACGAGGGCACGATTGAGGGGCTTGAGCAACTTAAATCTTATATCATTAATTATTATAAAAATTTGTTCGGAGCCCCAGAGGAAGGAAATTTCTCAATGGATGAGTCCCGAACCGATAACATCCCACAAGTCTCTGATGAGGAAAACGGCCTTCTAACAGCCCCATACACCGAGGAGGAAGTTAGAAAGGCGGTTTTCCTAATGGAGTACAACAAAGCCCCAGGTCCAAATGGTTTTCCCGCTGAGTTCTATCAGAACTTCTGGGAAGTCATCAAGCCGGATCTCCTACTTTTGTTTAGCGACCTACATGCTGGCCATCTAGAATTTTTTCGCTTAAACTTCGGCGAGATTATTTTATTATCTAAGGTTAATGAGGCTGAAAGGATACAACAATATAGACCTATTTGCCTCCTTAATGTTAGTTTTAAAATATTCACGAAGGTTGCGACTATTAGGCTAAATTCGGCTGTTGACCACATGGTTCGTCCTTCACAGACTGCTTTTATGCAAGGAAGAAACATCCTAGATGGAGTTGTTATCCTTCATGAAACAGTCCATGAATTACATCGGAAAAAGTTGAATGGGGTGGTACTCAAAATAGACTTAGAGAAAGCTTATGACAAAGTCAAATGGCCATTTCTTCAACAGACTCTCATAATGAAAGGAATTTCTGCAGAGTGGCGCGCTATGATCCATAGCTTCGTTTCTGGAGGTAGTGTTGCCATTAAGGTCAATGATGGCGTTGGACACTATTTTCAAACGAAGAAGGGATTGCGACAAGGTGACTCGATATCGCCAATGCTATTCAATATAGTGGCGGATATGCTAGCGGTCATGATTGAGCGTGCCAAGGTTGATGGCCAAATTGATGGGGTAGTAAGTCATCTAGTTGATGGTGGTCTCTCTATAGTTCAATATGCCGACGATACGATTCTCTTCATGGATCATGACATTGAGAAAGCGAGAAATCTGAAATTAATTTTATCAGCATTCGAGCAACTCTCAGTCTCAAGATCAACTTTCATAAAAGTGAATTGTTTTGTTTTGGTGAGGCTCAAGACGAGGCCCAACTGTACACTGAACTACTCGGGTATGGGTTGGGTCAGTTTCCGATCACATATTTGGGGATACCGATACATTATCGGAGACTCACAAATGCTGAATGGAAACACGTCGAGGAGAGACTACAAAAAAGACTTAGCAGTTGAAAAGGTAAACTGCTGTCTCTGGGTGGAAGATTGGTCCTCATAAACTCAGTACTAAGTAACATGGTGCTATATATGATTTCCTTCTTCCAGTTGCCGAAAGGAATTTTACATATATTGGATTATTTCCGATCAAAATTCTTTTGGCAAGGAGATAGCGAGCGAAAGAAATATCGACA
This sequence comes from Thinopyrum elongatum, assembly GCA_011799875.1. Classification (NCBI taxonomy): domain Eukaryota; kingdom Viridiplantae; phylum Streptophyta; class Magnoliopsida; order Poales; family Poaceae; genus Thinopyrum; species Thinopyrum elongatum. The sequence continues at coordinate 37,205,817 of CM022301.1, forward strand.
GGCTAAATGGAGTGTGGTTTGTCGTCCCAAAGACCAAGGCGGGTTGGGCATTCATGACCTTGAGGTTAAGAATAGGGCCCTCCTCGGCAAATGGTTGTTTAAATTACTGACGGAAGATGGTGTATGGCAAACCCTCCTGAGGAGGAAATATGTGGGTTCCAAGGCGGTATCCCAAGTATACTGGAAGCCTGGTGATTCTCACTTTTGGGCGGGTCTAATGGCTACGAAGAAATATTTCTTCTCCTATGGATCCTTCTCTATTAAGGACGGTTCGGAAATTAGATTCTGGGAGGACAAGGGGCTAGGAAATGCCACACTCCGGGAACAATATCCGGCTCTATACAACATTGTGCGTCACAAGGGTGATACTATAGCCACGGTAATGGAATCATTTCCGCCAAATGTGACGTTCAGAAGATATTTAGTTGGACCCAGACTCCAATCGTGGTACATCCTGCTCCAACGGTTGTCCACGGTGCAATTGTCACATGGGTCTGATGTATTTCGATGGAACCTACATGGGAATGGACAAGTCTCAGTGAAGTCTATGTATAGAGCGTTAATCCAGTCTGATGTGCCAGTTGATAATAACAAGAAGATCTGGAAGATGAAGATACCTCTTAAGAATAAAATATTTGCATGGTATCTTCGTCGCGGAGTCATTATTACTAAAGATAATCTTATCAAGAGGAATTGGCATGAAAATCCGCAATGTGTTTTTTGTCATCATGATGAGACAATAAAACATTTATTCTTCCAATGCAAATTGGCTCGGTCTATATGGTCAGTCATCCAGATAGCTTCTGGCTTGTATCCTTCTTGTAGTGTTGCTAATCTATTTGGCAGCTGGTTACATGGGATCGATCACAGGTTTAGAACTCTTCTTAGGGTAGGAGCGCTTGCCGTTATTTGGTCGCTTTGGCTATGTAGAAATAATAAGGTTTTTAACGATAAAAGTACTTCTCTAATGCAGGTTATCTACAGATGTACCGGGACTCTTCGTTTATGGTCCTCTCTACAACGCGTGGAGAATCGAGACATATTTACGGAGGTGTGTACACGATTAGAGGATACGGCGAGGGATACTTTTACCCAACATGGGTGACAGCATGATCTTAGGATTGGCCCACCTCCGCTTTAGGCGCTATATGGACTCTACATGTTTCTTTGTATTCCGCCTTTTATTTTTCATTTATACAAGAGGACTCTGTTTGGCTGTGTGCATCTTAGTTATGCAGAGGCCAGGTGTAATGCTTAAACCTTTTAAGTAATAAAGCGCCCCTTTTCGAAAAAACAGCCAAAAATGAATGCTGGTAAAATACTAGAAAAACTCTCACATGGGTGGTCTAGTAATAAGGCAAAAAAAAAAAATTTGAGAGGAATCGTTTGGTTTGAGATGAAGCTATTTTGTAACGTTCATGTGACGTATATAAATTTGTTTCTGGTTTCGATAGTTGAGGTTTCTTTTTTGCTTTATAATATTATTTATTAAGTATTTAATTACATTTTTTTTGGGGGGTGGAAGTACTCTTATGTGTTTAATTTTTGGAGGTTGGAAGTACTTAATTATGTTACGATTTGCATTTTGTTTGTTTCAACTCGGGCCCGAAAATTCAGTTTTATTTTCTCACAATACATTCTTCTCTTCACCGTACATCCAACGGCTCGTGTACATATCGACCGAAATGTGAAATTTACAACTCGCTTAATCCACCGGACAATTTACTTTTGTCCCACTCTACGCTGCGAAGAAGTTGACAAGCTGCCGGGAAACGCTCGTCTTCGTTGACCGTACCGGCCATCGACCTCTGCCTCACTGGTTTTTCATAGATATGGCACATGGGTGACAAGCCCTCTTGACTCTATCACCATCGGCACATGTGAAGGACAGCTCCAAGAACTCAAGAAATCGATAGAAGGAAAGATAGCAAACTATCTGATGAAGGCTTTCCAGTTTCAGACTGCCCCTACGGTGTGTGTCGTTTGTGCACTCCATCTGATCATGATGATACTGTCTAAGCAAATGCATGGGAACTTTGGATATCTCATTTTGATGATCTTAGCAATCTTGTTTTATGTTGTACTGTTGTCAGATTGAGGGGAGATGGTCAGTGAGATTCACCTTTTATTTGTGAGCTCTGCAATTCAGTTTTGTTCATCTCTCCTCATTTTTTTATGGTCAGAAGACCGAATGGCTCACAGATACCAAAAAATCTCGGTTACTACACAACGTGGCTTAGAAGTTGTGCGCCGTCATAAAACCCCTTGTCGTCAAGACGTCAACGATTCATGACTGAATGTGTGCAGAGAGAGTACAAAATTTAGTCTTAAATATTTTTCATCACCATCAACAACATGCCAAACGCAAGCCAGAAAACATATCAAGAAATCTATCGAGGGAAATATGACTAGCTTTCTGCCAAAGGCTTTCCAGTTTGAGACTTCAGTACTGTGTCAGCTTCATGCACTGCGGCTGTATAATTTTTGCTGTTTATTTTTTTAGAACGAAGACGCTAGGTGCGTCCGGCTTTAAATTAATAAAGCCCACAACATAGGCAGCGTAGCAGATCACCAAAGCTTACAGTCTCAAAAGCCCTCGGGCCGAGCATACGTAGGAAAGTCAGAGGGTTCTAAGCCAGAGAGGCCGCGAGCGAATACAAGGCCCGTTGGCCATACAGAGCACGCAGGCTCGCGAAAGAACAAAAGGGGCCACTCCACTAGGTTGTAGCCGCTGGCTCCCTAGCCAACACGTACACTTGCTGAAGTCGTGCTTGGGCGTGCTCCATCATCTCAGCATCCTTGCACCTCCCTAACAGACTCCACTGCTGTAGAAACAAGTTGCATTTGTAGATACCATTAGCCGGGTGCGACGGAAAAATGCCTTCAATCGTTAGTTTGTTCTGAATCAGCCATAGCGCCCAGAGGAGTGCCCCTGCACAACTCCACATCACGCGTTTGCCTCACCCCTGGACTGAATCGAGTAGACCGGCAAGTTCGTTGGTGGACCAAGGGTCCCACTGAACTTCAGCCGCTGCACGCACCGCGCTGCAGGCGAACCTGAATAGCGGGCAATTGAAGAAAACATGGTTCGCATCCTCGGGTGTCCCACACACCGCGCAAGGGCCCGAAGCAGGACCGTGCAGTTTGGCCACATTCATGGACATTGGTAATCTATTACGGAACATTGGCCACACAAAAACTTTGATTTTGAGAGGAATACGTGCTTTCCAAAGGCCCTTGACCATAAGTTGTGCCGGCCCTTGGCAGAGCTTGTGGTATAGCGATTTGACCGTGAATTTGCCAGAACCGGTGAGCGACCACGTCACTGTATCAACGAAGTGGACAGCGCAGATGAGCTAACTAGGTCAAGCAAAGCCAAGTAACTCACACGTTCTTAGCGATTAAGCTCACGGCGAAAGTGGACGGCCAGGGGGGTCAAGGCCATCGCGTCCGCCGCTGTCTGGTGCGGGTCAACGGCTATGGCGTATAAGTCCTGGTATTCCGACCAAAGCGGCAGAGTACCCACCCAAAAGTCTAGCCAGAACCAAGCCGATCGGCCATTGCCGATGGCAAACTTTGCCCCCATGGCAAAGGCCACCTTGATGGATTGGATGTCATTCCAGAAGGGTGATCCCCTCGCGGCCCCTTCGAAAAAATTTCCATTTGGAAAGTACTTCGCTCGAAGGAGGTCCGCCCACAAGCCCGTCACCCCTTGCGACAGTTTCCATATCCATTTGCACATAAGGGCGATGTTGAGCAGCCTGGTGTTGGTGATCCCAAAGCCTCCCAAGCCCTTGGGCCGACAAACAGCCGCCCATTTAACCATGTGATATTTGCATTTCGGACCTGTTCCTTCCCAAAAGAAACGAGATCGCGGCGTGTCCATTTTGGCATGGACCCCTTCAGCTAGGAGGAAGAGGCCCATCGCAAACATGGGAAGGGAGGAGAGGCTCAAGTTCGTAAGCACAAGCCGCACTACGAAGGATAGGAACTTACCACGCCAAGGGCACACCCGTCCCCCTACCTTGGCACAAAGTGGTTCCGAATCATCTATCGTTAGCCATTTGGTAGCTAAGGGTAGACCTAAGTAAGTAAAAGGGCATTTCCCAACTTTACAATTAAGCATGTCCGCAATGTGACGTCCCTCTTCGGGATACACCCCCATGGAAACAACTTCACATTTGTGGAAGTTAATTTTCAGCCCTGACGTAAGCTCAAAACTGACGAGGAGGGCTTTAACCGTAGCTATGCTATGCTGGTCAGGTTGGAAGAGCAGCAGCGTGTCGTTTGGGTACTGTAAGTGGGAAACCCTCCCTGGGATAAGGTGTCCTACCACCCCTTTTATGTGGCCGGCCTCGGTAGCTTTACGTAACATAGCCGCCAGTTCATCGACCACGAAGTTGAACAGAATCGGGGACATGGGGTCGCCCTGACGTAGTCCGCGTCTGTTACGGAAGAAGTGCCCTACTTCCCCGTTGACCGAGATTGCATTTTGGCCGCCCGAGACCAGCTGCATCACTCTATGAACCTAAACGGCCGAAAACCGTGACTTAGGAGCACTTGACGCAGGAAATCCCAATTTACCCGGTCGTAAGTCTTTTCGAAGTCTAGTTTTAGCATAATGGCCGACTCTTTCGTACGTTTGAGCTCATGGATGATTTCCTCTAGGGCAAGCGGGCCCTCCAGGATGTTACGCCCATGTATGAAAGCGGACTGAGTTCGGCTAATGGTACGGTGGGCGATCGGGACCACACGAGTCGTGCATGCCTTAGAACATATCTTGAATGGCACATTAATGAGCGCAATCGGTCTAAATTGGCGAATGTTGTCGGCCCTAGCCACTTTGGGAATAAGCGAGAAAACGCCAAAGTTAAGGCGAGCTATGTCTACTATCCTGCGCTTAAAGCCATTGCATACCTCAAAAATGGGTCCCCTAAGCAATGGCCAAAAGTGTTTGAACATAGCCACCGGCCACCCATCCGGGCCCTGCGTCGTATCCGCTTTCATGCTCATTAGCGCATCATCGATCTCCTCACTAGTAGAAAAAGGCCCATTTGTCCCGGTTCCAGAGGCCCATTCGTCCCGGTTCTGGAACCGGGACTAAAGGGTCGGGACTAAAGCCCAAAACCTTTAGTCCTGGTTCGCTTACGAACCGGGATAGAAGATGCTCCACGTGGCCGCCGCGAGGAGCCCGGGCAGGAGGGCCTTTAGTCCCGGTTGGTAACACCAACCAGGACCAAAAAGCATCCACGTGTCAGTAGCTCAAGAGCTGGGGTTTTTGTTTTTTAAAGGGGGGGGGGGGTTTGGGGGTTTTGGAGGGTTAATTTAGGAGTGTCCTCTCTTATCTCCGTGCTTGGTCGAAGCTAGGTACTATACGTATAGAGAGAACTCGACACGCTTGCTAGTAAGAAAATGAAGGAACCATTAAGTACACAAGATCGTCATGAACATATACAGAGAGAAGTGATCGACCTCTCCTTCTCCGAGAGATTGGTCAAACAACAAGTTTTCGTATATCTATCCGACGCTACTAGCTACATATATACAATATAAGATCTCTTACAATCCCTAACATCTAAAGTCAATTTCCACATGGTATTCTCCGGCTGGATTGATGACGTGGTCAAGAAAGAATCCCGCCAATTCCTCTTGAATTGCTCGTATGCGATCTTGTGGTAGGAGTTCATCCCGCAGCTGCCAGATCTAAATTGAAGAAGAGGGTCAATACATGTGTATGAATGAAACTCAACACAAATGATGGTAATAAAATAAAATTGTGAATATTTTTGCTTATGCACATCATATTGTTTTTGAGAGTACCCCCGCTTATTAAAGGCCGTCGCGTTGTAGAGGAACTCGCAAACGTAGTATCCACAAATATCATTCCTGGCTTCCTGCCACAAGCACTTTACGAGAAATAGAGGTCAATCAAATTGATAAGCAAGCAAGCATGCTAAATGGTATTGATGAAACTAGCTAGAATCAATGGGAGATGCGCGGAACTAGGTAGTAGTACTTACTTTCGGGTGTGTAAATCGCAGCTCGGTCAGCAGTCCCGGAGCTCTTGCGGTGAACTCTTTCCAAACCCTGCCAGACAAAGAAAATAATTACTTGATATTAGGAAATGAACAAAGTTGCCAATCTGGTGCGATAATGATCGATTGAACTTACTTCTGGAGCATTTCAGTCATGTCCGCATACTCCTGGGGATCTTTTTGTCTCGAGTCTAAGACGGTTACTACTCCCCGGTCAAGCTTAATCTCTAGCAGAATAAAGTGAAAGCTGCGCACGCATGCATAACTCATCAGTTACATTACTATAACCTCGAGTAATAAGGGAAACCGAATATGCAGAACACTCACTTGAAGTTGTAAGGAAAGAGTATTTTATCTTTGTTTTGATTTTTGAGCAACGATTGTAGCAAGTTGGCCTCGGTTTCTTTGACATTCTTTTTAACCGTCCATTCATGTATGACATTTGGGTTAATGAACACAATGTCATAGATTTGTGCTTTTCTGCATTCGATGATCTTCAATCTACATAATATAGTGAGGATAATTATATATACATGCAATGAAAGAGCTGAGCTATATATAGTGACTTAATTACAGAAGTAGTACTTACAGACAGTAGCAAGTCACGAGTGATTTGTCGAGGGCCTTTCGATTGTATAACTGGAAAAACTCGTCAAAATCAACAGTAATATAATCCAATCCAACGAAGTCGTGCTCCTCTTTAATTCTCATCGTCAAAGCATCCTTCCCAGAGTTGCTGCAGGTTTCCATGTTGTAGGAGATATGCCCTAGAGGCAATAATAAATGTTATTATTTATCTCCATGCTCATTATTATGTTTATGTTCCATGCTATAACTGCTGTGGTTCCCGAGCCCGTATATCCATAAAGGCTCTGGGGAAAACCCATGTGCACGTGTGGAATAATAAACGGTAAAATGTATTCCTAGTCATGCCTCTAAGACTAGCTCAAGTGTTGCATGATGATTATGTTTTCCCAATCATGGGCATGTCTATGCCACCAGCTTTGAGGGCACAATGTTAGAAGAACATTTGTGTTGAATCGACCCGATTGATGTTATGCTATGAGATACTTTCGTCACAAGTTAAATGGTTTATAACACAGAGATTGTTAATGTTTGCATGATTCCTCAGACCATGAGAGTATCGAGTTTCTTCATGCTTGATTCATGAACTTTGGGGTTTGTTAAATGTCATCCGTAAATGGGTGGCTATTACGGCGGCTTACGGGTTCATGGAAAAGTATGTCAAGTAACTTGATAGCTCAAGATTGGGATTTGCTCCTCCGACGATGGAGAGATATCTCTGGGCCCTCTCGGTGTTACGGTATCCATCATCGTCTGGCCAGACACTTTGTGATTTGATCATGGGGATGCCAGAACACGGTTACGAGAAAAGAGAACGATACCGGTAATGAGGTAACTAGCATAGTGGACAAGTTGTTGATCCACGGAAATGCCAACATGTCTCACCTCGGGTATTTGTAACATATCGTGAAGCAACAGGAATAGCACACGGCAACTGGAGGTTCACTCGAATATTCATTCGTGTGGGTATAGGGGTCAATATGGGTGTCCACGGCTCCGATGCTGATCATTGATCGGAAAGTGTTCCGGTCATGTCTATACTTCACGAACCTATAGGGTCACACGCTTAAGGTTCATCTATCTGCTGAATACTAGATAGGGAGTCTGAGAGAAAGTCACCGAAAAAGTTTCGGAGACAATGGAAGAGTTCCGGAGAGAGAGAACACCGAAAGAGTTTCGGTAAAACCGAAAAGGTGTTTCGGAATATATTATTTGGTCAAATAGGGTTTCGGCATCGCATGGAAATTTTCAGAGGATGTCAGAATTGGTCTGGGAACTTCTGGGAATTTTCAGAGAGAAAAAACCGGAAATGTTCCGGAGCTGCCGTAACCGCTGTTGTTGCTTTTCGCTGATGAAAACTACCATACCGGAAATGTTTCGGAACACGCCCAGAATAATTTTAGAGGGTACCAGAAATGTTCTGGGACCTTCTGGAATTTTTCAGAAAAACATTCGCGGAAAACATCTTGTCTCAGCGCGAGGGGACAAGATCCCACGAATCGGGGGTGCTTGTTTGGTGGCTTTTTGTCTAGGGAGCATGCATGTTTCATGGAGACATGTTGGTGGCTTGTTGGGGGGGCCCCCACCCATGGGGGGGCACATGTGTGGCCGGCCCAAGGGGTGTCCCCTTGGTGTCCCCATGATGCCTCCCTTGCATTACCATTATGCCCTTTCATGTGTGACATGAAGCTTGGGTATTTTGGTATTTCAACATCCCACCCCACCCCTTGCCTTGGCCTATAAAAGGAGGAGTTGGGGCTGCCATCTCCTTCATCCCTTGCTCTCATACACAAGCCATGCATGATCTGGCATTCTCTCTCCCTCCCACGAAATAGTTTCGTGGTGTCCAAAGGCTGTCTGGGTTCCGGTGGGAACTAGTTCTGGACGGCGAAGCCCTGCCGGATAGATGACACCGTATGTGTGCAACTCTGTAGAGAGGTCGTAGTTTCGATCTTAGTGCCCAAGGGGCTGTTCGAGAGTGCCTCCCGAAGGGCTGTCCATGTGACGGTCCGAGTTCTGTGAGTCCTCCTGAAGGGCTGTCCGCGACACCGTCCGGGGGACTGTCCGACCTCCTCCCGGAGGGCTGTCCGAGTGGCGGATGAGGGTATACATCCTCGCGGTTGGGAGGTTGTAAATCCTAGCTGCGGGGATCTGCACCGCCGATCGTCATCGACTCTACTTCCGCTGCGCTACGAGTCGGTAACGAATATGATCAAACCTTGTATGCAGTCTCCATAGTGGTCCTGGGCTGGTGCGTAGGTAGGAAAATTTTTGTTTTCTGCTGCGTTCCCCTACAGTGGCATCATGAGCCGTGCTATGCGTAGATGCAGGTTGCGATCTAGAATACATAGTGATGTATGGGTGTTGCACAATATAATTAGGTAGTAGATGAGTTCTATTACTGAAAATTATTTGTGCGGGTAGCAGATGAAATCTGTTACCCGATATTCTTGTTGCTTCCCTAGAATTTGCATATTTCTGATCTTGATAACAGCATGGTGGAGTTTCAATATTCTGGCAATCCACGATCCAGATTGATCAACGAAGTGCTAACAGTTCATTGAATTCCATCGTAGTTAAAAAGAAAGATGAAATTTCGCAGACGAAAGGGCAATGCAGATATGATCTGCACGGGGGTCATGCGTATGACGAAGTTTAGTATGGGGCTCAAGATTTTATTATCTCGGTTTTCATACACCCTGGAAAGTTAATCTAGCGACTTGAATTATCATACTTGATGATGGACGTTGGTAGCTTCGGTTTGTTTCGAAACCTTAGAAGCCACGAAAAACAAGTTTTTGCATGAACCGATTAGAGAAGTCTAACTTGGTTTTGCAGGAGGGTTTGCATGTGATGTGGTATAGCAGTGCTCATAATAATTTGATTATGTATGAGATGACTATATAATGTAAATTTATTAACATGACCTGCGTGTCATGATTCGGCATGATGGCTGGAGCAATATGATTGCACTTTAATGACCTGCGTGTCAACCTTGTTGTAATGCATTATTTTATTAGCTATAGAGATAGCAATATTATCTGGTGCATCGACAAGGTGGTGGCAATCTTCGCAAAGGTGAACACCGACGTGAATGCGGGAGACGAAGAAATGATAGACTTCTCTGTCAGAAAGGGCTATACCATATCATGCTGTTATGAATTGCCTGAGATGTTTATCCCTTATGATGCACCCTTCTTGATTGCGCGGTAGTCGCTTTTATTAGGGTGATCTCTCACAAAAGTATCAAGTAGTTAGTGTTCTCCCAAGTGTAGCACCGTCACGGCACCTAACTTTTCGGGGTGCGCCATGTCCACATGGGTACAAACGATTTGGGAAGTGTGAGGCGGGTGAGGTCAGACCTCGCAGCAAGATCACTTGGTTGTCTTGACGTTCTGGCTTGATCGTCCTGAGCTCGGAACACGCCCATCGAAAGATGAACAGGAGTCACATAGAGATGTGATCGGCATGTTTGCCCACCAATTGAAATTCTCGTCATCAGTGATGTCCACATCAATGGCGTTGAATTGAAATGTGGATCTTTAATCACTCACAATCAATTATGAGAGATATTGATTTGAGTGGGAGCGCACTGTTGAATTAACTTGTTTAATTCTCAGTGCAATTAATTTTGAACACTGTCTAAGTGTGTTTTGCTTAACAGTTATAGAATAATGGCTCGCGTTTCCACCTTCCCTGTTAAAATTGAATAATCTGTTAAATATCTGGTTAAAACTTTACGGTTGGTAACGTAATGTGAGGATTGTCCTCAAGAGTGCCAAGAAGGACTTTGTCCTATCGCATACTTTCGGTATTCTCTTGCTTATGCTATGGATCATGTGACTCTCGTCCTTCGATCCAAAAGCTAGAATTCTGTTTCAGTCAAGTGCAATATGTTTGCTTCCATAAGACCCGAACTTCGAAAGTTTGGATAGTTATGTGATATTCATGGAATCTGAAAATCATTTTCAGAGACAGACAAAGGCTAAAAGATATGAGATATCCAAAGCAATGTTTGTTTGCAAACTATTAGTAAAGGTGTTTACTATGCATTAGTTTGATAAGAGAGGGATCCAGAAGAACGCGTGTCATATGATGAAAGGTGAATAAAACAACAACTTAAAGAGAAAGGAAGTGTCCGAAGGGTGTTAGTGAAACTTTCACGCCTAGGAAGTCCGGGGCTAAAGCCACTCTTAAGTTGGGTGCTTCTTCTGGAAGTAGGAGAAATACTAAAAGTTAAACTGTTAGAAGTATAAAGGCAATAAGAAAGAAGACTGGAATATCCAGCTCATGTATGAATGTCATACAAGTTTTTGATGTATAGAAGGCTGGTCAAAGATATAGTTCTTGGGAATTATGGTTAAACATGTTAATCACTAATTCTTGGGTATTGTGAGACAATCACAAAGATACCCGCTCGATTGCATTCTGTTGCAACTCGATGTAAGAACTACTATGGCCTGGAAGACTAGCCAGGAATGAGGTTTTGGTATACACAGGGAACATAGTAAATGTTACTATACCTTCCATCGGTGTATTACCGTCTATATTTATTTTCATAATTCATTTAGAGTTTCACAAACTCTAGCCCATTGCATAAGGTATCTTACAAGAAGGTTGTTCATAAGAGAACTTTTGATGTTCGGTGTTATGAATAACATAAGGGCCATACTTTCATTATGAATGAGATGTATGTTATGAATGTTGATAATAATACATTACCTCTATATTTACTTTCATAATTCATTTTAGAGTTTCATACACTCTAGCCCATTGCACAATGTTTGTTGCAAAATAGTTGTTCATAAAAACAACAATTGTTGTTCAGTATTATGAATAACATGAAGGACCATGCTTCCATCCAAGATGGGACGTATGTTATGAATATTGATGGTAATATGATACATCCATAACACTGACGCTAAATGTCGCAAGACTAAAAGAATACCACACAAGTGTGGCACTGCATTTGGTCACATTGGAGAAACCCGCATGGAAAATTCCATTATGATGGATTTTGAAGTCGTTTGATTTTGAATCATCTGACACTTGCAAATTCCCTCCGAAAAGTGAAGTGACTGAAATACCGTTCATAGGCCATAAGGAACGAACAACAAACTTATTGGTGATCATACATTTGATGTGTGTAGTTCGATGAATGTTGCAAGTAGTGGATTTACTATCTTCAGAAATGACTCAAGTAGATATATGGATATTTGCTTGATGGGACGTAAGTCTGGATCTTTTGAAATCATTCGAAAGGTTTTCAAAAATGAAGTAGAAGTTATTGTAACAAGAAAATTATGTTTCTACAATTCAATTGCAGAAAGGAATATTTGAGTTACAAGTTTAGCGAATGTCTGATGAGTTTTGAAAGGGGTTTCATAGCTTGCACCTCCCGGAACACCACTGCAAGTGGAAAGTCCGTGAAGATGTAATCAAACCATTTATGACATGGTGAGATCAAAGATGACATAAATAAATTTGCCATTATCCCTTTTTAAGAGTGATGCTTTAGAGACTGCGGCTTTTACACTAAAAAGAGCTCCATAGGGTGTGTTGAAATGACACCATGGTATGGTACGCCCAACCATGTTATATCTTTTCTTAACATTTGGAATAAGGGGCTTGTGTAAAAGGTTACAAACCTATTCCAAATCAGACAAGTGCTACTTTGTAGGTTATCCCAAGTAATTGGGTATTCCCCCACCTCTAATACCAAGGCAAATAGGTTTGCCACAAAGAACGGTATGCTTTTTGAAGAAAATGGTTCTTCCAAAAAGGTAAGTGGGAGAATAATGCAACTCGACAAGATAAACAGTATCTTCGTCATCAGATCAAAGGAAAGAGACCTTGGAAGTGATTCCAGAGTTTCCTACTGTGACTGATATGGAAGTCTCTACAATAAAATGTATGGACTTCAGTCGAACTTGTAGCTGAACCACGTAGGCAAAGCTCGTGCAAACCTCTCAGGTGCGCATACGAGATATTGTTGTTAGACAACAGTATACCTACGATACACAAGGAAGCGTTGATGGGCCCTGACTCCGGGATTGGCTAAATGCCAATACAGTCCGAGATAGTTTCCATATAATTGATTCAAGATTAAAATCTTGATACACCTTTCGGAAGACTTAGAGTCTAACGAATTTTATGGAACTAAAAACTGATACGGGTAAAAATGTTTTATCCATAAAGCTCGACTTGTTGCAATAACAAGTTCAAGGAGTTGACTACGATGAGGTTGTTTCATCGTAGCGATGCTTAAGGTCGGTTCGGGTTTAACTAGCAATTAATACATATTTCAATCATGAGATATGAAACAAAGGATGACAAAAGGATTTCCATCTGATGGAAATAAAACCAAGGACTTGCATGTGTTACAGTCCAAGGTATTTTGTCATTCCAGAGGATGCTAGTAAGTATGCAAACTTCAGAGTTCCAGCAATGGACAGAAGAGAGCAAAATGGAGTTGGAATCTTCGTGTTTTGATGAAATGGTCAAAGGGGTTTGACTTCATCAATGGGTAACGAAGATGCTTATGATTCAAGAAAGTAAGTGGGAGCATAATAAAATTTCTAAAAAACGTTGTGTGATTGACACATTGTTAATTGGAAATAAATTTCTTGACACGAATTAGGACTTCATTTGAAAATAGTTTTTCGATGAAGTGCTTGGGCTAAATAGTCTTGATATTAGGCATGATGATCTATGGAGATAGATTTACCTGATGGGGCTGAGCAAAGATACATATTGACAAAATGCTAAAACATTTTAGCATTAAAAACGTCAAGGAGTGATTCTTGCCGAAGTCACATGGAAAGAGTTTTTGCAAGACTCGATGTCCCAAAACACTTATGAGCAAAATACATGATGGAGATTCCACACACCTTCATGTTTGGATTAATCATGTATTCCATGGTATGTAGAAACAACCAGATATGTCCAATACTCCTAAGTTGTTGCGAGTATAGATACCAAAGTGATCAAAAGTTCTGATCATGGGACAACAGTGAAAAAGGGTCATTGAGTACTATAGTAGCACTGATGACATGTTTTCTCGCAAGTGGAGATCATGAAGAGTTCGTTGCAAAAGGTTACATCGATACAGTCTTCATCATTTCTCCATGCGATTTTCGATTTAAATTGAGGGTTTTGTGTAACACACAATATGGTGGCACAGTTAGTTGGAATTTGTTCAAACAGGTTACTGTGGCGAATTCTATAACAGAGGCGAAGTATGTTGCCGCTTTTAAAGCGACAAAGAAGATGTTGAATCATATAGTTCATTCATGAACTTAGTACGGTTCCAAGATGGCTTTTGTCAGTGGGACACTACTGCAGGTAGTTGCTCCATAACTCAGTCTGAAGAATCCAGGTTCGACCTGTGATTCACATACATACAAAACCAAGTCCACACAAAATATGAATTTTGTGAAAGCGTGAAAACGCGAGGATATGCAAAGATACACACGGATCTGAAGTTGTCAGATCCGTTGGACATCAGGCTATACCAAAAGAGAAGCATATTTACACCGGTGTGCCACAGGTGTGAAGTGCATTAGCATTAACTAGATTATTGACTCTAGTGCAAGTGTGAGTCTATAGGAGATATGCCCTAGAGGCAATAATAAATGTTATTATTTATCTCCATGCTCATTATTATGTTTATGTTCCATGCTATAACTGCTGTGGTTCCCGAGCCCGTATATCCATAAAGGCTCTGGGGAAAACCCATGTGCACGTGTGGAATAATAAACGGTAAAATGTATTCCTAGTCATGCCTCTAAGACTAGCTCAAGTGTTGCATGATGATTATGTTTTCCCAATCATGGGCATGTCTATGCTAGCAGCTTTGAGGGCATAATGTTAGAAGAACATTTGTGTTGAGTCGACCCGATTGATGTTATGCTATGAGATACTTTCGTCACAAGTTAAATGGTTTATAACACAGAGATTGTTAACGTTTGCATGATTCCTCAGACCATGAGAGTATCGAGTTTCTTCATGCTTGATTCATGAACTTTGGGGTTTGTTAAACGTCATCCGTAAACGGGTGGCTATTACGGCGGCTTACGGGTTCATGGGAAAGTATGTCAAGTAACTTGATAGCTCAAGATTGGGATTTGCTCCTCCGACGATGGAGAGATATCTCTGGGCCCTCTCGGTGTTACGGTATCCATCATCGTCTGGCCAGACACTTTGTGATTTGATCACGGGGATGCCGGAACACGGTTACGAGAAAAGAGAACGATACCGGTAACGAGGTAACTAGCATAGTGGACAAGTTGTTGATCCACGGAAATGCCAACATGTCTCACCTCGGGTATTTGTAACATATCGTGAAGCAACAGGAATAGCACACGGCAACTGGAGGTTCACTCGAATATTCATTCGTGTGGGTATAGGGGTCAATATGGGTGTCCACGGCTCCGATGCTGATCATTGATCGGAAAGTGTTCCGGTCATGTCTATACTTCACCGAACCTATAGCGTCACACGCTTAAGGGTCATCTATCTCCTGAATACTAGACAAGGAGTCTGAGAGAAAGTCACCGAAAAAGTTTCGGAGACAACGGAAGAGTTCCGGAGAGAGAGAACACCGAAAGAGTTTCGGTAAAACCGAAAAGGTCTTTCGGAATATATTATTAGGTAAAATAGGGTTTCGGCATCGCATGGAAATTTTCAGAGGATGTCAGAATTGGTCTGGGAACTTCTGGGAATTTTCAGAGAGAAAAAACCGGAAATGTTCCGGAGCTGCCGTAACCGCTGTTGTTGCTTTTCGCTGATGAAAACTACCATACCGGAAATGTTTCGGAACACGCCCAAAATAATTTTAGAGGGTACCGGAAATGTTCTGGGACCTTCTGGAATTTTTCAGAAAAACACTCGCGGAAAACATGTTGTCTCAGCGCGAGGGGACAAGATCCCACGAATCAGGGGTGCTTGTTTGGTGGCTTTTTGTCTAGGGAGCATGCATGTTTCATGGAGACATGTTGGTGGCTTGCTGGGCCCCCCCCCATGGGGGGGCACATGTGTGGCCGGCCCAAGGGGTGTCCCCTTGGTGTCCCCATGATGCCTCCCTTGCATTACCATTATGCCCTTTCATGTGTGACATGAAGCTTGGGTATTTTGGTATTTCAACATGCCACCCCACCCCTTGCCTTGGCCTATAAAAGGAGGAGTTGGGGCTGCCATCTCCTTCATCCCTTGCTCTCATACACAATCCATGCATGATCTGGCATTCTCTCTCCCTCCCGCGAAATAGTTTCGTAGTGCCAAAAGGCTGTCTTGGTTCCGGTGGGAACTAGTTCTAGACGGCGAAGCCCTGCCGGATAGATAACACCGTATGTGTGCAACTCTGTAGAGAGGTCGTAGTTTCGATCTTAGTGGCCGAGGGGCTATTCAAGAGTGCCTCCCGAAGGGCTGTCCATGTGACGGTCCGAGTTCTGTGAGTCCTCCCGAAGGGCTGTCCGCGACACCGTCCGGGGGACTGTCCGACCTCCTCCCGGAGGGCTATCCGAGTGGCGGATGAGGGTATACATCCTCGTGGTTGGGAGGTTGTAAATCCTAGCTGCGAGGATCTGCACCGCCGATCGTCATCGACTCTACTTCCGCTGCGCTACGAGTCGGTAACGAATATGATCAAACCTTGTATGCAGTCTCCATAGTGGTCCTGGGCTGGTGTGTAGGTCGGAAAATTTTTGTTTTCTACTGCGTTCCCCTACACATGTACTTTTCATGGAATTTTCGCATCATCGTTGTTAGAGCACGACTTCCATCGTTGATGAGAGACTTCCCGTACTGGTATCTGAATTCGTCCACCTCTAACATATCAAACACTACATCATCGCCCAGGTAATCATCAGGATTGGTACCGGGCACCATCCCACGCAGATTAGCGACGATATCGCTAGACACCTTGAGCGGGGGGCATGATTGGTTCGCTTGTTCGCCGAGCTGGGGAATTTTTTTCCCACTTCTTCGTTCTTCTAACCTTTTATCACTGGAAGTAATTCCCGACCAGCGCGCATCTCCATATGTCTTCTTAAGAGCCCGGAGATAGTTGTCATCCGGCGGAGGCGGTGGTGGTCGCTTCAGGGCATCGATAGTGCGCTTCGCTTTCACCGGATCTATCGTCTCCTTCGGAGGTGAAGGTTTCTTTGCAAAAAAGTCCCTCACTTGGGCACGACAGATGTCCTCGTTTGCCTCCTCGGTCATCTCGTACGGTAACTTTTCCGGAGCCTTAAGAGATGGACCGTATCTGTATTGCCTCCTGTCTCTGGCTGTACTGCTAGCCGCTGGAGCGGCGGCGTCTCTCTTTCGTCGTTGCTTACGAGGCGGAGAAGGAGGTGGAGTGCTCCGACGCACCGGAGGAGCCGCAGCGGCGGCGTCTGTCTTCCTATGTTGCTGATGAGGCGGAGGAGGAGGCGGACTGCTCCGACGCGCCGGAAGAGGCGAAGGAGGAGGCGGACTGCTTCGACGCGCTAGAAGAGGCGAAGGAGGAGGCGGAGTGCCCTGATCACTCACCGGAGGAGGAGGAGGCGGAGTGCCCTGACTCGCCGGAGGAGGAGGAGGAGGCAGAGGCATCCAGTTCGGAAGCTTGATGTGCTCCTTCCGCCATAGACATGGAGTCTTCAGTGCAAGAACCAGCTGAGTCTCCCCTTCACCTGTAGGGTGGTCAAGCTCGAGCTCCTCAAATCCCTCCGTAACTTCATCCACCATCACAACAGCATAGCCATGTGGAATCGGACAGCAGTGAAAAGTTCCGTCGGGTTGAGGAGGTGCAACAGAGCCGATAGCCGCCTTGACTTTGAGGTTCTGCCATTGCGTCATAAGCTGGCAATGTTTTTCCTCCGTGATAGCATCCACGGGGTAGCTAGGAGCCGTGAAGTCAGGCTGCTAAACGGGCTCGGTGGAAGCCACGCTGCTTCTCTGCTGAGATGGCGGGGTAGCTTCTGGGGTAGCTCCGGCAGCTCGCTGGCTCTCAACTTGTTCCTCTAGCTTTTGTACTCTTGCATTCAGCTTCTGCATTTCGGTGAGCTCCAGTTTCCTCTTCCTCTCCTGGGTTTTGTAACCGCCTGCGCCAGGAAACCCAACCTTCCACGCAACGGAGCCTGGCGTGCCTCGTGTTCGTCCAGGGTGCTCAGGATTCCCGAGGGCCTCGGTCAGCTCGTCATTCTCTCTGTCGGGAATGAACGTCCCTTACTGCGCTGCGGCGATACACTTCTGAAGCTTCTTGATGGGTATTGCAAGTTGCTCGTCCATCCAAACGCACTTCCCTATTTCAGGGTCCAAGGTTCCCCCAACCCCGAAGAACCAAGTCCTTGAACGGTCTGGCCAGTTCAATGTCATTGGTTCGACCCCTTTAGCAATCAGGTCATTCTCAGCTTTGTCCCATAGCGGCCGGGATTTGAGTTAGCCACCTGACCCCGTGCGATGGTGAAACTTCTTCTTTGCAGCATTTATCTTATTTGTCTCTAACATCTTCTTACTCTTGTCCGATGTCTTGTAGGCCACAAATGCGGGCCAGTGATCTCTTATCTTCTCAAATCGGCCGGTGAATTCTGGAGTCTTCCCTTTGTCGGCAAACGTTGATTTCAACTCATTCTTCCACCTCCTGAATAGATCTGCCATCTTCTTAAGAGCACACGCCTTGACCAATGGCTCTATAACTGGCTTATCCGGATCCTCCTCTGGCGGTAGGGTGAAATTTGCCTTCAGCGAGGTCCAAATATCATCTTTCTGTCTATCGGTGACATAAGAAACTTGAGGGTCTTCGTTCTTAGGCTTATTCCATAGCTGGATGCTGATCGGGATCATGTCCCTAACAATAGCCCCGCACTGAGCAGAAAATGCTTCCTTGGTCCGCCTGGGTTCAATCGGTTGGCCATCGTCCGAGATTGCTGTGATCGTGAACCTTTCATCCTGGCGCAACCTTTTCTTCGGGCCTTGTCTCGTTACCGAAGTTTGGCTCGATCCGGAGGGCTATAAAAGAAGAAAGAAGAGTTAATATATGTACATACCAAAATAATTAATGCATCAATTAGCTAGTCAGCACAGGCTTAATTAATATATATACCTCACCGGACTTTGCAACAGCTCCCTCCTCCGTTCGGTCACCGGAGCCATCATCACGGTCTCCTTCTTCCACCGGCATTCGGTCACCGGAGCCATCATGATCATGTCCTTCCTCCTCCATTGTTCGATCACCGGAGCCTTCACCCTCTCCTTCCAGACCATCGGTGTCGTTGAGATACGACAAGACATCACCTCCGCCGAGGATTATGTCCCCCAACAACTGTTCTATTTCCAAGTATCTTTGCTCCATAGTTTCTGCAAATATTACAACATGGCAATTAATATACAAACATGAGAGATGGATATATTAGTGGCAAACATAGACCTATCTAGCTAATCACAACAAGGAATATTAATTAGTGGCCTCGACGCTTCTACGGTTTGGGGTGGCCTCGACAACGCTTCTAGGGTTTGGGGTGGCCTCGACAACGCTCTTTTAACTTGGAAAATTTGGGTGGCCTCGACGCTTCTAGGGTTTGGGGTGGCCTCGGCAACGCTTCTAGGGTTTGGCCCGGACCACCTCTCTCATGAATGTCCGACGTCCGGACCGCCTCTCTCATGAATGTCAAACAAGGGATTTAACAAAATGGCGCCATTCTGGATGTGCAGAAAATGGTCCCTATATTTCCTGATCTCATCTACCCTTCTATATGTCACGTTGTCTAGTGTCAAAGGATTCAAGAAAACCATGGCTTCATCAGTAGCCGGAAGTAACAGGTGCATGATGGTATGAAGCTCTCCAAAGTTATTTTGGAACGGAGTCCTGATAGGATAATTCGCTTTTTGGTACGAAGTTCATCAAGAGCCTTTCGAATATTGCTATTTGGAAGGCCTTTGCTGAACTTCGTACCAAAAAGTGAATTATCCTATCAGGACTCCTTTCCAAAATAACTTTGGAGAGCTTCATACCATCATGCGCCTGTTACTTCCGGCTAATTATGAAACCATGGATTTCTTCAATACTTTGACACAAGAGAACGTGCACTTATAAAAGCGTAGATGAGATCAGGAAAAATATGGATCAACTTAATTATGCACATCCATAATGGGGGTATTCTTGATAAATCTCTTATAAATCTCGAGAGAGTTTGTCGGGTAGGGGCGGGAGGGGGTAGGAGATCGACAATGTTTTTTTTCTAGGATTTGGGTGTCCTCGAGAGTCGGTCGAGCGAGAGGGGGTTGATCGACGTCCCCCTCTTGACCCCTCGGCGATCCTCGACCCTCGACCCCTCGACGACCCTCGACCCCTCGGCGACCCTCGACCCTCTACCCTAGTTCTCGACCCTCGACCCCTCGTCGACCCTTGACCCCTCGGCGACCCTCGACCCTCTACCCTAGTTCCCGACCCTCGACCGCTTGGCGATCCTCGACACCCTCGTTCTCCTCTTCTTCCTCTCCTCTTCTTCTCCTTCTTCCTCTCCTTCTTCCTCTTCTTATTCTTATTTTCCTTTTTCCTCTCCTTCTTTTTCTTCTTCTTCCTTCTTCCTTCTTCCTCTTTTCTTCTTTTTCCTTATTTTCCTTTTTCCTCTCCACTAACCTAAAATCTACTAACCTAAAATGCACTAACAGTACAACTAACCTAAAATGCACTAAATCAACTAACCTAAAATGCACTAACCTAAAATCGATATCTACTAACAACCTAAATAAAAAAATTAATACATATATGAAAAAAAAATCATCATATGAACAAAAAAAAATATATGAACAAAAAAAATTATATGAACAAAAAAAGCATACATCATCTATCATCAACATCATCATATCTATCATCAACATCATCTAACAAAATCATATGAAAAAAATGTATATGAACAAATTAAGGGGGCCGGCCGGACCGTAGCGCGGGGCGGCACGGACCGGGGCGGTGACAGCGCGGGGGCAGTGACGGCGCAGGGCAGGGGCGGCGCGACGATGAGGGCTCGGGGCAGGGGCAGCGCGGCGACGGCGTCGGGGGCAGGGGCGCGCGCGGCTACGACGGCTCGGGGCAGGGTCGTGGCGAAAAGCGTCGGAGGCAGGGGCGGCGCGGCGACGGCGTCGGAGGCAGGGGCGACGACGGCGATGGCGGGTCAAAGGGGCAGCCTGGCGGCGTCGTGGGAGGGATCGAAGACGAACTGAATGAAAATTCTGACAAGTGCTGCTTATAGACGAAGCATTGGTCCCGGTTCGTGGCACTAACCGGGACCAATGCCCCCCTTTAGTCCCGGTTGGTGCCACGAACCGGGACCAATGGTCAGTTTTCAGCAGCCCAAAGGGCGGGAAACAGAGACCTTTGGTCCAGGTTGGTGGCACCAACCGGGACTAAAGGGGGGCATTGGTCCCGGTTGGTGCCACGAACCGGTACCAATGCACCCCTTTCATCCCGGTTGGTGCTACCAACCGGGACCAAAGGCCTTTCGCTGGCACGGTGCGGTGGGATGTTTAGTCCCACCTCGCTAGTTGAGAGAGCTCGAGAGTGGTTTATAAGCGCTGTTGCGCCCACCCTCTCGAGCTCCTCTAAACTGCAGGCTTTCGGGCCTAATCTGTCACTCCTTGCCTGTGGGCCTACTGGGCCTGCTGCAGGCTTGAATCCTGGCCCATGGTTGGGTTTCTAGTCGTATTCAGGCCGTGGTGGCCCAGTAGGTGGCATTTTTTTTATTTTTTTTCCAGTTTTTTTGTTTTCTTTTTTGCTTTATTTATTTTATTTTGTTTCTACTTACAGCAAAATATTTACTGTTTTTCAGTGATTCTTTTTGCTTTTAGGTAATAAAAATTATAAACTTTCTGTTAGTGCCATTAGGTTTCCAATTTGAATAGTTTAAATTTGAATTTTTTGAAATTTGTGTGAATCACTAGTTTGTGAATAACTTTACTATAAAAATAGATTTTTGAGTGATTGTTTTTCCTGCTATTTAATATTACTGTGTTTTATCATTAAATTCAATTTGGTAATTTTTAGGTTATTTGAAATGTCTGTTTTAAACAAAAACAGATTTTGTTATTTTAGTTTGCTATTAAAGTTTCAAACAAAAAAATTCTGAAGAGGTTGAAAGTTGGCATGGTATCATCATTTCACCCACATAGCATGTGCTAAAAAGTTGAGAGGGTTACGGCAAAAACTGGATGCACTTCGTGTACAAAATGGACAATCTCTTTCGAAGTATCAGGGTTTCGGACGAAAACTCATCTGTTACAAAGGGATTTCATTTTTTTGAACTTATTTGAACTCCAGACTTTTTGTGTGTTCAAAATGCACCATTCAAAGCCACATCATCAATTTTCAACCCGTTCTGACTTCATTTGTTATTTTTCATTCATTTACTAATTTTTTTGAGCTATATGACCCTGAAATTGAAAAGCACTACAAATGAACTCTGAAAAGGTTGAAAGTTGGCATTGTATCATCATTTCACCCACAAAGCATGTGCTAAAAAGTTGAGAGGGTTAAGGCAAAAATTGGATGCACTTCGTGTACAAAATGGACAATCTCTTTCGAAGTATCAGGGTTTCATACGAAATCTCATCTGTTACAAAAGGCATTTCATTTTTTTGAACTTATTTGAACTCCAGACTTTTTGTGTGTTCAAAATGCACCATTCAAAGCCACATCATCAATTTTCAACCCTTTCTGACTTCATTTGTTATTTTTCATGCATTTACTGATTTTTTTGAGCTATATGACCCTGCAATTGAAAAGCACTACAAATGAACTCTGAAAAGGTTGAAAGTTGGCATGGTATCACCATTTCACCCACATAGCATTTGCTAAAAAGTTGAGAGGGTTACGGCAAAAACTGGATGCACTTCATGTACAAAATGGACAATCTCTTTCGAAGTATCAAGGTTTCATACGGAAACTCATCTGTTACAAAAGGCATTTCATTTCTTCACATGTAACTGCAGTGATATTCTAGATCAAAGGCATCATCATAATAGTTGTGGAAAGAAAGTCTTCACTTTTTCTTCGCTTGTGTCCGTTGCTTATTGCGCCGTAACCATGGATAATCTTCATCATTTAACAGGTTGCTTGGGTCAGCCTTGACTTTGAAGGGAGGAATTTCTTGAAACTTTTCATAATATTCAGACATGTCTGTCTTGCCCTCCAATCCCACGATGTCTCTTTTTCCTGAAAGAACTATGTGGTGCTTTGGCTCATCGTATGATGTATTCGCTTCCTTATCTTTTGTTTTTCTCGGTTTGGTAGACATGTCCTTCACATAGAAAACCTGTGCCACATCATTGGCTAGGACGAATGGTTCGTCTGTGTACCCAAGATTGTTCAGATCCACTGTTGTCATTCCGTGCTGTGGGTCTACCTATACCCCGCCTCCTGACAGATTGACCCATTTGCACCGAAACAAAGGGACCTTAAAATCATGTTCGTAGTCAAGTTCCCATATGTCCACTATGTAACCATAATATGTGTCCTTTCCCCTCTTGGTTGCTGCATCAAAGCGGACACCGCTGTTTTGGTTGGTGCTCTTTTGATCTTGGGCGATCGTGTAAAATGTATTCCCATTTATCTCGTACCCTTTGTAAGTCAATACAGTCGTAGATAGTCCCCTGGCCAATGAGTACAGCTCATCAGAAACAGTGTTGTCACCCCTGAGACGTGTTTGCAACCAACTGCCAAAAGTCCTGATGTGTTCACATGTAATCCAATCGTCACACTGCTCCGGGTGTTTGGAGCGCAGAATGTTCTTGTGTTCATCGACATACGGGGTCACCAAGGTAGAGTTCTGTAGAACTGTGTAGTGTGCTTGAGACCAAGAATGCCCGTCCCTACATATTATTGAGTCCACTCCTAGCGTGCCTTTTCCAGTCAGTCTCCCCTCATACCGCGATTGAGGGAGACCAATCTTCTTAAGGTCAGGAATGAAGTCAACACAAAACCCAATGACATCCTCTGTTTGATGGCCCATGGAGATGCTTCCTTCTGGCCTAGCGTGGTTACGGACATATTTCTTTAGGACTCCCATGAACCTCTCAAAGGGGAACATATTGTGTAGAAATACAGGGCCCAGAACGACAATCTCGTTGACTAGATGAACTAGGACGTGCGTCATGATATTGAAGAAGGATGGTGGGAACACCAGCTCGAAACTGACAAGACATTGTGCCACATCACTCCTTAGCGTTGGTATGATTTCTGGATCGATCACCTTCTGAGAGATTGCATTGAGGAATGAACATAGCTTCACAATGGCTAATCGAACGTTTTCCGGTAGAAGCCCCCTCAATGCAACCGGAAGCAGTTGCGTCATAATCACGTGGCAGTCATGAGACTTTAGGTTATGGAACTTTTTCTCTGGCATATTTATTATTCCCTTTATATTCGATGAGAAGCCAGATGGGACCTTCATACTAAGCAGGCATTCAAAGAAGATTTCCTTCTCTTCTTTGGTAAGAGCGTAGCTGGCAGGACCTTCATACTGCTTTGGAGGCATGCCGTCTTTTTCGTGCACACGTTGCTGGTCCTCCCGTGCCTCTGGTGTATCTTTTGTCTTCCCATACACGCCCAAGAAGCCTAGCAGGTTCACGCAAAGATTCTTTGTCACGTGCATCACGTCGATTGAAGAGCAGACCTCTAGGTCTTTCCAGTAGGGTAGGTCCCAAAATATAGATTTCTTCTTCCACATGGGTGCGCATCCCTCAGCGTAATTCGGAACAGATAGTCTGCCGGGACCCTTTCCAAAGATTACTTGTAAATCATTGACCAGAGCAAGTATGTGATCACCGGTACGGATGGCG
The DNA here is from genome assembly GCA_011799875.1 of Thinopyrum elongatum. Lineage (NCBI taxonomy): Eukaryota > Viridiplantae > Streptophyta > Magnoliopsida > Poales > Poaceae > Thinopyrum > Thinopyrum elongatum. The sequence goes on from CM022301.1 coordinate 37,230,248, forward strand.
GGCTTCTTCCGATGATCTGCCTCGCCTTTGAAATGATTGCCTTTCTTTCGACATTGATGGTTCATCGGAAGAAATCGATGATGCCCCAGGTACACATTCTTCCTGCATTTGTCCAGGTATATACTTTCGGTGTCATCTAAACAGTGCGTGCATGCATGGTATCCCTTGTTTGTTTGTCCTGAAAGGTTACTAAGAGCAGGCCAATCATTGATGGTTACAAACAGCAACGCATGCAGGTCAAATTCCTATTGTTTGTGCTCATTCCACACACGTACACTGTTTCCATTCCACAACTGTAAAAGTTCTTCAACTAATGGCCTTAGGTACACATCAATGTCGTTGCCGGGTTGCTTAGGGCCTTTGATGATAACTGGCATCATAATTAACTTCTGCTTCATGCACAGCCAAGGAGGAAGGTTATAGATACATAGAGTCACGGGCCAGGTGCTGTGATTGTTGCTCTGCTCCCCAAAAGGATTAATGCCATCTGCGCTTAAACCAAACCATACGTTCCTTGCGTCACCTGCAAAGTCCTCCCAGTACTTTCTCTCGATTTTTCTCCACTGCGACCCCTCAGCGGGTGCTCTCAGCATCCCGTCTTTCTTACGGTCCTCTCTGTGCCATCGCATCAACTTGGCATGCTCTTTGTTTCTGAACAAACGTTTCAACCGTGGTATTATAGGAGCATACCACATCACCTTGGCAGGAACCCTCTTCCTGGGGCGCTCGCCGTCAACATCACCAGGGTCATCTCGTCTGATCTTATACCGCAATGCACCGCATACCGGGCATGCATTCAAATCCTAGTACGCACCATGATAGAGGATGCAGTCATTAGGGCATGCATGTATCCTGTGCACCTCCAATCCTAGAGGGCATACAACCTTCTTTGCTGCGTACGTACTGTCGGGCAATTCGTTATCCTTTGGAAGCTTCTTCTTCAATATTTTCAGTAGCTTCTCAAATCCTTTGTCAGGTACACCATTCTCTGCCTTCCACTGCAGCAACTCCAGTGTGGTACCGAGCTTTGTGTTGCCATCTTCGCAATTGGGGTACAACCCTTTTTTGTGATCCTCTAACATGCGATCGAACTTCAGCTTCTCCTTTTCACTTTTGCATTGTCTCTTTGCATCAACAATGACCCGGCGAAGATCATCATCGGGCACATCGTCTAGTTCCTCTTGATCTTCAGCTTCCCCCGTTGCAGCATCACCGTATTCAGGGGGCACATAGCTGTGATCATCCTCTTCTTCTTTGATGTCTTTCATCATAACCCCTGTTTCTCCGTGCTTGGTCCAAACATTATAGTGTGGCATGAAACCCTTATAAAGCAGGTGGGTGTGAAGGGTTTTCGAGTCAGAGTAAGACTTTGTATCCCACATATAGGGCATGGACAACACATAAAACCATTTAGCTTGTTTGCTTCAGCCACTTCGAGAAAATTGTGCATGCCCTTAATGTACTCGGAGGTGTGTCTGTCACCGTACATCCATTGCCGGTTCATCTGCGTGCATTATATATAATTAAGTGTGTCAAAAACCATTACAGAACATCATGAATACAAAAGTGACCAAATTAATTAATAGAAGTTCATCATCACATTAAAACCAAAGTACATACATAGTTCTCATTGAACAACATATAGCTCTCCAGAGCATCTATTTAAACCATACATTGAACCTATGTAAAACATTTCAATGCAACAACAAATGCGATCATAATCGCAACTAAGGTAACAATTGATCCAACGGCATAATGATACCAAGCCTCGGTGTGAATGGCATATTTTTTCATCTTTCTAATCTTCAAGCGCATTTTATCCATCTTGATCTTGTGATCACCGACGACATCCGCAACATGCAACTCCAATATCATCTTCTCCTCCTCAATTTTTTTCAATTTTTCCTTCCAGTAATTGTTTTCTTCTTCAAATAAATTTAACCTCTCGACAATAGGGTCGGTTGGAATTTCCGGTTCACATACCTCCTAGATAAAAAAATCTATGTCACGTTGGTCGGCATAATTGTCATAAACACTAAATGAACCAAATAGTTATAAAAGATAATATATACCACATCCGAAACATAGACAGGACGAGGGCCGACGGAGGAGGATACCAAAACCATCGCACTATATAATAATAAACAATAATAAAAGTAAGAAAATTACACAAGTATCTATCTTAATCATACAAGTAAGAACTTTTTCTTTTAAAAAAAAGATAAGACCAAGAGGCTCACCACGGTGGTGCCGGCGACGAGATCGGCGCGGGCGATCGACGGCGGTGAGGATGGGGACGGGACAGGACGGACCGCCAAACCTAGACAAATCTCGAGGAAAATGGAGCTTGGACAAGGAGCTTTGAGAGGAGAAAGCTTAAGTGTGGCTCAGGCATTTCATCGAACACCTCATGTGCATAGGAGGTGAGCTAGAGCACCACAAAGCTCTCCCACAGCCGGCCCAAAAAACAGAGCACTCCACTGCTCTGCTCGCGGGCGAGGGGGTATATATATAGGCATCTCATTGGTCCCGGTTCGTGGCTGGAACCGGGACTAAAGGTCCCCCTTTGGTCCCAGTTCTAGCCACGAACCGGGACCAATGGTTGTGGGCCAGGAGCGAGACCCATTGGTCCTGGTTCGTGGCTGGAACCGGGACCAAAGGGGCCAGACGAACCGGGACCAATGCCCCACGAGGCCTGGCCGGCCCCCTGGCCTCACGAACCGGGACCGATGCCCCCTTTGGTCCCGGTTCGTGAGTGAACCGGGATTAATGGGCTGGCTCTGCCTGGACCAAAGCCCTGTTTTCTACTAGTGCTTGGGAAGGAACGCAATCCCTAACCCCTCATTTTCGCTGTCCAAGACAAGCTGAGAAGGCTCCCAAACATCCGCGCGCAGGCCAGCCCTCTGGTCCTCGCAGGCCCACATCAATTGGATGTAAAACTCATAGACATGACTCATAATATCCGATTGGCACAGCAGCAACCCCTGTTCTGAATGCAACCTCAGGATCGTGCATTTCCGTCTCCTACCATTGGCGTAGGTGTGGAAATACTTAGTATTGGCGTCCCCCTTCAGTGTCCATTTGAGGCCACCGCGGTGTCGCCAGTACTCCTCTTCTACGAGAAGTAAGACCTTAACTTGTCCTTCCAGTAGCGGTGTGCCCATTCTTGCTCTAAGAAGACCCTAGCATCAGCCTGGGCATCAAGTCTGGCGATCTCCTCGACAATGCTTGCTCTGAGCATCTTGTCATGTCGTCCTTGGTTCGCTCCCCATCCCTTGAGGCTAGCTCGAAGGCGGCCCCCAATAGCGTTCCAGAACTCCATAGGTCCATGTTGTGGCCCTATCTGGTGCACGTTGTTCGTCCATTTTTCCCTAAAAATGGCGTCGCACTTTGGTATTTCGAACTAGGCCGTTTCAAAGAAGAAACGTGGACTCTGGCATATCCGGTCCTCCCTAGAGGACAGAACCAAGGGAACATGATCCGACCCAATGCGCGTTTCCACGATCAACGAGCAGAGAGGGTAGAGCATCTCCCAATCAGGCAAATCAAACACCTGATCCAACATTGATCGCATCGAGGCAAGCTACTTGTTCATCCAGGGTGAACCTTGCGCCCGATCTGGCCACTTCCCGAAGGGCTATGGACGCAATTGCGTTGTTAAACATGGCCACCCGTGGACAGTTGATGATATTGTTGTTTTTGTCCGCCCCCGAGCGGATCAAGTTAAATTCACCCCCTACCATCATGGGGGTAAGTGTCGTGGAGACCGCTTGGACCTTAGCTTGGAGTTCTCCCAAGAACTCCGCCGAGCGAGAATGATCAGCAGGGCCGTATACCTGAATCACCACTAGCTCCCTCAAGGATGCACGGATACGAATACGATAAGTCATGAAAAAAGTACCTGCGTCCCAGGAAAGCACCTCATAGACGGATAAATTAAAACCTAGGAGCAGGCCGCCCGAGTGCCCGATCACGGGGACGTGATTCCAAACGAAATGTTCCAGAGGGTCTATAGCTAACAGTTCATGGTGTCGGAACTCTGCTTTGATCGTTTCCTGTAGCCCTACTACGTTGATGTCCTCTTTGCGAATGTATTCCTTCAGCTGGGTGTGTAGCCCAGCGTGACCGAAGCCACGAATGTTCCAGAAAAGAGCACGCATCTAAATAATGCGGTTACGTACACGGATACCCCGAGAGGATATCGCCTTGGCCACACGCCTCACCTTGACATGACAAGGCGAGGGAGAGGAGGCAACCCCTGTTGCCAGTTCGTCCTTGTCGGGCCAGACCACGAGTGCAGTCGAGGCCCCTGCCTCTATTACACTCTGGTCAGCACGCGCCGCAGCTGCCACCGCAAGCGCTACCTGCGCGAGCTCCTTGGACCGGATCAACGAGATCAGCTCACACGCCCCGCCCACACACGACGGGTCAACTCCACTATCCTACAGAACCTCGCTCAAGTGATCATCAGAGAAAGAATCGAGAACCATGAAGCGTGGGGGTGGATAACCTGAGATCTTCATGTTCTTCTAATCTTGGAGCAGTTGTGCGCGCTAGAGGGATGGCATATTCCCCTTGGCGCCCTTGGAACGGGAGCTAGACCGCATCGGAGCCGCCGGCACCGTCTTGGAGCGCTTGGCCTTGGAGATGGGCGCCGTCTTGGTGGCCTCCTAGAGAAGCGGGTCGACGAGAGGCTGAGCGATGGGGACGCCAGCGCCATTACCGTCTGGCGCAGGGTAGCAGGCGCCCCCAATGGCTCCATTGGCCTAACCGCAACTGCGCTCACCTTGTAGACCGCCGTCTTCTTTGCTTGCTGCACCGAGCCCCTCTTGGTGTTGCTGCGCCCTCCTGAAGCTGGAGACCGCACCGAGGGCAGTAGCGATGCGGTAGCAGACAGCACTAGAGGAGTGCGATCGCCCACCAGCACACCCGTGTACGAGGCCGTGAGCCCCTTGTCCTGCGCCCTCACGGGTGGCGAGGTCACCGAGCCCAGGTTGGAGCCGTATTGATTGGGGATCGACACCTCCATCCCGACAGACAGCACCACCATCTCCACCCCGGCCGCGCCAGCCGCGAGGGCACCCTGATGAGGGGGATCCGCCACTGAGCCCGGACCCCTGATGCCAAGCTTGTCCCAGGCCGCGGTATCAATGGAATTGTCCTCCATGCTTGCGTCTTGATGCTTGTCCATGTCCCGATCCTTTTCATTGTTGTCTGGGCCCTTGCCATTGTTGGTGGCGGGGGAGGGGGAGAGCAGGGGCCCCCTGGTGAGGCTGGTCGAGCTCCGGCTCCAGCTTGATGGTTAACCCAGCTCCGTTGAACCAGATCTGCACCGAGCCCCGCAGCTTGGCCAGGTTGTGACACGCAAAGCGCATGCGAACCGGCCCCGAACGGATCAGGGACAGTTCATCGACCACAATGGGTCGGCCGAGCATCATGGTGGCCGCCATCAGCCGATCCGCCCGCCGCTGTTTGGGCGGCACCCCCCACAGCTTGACCCAAACCTCCGGCATGACCTCTCCCTTGGGCGCGTCGAGGATTGCGTCGTGGATGTCCACCGTGATGTTGTTGAGGGAGAGGTAGAGCTTGCCACTGTGGGTAGCCATCCGTAGCATGGCCGGGTCAGGGAACACCACCAAGATAGTGTTGTCTTCGATCTGCATCACTTGCCAGTCCCAGGTTCCTTCAAACAGGTGTGGCAGTTCCACCTCCAACATCTCCTTCGAGAGCGTGCTCGGAGCTGCGGACAGAAAGGCCGCGTTGGCCCCGAGCAGGCCCTGCGGCTCCTCATCCGCGTCTTCAGCATATTACAGGCAGAAGAAACCCATCCTGGGGATGGCGTGGCCCATGGTTTGAAGTAGCAAGGGCTTCCCATGGGAGGGGCAGACGCATGGCCCTCCTGGATGCAAACCACACACATCGGCTTGAACTTGCAGGTGTTCTGGAAGTGCCCGGTGCGCCCGCTTTTGAAACATTCCGGGACGTCCGCCTCCTCCACTGAAATTGGTTCTGCCGCCGTGCCCTGGGAAGAGGATGGCCCCGCCAGCAGCGGCACGAGGGGCTGCTTGGAGGCAGGCGCCCCCGAGGTCACCCAAGTGCCCTATCGCGGGGACATGATTCCAAACGAAGCGTTCCAGAGGGTCTACAACTAACAGTTCATGGTGTCGGAACTCTGCTTTGATCGTTTCCTGTAGCCCTACTACGTCGATGTCCTCTTTGCGAATGTATTCCTTCAGCTGGGTGCGTTGCCCAGCGTGACCGAAGCCACGAATGTTCCAGAAAAGAGCACGCATCTAAATAATGCGGTTACTAAATGGATACCCTGGGAGGATATCACCTTGGCCACACGCCTCACCTTGACACGACAAGGCGATGGAGGGGAGGCAACCCATATTGCCAGTTCCTCCTTGTCGGGCTGGATGATACGTCTCCAACGTATCTATAATTTTTTATTGTTCCATGCTATTATATTATCTATCTTGGATGTTTTATATGCATTTATATGCTATTTTATATGATTTTTGGGACTAACCTATTAACCTAGAGCCCAGTGCCAGTTTCTGTTTTTTCCTTGTTTTTGAGTTTTATAGAAAAGGAATACCAAACAGAGTCCAATTGACGTGCCAATTTTTGATGATTTTTATGGACCAAAAGAAGCCCCCGGAGTAAAAGAGTTGGGCTAGAAGAGTCCCGAGCCATCCACGAGGGTGGAGGGCGCGCCCTACCCCCCTGGGTGCGCCCCCCTATCTCGTGGATGACTAGGAGACCCCCCTGACGTGAGACCAACGCCAAAAATCTCTATAAATACATAAACCCCCAGAAAGAAACCTAGATCGGGAGTTCCGCCGCCGCAAGCCTCTGTAGCCACCAAATACCAATCGAGACCCTGTTCCGGCACCCTGCCGGAGGGGGAAATCATCACCGGTGGCCATCTTCATCATCCCGGCACTCTCCATGACGAGGAGGGAGTAGTTCACCCTCGGGGCTGAGGGTATGTACCAGTAGCTATGTGTTTGATCTCTCTCTCTCTCGTGTTCTTGATTTGGCACGATCTTGATGTACCGCGAGCTTTGCTATTATAGTTGGATCTTATGATGTTTCTCCCCCTCTATTCTCTTGTAATGGATTGAGTTTTCCCTTTGAAGTTATCTTATCGGATTGAGTCTTTAAGGATTTGAGAACACTTGATGTATGTCTTGCATGTGCTTATCTGCGGTGACAATGGGATATTCACGTGATCTACTTGATGTATGTTTTGGTGATCAACTTGCGGGTTCTGTGACCTTGTGAACTTATGCATAGGGGTTGGCACACGTTTTCGTCTTGACTCTCCGGTAGAAACTTTGGGGCACTCTTTGAAGTCCTTTGTGTTGGTTTGAATAGATGAATCTGAGATTGTGTGATGCATATCGTATAATAAAACCCGCGGATACTTGTGGTGACATTGGAGTATCTAGGTGACATTAGGGTTTTGGTTGATGTGTATCTTAAGGTGTTATTTTAGTACGAACTCTAGGGCTGTTTGTGGCACTTATAGGAATAGCCCAATAGATCGATCAGAAAGAATAACTTTGAGGTGGTTTCGTACCCTACAATAATCTCTTCGTTTGTTCTCCGCTATTAGTGACTTTGGAGTGACTCTTTGTTGCATGTTGAGGGATTTTTATATGATCTAATTATGTTATCATTGTTGAGAGAACTTGCACTAGTGAAAGTATGAACCCTAGGCCTTGTTTCAAAGCATTGCAATAACGTTTTCGCTCACTTTTATCGCTTGCTACCTTGCTGTTTTTATATTTTTAGATTACAAAAACCTATATCTACCATCCATATTGCACTTGTATCACCATCTCTTCGCCGAACTAGTGCACCTATACAATTTACCATTGTATTGGGTGTGTTGGGGACACAAGAGACTCTTTGTTATTTGGTTGTAGGGTTGTTTGAGAGAGACCATCTTCATCCTACACCTCCCATGGATTGATAAACCTTAGGTCATCCACTTGAGGGAAATTTGCTACTGTCCTACAAACCTCTACACTTGGAGGCCCAACAACGTCTACAAGAAGAAGGTTGCGTAGTAGACATCAAGCAAATTTCTGGCACCGTTGCCGGGGAGGTGAGTTCTTGAAGGTATATCTTTAGATCTTGCAATCGAATCTTTTAGTTTCTTGTTTTATCACTAGTTTAGTTTATAAAAGAAAACTACAAAAAAATGGAATTGAGGTTGCCTCATATGCTTCATCTTTTTAATGTCTTTTGTGAAAATAAGGATTCCGATAATGTGCCAAAGTGTTAGAAGAAGAATGCATTAGAATGTTTGGTACTAAATATTTGAATGATGAGCATGATTTCAATGTTGTTAGTATGAATTCCTTGAATATCCACGATGCTAATGATATGCAAAGCCACAAGCTTGGGGAAGCTATGTTTAATGAAGATGATATTTTTAGTCCCCCAAGTTTTGATGAGAATATTTATTATGATGATAGCATGCCTCCTATTTATGATGATTATATTAATGAAAGTGGGTTTGGAAGAGTGTCAACTCTAGGTAGTATTGATCCCACTATTTTGGAGGGTGTTGAATCTTTTCACAATATTGATAAAAGTGGATTTGGAGAGGTCATGACTTTATTTAGTGATGAATCCACTATTTCGGAAGAGGTTCCAATTGATTATGAGAACAAAATTGCCATCTATGATGATTATTGTGATGACATGTATGCTATAAAGAATAATGATATCCATGAAACTTGTCATCGTGATTTTAATTTTCAATTGGATTAGGCCTCACATGATAGTTATTTTGTCGAGTTTGCTCCCACTATTCCGAATGAGCAGAATTTTGCTTATGTGGAGATTAGTAAATTTTCTATGCTTATGGCTCATGAAAAGAATGCTTTATGTGATAGTTATATTGTTGAATTCATTCATGATGCTACTGAAAATTATTATGAGGGAGGAATATATGCTTGTAGGAATTGCAATAATATCGAGTTTCCTCTCTATGTGTTGAAAATCTTGAAGTTATGCTTGTTTTGCCTTCCTATGCTAGTTGATTGTTGCTCCCATAAGTTATTTGCTCACAAAATCCCTATGCATAGAAAGTGGGTTAGACTTAAATGTACTAGTCATATGCTTCATGATGCTCCCTTTATGTTTCAATCTTATCTTTTATGTGAGCATCATTGAAATCATCATGCCTAGCTTAAAAGGCATTAAAGAAAAGCGCTTGTTGGGAGACAACCCAATATCTACCCCTACTATTTTTGTGTGTTCACATGATTAATCTACTGTAGTAATCATGTTTTATAGCTTTTGTTTCAATAAAGTGCCAAGTAAAGCCTTTGGGATAGTGTGGTTGATACTTGACTTGATTCTGTGCAAAAACAGAAACTTTTGCGTCCAGTACAGAAATTCCTATCTTTCGCTGGAACGTGGAAAAATTCTGAATTTTTTACAGTTTATTTTTATACACATTTTATACGTTTTCCTAATTTTTCTGAATATTTAGAGTAACAGAAGTATGAGATTAATTCAGATATTTACAGACTGTTCTGTTTTTGACAGATTCTGTTTTCGAAGCATAGTTTGCTTGTTTTCTAGTTTCTATGGCTTATATTGCTTAATATAAATTGTAGAAATGATAGGGTACAGTAGGCATCATGTGAGAAAATTTTGAATCTTGTCTTGACAGTACCAAAGTGAATGATTTGTTTTATCATACTAACCCATCTCACGAAGTTCCGTTAAGTTTTGTGTGATTGAAGTTTTCAATTTTTGGGTGAGATATCAATATGAGGAGAATAAGGAGTGACAAGACCCTAAGCTTGGGGATGCCCAAGGCACCCCAAGTTAATATTCAAGGAATATCCAAGCAACTAAGCTTGGGGATGCCCCGGATGGCATCCCCTCATTCGTCTCCAACATTATCGGTAACCTTACTTGGAGCTATATTTTTATTCGTCACATGATATGAGTTTTGCTTGGAGCGTCATTTTATTTTATTAGTATTTGCTTGCTTTTACTTAGGGTAATGTTTTGCATCTTTTAGTTCAATAAAAAGGTCAAGTGTAGCCTTTACCATGCTTATTTCGCAAGTCTATATGTTGCTGTTTTGAAGACAGAAACTTTTCTATCATTGTCTGAATTCTTATGGAAATTCAGAACGTGGTAAAACCTTGAAATTTTTACAAAATGAGTAACAACAAATTTTATACAGTGTGGTAATTTTTCAGAATTGTTTGAGTTAGGGAAGTATCAGTACAATTGCACTCTTTACAGACTTTCCTGTTTAGAAAGATTGCTGTTATATTTGCATTGTTTGCATATGTTTGCTTGTTTAATGATTCTATTTGAGGATAGGAGTATTAAATATGCAGAGGCATTTAGTATGCAATGTTAAATAATAATTTTAGTGATTTTCTACAGTAGAGAATGATAAGGTTTTGCATTTGATTTATACTAACTTTTCTCACGAGTTCTTGTTGAGTTTTGTGTGGATGAAGTTTTTAAGATTTAGGGAAACCATCATATAAAAGAAATTAAGGAGATACAAAAGCTCAAGCTTGGGGATGCCCAAGGCATCCCAATATAATATTTCAAGAAGTCTCAAGCATCTAAGCTTGGGGATGCCCCGGTAGGCATCCCACCTTTCTTCGTCAAGAATTATCGGTTAGTATCGGTTGAGCCTAAGTTTTTGCTCCTTCACACGATGTTTGCTATTTTTAGAATGTCATTTTATTTTGTTTTTCTTGCTGTTTGAATAAAGTACTTAAGATCTGAAATTTTATTTATGAGAGAGAGTCTTCACATAGCTACATAATTATTCAACTACTCATTGATCTTCATTTATATCTTTTTGGAGTAGTTTGTCATTTACTCACGTGCTTCACTTATATCCTATGAGTAAATGGTTGAATGAATTGAATATCATAAATCTGAATTTATATATGCTTCAGATGCTTATACCATGGGGAGTAATGACTTCACATATAAGAAGTAGAGGTGGTAAATTTATTGAAAGTTAGCAAACATAGTATTGGTCACTTGAACAATTCATGAAAGAATATTAAAGGAAGAGAGATTACAGATATAAATATACTATCTTGGACATCTTCTATGATTGTGAGCCCCATTAATTATTTTCAAACTTGAGCAAATTAGTTGAAGTTGGACAAGGAAGACAACATAATGAGTTATGCTTGGGTATATTTGTAGGAGATATGCCCTAGAGGCAATAATAAATGTTATTGATTATCTCCCTATTCATAATTAGGTTTATGTTCCATGCTATAACTGCTATGGTTCTCGAGTCTGCAAATAAAACGAGGCTCGGAGGAAGACTCATATGCACGTGTGGAATAATAAACGGTAATATGTATTCCTAGTCTGGCCTCTAAGACTAGCTCAAGTATTGCATGATGGTTCTGTTTTCCTGATCATGGGCATGTCTATGCCAGCAATTTTGAGGGCACAGTGTTAGAAGAACATTTGTGTTGAATCGACCCAAATTGATGTTATGCTATGAGTTACATTCGTCACATATTAATGGTTAATAACACAGAGATGGTTAATGTTTGCAAAATTCCTTAGACCATGAGAGTGTCGAGTTTCTTCATACTTGCTTCATGAACTTTGGGGTTTGTTAAACGTCATCCGTAAATGGGTGGCTATTACAGCGGCTTACGGGTTCATGGAAAAGTGTGTCAAGTAACTTGATAGCTCGAGATTGGGATTTGCTCCTCCGACGATGGAGAGATATCTCTGGGCCCTCTCGGTGTTACGGTATCCATCATCGTCTGGCCAGACACTTTGTGATTTGATCACAGGGATGCCGGAACACGGTAACGAGAAAAGAGAACAATACCGGTAACGAGGTAACTGGCATAGTGGACAAGTTGTTGATCCACGGAAATGCCTACATGTCTAACCTCGGGTATTTGTAACATATCGTGAAGCAACAGGAATAGCACACGGCAACTGGAGGTTCACTCGAATATTCATTCGTGTGGGTATAGGGGTCAATATGGGTGTCCACGGCTCCGATGTTGATCATTGATCGGAAGGTGTTCCGTGTCATGTCTACACTTCACCGAACCTATAGGGTCACACGCTTAAGGGTCATCTATCTGCTGAATACTAGACAGGGAGTCTGAGAGAAAATCACCGAAAAGTTTCGGAGACAACGGAAGAGTTCCGGAGAGAGAACACTGAAAAAGTTTCGGTAAAACCGAAAAGTTGTTTCGGATAAAACCATTGATCCAAAAAGGTTTCGGCAAGCACCGGGAATGTTTTGGAGGTTGCCAGATTGGTCTGGTAATTTCTGGAATTTTTCTGGAGAAAAAACCGAAAAAAAAGTTTCGGAGCTGCCGGAGTTGTTTACCGGGTAAACAAAGATGGTTTTAAATTAAACCACCATACTGGAAATGTTCCAGAGCGCGTCCAGATAATTTTAGAGGGTGCCGGAAATGTTCTGGGACCTTCTGGAATTTTTCAGAAATAATAGTCGCGGAAAACATCTTGTCCCAGCGTGAGGGGACAAGATCCCACGAATCGTGGGGGCTGTTTTTGGGCTGTTTTTGGGGGGGGGGCCTTTGGGAGCAGCCCCCTTGTGGCTGGACAAAATGTTGGGGGGGGCCCCCATGGTGGGGGGCAGCCCCCACAAATGGTGGAGAGTGTTGGGAGGAAGGTGGGGCCCCATGGGGGAACACCATGGACAAGGGAACATGTTTTTCCCTTGTTTGGTGGGAACATGTTCTCCTTGTTTTGTGGGAACATGTTTTCCCATGTTTAGTGGGCTGAATTTTCAGCCCCCTCCACCCCTTCCACCACTATATAAGGAGGAGGAGAGGTGCTCTCCAACTCCACTCCAACTCTCTCACACAAGCCATGCATGATCTGGCATTCTCTCTCCCTCCCACGAAATAGTTTCGTAGTGCCGAAAGGCTGTCTGGGTTCCGGTGGGAACTAGTTCTGGACGGCGAAGCCCTGCCAGATAGATGGCACCGTATGTGTGCAACCCCGTAGAGAGGTCGTAGTTTCGTCCTTTTGCCCGAGGGGCTGTTCGAGTGTCCTCCCGAAGGGCTGTCCGAGTGACGGTCCGAGTTCTGTGAGTCCTCCCGAAGGGCTGTCCACGACACCGTCCGGGGGACTGTCCGACCGGCTCCCGGAGGGCTGTCCGAGTGGCGGATGAGGGAGTACATCCTCGCGGTTGGGAGGTTGTAAATCCTAGCTGCGGGGATCTGCACCGACGATCGTCATCGACTCTACTTCCGCTGCGCTACGAGTCGGTAACGAAAATGATCAAACCTTGTATGCAGTCTCCATAGTGGTCCTGGGCTGGTGCGTAGGTCGGAAATTTTTTGTTTTCTACTGCGTTACCCTACAGTGGTATCAGAGCCGTGCTATGCGTAGATGCAGGTTGCGATCTAGAATACATGGAGATGTATGGGTGTTGCACAATATAATTAGGTAGTAGATGAGTTCTATTACTGAAAATTATTTGTGCGGGTAGCAGATGAAATCTGTTACCCGATGTTCTTGTTGCTTCCCTCGAATTTGCGTAGTCCTGATCTTGACAGCATTGCGGAATCTGACAAAGTTCTGGCAATCCGCGATCCTTTCATGCTGCTCCTGAGTATGTTGATTGACAGATCAACGAAGTGCTAACAGTTCTTTGGGTTCCACTTTAGTCAATGAAAGATGGATGTTTCACAGATGAAAGGGCAATGCAGATATGATCTGCACGGGGGTCATGCGTATGACGAAGTTCAGTATGGGGCTCGAGATTTTATTATCTCGTGTTTCATACACCCCGCGTTGTTAATCTAGCGACTTGGATAATCATGCTTGATGATGGACGTTGGTAGCTTCGGTTTGTTTCGAAACCTTAGAAGCCACGTAAAACCAGTTTTTGCTAAACCGATTAGAGGCGTCTAACTTGGTTTTGCAGGAGGGTTTGCATGTGCATATGATGTGGTATAGTAGTGCTCATAATAATTTGATTATGTATGAGATGTCTATATGATGTAAACTGATTAACATGACCTGCGTGTCATGATTCGGCATGATGGCTGGAGCCATATGATTGCACTTTAATGACCTGCGTGTCAACCTTATGTAATGCACTTATTTTATTAGCTATAGAGATAGCAATATTATTTGGTGCATCGACAAGGTGGTGGCAATCTTCGCAAAGGTGAACACCGACGCGAATGCCAAAGACGAAGAAATACAAGACTTCTCCGTCAGAAAGGGCTATACCATATCATGCTATTATGAATTGCCTGAGATGTTTATCCCTTATGATGCACCCTTCTTGATTGCGCGGTAGTCGCTTTTATTAGGGTGATCTCTCACAAAAATATCAAGTAGTTAGTGTTCTCCCAAGTGTAGCACCGTCACGGCACCTAACTTTTCGGGGCATCACAGGATCTCCCTGGGTGCGAACGATTAGGGATGTGTGAGGCGGGTGAGTTGAGACCTCGCAGCGAGATCACTTGGTTGTCTTGACGTTCTGGAAGGATCTCCCTGAGCTCGGAACACGCCCATCGAAAGATGAACAAGAGTCACATAGAGATGTGATTGGCAAGTTTGCCTACCGATTGAAGTTCGCGCCATCAGTGTTCATCTCGTTCAATGGCGTTGAATGGAAATGTGGGTCTTGTATCACTCACAATCAATTATGAGAGATATTGATTTGAGTGGGAGCGCACTTTGAATTAACTTGTTTAATTCTCAGTGCAATTAATTTTGAACACTGTCTAAGTGTGATTTGCAAAATAGTTGTAGAATAATGGCTCGCGTTTCCACCTTCCCTATTAAAATTGAATAGCTGTTAAATATCTGGTTAAAACTTTACGGTTGGCAACGTAATGTGAGGATTGTCCTCAAGAGTGCCGAGAAGGACTTTGTCCTATCGCATACTTTCGGTATTCTCTCGCTTATGCTATGGATCATGTGACTCTCGTCCTTCGATCCAAAAGCTGGAATTCCATTTCAGTCAAGTGCAATATGTTTGCTTCCATGAGACCCGAACTTCGAAAGTTTGGATAGTTATGTGATATTCATGGAATCTGAAAATCAGTTTCAGAGACAGACAAAGGCTAAAAGATATGAGATATCCAAAGAAATGTTTGTTTGCAAACTATTAGTTAAGGAGTTTACTATGCATTAGACTGATAAGAGAGGGATCCAGAAGAACGCCTGTCATATGATGAAAGGTGAATAAAACAACAACTTAAAGAGAAAGGAAGTGTCCGAAGGGTGTCAGTGAAACTTTCATGCCTAGGAAGTCCAGGGCTGATGCCACTCTTAAGTTGTGTGCTTCTTCTGAGAGTAGGAGAAATACTAAAAGTTAAACTGTTAGAAGTATAAAGGCAATGAGAAAGAAGACTGGAATATCCAGCTCATGTATGAATGTCATACAAGTTTTTGATGTATAGAAGGCTGGTCAAAGATATAGTTCTTGGGAATTATGATTAAATTGTTAATCACTGATTCTTGGGTATTGTGAGTTAATCACAAAGATACCCGCTCGATTGCATTCTGTTGCAACTCGATGTAAGAACTACTATGGCCTGAAAGACTAGCCAGGAATGAGGTTTAGGTATACACAGGGAACATAGTAAATGTTACTGTACCTTCCATCGGTGTATTACCGTCTGTGTTTATTTTCCTAATTCAATTAGAGTTTTACACACTCTAGCCCATTGCATAAGTTATCTTGCAAGAAGGTTGTTCATAAGAGAACTTTTGATGTTTGGTGTTATGAATAACATAAGGGCCATACTTTCATTATGAATGAGATGTATGTTATGAATATTGATAATAATACATTACCTCAGTATTAACTTTGATAATTCATTTTAGAGTTTTACACACTCTAGCCCATTGCACAATGTTTGTTGCAAAAGGGTTGTTCATAGAAGAACAATTGCTGTTCAGTATTATGAATAACATGAGGGCCATACTTCCATCATCGATGGGACGTATGTTATGAATATTGATGGTAATATGATACATCCATAACACTGACGCTAAATGTCATAAGACTAAAAGAATACCACACAAGTGTGGCACTGCATTTGGTCACATTAGAGAAACCCGCATGGAAAATTCCATTATGATGGATTTTGAAGTCGTTTGATTTTGAATCACCTGACACTTGCAACTTTCCTCCGAAAAGTGAAGTGACTGAAATACCGTTCACAGGCCATAAGGAACGAGCAAAGAACTTATTGGTGATCATACATTTTGATGTATGTAGTCCGATAAATGTTGTTGCAAGTAGTGGATTTATCTATCTTCAGAAATGACTCAAGTAGATATATGGATATTTACTTGATGAGACGTAAGTCTGGATCTTTTGAAATCATTTGAAAGGTTTTCAAAATGAAGTAGAAGTTATTGTAACAAGAAAATTATGTTTCTAGAATTCGATTGCAGAAAGAAATATTTGAGTTACAAGTTTAGCGAATGTCTGATGCGTTGTGAAAGGGGTTTCATAACTTGCACCTCCCGGAACACCACTGCAAGTGGAAAGTCCGTGAAGGTGTAATCGAACCATTTATGACATGGTAAGATCAAAGATGACATAAATAAATTTGCCATTATCCCTTTTAAAAGGTGATGCTTTAGAGACTGCGGCTTTTACACTGAAAAGAGCTCCATCAGGTCTGTTGAAATGACACCATGGTATGGTACGCCCAACCATGTTATATCTTTTCTTAACATTTGGAATATGGGGCTTTTGTAAAAGGTTACAAAACTATTCCAAATCAGACAAGTGCTACTTTGTAGGTTATCCCAAGTCATTGGGTATTCCCCCACCACTATACCGAGGCAAAAGTTTTTGCCACAAAACGGTATGCTTTTTGAAGAAAATGGTTCTTTGAAAAAGGTGAGTGGAAGAATAGTGCAACTCGACGAGATAAACAGTATCTTCGCCATCAGATCAAAGGAAAGAGACCTTGGAAGTAATTCCGGAGTTTCCTACTGCGACTGATACGGAAGTCTCTACAATAAAATGTATGGACTTCGGTCGAACTTGCAGCTGAACCACGTAGGCAAGGCTCGTGCAAACCTCTCAGGTGCGCAAACGAGATATTGTTGTTAGACAACAGTATACCTACGATACACAAGGAAGCGTTGATGGGCCCTAACTCCGGAATTGGCTAAATGCCAATACAATCCGAGATAGTTTCCATATAAGTGATTCAAGATTAAAACCTTGATACACCTTTCGGAAGACTTAGAGTCTGACGAATATTTATGGAACTATAACTGATATGAATAAAAATGTTTTATCCATAAAGCTCGACTTGTTGCAATATACTAGTTCAAGGAGTTGACTACGATGAGGTTGCTTCATCGTAGCGATGCTTAAATTCGGTTCGGGTTGAACTAGCAATTAATACATATTTCATATCATGAGATATAAAACAATGGATGACAAAAGGATTTCCATCTGATGGAAATGAAACCAAGGACCTGCATGTGTTACAGTCCAAGGTATTTTGTCAATCCAGAGGATGCTAGAAAGGGTGCAAACTTCAGAGTTCCAGCGATGGACAGAAGAGAGCAAAGTGGAGTTGGAATCTTTGTGTTTTGATGAAATGGTCAAAGGAGTTTTGACTTCATCAATGGATAACGAAGATGCTTGTAATTCAAGAAAGTAAGTGGGAGCCTAATAACATTTCTAAAAACCTTGTGTGCTTGACACATTGTTAATTGGAAATAAAATTCTTGACACGAATTAGGACTTCATTTGAAAATAGTTTTTCGATGAAGTGCTTGGGCTAAATAGCCTTAATATTAGGCATGATGATCTATGAAGATAGATTTACCTAATGGGGCTAAGCAATAATTACATATTGACAAGATGCTAAAACTTTTTAGCATTTAAAACGCCAAGGAGTGATTCTTGCCGAAGTCACATGGAAAGAGTTTTTGCAAGACTCGGTGTCCCAAAAACACTGATGAGCAAAATACATGATGGGGATTCCACACACTCTTGTGTTTGGATTAATCATGTATTCCATGGTATGTATAACAACCAGATATGTCCAATACTCCCAAAGTTGTTGCGAGTATAGATACCAAAGTGATCAAAAGTATTGATCAAGGGACAACAGTGAAAAAGGGTCATTGAGTACTATAGTAGCACTGATGACAAGTTTTCTCGCAAGTAGAGATCATGAAGAGTTCGTTGTAAAAGGTTACATCGATACAGTCTTCATCATTTCTCCATGCGATTTTCGATTTAAATTGACGGTTTTGTGTAACACACAATATGGTGGCACAGTTAGTTAGAATTTGTTCAAACAAGTTACTGTGGCGAATTCTATAACAGAGGCAAAGTATGTTGCCGCTTTTAAAGCGACAAAGAAGATGTTGAATCATATAGTTCATTCATGAACTTAGTATGGTTCCAAGATGGCTTTTGTCAATGGGACACTACTGCAAGTAGTTGCTCCATAACTCAGTCTGAGGAATCCAGGTTCGACCTGTGATTCGCATACATATCAAGCCAAGTCCACACAAAATATGACTTTTGTGAAAGCGTGAAAACGCGAGGATATGCAAAGATACACACGGAGCTGAAGTCGTCAGATCCGTTGAACATTCAGGCTATACCACAAGCGAAGCATATTTACACCGGTGTGCCACAGGTGTAAAGTGCATTAGCATTAACTAGATTATTGACTCTAGTGCAAGTGGGAGTCTGTAGGAGATATGCCCTAGAGGCAATAATAAATGTTATTGATTATCTCCCTATTCATAATTAGGTTTATGTTCCATGCTATAACTGCTATGGTTCTCGAGTCTGCAAATAAAACGAGGCTCGGAGGAAGACTCATATGCACGTGTGGAATAATAAACGGTAATATGTATTCCTAGTCTGGCCTCTAAGACTAGCTCAAGTATTGCATGATGGTTCTGTTTTCCTGATCATGGGCATGTCTATGCCAGCAATTTTGAGGGCACAGTGTTAGAAGAACATTTGTGTTGAATCGGCCCAAATTGATGTTATGCTATGAGTTACATTCGTCACATATTAATGGTTAATAACACAGAGATGGTTAATGTTTGCAAAATTCCTTAGACCATGAGAGTGTCGAGTTTCTTCATACTTGCTTCATGAACTTTGGGGCTTGTTAAACGTCATCCGTAAATGGGTGGCTATTACGGCGGCTTACGGGTTCATGGAAAAGTGTGTCAAGTAACTTGATAGCTCGAGATTGGGATTTGCTCCTCCGACGATGGAGAGATATCTCTGGGCCCTCTCGGTGTTACGGTATCCATCATCGTCTGGCCAGACACTTTGTGATTTGATCACAGGGATGCCGGAACACGGTAACGAGAAAAGAGAACAATACCGGTAACGAGGTAACTGGCATAGTGGACAAGTTGTTGATCCACGGAAATGCCTACATGTCTAACCTCGTGTATTTGTAACATATCGTGAAGCAACAGGAATAGCACACGGCAACTGGAGGTTCACTCGAATATTCATTCGTGTGGGTATAGGGGTCAATATGGGTGTCCACGGCTCCGATGTTGATCATTGATCGGAAGGTGTTCCGTGTCATGTCTATACTTCACCGAACCTATAGGGTCACACGCTTAAGGGTCATCTATCTGCTGAATACTAGACAGGGAGTCTGAGAGAAAATCACCAAAAAGTTTCGGAGACAACGGAAGAGTTCCGGAGAGAGAACACTGAAAAAGTTTCGGTAAAACCGAAAAGTTGTTTCGGATAAAACCATTGATCCAAAAAGGTTTCGGCAAGCACCGGGAATGTTTTGGAGGTTGCCAGATTGGTCTGGTAATTTCTGGAATTTTTCTGGAGAAAAAACCGAAAAAAAAGTTTCGGAGCTGCCGGAGTTGTTTACCGGGTAAACAAAGATGGTTTTAAATTAAACCACCATACTGGAAATGTTCCAGAGCGCGTCCAGATAATTTTAGAGGGTGCCGGAAATGTTCTGGGACCTTCTGGAATTTTTCAGAAATAATAGTCGCGGAAAACATCTTGTCCCAGCGTGAGGGGACAAGATCCCACGAATCGTGGGGGCTGTTTTTGGGCTGTTTTTGGGGGGGGGGCCTTTGGGAGCAGCCCCCTTGTGGCTGGACAAAATGTTGGGGGGGGCCCCCATGGTGGGGGGCAGCCCCCACAAATGGTGGAGAGTGTTGGGAGGAAGGTGGGGCCCCATGGGGGAACACCATGGACAAGGGAACATGTTTTTCCCTTGTTTGGTGGGAACATGTTCTCCTTGTTTTGTGGGAACATGTTTTCCCATGTTTAGTGGGCTGAATTTTCAGCCCCCTCCACCCCTTCCACCACTATATAAGGAGGAGGAGAGGTGCTCTCCAACTCCACTCCAACTCTCTCACACAAGCCATGCATGATCTGGCATTCTCTCTCCCTCCCACGAAATAGTTTCGTAGTGCCGAAAGGCTGTCTGGGTTCCGGTGGGAACTAGTTCTGGACGGCGAAGCCCTGCCAGATAGATGGCACCGTATGTGTGCAACCCCGTAGAGAGGTCGTAGTTTCGTCCTTTTGCCCGAGGGGCTGTTCGAGTGTCCTCCCGAAGGGCTGTCCGAGTGACGGTCCGAGTTCTGTGAGTCCTCCCGAAGGGCTGTCCACGACACCGTCCGGGGGACTGTCCGACCGCCTCCCGGAGGGCTGTCCGAGTGGCGGATGAGGGAGTACATCCTCGCGGTTGGGAGGTTGTAAATCCTAGCTGCGGGGATCTGCACCGACGATCGTCATCGACTCTACTTCCGCTGCGCTACGAGTCGGTAACGAAAATGATCAAACCTTGTATGCAGTCTCCATAGTGGTCCTGGGCTGGTGCGTAGGTCGGAAATTTTTTGTTTTCTACTGCGTTACCCTACAATATTTGTATAGAAGTTATATTGTTATGGATCCTCCAACATGTGGTGCTTGCTATTTAGAATCTTTTGCTATCCAAAATTTCTGCACTAAGCGGGAATACTGCTTGTACATCCAAATTCCTTGAACCAAGTTTCTTCCATGAGTGTCCACCATATCTACCTATATGCGGTATTTACCTGTCGTTCCAAGTAAATTTGCATGTGCCAAACTCTAAAGCTTCAAATAATAATCTGTTTTGTATGCCCGAATCGCTCATGTAGCGACTAGGGGCTGTCAGTATCTTCCATGCTAGGTGGGTTATTCTCACGATGAGTGGACTCCGCTCATCATTCACGAGAGTGGCTGGTAATTGGGATGCCCAATCCTATGATCAAAAGATCAAAAACAAAATTTCAAATAATTAAACAAAACTCCCCCAGGAAAGTTGTTGGTATGGACGGCACCCGTGAATTCGGCTAGCCGTGGAGTGTGATTGTTGGTGGAGGGGGAGTAAAAACTTTACAATTCTGTTTGGGAACCGCCTATAATGTATCTAGTATGGAAGATATTGGGAACTCTTGGTTGTTATGTTGACAATGAAAGCATACCTCTCAAAATTATTTTCATCTCTGTTTTAAAAGCTTCGAGCTCTGGCACCTCTGCAAATCCCTGCTTCCCTCTGCAAAGGGCCTATCTTTTACTTTTATGCAAGACTCAGTAGTATTTCTTAACATTCCAACCTAATCTTTAGTTGGCAAGCATCATGTGATGGGGAAAGATCTAAGCATATATGGCCATTCAAATATATTTGATCATGGATTATTATTGTTAACAATTATCTATATGATAAATAAGTTGGGAGGCGAAACATTAAGCCCCTATCTTTCTCTATGTTTGATGGATGCTATTTGTTCTAAAAATATGCTTTGAGTGGTAGCAATCATGGAAGACTATATGATAGTGGAGTATGTGGGATTTGCTAAATAAAAGCTCTTACATAGACCCTTCCTGAAAATAATATGAATTGCAATTGTTTGATGACTGAGAACATAGTTTGTTAGTTTTCAAGAAAGTTTATGATCTATGCTTTAACATGTGAATAGTTTGCTACTTGATCATGGAAAGCTTTATGATATGAGCTACTGTTATGATGCATAATGTTGCTAGAAAAAGTGATTGAAATCATCATTGATCAAACTTGTGCACTTGATAGCATTCCACATCAAAAATTATGTTTTTATCATTTACCTACTCGAGGACGAGCAGGAATTAAGCTTGGGGATGCTTGATACGTCTCCAACGTATCTATAATTTTTTATTGTTCCATGCTATTATATTATCTATCTTGGATGTTTTATATGCATTTATATGCTATTTTATATGATTTTTGGGACTAACCTATTAACCTAGAGCCCAGTGCCAGTTTCTGTTTTTTTCTTTGTTTTTGAGTTTTATAGAAAAGGAATACCAAACGGAGTCCAATTGACGTGCCAATTTTTCATGATTTTTTATGGACCAAAAGAAGCCCCCGGAGTAAAAGAGTTGGGCCAGAAGAGTCCCGAGCCATCCACGAGGGTGGAGGGCGCGGCCTACCCCCCTGGGTGCGCCCCCTATCTCGTGGATGACTCGGAGACCCCCCTGACGTGAGACCAATGCCAAAAATTCCTATAAATACAGAAACCCCCAGAAAGAAACCTAGATCGGGAGTTCCGCTGCCGCAAGCCTCTGTAGCCACCAAAAACCAATCGGGACCCTGTTTCTGCACCCTGCCGGAGGGGGAAATCATCACCGGTGGCCATCTTCATCATCCCGGCGCTCTCCATGACGAGGAGGGAGTAGTTCACCCTCGGGGCTGAGGGTATGTACCAGTAGCTATGTGTTCGATCTCTCTCTCTCTCTCTCGTGTTCTTGATTTGGCACGATCTTGATGTACCACGAGCTTTGCTATTATAGTTGGATCTTATGATGTTTCTCCCCCTCTACTCTCTTGTAATGGATTGAGTTTTCCCTTTGAAGTTATCTTATCGGATTGAGTCTTTAAGGATTTGAGAACACTTGATGTATGTCTTGCATGTGCTTATCTGTGGTGACAATGGGATATTCATGTGATCTACTTGATGTATGTTTTGGTGATCAACTTGCGGGTTCTGTGACCTTGTGAACTTATGCATAGGGGTTGGCACACGTTTTCGTCTTGACTCTCCGGTAGATACTTTGGGGCACTCTTTGAAGTCCTTTGTGTTGGTTTGAATAGATGAATCTGAGATTGTGTGATGCCTATCGTATAATCAAACCCGCGGATACTTGTGGTGACATTGGAGTATCTAGGTGACATTAGGGTTTTGGTTGATGTGTATCTTAAGGTGTTATTTTAGTACGAACTCTAGGGCTGTTTGTGGCACTTATAGGAATAGCCCAATAGATCGATCAGAAAGAATAACTTTGAGATGGTTTCGTACCCTACAATAATCTCTTCGTTTGTTCTCCGCTATTAGTGACTTTGGAGTGACTCTTTGTTGCATGTTGAGGGATTTTTATATGATCTAATTATGTTATCATTGTTGAGAGAACTTGCACTAGTGAAAGTATGAACCCTAGGCCTTGTTTCGAAGCATTGCAATAACGTTTTCGCTCACTTTTATCGCTTCCTACCTTGCTGTTTTTATATTTTCAGATTACAAAAACCTATATCTACCATCCATATTGCACTTGTATCATCATCTCTTCGCCGAACTAGTGCACCTATACAATTTACCATTGTATTGGGTGTGTTGGGGACACAAGAGACTCTTTGTTATTTGGTTGCAGGGTTGTTTGAGAGAGACCATCTTCATCCTACACCTCCCATGGATTGATAAACCTTAGGTCATCCACTTGAGGGAAATTTGCTACTGTCCTACAAACCTCTGCACTTGGAGGCCCAACAACATCTACAAGAAGAAGGTTGCGTAGTAGACATCACCGGACCACGAGTGCAGCCAAGGCCCCTGCCTCTGTTCCAGTCTGGTCAGCACGCGCTGCAGCCGCCGCCGCAAGCGCTGCCCCCGCCAGCTCCTTGGAGCGGATTATCACAAGCAGGAAAGGCTGGCAATGGAAACTTCAAAGCTGGCAGTGGACATCTGGACAGCAAAGCTGTAAACTTATAGTGTATCAAGCAAACCTATTTGTTTTCCTTCAAAGATGAGGTAATCCCAGTTCCTGTGCATCCATACTAAGCAAAAGCATATACTCTACTTCAAATCTATATTGGCAACCACCAGCCATAAAGGAATGTGGGTACTATACTTGAAAAAACTCTACACATGGGTTGTCTAGCAATAAGACAACTTACCTTGAGAGGAATCATTTGGTCTAAGATGAAACTATTTTTAACGTTTAGTTAACATGTTGTACTTAAATTTGTTTCTGGTTTTATTAGTTTGTTTGTGGACGATGTTTCTTTTTTACTTTATTATTTTATTATTTAAGTAATTTTCTTATTTGTGACTGTGGAAGTACTTATATGTTGTGATTGATTCGTTCTTTAACCCTGGCACCACTCGTTACACAATAATGAGTCTGCTAAACAAGTGTTCCATCTAAGGTTTCTTTTAAATAGTCACTCCTCATTGTGATATTATATTCAGCAAAATTTATACTCCCTCTGATCTAAGACAAGTAATTTGGGACAGAGGGAGTATAAGTGAAGACCTGTAGAGTTTTTTCTCTGCGGGTGTGTCGGGGCCGGATTTCGAGGACACAACATCCCAGAAATTAACCCCTCATGTCATCACCAGCCCCAGGATTACTGTTACTGGTGGACACGTCCTTGTTACAGATTACCAAGCTATAACAAGAATTGGATACAAGAGCATAAAGGTCTAATGATACAACAATGATATCTGGTGACAGGTGACGAAAGTGACCCGTGGTTCTCCAACGTCGATGGGCCTCCATTCTCACAGGAACGGCTGACCTGGATAATTCCTATCCCGCGTGGCTGCTATCCTAGGCTCCGCATAGACGTCGTTGTGGTACTCCTTGGTGAAATCCTGACCTGGCCAAGTAAATAGCCAGGGACAAGCCAGTGAGTACGTTGGAATGTACTCGCAAACATTATGAAAAAATGATATACCGAATGCGGCAGATAATATATGGTCATGAAGAACTAGACTATATACGTATGCTCATGCTAAACTATATTAAAGGCATGCTGACAGGTATTATATCATGGCATGATAAAAATATTAGCATGTGCAGAGTAATGAGAATATAAAATGTTAGTGACAAACAAAGAAAGTTAATGGAGAATTGGGCAAGACAGGACTGCCCGAGAATCTAGAAGAAGGTAAAAGAAATGCCAGTCGGGTGTCTAAAAGGAGAATCGGGCGAGATAGGACCGTCCGAGAATCCAAGCGACACCACGAGAGGTCTTGAAAAGAAATACCAGTCGGGTGTCAAAAAGGTGACGCCACGGTCGGTCTTGAAAAGAAATGCCAAACGGGTGTCTAAAAGGAAATTCGGGCGAGACAGGACCGCCCGAAAATCCAAGCGATGCCATGAGAGGTCTTGAAAAGAAATGCCAAACGGGTATCTACAAGAGAGTCGGGCGAGACATGACTGCCCGAGATCTCGAGAGACGCCTCGTAAGGTCTTGAAAGTAAAACTGAATGCCCGGGGTAGTCTAGCCAGCCCCTGAGACACTCAGAAAAGAAAATAAAATAACATGGTTAGTCCACAGTAATATTCTCAATCATAATAACATTCATAGTGACAATAATCATCTTGCAAAAATGACTCATGCACAATTTATTTATTTCCTTCGGAGACCGACACTAAGACCGACACTTGACCAACCCAGACTGTAGTCCTTAACAGCGGACAAGGCTATTCGAATAGGTATAACTCTGCAGAGGGTGTACTCTTTATCCACAAGTAAAGGATTTATTTAGCCAGCACTGGGACGCTGGCTAATTCCCATTACGGTCTTTGGGTTGAAAACACACCTGACCAGCACACACCAGCTTAACTCTTCTGCTGCCAGGAATCACCCAAAACAACAGTTAAGTAAAACTCTAAGTGGGAAGGCTACAACCTCCAATAGCATGGGATCACTATTTATATGCGCGGATTACAAGGGTATCTTCCCTCTCGGCAACAACCGGGAACACCCATGCCCCCAGACCAAGTGGCATGCCTACCAGTGGCCATTGGTATCTTCCACTGTGGCCTCTCTGTACGGTGTGTGCACGGAAAGGGGTTAACAACTTACTAAACCATACCCCACCTGTGGCAGGGACAAGTGGCAGCACGAATCAAGTATGGGGGTTACAGGAACAAGACTCGATCTATGGTCAACTCAGGATGCTCAAGTATTTCCTGCAGTGGTTAGCACAACAAAGTATCCTTTTAATAGCAAAACCAAAACAGGGCCACAACCCTTGCATGCTCCAACATGCATACAAACAAGGCATGGTCACGCTCCAACGTGATCACCCTTCTGCTGGTATTTTACTTATGCCTGCTTCTGTAAGTTAGTCATGACAAGCACACGATGTACGGTATGATGAAACATGCCAACACTACATGCATGCAAACTTTATCTGAATTCAACCTATGCATGATTCATTTATTCATGCAAACATTTAACCATGCAATCACCATATCAAGTGTTTGAGATGCTTGCCTTGGGTACGAAATGGTGTTGGTTTACTCCACAAATTTGCAATAATAATCTCCCCTCCATTTTTCCTATTTTCAAAATATTGAAATTACTACATAAAGCAAAAACAGTGCTAAAAGTGTTTCAAATATTTTTGAAATAAATACTAAAATAAACTAGATGAAATATGAAAAATAACAAAAAAAGAATCAATTTATTTGAAGTTAATAATATTTACTTATGGAATTACTAAGTTGGAATAAATAAAGAAAAGGGACTCTTTAATAGATCCAGTAGGAACAAGGCTTAGGAAAAATGTTCACCTAACCTAGATAAATAGAGCATGATTTTATAAGTCTATAGAAATTTGAATCATCACATTTGGATTAGAAATGGTGTCTATGGAATTGTTTGAAAACCTGCTGAAAAAGAAAAGGGAAAAGGGCAGAGGTGCGCCCTGAGCGATACTTAGCCATGTGGTGCCACTGGGTCGAGCCTAGCCACCCAGCCACGCAGGAAACTGGTGACGTCGAAGACGTATTCTCGAAGTACGTCTCCCTTGCGCGAAGACGATTCCTAAGAGTCCCGTCTCCACTGATCCACGCGTCACGGCTTCCAGTCACTGACGGTGGGGCCCACTTGTCGGGTTTGACCCTGGTCAAGCTGGCCTTCTCCCTCCCGCGTGGCAGAACAGAGGCGACTCGCGGGCGGCGATTGCCGGCGAATGGCGGCACCTCTCGGAAAACTGAGCCCATGGACGGAACCAGGAGGTCGAGGCGATCCTCTGGGTACCCGTCGTGGTCGCCGAAGAGTGCGGGGTCGTCGGCAGCGAGCTTGCCCGAAAGGTTCCGGCGGAGGTGATTTGGGGCTTTCGCCCGTGGTCGAGCTCGAGCCAAATTGGGAGGCGGGGTGGATCAGCGGGTGCTCTAGGAAGTTGACCGTGAAGAAAATGGAGAAAGGGAGGCTCTGTTGGCGTGGGAATCCTCGAGGCAAGGACAGCGGCAGTAGTTGCCGGAGATGGGGGAGACAACCGTTTCCGATCATTTGGCTGTCTCAGGAGGCCTATGGGGGATGGAGGAGTGGTGGAGATGAGAGGGGCGAGCTTGGAGGGGCTTTTTATAGGCGGGCGACATCGGTGCCATGGCGTCCAGAGGAAGGCACGTCGGCGGCGCCATTGATGGCAGTAGGAGGAGGCCGTTGAGGCTGGTGATGGTCAGTGAGGTCGGTGCCGGCCGGTGTTAATGCTAGGGCATACTAGCTAGCTCTAGGGTGCAAGGTGGTTTGGGCATCGCCGGCCATGAACAGATTTTGGCGGCGCCATTGATGGCTAGCCGTGGACGGCGGCGAGGTTAGCAAGGGCGGTGGAAGGTTGGTGAGGGCAGTAAAACCCGCAGAAAAGCTCAGGTGAGCTGGTGGGCTAGGAGGGCGCCGGGTGGCTTGGCGGTGCCGTGCCCGTCACGGTGGTCGGTCATGGGCGGTGTGGGCGGCGGTGGCCGGCGCTAGGAGCCAACGGGAGTGTCGGTGAGCGTCGTGGCTTTCCTGTGAAGCTATACAAATAGGTAGCTTGCAAGGAGAGGCAGCAGCGAGCGGCAAGGGCTCGTGGCACTGGTGCGGCCATTCACGCGCTCTGGCCACGCTCTCTGCATACACCCAGGGTGCTCGATAAATGTCACGGGGTCCTAGTGTGATCTAAATGATCTGGTTTTTGGCAGGGTGGCAACAATTGATGTTGTAGGAGTGATGGACATGTTGTTTTGGTCAGGTGCTCAAGTTCCCAATGCAATTTAGGAAGTGACAAAATTTCTGTCATGCACACAAGATGCTTGACAGAATGCTATGGCTATCTAGGAAGCTGTGTTGGGTGTGAAAATTTCTAGGTTGGTGTCTCCTTAGATGGAAGAGATGATGGTGGAGTTGGTTTGGCAAAAAGAGATACTTGCTAGTGCAGGTTTTACCAGAATACATGTCTGGACATAAACTACAGAGGGGTTTTTGGTGGACTTCCAAGAT
The DNA here is from genome assembly GCA_011799875.1 of Thinopyrum elongatum. NCBI lineage: Eukaryota > Viridiplantae > Streptophyta > Magnoliopsida > Poales > Poaceae > Thinopyrum > Thinopyrum elongatum. The sequence goes on from CM022301.1 coordinate 37,258,783, forward strand.
ACAAATGGAGCTGATCTTCTGGAGTTAAGGTTTTGGTTGGAAGGAATATATGTGGAAAAAATTTGGGATTTGTTTGAGTATGGAAAATTGGGGTTGCAGTTATAACCTAGAAGATGGACAGAATGGAAAAGGGGGAGTTTCACTCAAAATTTTCAAAACACCAAGTTGGGTTTTTGCGTAGAAGTGATATATAGGCATCTCATGACCTCCCATAATTTTTTGTGGAATTTTTAAGGAATTATTTAAAATAGTTATAGTGCAACAGAGGCAATTAAAGTATTGAAAATGCTATTTAAAAGAATTGTTTTGGGGAAATTTTTATTATGCAAATAATTCCTACTATTATTAAACTATAAATGATATGATTAAGAAAACTACCAAGGGCCACAATATTATTTCCACAAATTCCTATATGGAGGGAAGAATTTTGAATAAGAGGAAATGGAGAGTGCTCTGAAATTAATAAAAGACCTAATATAATTCAAAATTTTATTTGTGGCCAAATTTTACTTAGTAAAAATGTGGTTAAAATTTTGGGGTGTTACACGGTGTAGGTATGTCACTACTGGAAACAGAGAATTTGCCATCAGTCAGCTCTTTGCCGTCAGCTAGCGGACGGCAAAGAAGGCCTTTGTCGTCTGCTTATAAAAAACGGATGGCAAAGACTTGGCTGACGGCAATGAGCCTAGTTGCCATCAGCCAGTTCTTTGCCGTCCACCAGCTGACATCAAAGAATCTTTGCCGTCCGCTAGCAGACGGCAAAGAGGTGGGTGGGGTCCAGTGGAGGCCTAAACCCTAACAGCCCACCAGCCCCACCTCATTGTCGTCCGCCAGCCGACGGCAAAGAATCTTTGCCGTCTGCTGGCAGACGGCAAAGAATTAACTATCTAACGGCCATCCCACCCCCTCCTCTCTCTCTCTCTCTCTCCCTCCCCGACCCGACCCCCCGCACCCGACCCCAATTAACCGCCGCCAGCCACCGCGCCCCCGACCCCCACAGCGCCCCCACCGCCCCGTCCACGGCGCCCCCCCGCCCCGCACCCACTCCCCTTGCGCGGTCGTCTGCCGCCCCCTGGCCCCGCCGCCCCAGCCGCGTCGCTTCGCCGCCCGGCCAAGTCGCCCCGACGCCCCGCCCACTCCCCTGCGGCGGTCGTCCTGCCGCCCCTGGCCCCCGCCCCAGCCAGGCTTCGCCGCCCGGCCCGTCGCCCCGCCCCGCCCCGCGCCGTCCCGCGCCCTGCGGCCGTCCCGCGCCCTGCTAGGCTGCCCTGCCCCCTCCCTTGCGGTAGCCGCCCGAGGCCGCCGTGAGGCAGGCGCAGCGCCGCGCCCTCCCCTGCGGGGTACCACTCACCGGGACGCCCCCTCCTCACCGGCCGCCCCCCCCCCTCCCTGCGGTGAGCTCCTCACCCTTTTTTCTATTTTTATTATTTTATTTTAGGTTTATGTTTACTTTAGTTTAGTTTTAGGTTCATGTTTAGTGGATAGTTAGTTTTAGTTTGTTATTTAGTTTAGTTTATTTTAGTTTAGTTTTAGTTTTAGTTAGTTTTAAGAAAGAAGAAGAAGAAGAAGAAAGAAGAAGAAGAAGAGAAAGAAGAGAAAAAGAAGAAGAAGAAGAAGAAGAAGAAAGAAGAAGAAGAGAAGAAGAAGAAGAAAGAAAGAAGAGAGAAGAAGAGAGAAGAAGAGAAGAAAAAGAAGAGAAAGAAGAAGAAAGAAGAGGAGGAGGAGAGGAGGAGAGAAGAAGAAGAAGAAGAAGAAGAAGAAGAAGAAGAGAAGAAGAAGAAAGAAAAGAAGAAAAACGAGAGAAGAAGAAGAAGAAGAAGAAAGAAGAAGAGAAGAAGAGAAGAAGAAGAAGAAAGAAGAGAAGAAGAAAGAAAGAAGAAAGAAAAGAAAGAAGAAAGAAGAGAAGAAAAGAAGGAAGAGAAGATGAAAAAAGAAGAAGAAAGAAAAGAAGAAGAGAAGAAAAAGAGGGAGGAGGAGAGTAGTTTAGGTTTATGTTTAGTTTAGTTTAGTTTTAGGATTAGTTTAGTTTAGTTTATTTTAGTTTAGTTTTAGTTTTAGTTTAGTTTAGTTTTAAGAAAAGAAGAAGAAGAAGAAGAAGAAGAAGATGATGAAAAAGAAGGAAGAAGAAGATGAAAAAAAAGTAGGAAAAGTAGAAAAAGAAAGAAAAGAAGGAAAAGATGGTCGAGGGTCGATGGTCGCCGAGGGGTGGAGGGTCGCTGTCAAAACCAAATGTGCAGTCTGTGTGCCAGAAGGCCAGTCAGACCCCTCCGCCGATGCCAGAGATTGCTCCGGGTACCACGGTGAGTTTAATTTGAATGGTCATTAGTTACTAGTATTAACATTTGAGTGTCGTCATGCTAACGAGACATTGCAAATGATCTTTGGTGTAGCGTACCTCCAGACAAGCATCACACGATCCTTCTCCAGGTGGTGGTACTGGCACGAGCCACGCCGGTGCTTCACCTCCGTGATGACGGTAAGTTTTCTCTAGTGTTTTGCTTAACAAATGCGTAATTACCTAGACTTAGCTTTATTTCCTCCAAAATGCTTACCATAATGACCTAGACTTAGCTTATTTTCCTCCAAAATGACATAATTAGCTTACTTAGCTCCAAAATGATCCATTTTACCTTAGTTAGCTCTAACACGATCCATACTTAGCTTTGTTTCCTCCAAAATGACCTAAGTTAGCTCTAATATGCTTAGTTACCAAGGTTTGCTCAATAATGACATACACTTAGCTTACTTATGTAAAAAATGGCATAATTAGCTTACTTAGGTTTGAAATGGCATAACAACCTTGGTAACCTCATATATGTCATATACTTAGCTTATTTTCCTCGAAAATGACATAATAAGCTTAATTAGCTCCAAAATGATCAATTTTACCTAAGTTAGGTCCAAAATGACCTAAGTTAGCTCTAATATGCTAAGTTAGCTCTAATATGCATAGTTACCTAGGTTATCTCAATAAATACCTATACTTAGCTTACTTATGTCAAAAATGGCATAATATGCTTAGTTAACTCAAAAATGGCATAATTACCTAGGTTAGCTCAGTAATGATCCATTTTACCTAAGTTAGCTCCAAAATAATCCATTTTACCTAGGTTAGCTCCAAAATGATTCATTTTACCTATGTTAGCTCCAAAATGATCCATTTTACTTAAGTTAGTTACAAAATGATCCATTTTAGCTTGGTTAGCTCCAAAATGATCCATTTTAGCTAGGTTAGCTCATAAATGATCCCTTTTACCTAGGTTAACTCCAAAATGATCCATTATACCTAGGTTAGCTCCAAAATGATCCATTTTACCTAGGTTAGTTCCAAAATGATCCATTTTAGCTAAGTTAGCTCATAAATGTCTTTTTTACCTAAGTTAACTCATAAATATCATTTTTACCTAAGTTAGCTCATAAATGTCATTTTACCTAAGTTAACTCATAAATGTCATATACTTCTTGTTCTTCTTCTTCATTTTCTTCTTCTTCTTCTTCTTCTTCTTCTTCTTCTTCTTCTTCTTCTTCTTCTTCTTCTTCTTCTTCTTCTTCTTCTTCTTCTTCTTCTAATCTTCTTCTTCTAACTTTCTTATTTCCTAGTTTGCAGATTTCATTCACTTCATGGAAGCTTGCATTGATGGAGTGCTTGTTATCCCTTTCTTTGTTTCTTTTGTATCGATGAACTATGCATGTATGGTTGGATGAAACTATTGTAATATGTATGGTTGGATGCCTGTATGTGGAACTTGCTATGTATGGTTGGATGGAACTATGCATGTATGATGAAATTATATGTGTTGGATATCTCATATGTTTGCTCTGAAATTGCCCTGTGAAAAATATATATATATATATCATCTATTTGCTCTGAAAATGCTTGGATATAAGAAAAAACAGAAGAAAAAAAAAGAGGCAATGCAGCCTCTTTGCCGTCTGCTACCGACGGCAAAGGGGCCTTTGCCGTCTGCCACAGACGGCAAAGAGGCCATGTGGCAGCAACCTGTGCAATCTGGGAGATATACCATTTGGTTACTTTGCCTTCTGTGGCAGACGGCAAAGGCTGGGGCATTTGCCGTCCGCTGGCAGACGGCAAAGGCTACCGTTAGCCGTCTAACGTGGCTAACGCCTGTTATTTACCGTCTGCCACAGACGGCAAAGGTTCTTTGTCGTCTGTTTTGAGGAAGCAGACGGCAAAGAACCTGTTTACCGTAGCTTTCTTTGCCGGGCAGGTTTGCCGTCGGTGGCAGACGGCAAAGAGGTTTGCCGTCCGCTTTTTGTACCTTTGCCGTCTGCCATGGCAGACAGCAAAGAAGCTGATTCATGTAGTGTGTAGAGGTAGCAACCCCTCAAAAAAAGGGATGTAGAGGTAGCAATGACTTTCCCCAATTTGTTTTTGAAGTAAATTTCCCCATAATTTTTTTTAGAGAAAAAGGGCCCAGCCCCAGCTCCATTGATCACCAATGAAACCCAGCAAGTCAGGGTTATGGACACAACTATTATTACAGACTGAAAAACGCGAAGGGAAGTCAGCAACACAGCTGCCCTCCGCAACGGAAATATAAAAGGTTCTAGATAGGAAACAAAAACAAAAACAAAAATAACTCCAGCACATAGTCATCTCCGCACGCATCTTCTGCATTTTCCCTTTTTTTTCAAACCAATGAGCTGTGGAGAGCACCATGTCACTGGTCACTGGTCGATCATGATCACATTTCCAGGAGGAAAGCCACATCTCTCCAGGATCAGCCTCGATCCGGCCACAAGAGGAGCGGGGGATTTCTTGCTATTTGTTCTAGCCTCTTCACACTTTCTTTTAGCTCCAACTTGACAGCATCTGGCCAGGCCACCTCCCACAAGGATAGATTTTTTGCAGTTTTCCTCACGATCACCTGCATACCAGACCAAATCGATCGGTTGAAACATATGTCATTTCTGCATTTCCAGAGAGCCCGCAGGGCTGCAGCTTGCACTATAGCAGCAGCACTGTTGGGGCTATAATACCAGCACTCAAGCATGTTGTAAATATTATCGCAGCTAGTTACACTAGTCATCTCCCCAACAACTCTCCAAAGTTCCACAGCAACGACACAACCAAAGAAAAGATGACAAGAAGATTCATGTTCAGAACAGAACAAACAAGACAAATCTGGAACATTTTGCCTCTTGTCAAGATTATCTCTGGTTAGAATCTTATTCTTCGCGATCAACCAGAGAAATATTTGAATTCTAGGGGGTATTTCCATCTTCCAAACCACAGGAATATTCCCAGGAAGAACCCCCCTAAAATTAACAATATTATAAAAGGATTTAACAGTGTACAATCCTTTTGCCTCATATTTCCATATGAGGGTGTCAGGTCTGCCACTCAAAACAAGGGTTTTAATTTCCACGAAGAGGTTGTTCCAATCTATCATCATACTAGGGGAGAAACATCTTTGAAAATTAATTTTGAGATTACTCCCATCCCAGACCTCACTAATGGTGGCATGTTGGTCTACTGCAATGGAATACAAACCCCAATACTGTGTGGCAAGGTTAACCTCACCACACCAATTATCTTCCCAAAATCTAATACTCTTGCCATTGCCCACTTTCCAATTATATCCAAACTTAGTAGCCTTAATAGCCCATAAAACCCCTTTCCAGAAAGGGGAACCACCTATGCTAGAACAAGTAAATATATTGGGGTTGTGGGTATTATATTTAGAATCTATAATATTCTTCCAAATCTTACCCTCATCTAGGAGATAACGTTTCCACCAGGAAGCAAGCATGCAAAGATTAAAATCAGCCAAATTAGTGATCCCCAGCCCACCAAATTTCTTTTTAGTGGCTAGAGACCCCTAGTTAGCAAGATGGTATTTATAATGCCCCTCATAATCATCCTAGAAACAATGAGCTAATTGGGAGTTTATCAGAACAATAGCCCATTTAGGGAATTTAATTATCCCTCTCAGATAGGAAGGGATACTAGCAAGGCAGGATTGAACTAGAATTAATCTCTTGCTAAAAGAGAGGAGCCTCCCTCTCCAGCCTGCTCCTTTTTTGATGATTTTGTCAACCACAGGCTGGAGATCCTCTTTTCTAAGTTTATTATAGTGAAGAGGGGCTCTAAGATATTTAGTGGGGAAACTACCTAGTTTACATCCCATAACTTGAGCAAAATTATGAGCCCTATCAATATTTATGTTAATGGGGACCAGGTCACATTTATGGAAATTGATCCTCATACCTGAAATCTGTTCAAAGCAAGATAACATCCATTTCAGTTTTTTTTGGCATGGTCTAAATTATTATCCATGAATAACAGAATATCATCTGCATATTGCAGGCTAATAACTCCAGCAGGATTAGAAGGAGGAAAAAAAACCTATAAATTTATTACTAGAAGCCTTGACTAGAATCCTAGTAAAAACATCAGCAACAAGATTGAACAGCAAGGGCGAAGTAGGATCTCCCTGTCTCACCCCCTTACCAGTAATGAAAAACCCACTGTTCGTGTCATTTAGTCTAACACCAACAGATCCATTATATAACAGGGACTTAATTTTTTTAATCCACACAGGGCTAAAGCCCCTTCTGGTCATCATTTCTACCAGGAATTCTCTATTAATCATGTCATATGCTTTCTCATAATCTAGTTTGAAAACAAAACCAGACATTTTCCTAGTAGCAACAGCATGAATTATTTCATGAGGAGCTACAATACTTTCCACTATAAACCTACCTTTTATGAAAGCAGTTTGGTTAGGGGAAATCAACTCATTACAAATGGGGCCAAACTTATTAGTGGCACATTTGGAGAAGATCTTAAAGCTGCAGTTAGTCATAGCTAGGGGTCTAAATTTTATTAGCTTAACAGCATCTACCTCTTTAGGGACTAGGGTAAGTAAGGAAAAGTTGAGCCTATACAGATCTAGCTCACCCTTTTCCCCATCTTTAAATAAAGCAAACAAATCATTCTTATCACATCCCAAAATTGCTGATAAAACAAGAAAGGAAACCCATCAGGTCCAGGAGCCCCTTCAGCATAAGAGCCAAAGACTGCCTCCTTAATTTCTTGGTCAGTAAAAGGGGTATTAAGAATATCATTTTGAGAACTAGTAACTTTACTAGCATCGTCCCAAAAGTCATCTTCCAGGTTGATGTCTAATTTATCTTGGTAACCAAATATATTCTTATAGAATTTAGCAGCAACATCTAAAATACCTTTAGGGTCAGTCACAGGACCATTATCACCTTCTAGCATCAGCACTTGCTTCTTCCTCCTTTTCTGGTTAGCAATGGCCTGAAAATATCCAGTATTGTGTTCACCTTCAAGGATATCTCTCTCTCTCTGGATCTCTGCCTGGCTTTGATCTCCTCCCTGCTCCAGATAGCATTCAGTTCACCTGAAATTATTTCGATTTTATCTTTGGAGTTAGGGGAGAGAGGTTGGGATTTTGCTATAATATCTAGGCAGTTATATTCAGCAATCAGAGACTGCGTCTGTCTATTTTGAGCAGCCTCATAGTTAATACACCACCCTTTAATAGCATTCCTGGTAATTCTAATTTTGAACTGCCAAATATCAATGGCTTTAACAAAATGACACTCAATGTTCCAGGCTTTAATCACAACCTCCCTAAAACCTTCCACACCAAGACACCATTTCTCAAATCTGAACATCTTAACTTTTGGGATCTTGATAGCACAAGTATCAACTACTACAGGAGTGTGGTCACTAGCCAATCTTGGTAATGCTTTCACCTGGATAGCAGGGAAGAAAGTCTCCCAATCTACGGTCATAAAGACCCTATCCAAGGTAGCCATCACCAGGGAGTCCTGGTTATTACCCCAAGTATATCTCCTCCCAGCATTTCTAAGTTCAATTAAACCAAATTTGTTAATCCAGTCATTAAAGAGGTCTGCCGAATGTTGATTTATCTCACTAGTATTTTTCTCACAGGCCTCCCTGACTAGATTAAAATCCCCACCTATTATAGTAGGTCCATTCCACCCAGCAATTAGATTGTGAAGTTCATTTATGAAATCAAGTTTAAAAGCATCATAAGCAGATCCATACACAGAGATCAATCTCCAGACTCTGTTATCCACCTTATCCCTCAACATGAGAGAAACACTAAAAACGTGTATATCACACCTAATGATCTCAAACAGATCATCCTTCACACCTACTAGTACTCCCCCAGCAGTATTACCTGCTGGGAGCCAGTTCCAAACAAAACCAAGCCTTGTATCTATGTCTTCAAGTTGGGAACTCGTAAAAGTTTCTTTTTTGGTTTCAGAAAGACAGATAAAATCAGTGCAGTGTGCTCTAATGAGCTCTTGCACCCTAGTACTCTTGGAGGACCCATTAAGTCCCCTGACATTCCAGAAGATACCTATCATGAGATACTACAATTTAAGTTTCCTCCTACTTTTACTCTTCCTATGGGAAGAAACCTCCACCCATGGCAGATCTGAGGTTGGTTGCACATTTATGTGTGCATCCCACTCATCCTCATCTCTACCTCTGGGCTCAGGCTCAACATAATTGAATTCCTCTCCAGTGATATCAATATCAGGAGGGAGAAAAATCTCTGGATTATTATCCTGGAGTTTATCCAACATATCTAACCCAATCTGTTTAATTTTATCAACATTCTGAGTAGATGCAAGGTAGTTATCTCCAAGATTAATGCCAGAACACTTAGCAACATTGTATAAAAGCTCATTATCTAAGCAGGCAAAAGAGTTAGTATACCTTTTAGTGTTACATCTTGGTATCTCTAAGTCTTTCTTCTGCTTTAATTCCTGAGCTTTGATCAGAGCAGGTTTGCAATCTCTTTTGATTCTGTCACTCATCTTGGTAGCCTCCACAGGACCCCACTTCATAGCAGGTTTAATAGCTTTGGGGCCAGCAGTCTTGCCTGTGATCTGGGTGACAACGGCATCAAAAATGGGTAGCAGTTGCTCACCAAAATTATCAGTAGCTTTCTTTTTCACCACTTCGAGATAACTCTTGGTCAGTGGAGCTCCCTGAATTTTTGAGAATACAGATTTCTCCAAAGCAGCCTTATGTATAGGTGTACTGCAGTTCTGCACATTCATAGATTTGGATCCTCTAGGAGCAGCAGAGGGCCTTGGGGTGTTAATGTTTTTATCAGCTTTCTCATTCTCAGTCTCCATTTCTTCTCCCAGAAGGTCATCATCACTGTTGACATTGTTGTCATCTGCTATCTTATTAGTAGCAGGGTCAGAGGGATTTTCAGAGTTGGAACCATCATCAGCATCTTTCTCTACTTCAAACCTCAGCAAAAATAGCTCATGTTGTATTTCCACAATCCTATCAGTAGGTATTTTGCTTGGATCTCTGACAGCCACCTCAATTCTCACCCTCTCGTAAAAGCTTCTGAATATCATGTGTCAATCAACATTGACCAAAACACCCAAGATAGAGGCAACTTGAGCTATGGCTTTCTCTCTCGATTACTAGTATTACTTTCTCTCTTGGTCTCTATCCGTCTCTCTGTTATACTCTCCTCGACTACTACGCACGAGCACGTCCATCCCCTACAAATACGCCCGGCCATTGCGTTGTGCGAACGCACACATCCTCGCTCGCTCCACCGGTACAAACTACGAAGCCAAGTAGTCAACTACGATGGCAACTCCGGCGGCCACCTCGTCGGCCCTCCTCGCCGTCCTCCTCCTGGTGGTCTTCACCGCGGAAGCCGGCGCGGCCGCCTTCAGCATCACCAAGCGGTGCCCCTTCCAGGTGTGGGCGGCCGCGATGCCGGTCAGTGGCGGCGAGACGTAGACGCTGACGTTCACGTCCCGCACCAGCACGACGGGCGCCAGGCGCGCACGGGCTGCTTCTTCGACCCCGCCACGGGCCGCCGGGGCTGCCAGACCGGCGACTGCGGCGGCGGCCTGCGCTGCGTGTTCTCGGGCACGCCCCCCGCAACGCTCGCGGAGTTCAGCCTCGGGAACGGCGGCGCCCCAGGCAGCTATGGCATATCGGTCGTCGACGGCTTCACCCTGCCCATGGACTTCTCCTGCAGCGGCGCTGGGGACGGCGGCGTCATCCGGTGCAGGGACCCGGGCTGCCCCGACGGCAACCACCACCCCCGCGAAGGAAAATATGTTGTGGAGCTTAGTCAAGTACCGCGCCTGCCCCGACGGCAACCACCATCCCCGCGAAGGAAAATATGGTGCGGGCAAGGTTCACTGAGCTGCGCCGAACATCATGAGAGATATCCCCGGCTGATCTTCGCCGTCGCTCGCTACCTCGACAGCCCATGATCTTCGTGCAGTTAGACCGCCAGCGCTGCGCCGCTGTGTCCCAGCCTACGGGCTTGTATCCCTCCTTTATTTGCTTTCTTCGTCTCATGGATGGTTTAACTTTTGGATTTGTAAGGGCCTCAGTCTAAGGCCGGGCAAGCGCCTCTTTTCTAAAAAAAAGTACCGCGCCTGCCCGGTCTACAGCGACTACCAGTACCAGGTCGTCTTCTGCCCATGATTGGCCTCGCCTCCCACGAAGCGCTGCGTACGTGTTGTGCATGGACACAATAACCACGTAGGGCAGCCAGCACCGTACGACGATTAACTACAGTACATATGTAAGCAGCAGATGTTAGGAACCCAGTAGTATATCTCTCGATCTACTGCACTGGCTCACGAATTCAGGTCTCAAATAGTGATTACAGTGTTGGATACAAGAATTGGAAGAGGAGATCGAGGGGTAGGGAAAAACAGGTGCCGCCGCCGCCGTTGCCGTGATCCACTGGATGCCCTCTTCTTCTGTGCGCATGGTATAAGTAGCTGGAGCAATGGGTCTCAGACCGTTCAGGCCCCCTTAGCTGGCCCAAGGGGCCGGCCCATGCGCGTGATGGGAGGATGGCTCCTAACAGCCCAGCTGCAGCTCGGGAGAATAAATTGATCAACAGAAAGATTGCGTTGGAGCACCAGAATAGCTATTCTTCTTTTGTTTGCTTTGCTGTCTTTCAGCCTGGACACGGTCCGGTCCGGTCCGGTCCCGGTCCGAGCCGGCGTTTGGACCGGCCGCCGGCGGTCCGGTCCGGACCGGATCGAGCTGTCCAGCGAGCTCCTTTTCCAGGACCGGACCGAAAGGGTGCTGGCTCGGTCAAGCTTTTGAGGACCGTGTGGACCGATGCCACTACTTCTGCCAGCTGCTGTTTAGGTCCTAGTTAGTTGTTTGGCTCCTAGTTAGCTGCAGTTTAGGTCCTGGTTAGCTGCAGTTTAGTCATCTGTTGAATCTTAGATGAAACTGACGAACTGAATTTTCTGAATCTGACGAAACTGAATTTTCTGAATCTCCCAGTTCGTGTTCAGAGCTGATGCCCGGTGCATGCCCACTTCCGGAGAAATCACTCGCCATGCAACGTGTGCATGCCCACCTCTTGACTTAGTTTCAGGTTAGATCAGGCGGTTGTGGGAGATCGTGGCATGGCATGATTTCAGCTCATGCAGCGGCAACATAGCTACGTACGGGTGGACGTGGGATGCCACCTCTTTCGTTCCTTTCAGTTGTAAGAAAAACATCTTGACCTGCAGCTCCTTTCACGGCACGATTTCAGCTCATGCAGCCGCAATACCCGCAAGAATTGGTGCCACGGTTGGGGTCAAGGTCATGTTCGAGAACTCCAGATCGGCAGCAGTCTACGCACGACAGCGATGGTGACTGGCGGTAAGAAGATGCGGTGCACGGGGAGGAGAGGAAGGAAGGAATGGGGAAGCTTGGGGACATGGTAGTTCGCCCAGGGGCTGCCGGTGTCCGCGACGACGAGGAACGGCGGCGGCGGTGACTGCGATCCCTCGGTCCGACCGAGCGGCTCGGTTAAAGACCGGACCGGACCGACATTTTTTCGGGCCCAATATCGCAGCCCGGACCGACCAGCTTTCCTACCGGTCCTGGACCGTGCGGTCCGATCCTGAACGGGCCACGAGCAGGCCCAAAAGCCCGCTCGTTCCGTCCAGGCCTAGCTGTCTTGAAGTTCTCATCGATGATCAGTTTCAGTTTTTTTTTTCTTTTCGATGGTCCAGTCCACTCCATTAGCGCTCGGAAAGAAGGCGCAAAATTTAACCAAGTTATTACTTGAACCGTTTGAATTCAGAAAAGAAAAGTCATAGGCCTTCTTTTCAGATCTTCTGCCATCGCTCAGCCACATGTGAATAGCAGGTCTAAAAAACACATGAAGTAATCTATGAAAGGTAATAAACTTTCTGAAGAAGGCTTTCCAGCTTCACACTAGAGGCCTCATATCCTACAGCGTCTCTGCTCATTCATGCATTCCAGCTGTACAATCTTTGTTGTCGTCTATCAAAAGTAGGAAAAAACTCCAGTTGTACAACCTTGCTGTTGTTTATCAATGGCAGGAAGGAAAACCAAATGGGTCGCTGAGAACTAGCAAAGCTGGTAAAACTTACAAATATATCATGCAATGCAATCACTTTGTCCAAAAACTAGTTCTGGCCCAACATCCACAAAAGAACAAAACACAGGTGCTATTCTAGATAGGAAAAGCTGTGTACAACATTACAACATATTCTTAGGTCCGGAACCACTCTATTCGCGACGCGTCAAGGATGTGTCGGGACAAAGGCGCACATCAGTGAAATCTTCGATGAATGTTCATCCATTGAATCCGTCCATCATCAGCCATGGACAATCTGCATGACAGTGGTGATATTAGTCTTCGTCTACCTTCCGACAAGACAGCCGAGGTCAGTAAAGGAATGGTAATGTAGTGTGAGGAAGTAGAAACATCGGAATTGTGTGAGACCCACCTTGATATTTGTCATTGCAAGGGAGTAGACGCGGTACAACACAGGAGCTCTTGTCGGCGGGTTTTGTTGAAGGCAGTGTACCGAATACATTGTCCCACAGCGTAGAAGTTATTCCAAAGCCCTTGTTTTGAATTCGGAAGTGGTGGTTCAGATGGTATTTCTGATATACAACATGAAGAATGTGTAAGTAGACTAGGAGATGGATGGTGCTCTGATCTTCATAATGAAATAAGCATCTTGAGATATTTTGCTGGATCAAATGAGGGTTGTGCGTGATGCAGGTAGTAGTGTGTGAAATCATAGACCACGTAACCCAACAGGGCACCTCAAAACACGCGAGGAGTGGTGGATGTAGTGGTGAAGAGCTTGACAAAATTCGGAATTCCAGAACTTGATGGCGAGAGCAGAAGAACATCATTAAAAAATAATACATGGTATAAAAAATGGAAATTTAAATATAGGTATTCCCTATTAAACCCAATAGATATGGCTAGAACAAATAAATGACACAAAGTACATTCAAATCCATCTAGAACAAGATAAATCCAACTACTTATGGACGGGGTCGGTTCTGGGCCTAAGCGGGAGGGGTGACTGCCTAGGACTCATACGTCGTAGGAGGGACCTCGGGATCGCCGCAATTGCTAAATCTTGTGTTTTGCGAGATGGAGCTAGTGCACGCCTATGCGAGCCCGCTCGTTGGCTGCGGCCCAATCAAGTGTTTTTCGTTTCCTTCTCTCTCGCTATCGCTCAGGTAGGAGTAGAGTTGCCCGGTTTATTTTCCTGTTTTTCATAGGTGACTGCTCCTACTAAACCACTAGTATGCCGGGGTTTAATTTTTTTGGCTTTTCTGTTTGTTAGTTTTTATTTTACTTTTCTTTTCCATTTCCTATTTCTTTGTTTATTCAGCATCAGTGTACAGCGAGTTACTTCATTCATGGAAACCGAGAGCAAACAAATCAGCTCTTTGATAAGACAAATAGTAAATATATCAAATTAGAAATGGTACGGAACGTAGTTGCATCCTCTACCATTTCAAACAGCAACAGGGAAAAATCTTCATGTTAATTATCACACACTAAGATATGGTGTTAGAATAAGACAAGATACAAATTAAGGGGAGGAATCAGCACAAGTTAAGTTTCATTTTATTCACTGTTAAATATTAACGTCTACTCATTTCAGTGCAAAAAAAGAGAGTAAATTTCACTTGATTCGCTGCAAAAAGAATTAACCATCACTCCATTCACATCCCTGCTAAATCAAGAGATCCAATTTTCACTAGATTATGGCAACGCAAAGCCACAAATTTCATGAGAATGACCTTCTTGTGCCATGTCATTGCAATGGTTTGTTCTCAGGTGGACCCCAACCATATGTTCTCTACTGCAGTATCGTTTCAAACCAGTTCTGACATGGCACTGGACAAAGGTCATGTACTCCACTTGTAATTGAGATTGAAGTTCAGTAGGTAAATAAACTCATGTGTTCGATTGGTTTCTTGGAAATAATGATACACTTAAGGAAGGCACTACAACAATACTCAAGGGAGACAGAACTTAGGACATGACCAACAAAAACACTACATAGTTGATTTCACAATCAGTATATCACTACAATGTTAATTCTCCTCGGTACCATGCCACATTGGCCTCTGTAGTTAACAATTGCAAGTCTTGCAGATTTGGCTAGAATTGTTTTATCTTAGCGGTAACAGCTTGTACAAGTAATCACAGGACATGGCATTTGACGCTTTAATAATATAATTACCTGGCATAGTAGTCCCATCCATTCAGGTAGCTGGAGATGAGATCCTACAAGGAAAATAGTAGAGGGACAAGGCGGTGCTCCTTTCAGTTTCAATCATGGCCATTGCTCGTACTTGGTTGTTGGCCATGTCAACAGCAAGAAGCCATGCCTTAGGGTGCCGGAATTTGACCCTGGTGATGAGGTAAACAACAGTACCTTCATCATTCAGGCTGACAACAGGCTGACATGTCCAGAGATTTTGCAAGTTTCTCTTTGCAGCAGCCCCATCACTGTTGTGAGCCTTACGCAGCAGCATTCCACAGCGTACCAATCCAGACTGCATTGTTGCGTCAATTCGGATGGCAGATGCATTGACAGCGAAGTCGATTTTCCAATCCTCGGGAGGATTGCCGGTGATGTCGCAGTTGGTATATGTGGTGAGTGACTGAGTGCCCAGTCATCAACTCTGAGCTTGGGGCCCCTGGTTTCAGGGTCTTTACCAGGAAGACGATCGACGAAGGGTTCCAACTCGACAAACTTGAGGCAATCCCCCACGACAGCGATACTTCGGTAAGGCTTTGGACAGCAATCAAGCGCCTTGCCGCAATGGCTTCCAGGCCTTACCGGCAGCGGCACAAGGCGGACTTTGTCGTCGTCATCATTGCCATCACGGAGCACGTCGTAGAGCAGTATTCCGTGCCAGAGATCAACCCAGCCAATGGTTCCCCTGCTCCCCCCGATGGTGATGACCGAGTTGGTAACATGCTGAAAGTGGCAGCAGTCAGGGGGGAGCGGCATCGGGAAGGGTATCTGCGGCGGGTCCACCAGCACCTTCTTGGAGGTCCAGCACCAGTCCTCGGATTTGAAGAGGTAGAGCACGAGTTTGAAATACGAGGCTTGAGACAGCGCGGCGATGGTGAAGTGGTGGCCGTCCGCCGCGCAAAGGATCTTGGTTCCTGGAGGAAGTCTTGGCCGGGATGCTGCATCCTCTTGTTGCAGTGCACGGAGAGACGGGAGGGGATCGGCGGGTTTGCAGGCCATAAGGAAACCACGATCAGATTGCCTGTACTAGTAAACGCTTGGGCCGTGCTAGCGTTGGTGCTGTCGTTGCTGTCGTCGATGTAGGCCCGTGAATCGACGAGGACGCAGCAGCTGGCCGCCATGGATGGGAAACCCTACCCTACCCTAGATTTCTTTCTTTGGATTTCTCTTCTTCTCAGTTTAAGGGTTGGGGACGGGTGGGGTTGAAGCAAGAACACGCTATCTATCACGCATGGACAGGAGACGGCGCGACAAGTTGGTGGGAGGAAACCCTAGCTATCTTTTTTTTAGGGGATGGAAACCATAGCTAGCTATCACGCATACCTCCAGTGACCACGGTTCCAGCGGTGGCCTTGTTTCCAAGTAGATAGATAGATAGATGGGCCAGCAGAGCTCATCCACTTTTTTTCCTCTTCACGGACCACACAGGTTTTTTTTTTAGGGGACGGACGGACCACACTGTGTGCTGAGCGGGGTCTACTACATTCCGGGGCTCAAGGAGCAACATCGTCAGCGTCGGGCAGCTAGACCAGGTCGGCTGCCGATCTGAAATCGAGGGTTGATCTGGTGATCACCGGAGCTGACGCCGGTGAAATCGACAAGTTCAAGATGATGATGAAGGCCATGTTTCGGATGAGTGATCTTGGGTTTTGAAGTCTTACTACCTGGGCATCGAAGTGCAGCAGGATGCAGCCGCCGTGACCATCTCGCAGAACGCGTATGCCAGCAAGATCGTTGACAAGGCAGGGTTGACGGGATGTAACCCGTGCCAAACGCCGATGGAGACTCGTCAATTCGGGAACGTATAACATGATTTCGGACAGTCCAAATCTATATATGAAAAGTCTTTGGGGGTCTTTGAATGGATTTCGGAGGCATCCAAAAAATACAAGATTTTATTTGTGAAAGAAAGTTACGAAGGAGACAGATATGCACTCCGTTGCATGTTCGGTGGGTGCACCGGTGTCCACGTGCGCTCGTCAATCTGCGTGCATGCATGCATGCAAAGGCTTAGCTAGCGACCGGTTCTGAAAAGATCTCTTCTGGGCTCTCGACACCTACACTACCACACCGTCGGCATAGCCCTGAATCCCGTCGGCGTAGGTCTATGCCGACGGCCCCCGTCGGCATAGGGCCGTCGGCAAAATATGCGTCGGCGTACCCCAAGGCCCGTCGGCATAGAAAGGCCGTCGGCATATATTTCTATGCCGACGGCGCCCGTACATCTATGCCGACGGCCTCGGCCGTCGGCAACGCTCAGCGCCTAACGGTGGCTGCCGTCGTCATCGTCAAATACTGTTCGTGCAGGAGGAGCCATGTGGCAGAGCTATGCCGACGGCTTAGCCGTAGGCATATGTCCAGACCTATGCCTACGGCGAAGCCGTCGGCATAGCCATGACACGTGGCACTCGCTGGTAGTTCCTGGGGGCAGGGCTATGCCTACGGCTTAGCCGTAGGCATAGGTCCAGAACTATGCCTACGGCTAAGCCGTCGGCATAGCTTGCCACGTGTCGCCCACTGGTAGCTCGTGGCAGCCCTATGCCGACGGCTTAGCCGTAGGCATAGTTTCTGTCTGATTTTTTTTTCTTTTTTCTATTTGATTTCAATTCAAATTCACAGCAGATATACTTATGATGAAATAGACATACACAACATATATAAGTAGCATCCTCACAACCAACACCATCACAACAATATAAGTATCATCACAAACATAAGCATCATCACAAAGAACATATAAGTATCTAAAGAAGCACACAAGTCATCTAAAGGACCATAAAAAACCACAAGTCATCTAAAGAACACAAAGGCTTAAGCGTCAGGACATCCACCACCACCGCCAAGGTCGTCACCGCCAAGTCCGCCGAAGCCCAGGTCGTCACTGCCACCGGCAGCGCTACCGCCAAGACCGCCACCGCCTTTGTGGATTGGAGTGACCGTGCTCCGTGACCCGTGAGTGATGCCAACACCAGCACCACCACCAACGGTAGATCCACCGGTTCCCTGGATGTTGAAAAGACATGTTAAGGGGATATAAGATTGTGTTGAATAAACGGTATGCTTTGGGTGAATAGTTTGGGGATGTACTAACCGGCGAGGGGCCCTGGTGCTGTGCCACAAACTCCTCAAAGGTAAGCAGCTCTGGTTGTGGTGGAGGAGGTGGTGCTGCTTGCAATTGAGGAACCCGTCCGGCCGCCATGTCCTCAAGAGCGTGCTGCATCCTGCGATTGTTCTGCTCATGGAATGCAAAAAAGGCTCGTGTGCCACGCCATGGTCTCCTGGCGTGTGTACTCCATGTAGGCCTATGGTATGACATGATGGAACTCATAAAACATCTCAATGCGGGAAATAAAGTGAGCAATGAAGATAAGAGGGAAAATACTTACAGATTGCCGCTCCTGAAAGAGGGACTGTGACTGCGCACTGGTCATGGGCGTGCTCGTGCGCTGGCTCAGGCTTGGGTCGGTAGCTCGGAGCTGTGTGTACGAGATAGATGGAGTGATCACAGCATCCAGAACCGGCTCCCGACCGTGCTTCTTGGGCCCCATGCCCACCACCACCCTCTCGTCCAGATCCGCACTAATGGGGTCAGATGTGCCAGGATGTAACCTTAGATACTCCTCAGAGTAGGCCTGCTTCTTCTCCGCGGTGTTGCCGTAGTACTTGGCCTCGCCAGTCTTGGGGTTCTTCCGCGTATGGGCGATCTCCCACGCCTCCATGTGTGAGAGCGGCCGCTTTAGTTTCTCCTCCTGCACCACGAAACAGAGGTTAGTCATACATAAGAAAGTGACGGTAAATAGAAGAAGATTGTTTAATGAGGTTAGTCATACTTGAAGTGTCTTGTGGAGAAAGTGGTTCCGGTTTCCCTGAGCATGTACTCCCTCCTTCCCTCGGTTAGCTTTGTTTTTTATGCTCGTAGCCGCCCAGGCTCCATCCTGACCACACCACAGATCCGCCAATGCCGCCCAGGACTCGTCTTTTCCATAACATCAATTTGGACACACCTACATAATGAAAGCATAATGGCATGTCAACACGAAACGATGAAATGTACCACAAACATTACCGCCAAGTACTCGTGCCTCTCCAAGGTAATGCCCATCCTCCGCGCTTCTTCCTTGGTCATCTTCACACCAAGAGCGTCGTGATAGTATGTCGAGATGGCCACCCAGCGCACCTCGTACTGCATCTAGCGGGCCTTCTTCTTGGCTTGGCGCAGCACGATCTGGTTGGCAGTGGCCTTGTGCTCCTGAAGAACTCGATAGTATTTCTACAATCATTCATGAAACCAGAATGGAAGAAGCCATGAGTTAAATCATTCATGAAACCAAAATGGACTTGTGCTTCTGAAGAGAACTCACCCAAAAATTAGTGATCACGGCCTTGGCATGGGTCTCATGGTCCGCGTGGGGGGCCGCTTCCCAGTGGTCCCAGCTCGTGGCCAAAACCCGACGGTCCGGGTGCCTGACTGGATCCGGAGAGTATAGCCCCGGCCAGTGTACTTTCAGCAAGACGGTGATGAGGCCGTTGGGAATACGAGCCCCTTTAGGATATATCCAGTTGCTGCAAAAGAATGAAATATTAGCATGTGACAAGCAAAATAAAGAAAAATATAAGCATGTGACAAGCAAAAGAATGAAAATATTATTAAGTGGCACTTACTCTTTCCCCGTGGGTTCAATGAGCCACTTTTGATCCTCGGTAGCAGGAATCTGCTTTGGGAGCTTTGCGTTACCACGCAGCCACCCCTTGTTGTTGCCAACCCCCTCCCCGCCAGCACCATCATCCCTGCCACCACCATCCTCCTCGCCTGCCTCCTCCTCATCCTCGTCCCCCTCTCCGACCTCCTCCTCCTCCTCGCCCCCATCCCGAACCTCCTCCTCCTCCTCCTCCTCCTGAACCTCCTCGTCCTCCTCCTCGTAAGAGGGTACCTCACTAGAGGAGGGTACCTCACTAGAGGAGAGCCTCGAAGACAACACCCCTAAGTCGCTGAGGGTGCGCTCTTTCTGGCCGCGACCCCCTGTAGTGGCTCTCCCCCCACCCCCTCGCCCTCTAGGTGCTCTCCCCCCGCCCCCTCCTCCTCTAGGGGCACCTCTCCCTAGACCTCCCTGTGAGGAGTCATCCTCAAGTAGTCGGGGGTAGGATTACGTGCTCGACCACTCCGACTAGGCATGCCGACGACCTTGCGTAGGAAACCCACGCCGTCGGCCTTCCCCTTGCCCATGTTCCACGAACCTGCATTGAAAAGATAATAAACAATTAGTACATTAATAATGAAGAAAAAAGCATAATAAAAAGCATTAATAATGAAGGAAAAAGAATAATAAAAAATAAGCATAAAAAGGCATAATCCTAAACCATAGAAAAAAGACTTGAAACGTACATCTGCTAGAACCCATACGAATCATCACTGTTGTAACCTATTTCTCGGTCGGTCTCATCATCACTATCAATCATATCATCTTCGTTGTCTGACGGAGGTGGAGGCTCTTCCTCGTCATCAACGTCTTCGTTTAACTTTTCTAGCATAAGTATGTCATTTTCATTGACAATGGTCTCACCATCATTCCGTGCATCGTCGTCGTTTGGATCCACATCATCATCACCCAATGGTCTAGTGTCATCGTTTCTAACCACATCATCATTAGGTTGCTCTTGATAGAACACTTCCTCGTATGTCATGGGGTTAATGTTGTAGTAATCGTCTTCATTCGGGTCCGGTAGCTTACCATGTGGCGACACCTTGAACACAACTTCCCAACCCTTTAGGTACTCTTTCTGGCATGGGTAAGGCAGATAATAAACTTGTGTAGCTTGGGTAGCTGCAATGAAGAGATCGCCTCCTGCATAGACGGTTGATGGTTTAACTTCGACCAAACCAATGGAAGGCGTATGTCTCTGCCCCTCCCGCGGATCGAACCATCGGCATTTGAACACAGGCAGACTTAGGGTTTCGCGCCCTTTGCGGAATGTAATCTCGTATATATTTTGTACCCTTCCGTAGTAGTCTACTGAATTTTGACCGGGGGTGTACACTCCGGTATTTATAGTTTTGGGATCAGGCCGGCTGTTCTGGTGCTCCTCTGTATGGAAGCGATACCCATTCACATCATACTTTTTACATGTCATGACGGCAGGGTCAAAACCCATAGAAACCCATCTCAATTCGTCATCCATAGATATGTTCAGATCGTTTCCCTACAAGTATAATTGAAATTGTTGGGTGCATTGGTTCGGTTAACTAATAAATGTTGAACTAGGTATTTAATAGGGGAATGTGGAAAATTACTTTCTCCATGAACCAAGCAACAAAATTTTTACGTCCAGGGTTTCCATGACGAAGAAGATTAAGTGCCTCCGCCTCAGTAGGAGGATCCATTCCCGTCCATTCCCGTCCATACCCATCCACATCATCATCTAACAATCATCTATCATCGATCATCATCATCATCTCAAAATCATCGAAGCATAAAAAATCATCATTATCTCTCCTCATCTAACAATCATCATCATCTAAAAAAATCCATATGAACAAGTTATGAACATCACCATTTTTCTCAAATAAGTATTTTTTAGCAAGACCATTAAGTGTCAAAAAATATTTCATCATTGTTTTGTAGCAACACCATCATGATCAAAATACCACCGTGCAAAAAGTATATAATCACACATCACATAACAACATTCACACTTCAAACTTGAAAAAAAAAATCATATTGCTAATAACATCCATTGATCAATATTTTGCAAACTAACTACATCTAACAAATATGACATACATTCCATCATCTATGCATTCATCCACCTAAAAACAGTAGCAAAACACTAAAAAAAGAAAGAAAAAACTCACGTAGAGGGCCGGCTGGTTGGGTCGGAGGAGAGGGGCGGCGGCGGTTGGGGGGGGGCGATGATGAGCAGCAGCACAGGGAGGGCCGGTTGCTCCAACCGGTCGGGAAGGGGGCGCCGGACCAGCGGCCGGCGTCGAGCCCTTGCGGGACAGCACGGGATGGGCCTGTGCGGGCGCGGACGGCGGCGACACGGGGCGGGCGCAGACGGCGGCTGCGCGGGGCGGGGACGATGGCGGCACGGCGCGGATGGGTGGGTAGAGACGGGGGCGGGCGCGGACGGGGCGGCGCAGGGCGGAGAGGACGTCGGGGCGGCGCGGGGCGGGGAGGATGGCGGGGCGGGCAGGACAGCGGCGCGGGTCGGGGAGGACGGCGGCGCGACGTGGGTTAGGGCGGGGACGACGGCGGCCAGGCGCGGGGTGGGGACGAATGCGTGGAGAGGGTGGCGGCGGCGGTTGGGGGAGAGAAACGAGTAGAGGAGAGGAGCCGTGCAGCGAGGATAAGGTTGGACCTATGCCGACGGCCTAGCCGTCGGCATAGGCTTGGTCCCACCTGCTACGGACAGAGCCGAGTGGATAAGGTATGAGCTATGCCGACGGCCTAGCCGTCGGCATAGATGTATTTTTTTTATATTAAAATCAATTTATTTTAAAAATGTCCTAACAAAATACAATTGTTAATTTTACATAAGCTAGCTATCCAGGTGACAAGTTCGGCACCGATGTAAAGTACTTAAAAAAATAAAAACATATTCAGTCGTACCGCACGATTCCCCCTCGAAGTGACGGCGACACTGTCATCCGTGGAGGGGGGCACACCCCGGAGCCGCGAGTCGGGTGCCTGCGCCTGCAACCACGCTTCCACAAGCGTAGGAGGGCCCACCGCAACACCTGGCGGCATTGCTACCCCCCCTCCGGTACCCCGTCCCATCTAACCCTGACACAGACGACCGCCGGATCTAGCTCTTTGACTTCCGCCGGACTGGGTCTGACCGGTGGACCTTTTCACTTGGTTGTCATCGCCCAGCCCATAGCTGCACCCCCAACACAGTCCCGGCCCAACCCACCCAAAGATTCCATCCGTGTCGGCCCGATGTGGCCATTTCCCCCCTCCGGGACATGGCGGCAGCCACGCCCGTGAGGTCTGCACGGCGGGACGGGGGCCCTGCGGGGGGTAGCAATGCCACCGGAGCATCGCACCGGGCCCTCATACATGTCGTACGGTGTGGTCGCATGTCCGAAGAGGCGGCACGCGTCTCCGGGGTGTGGCCCCCCTCACGGACGGCGATGACACAGTAGTAGACGTTCTGCGGTAACGATGCGGCGTGAATATTATTAAATACTCGGAGCGCGATAAAATCATTAATTTTTACACGACGTGGGCACATGTGCTATAGGACTGATGGTAATTTTTCATAATTTTTTGTGATGGAGAAGTATCTGAACACTTCCCTCTACGCGGATTGCTCTTCGCGTGTCAAACCCTGACACAGACGACCGTTGGGTCTAGCCCTTTGACTTTCGCCGGACGGGGTTTGACCGGTTGACCTTTTCACCTGGTTGTCATAGCCCAGCCCATAGCTACACCCGGCCCCAACACCATCCCGGCCCATCCCACCCCAAGATTCCCTCCGTGTCGGCCCGGCGTGGCCATTCCCCCCTCCGGGACACGGCGGCAGCGATGCCCGTGAGGGGGGCACTCCCCGGAGCCACGTGACGGGTGCCTGCGCCTGCCACCATGCTTCCACAACCGTAGGAGGGCCCACCGCAACACCTGGCGGCATTGCTACCCCTCCCCCACAGGTTTGGCCGTCGGCATCGGAAGTTTTTCTTCAGAGCGGTAGTACCGCTGACGTGCGGAAGTAAGGGACGGATGTAATTTCTTACATCCGCCCCTATCGCGGTAGTACCGCTCCCGAGGAGCGGTAGTACCGCGATTGTCGGTCCACGTTTTTCCCCACGCGGCAGTAGACGCGGATGTAATCTTTAAAAAAAATTATACGTAGATATGCCTACGGTTATGCCGTCGGCATAGCTCAATTTAATTAATTAAATTTTTTTTTAAAAAAATTTATTATTAAAAAACGGGAAAAAAATTAAAAAATGAACGTAGATATGCCGACGGTTATGCCGTCGGCATAGCTCCCTGCCACGTCATCGATCCGCGGCACCGTGGGCCCGGGGCTATGCCGACGGCATAACCGGCACAGTGAGGTATGCCGACGGCCGACGTTAGGGCCGTCGGCATACGTTTGACGGCGTGAGCCCGCCGGCTGTCCCAGGGCCACCAAGGCCACCTCTATGCCGACGGCCAATCTATGCCTACGGCTGCCGTAGGCATAGATGTTAGTATGCCGACGGCGTTTCTATGCCTACGGCCCCCGTCGGCATAGATGAAGGTATGCCGACGGCTTGTCTACGCCTACGGTTTTCCCGAAGCCGTCGGCATATATCCTTCTATGCCTACGGCAGCCGTCGGCATATATAAGGCCGTAGGCATATAAGGTTATTCTGGTAGTGCTAGGATCGACATGGTGGTGCTGCTACCTACACGTCGTACGTACTAGATGTGGTTCAGATATTGATAATAACCAGCTAAAAAGGCCAATCATAGATGCACACAACTAGTTTATTAGCGTCTTTGCAGCTCAGGGGCCAATAATATATCGGGAATTCAGGACGTTGCCTTTGTCACCGTCCTCTTTTGTGTTCCACTACCATACTCATCACACACCGCATGGAAACGCTGTTTTCATTTCTTTTCTTTTGCTGGACCATCCAGCTTTGATCATGAGATGATTACCATCTACTTTTCCCCCAGAAAGAGAATAAAGATTAACACCTACCTGGTTATTACCAACTAGCTATCAGCCTTTTGTTGTTGTTGCTGTTATGTCGATCGATAAAAAAAGACTAACAGCTCCTTTCTCCAGGAACTAAAGGATATCTCCCCTATCAGCTCCACCCCGTGGCTCATCATCGGCGATTTCAACTTAATACGTTTTGCGTGCGAAAAAAGCAACAACAACTTCCACACCTCCGAAGCCGACATGTTTAACTCCACTATCTCAGACCTCCAACTCATCGAACTTCCACTTCTCGACAGAAATTTCACTTGGTCTAATAACCGTTCAGTTCCCACTCTAGAACGTCTAGATAGGGCCTTCATCAACCTGGCCTGGGATGGTAGCTTTCCTAATTCCACACTGTCCTCCCTGACTCGTTTTTCCTCCGACCATGTCCCGTTACTGGTCAACGTCTCCTCACATATCCCCCGCTCCCGCCTATTCCGGTTCGAATCCTTCTGGGCCCTTCACCCGGCTTGCAGACGCTTAGTCTGTGCCGCCTGGCCCCCTGTGCAGCCTGCTATATCCTCGGACCTTGCTCTTTCCACCGCCATCAAACGCTCCAGATCCGCCCTTAAGGCGTGGTCCAAAACCCTTAGACCCGTCTTTCAACGGGAAACTGACTGCAAGCTAGTCATCGACCGAATCGACCGCCTTGAAGAGAAACGCTCCCTCTCTCGCCCCGAGACCTCCCTCAGACTGGTCATCATCACCGCTCTCCAACGTGCCGTCAGGCAAAAAATTCTTTTTTGGAAACAAAGAGGAAAAGTCAAAGCCATTATTGACGGCGACGAAAACTCAAAATTCTTCCATGTATCAGCCTCCCAGCGATTTCGCAAAAACAATATTGCCATCCTAGAGGATAATGGGATTGAGCTCTCTTCCCATGATCACAAGGCCTCCATTCTTCACAACTTCTTTCAAAACCTGATTGGCTCGTCCAATGAACCAACTTGGCTTTTCTCTCTAAACGACCTCTACCCTGACCCCCTACCTCAGTTACGCCACCTAGACTCCCCCTTCTCTACTCAAGAAATTCAGGACGCTTTCTTCCAGATGAACGTAAATGCCAGCCCCGGTCCTGACGGCCTTGGCCCGGTTTTTTACCGGAAGTTCTGGCATAACATCAAACACTCAATCCTCCCCTTTTTTAACGACTTCGCCCACCTTCGTGTCAATGTGGAACGTTTCAATCGTGCCTTCATGATTCTGCTTCCAAAAAAAGACGTTGCTAGAACCCCGATGCCTTCAGACCTATCTCCTTGCAAAATTGCCCCCCAAAGGCGCTTGCCAAAATTATTACCAACAGAATTAAGCCTCTAATCCCTCTCCTAGTCCACGGTGACCAAACGGGTTTCATCTCCGGTAGATGTATTGCCGAGAACTTCATTTATGCAGCCGACTTGCTCAGTGCTTGCCACTCCAGAAAAGCTCCTACCATGGTGCTCAAGCTTGATTTTCATAAAGCCTTCGACTCAATCTGCTGGGACTCTCTCTTCCACATTCTCCTCGCTAGGGGCTTCCCGTCTATCACCGTCAGCTGGATCCGGACCCTCCTTGACTCTGGTAAAACCGCAGTCCTTCTAAATGGTATTCCAGGCTCTTGGATTAACTGTAAGAATGGTCTTCGCCAGGGAGACCCTGTATCCCCCTACCTCTTTCTAATTGTCGCCGACCTTCTCCAACATTTGATCCTAGATGCTTTCTCTCCGGACCATCTCTGCCACCCGATTTACCGAGACCGACCCCCTACCGTCCTCCAATATGCCGATGACACCCTAATTATAGCTCATGCCTCCCCCGATGCCGCGTCTACCCTCAAAGATATTCTCGACAAATTCGCCCTTGCTACAGGCCTAAACATCAACTTCCACAAAACTACCCTAGTACCCATTCACACAGATCCTAACTCCAGCCAGCTAATTGCTTCAACCTTCGGGTGCGACCTCTCCTCCTTCCCTCAAATTTACCTAGGTCTCCCTCTATCTCATATGCACCTCCCATCCTCGGCCTTCAAACCTATCATTCAGCGCTTCCTCAAATATCTAACCGGTTGGGCTGCTAAGCTTCTCTCTCGAGGAGCAAGACTTACTCTCATCTCCTCCTCCCTTGACGCTCTCGCCACCCACTTCATGTCAGTTTTCAGGTTACCTAAGAAGATCCTTAAAAAACTAGACGCGATTCGTAGATCCTTTTTTTGGGCCGCGGAGGAATCATGCTCTGGTGCAAAGTGTCTTATAGCTTGGAAGAACGTTTGCACACCCAAACCTATCGGGGGCCTAGGCATCAAAAGCCTTACCCTCCAAAACAACTGCCTTCTCATGAAATTTGCCTTCAAACTTCTACAAAAACCAGATCTCCCCTGGGTCAACTGGTTCTTCCAGCACTACTCTCTTGACTTCACTAACAAGCCCAACAACCCATCCTTTCTCTGGAAAATTGTCAATTCTCAAATTTACCCCCTTAGGAAGATTTCCTTCGTCCTTACTAACAATGGCTCCTCCACGTTTTTCTGGCTCGATGCCTGGCTTCTGCCTACTCCTCTCGCCGACACCTACCCTCATATTTTCTCTCACTCTACTGCCCCTTCGGTCCTGGTATCGCATGTCATGCTTAATGGTTTATACGCTACTCTGCGGAACCGCCTAACCTCTGTTGCTTCTGGCGAGCTTGTGTCTGTTTTGTCTTTGTTGCAGGATGTCACTCCCAGCGATGCGGCCGACGACAGGTTCCTCACCCACGGTTCCTCGTTCTCCTCGAGGTGCGCCTACTCGTTGCTCTCCCCCGACCACGTGATCGACCTCAACGCCGGGTACATTTGGAGCTCCAAGGCTCCTATCAAGGTTAAGATCTTCGGCTGGCTCCTCTGCCGCGACAGGCTGAGCACGATGGCGAATCTTCACCGCAAGTCCATCACTTCCGACGACTCTTGCTCTATGTGTACCTTAACTAGGGAGGATGCCTCGCACATCGCCTTGTTCTGCCCTCACGCGATTCAGGTTTGGTCCATCTTGGGCCTTCAGACTCCGATCTCCATCGACCTCATCTGGGACACGCCAACCCCGGTCGGCCTCGACATCAACATTTGGCCCACCGTTGCTCTCGTCATCCTCTGGAAGCTTTGGGACTCCAGGAATGCTCGTGTTTTTCGCAACGAGCTACACTCAACACTTGATACTCTCCGGAATATTGTTTCGGACTTCACTCTTTGGGCCTTTAGATTTAAGGACCCCGTCAGTAGGGAGGCTGCCGTGTCTTGGCGCCTTTACCTCTCCTCTCGCTGTAACCTCTGATGTAACCTGCCCTCTTGGGACTTTTGAGTAATATATTCAGGTGGGGACCCTCCCCCCCCGGTGATTGTTCAAAAAAAAAAAAAGACTAACTTGATGGCGAGAGTATGTTTAATCACAAGTTAGACTTATTTCAGTTGGGCATGGTCATATTAATTAATCCTTTACACAATTGGATTGAGACTGGATGGCCAGGATCGCACTTGCAACGCGAACCTGTCCTTACTGACACGCCAAAGTCAGCTCCTGTCTCCACCGCCGTTGAGAGGCCATCTGATCGGAAATGTTGTTTCCTCTAGGAACAAGCCCGAGGCCCCCTAACTCCTCGCCTTACCTCACTTCTGTCTTGCATCTGCTTGTAGTAGCACGCATAGCATTTTGGCTCCCGAGATCACATGCTCTCGAATGAACACTAAATTCAAAGTTTATTGCTATTTTTAATATCCGTACCAGCGCCTTTTCTTTACCAGGACAAATGTTTTTTTTCCTTTTTGTTGCCGGCTATTGCAGGCTGCATGCGGCCACACAAAGGTTGCTGTATGTGCATTTGGCGCGACCAATTGGACGTATCACTCTCGCAAGTTGTTGGGAAATCTATCACCTGTCTCTTTAATCTTTTCGATGATGACAACGACCTGGCACACGGAATGGTTTGGACATGCATGCGATGCAACGCGCTGCGGTGCGGCGCGGGGAGTGCTGGTGCCCTTGGCCACACGGAACAAGTCTTGGTCAACCAGACATCCAACCAACGCTCACGACGACTCACTGTTTGTTTTCATCTGTAAAAAAATTCCACAGGTTGTCGCAACAAACCCTTACAAAAAATAGGCAAATTCATGAAGTCCTTGAGGTGATGGTGTTGAATTATTTTGTTCACCTCCGTTCAGGGGTGGCGCTCCATGAATGCTCATTGCACTTAATCACGATGCACAACCTAAAATGTCAGATGCACCGATACCAAAGGAGTAACATACATTACTGGACTCGGCGGTTTCCTTGTTTTCTTCGCTCACAAACTCCAAAGCCATGGAAACAAGAAGACACTCCCCATAGGGCCAAAGAAAAACTCCCAAATGAGACCATCCGACTTCACAATCCAGAAGCTCGACCGCTTCCTGTATATGCTCGCCGGGAAACATGTTGTGCACGTGCGCGCGTCCATCTATCTACGTGCATGCATGCATGCAAAGGTTAGCTAGCCATTCTGGAACTTTCGGCTCTCGACACCTAGGATCGACACGGAGCTGCTCCTGCCTACACGTACGTGCGCACGTAGTGTGCTTCAGATATTTCTAACCAGCTGAAAAGGCCAGTCATATCATAGGATGTACACCACTAGTAGTTAACTAGGAGTGGCTCGCAACCACTCAACGGCCAATAGTATATCAGGGATGTTGCTTTATCACTCGCCTCTTTTGTGTTGGGATAACATGACTCAACACACACCGATACAAGTGCTGTTTTTCTTTTTGCTGGACCATCCCGGTAGCTGATGAGATGATGAACACCTTACCCAGCTAGCAGTTTTAGGCTGGACTTCTTTTTTTTTTTGTGGTAATACGACTTATCTTTCTTTTCAATTGTGTTGGCCGTGTCATTGATGTGCATCGTGTTATGCAGAGGTCAAACATTCACTCTGTGCGATAGTATCACTTCGATATATCGATGGAATAAAAAAAAAGTCCTTTTAAAAAAACAGAGGCAAATTTCAACAAAAAGCTAATGGTTATAGCTAATAGCCTTTCTATATGGGTCCAGTAAAAAGAACTAACTTGATGGGGAGGGTCTGTTTACTGAACAGTTTGATTGACTTCCATTGGTCAAAGTTGGATTAAACTATTTTGCATGGGTGGATTGAGATTGGACGGCTCGGATCGCACTTGCAAGCGGAATTCTCCATCTTCCTACTCGAGATGTCGTCTTCTTTTTCCTCCAATTGAGCGACTCCACCACCATCCTCAGATTGGGCACGTGCTTCCTGAGGGGCAGAGCATAAATCCTACATCGTTGTCTTACCTTCACTTAGGTCATGCCCCTGCCGGTGCCATTGTCGCGCCGCTCTGACTCCAATAATGTTGTTTTGTCATCGGCCTAACTCAATATTTGAAGCTCGTCTCTACTCAGCGACACACGTCATCTTTGGCTGCAGCTCGAACCTGATCTAGCCTCCACCCAGCTCCATTGTCGTATCGTTGCCAGGTTCGTCACGGGCTTCTCACCGAATGAAGAGGAGATTGTCGGGAAGATAACTCTTTTCCCTATTGAGAAATAGCTATAACACGCACTGTTTTGGGGGTCGAGTATGATATAAGCGTTCCGTAATCCTAGCACACAATTAAAAGGGTGGCGTCGAAACTTTTTGTGATTGTGTTATAGGAATATTGTGAAAAGTGTTGCTTCGCATTTTCTGGGTGTTTTCATATCTTGTAATGTACTCCCTCCTTCCCAAAATGTAAGGCGTGCTTTACTTTTTCTATTCTTTGACACACAACTTTAATTATGATTTTCACGTATAGTATATCCATAGAATTAGTATAAAGATGTACGAAATAAAACTGTTTTACAAAACAAATATGACAATACTATTTATACCTGCCCAATCCATATAGTTTGCTACATATTGGTGGTCAAAGTTGTGCATTAACAAACCAGGTTGTTAGCAAGAAATTCATTATTATTATTTTCTTCTTTGGAAAGCAACCGAGTTCGCACAAGTGCGCTGCATTTTATTTATTTTGAAAAGTATCAGATATACTAGAATATGAATGCTTTTGAGAAAGGGCGATGTATATACCAGCCGCAGCCTGTTGGCAGATTCTCCTGTTGCTTTTCGACTGCAGAGGATCTGAGTAGCTGATTGCCTGATAAGTAGGAACATTCGTACAAGCAAGCAACTGCAAGTGCAAGGTGCGAAAAGTGTGAAGAAGCAACGATAAAGCCAAAAGAATGTTGGAATTAACAAGGTAAAATGGTGAGATGCAGAAAAAGTGATGGAGGAAAGGAATTATCGACATGCATGGAGTGATCCTCGTCTCCGTGTCCCTTTTCATGATTTGGAACAAACTGAATGCAAGTTCCACAACGCTGAAGAAGAAGAAAATAGCCGGTGGAAGCCAAGATGCAACAATAAATAGTGATGAACAGTACAAGTATGTTGCTCATGTATACATTTTTTTCTACCTCAGGAATATGAGTTTGAACTTCAAATTTCACGTATTTTTCAAACAACGACTTTGCAACGCCTTGTAACAATCAATATCCTTTTGATATTTTCTACAACTTCCAAACATGATTTTCACATATATTTTTTCCGTTATAAATTAATTTTCACTGAATGCTTTTCCTCCCGAAGAAGGTCTACCTGACAAGTGAAAGGGTTATACTACTTCACATAGTTCGATTATGTATCGATTTACAAATTCCAAACATAATAGGAGTACTACTTGCAACTAGCATAGGGTAGCATTTCGGCGAGTGCATATCTTGCGCTTCCACACCTTAAATGCTCCCAACCTTTAAGGCAAATAACTTTTTTTTTAAATCAAACAGTAAACTGTGAATGTTCACAAGACATGTGTCTACAATCCCTAAAAAGTCAAATCCAAATTCGAAATGCACATGCAGAAATAAAAAAGACGAATCAGGATTAGAATAGTGCATTTTTTTGCTTTTGTATTTTTATGGCACTATTCATATGGATATGTCCTTTTTGTTTCTTAACATGAATCAAACTTGGATTTAAGTTTTTTTAGAGATTGTAGAAAAATGTGCTGAGAAATTTGAAAATTAGTTTTCAGAAATTTTTTTAAACATCTCATTTGCTTTCGACAGGATGGAGCATAAGAGCATTTAAGGTGTTAGAGTTTTCCATGCATGTATTTTTTTGAAAAACCCCACCCATATATTAATTAATTAAAAAGTTCTTTTAATTGTTCATTATAGAGTTTTCCACGCAGGGCAGAACACTATTACAAAGCACACCATCGGACCTACTATCAAAACTAAACTTGCCAATCTCATGCGCCACTATATTGGCCTGCCAATCAATCTTCATAATCTTGAGATTATCAATAAACTTTGAGACGCTCAACGCTTCCTTTTTGAGATTTATGGTTTCTTTTGCCGGAAAAGATGCCACAAAAGAGCAGTTAGTTTCCAAATAATTGATTGTGAAGAGTAATACCAATGTATAACCCAGCGAGGCACGCACGAAGTTTCGTTTCATCCACACAGGTACACGAACGAATAAAGCGCCACCACGAAACAATGACTTCGCCCAGATGATTCCTGGCAACAACTCCTACGCTAGCAGATCTCATGCCCTCCACAAAACTAGCGTCAACATTTATCTTAATATACTGAGGCGTCCAAAGAACACGATCTTTCGTCGGAAGATTAATGTACCTCCAACTATCAGTCACCCCCTTACCTTTGTTGCTTAAATCAACATATACACGGGCCTTGGGTGACGAGGTCTTCCAATAATTTTCCACAAAGATAACTGAGGCGGGCACAAATTCTTTCCCCTTCCAAAAATCAAATCATTTTTCAAATGTCAAGCTCTCCAGAACATGAATAAAACTTGCTCGTGCACCTACGACCCCAGCTGGTCCAACAAAATAAGAAGTCAGTACGGACCCGTAAATCTAAATAACTCCTCTCCCGAAATATTTCACACTTCCTCCAAGGCGAAACGTAAAGCACGAGCCTTAGGACAAGTCACAGGAACATGAAAAATAATTTCATCTTCAACACCATATATAGAGCACAAATCTGAGCAGGAAGTAAATAAAACAAAGTATTTTTTTTCAAATTTATTGTTCATCCAAAAGCACGTGAGCTCGGGTTTTAATTTGAGTACCGTACGAGCACATATTTTTTTTCTTCTTCAAATAAATGCATTAGTTTTTCCTTTTGTTGCCGGCTATTGCAGGCTGAATGCGACCAAACAATATTGGGCACGACCAGTTCGAAGCATCACTCGTTTCATTCCGCCTCCTCTTGCTAAAAATTATTTTTGTTTTTTGTTTTTCTGTGATAAGGATGATCTAACACGCGGGATTGATTTGGACATGGATGCAATGCAACGCCTGCTGGTGCCCTTGGGCTTGGCCACGGGACAAGTCTTGGTGAACCAGAACACTGACGTAGGCCATGGTACGTGTACTTAGCAGGGTGCACAGTGGAATCGATCAGTTCTATTATTATTGCAAACTGAGACGTAGCTCAGATGGTTTGGTTTGTAGGCTTGACACTGATGTTTGATTTTATTTTATTTTTTTTGATCCGTGTCCGACTTTTCAGCAATGTTCGTTTCAACAGGACGGATGTCCTCATCGATGCGTCTGTGGTGAGTTTGTTCAATTCAAGATGTTGTGCCGTCTCAGTATTTCGGATGTGCTCATGGAGATAGATTGTGTGCGTACGTTCATATGAATGAGTGTATGTACCGTCTATGTGAGCATATGTGATTGTACTTTGTTAAAGAATCAAGTCTATACTACTCGTCCATCCTCACTGTTTGTTTCTAAGTTGGTTTCCGTGCCTTTCGCCGACGCCGCTGCCGGTCCGCCTCGTCTCCTATGGTCCTTGGACTATGAAGACGCGCTGGATCCCGACCCTTACCCGCGGGAGGGCTCCGTTTTTAGGAGTTTTTCTAGTTTTATTAGGGTTTATGTCATGATCAAGAAGATGAGGCGGCAGCGGCTTCTTGAGGATGAAATAAGGTTCTCCCCGCCCAGCCTCCATCCCAGTGATGCTTCAAGTGTCGTCGGAGGGCATGTGGAGATGTGTCTCCGGCAGATCTCATGGGATCCAGTCGGTGTTTGTCTTCGGTGGATCATTCTGGATCCGGTCTTCGTTCGTTTACGTCTATGTGTCTGCAGGTTGGATCCTTTCGATCTATGCTTCTCTTCATCAGCGGCGGTTGCTGTTCTGGTGCGCTGGTCCTATGGGCCCTTAGCACGACGACTTCCCAACTGTCTACTACAACAATGTTTCCCCGTCTCCAACGACGGAGGGGCGATGACAGCGGCGTGCCTTCGGCTCTCTCCAGTGCTTGTAGTCGTCGCTAGGTGGTTTACAGACCGAGATGTAAATTTTACTTCTACTGCTTTTTTACTAGCACTAGTAGAAAAAGGCCCATTTGTCCCGGTTCCAGAGGCCCATTAGCCCCGGTTCTGGACCCGGGACTAAAGGGTCGGGACTAAAGCCCAAAACCTTTAGTCCCGGTTCGCTTACGAACCAGGACAGAAGGATCTCCACGTGGCCGCTGCGGGGAGCCCAGGCAGGAGGGCCTTTAGTCCCGGTTGGTAACACCAACCGGGACCAAAAGGCATCCACGCGTCAGCATTTGGCAGTAGCTGGGGTTTTTGTTTTTTTTTAAAGGGGGGGGGGGGGTTTGGAGGGTTAATTTAGGGGTTTCATATTGTGTTAGCTAGCTAATAGAGAGAAGTGTCCTCTCTTTCTCCGTGGTTGGTCGACGCTAGTTACTATACGTATAGAGAGAACTCAACACGCTAGCTAGTAAGCAGATAAAGGAACCATTAAATATACAAGATCGTCATGAACATAAACAAAGAGAAGTGATCGACCTCTCTTTCTCCGAGAGATTGGTCGAACAACAAGTTTTCGTATATCTATCCGACGCTACTAGCTACATATATACAATATAAGATCTCTTACGATCCCTAACATCTAATGTCAAGTTCCACATAGTATTCTCCGGTTGGATTTATGACGTGGTCAAGAAAGAAACCCGTCAATTCCTCTTGAATTGCTCGTATGCGATGATGTGGTAGGAGTTCATCCCGCATCTGCCACATCTAATTTGAAGGGGGTCAATACATATATATGAATGAAACTCAACACAAATGATGGTAATAAAATAAAATTGTGAATATTATTGCTTACGCACTTCATATTGTTTGTCAGAGTAGCCCCGATCAGAGGTCGAGTGGTGGATGAACTCGCAAACGTAGTATCCACAAAAATCATTCCCGGCTTCCTGCCACAAGCACTTTACGAGAAATAGAGTTCAATCAAACTGATAATCAAGCATTACAAATGGTATTGATGAAACTAAAATCAATGGGAGATGCGCGGAACTAGCTAGTAGTACTTACTTTGGGGTGTCTAAATCGCAGCTCCCTCAGCAGTGCCGGAGCAACACCGGTGAACTCTTTCCAAACCTTGCCAGATAAAGAAAATAATTACTTGATATCAGGAAATGAACAAAGTTGCTGATATGGTGCGATAATGATCGATTGAACTTACTTCTGGAGCATTTCAGTCATGTCCGCATACTCCTGGGGATCTTTTCGTCTCGAGTCTAAGACGGTTACTAGTCCCCGCTCAAGCTTAATCTCCAGCAGAATAAAGTGGAAGCTGCGCACGCATGCATAACTCATCAATTACATTACTATAACCTCAAGTAGGGAAACCGAATATGCACAAGACAGTAACACTCACTTGAAGTTGTAAGGAAAGAGTATTGTATCTTTGTTTTGATTTTTAAGCAACGATTGTAGCAAGTTGTCCTCGGTTTCTTCGACATTCTTTTTAACCGTCCATTCATGTATGACATTTGGGTTAATGAACTCAATGTCATAGATTTGTGCTTTTCTGCATTTGACGATCTTCAATCTGCATAATATAGTTAGGATAATTATATATACATGCAATGAAAGAGTTGAACTATATATAGAGACTTAATTACAGAAGTAGTACTTACAGACAGTAGCAAGTCAAGATTGTTTTGTCGAGGGCCTTTTGATTGTATAACTGGAATAACTCGTCAAATGCAACAGACAACTGATCCATTCCAACGAGGTCGTGCTCATCTTTAATTCTCAGCGTCAAAGTATCCCTCCCAGACTCGCTGCAGGTTTTCATGTACCATTGATGGAATCTTCGCATCATCGTTGTTAGAGGAGGATGATCAGGTTTGACGAGAGGCTGCCCGTACTGGTATCGGAATTCTTCCACCTCTAACGTATCAAACACTACATCATCTCCCAGGTAATCTGCAAGATTGGTACCGGGCGCCATCCCCGGATGATGAGCGACGAGATCGCTAGAAACCTTGAGCGGGGGGCACGATTGGTTCGTCTGTTCGCCGAGCTGGGGAATTTTTTTCCCACTTCTTCGTTCTGCTAACCTTACATCACTACAAGTACTTCCCGACCGCTCCGCTTCCAGATATGTCCTTTCAATAATGCGCTCATAGTTGGATTGCGGCGGAGGCGGTGGTGGTCGCTTTAGGGCATCGATAGTGCGCTTCGCTTTCACCGGATCTATCGTGTCCTTCGGAGGTGGAGGTTTCCTTGCAAAAAAGTCCCTCACTTGGGCACGACAGATGTCTCCGTTTTCCTTCTCGGTCATCTCGTATGGTAATTTTTCCAGAGGCTTGAGAGATGGACCGTATTTGAATTGCCTCCCGCCTCTGGCTGTACTGCTAGCCGCCGGAGCGGCGGCGTCTCTCTTCCGTCGTTGCTTACGAGACGGAGAAGGAGGCGGAGTGCTCCGACGCGCCGGAGGAGCCGTAGCGGCGGCGTCTGTCTTCCGCCGTTGCTGATGAGGCGGAGGAGGAGGCGGACTGCTCCGACGCGCCAGAGGAGGCGAAGGAGTGCCCTCACGCGCCGGATGAGCCGGAGAAGGAGGCGGAGTGCCCTGATCACTCGCCGGAGGAGGAGGAGGAGGAGGTGGAGTGCCCTGACTCACCGGAGGAGGAGGAGGAGGTGGAGGCATCCAGTTCGGAAGCTTGATGTACTCCTTCCGCCATAGACATGTAGTCCTCACAGCATAACTCAGCTGAGTCTCCCCTTCACCTGTAGGATGGTCAAGCTCGAGCTCCTCAAATCCCTCCATTACTTCATCCACCGACACAACAGCATAGCCATGTGGAATCAGACGGCAGTGAAAAGTTCTGTCGGGTTGAGGAGGTGCAACAGAGCCGACAGCCGCCTTCAAGGTGAGGTTCTGACATTTCGTCATAAGCTGGCAATGTTGGAGCTCCGTGATAGCAGTAGCTAGGAGCCGTGAA
Organism: Thinopyrum elongatum; assembly: GCA_011799875.1. NCBI lineage: Eukaryota > Viridiplantae > Streptophyta > Magnoliopsida > Poales > Poaceae > Thinopyrum > Thinopyrum elongatum. The sequence continues at coordinate 37,295,389 of CM022301.1, forward strand.
GTCAGGCTGCTGAACGAGCTCCGTGGAAGCCACGCTGCTTCTCCGCTGAGATGGCGGGGTAGCTTCTGGGGTAGCTTCATGCCGCTGAGATGGTTGGTCGGCATCTCGCTGGCTCTCAACTTGTTTCTCTAGCTTTAGTACTCTTGCATTGAGCTTCTGCATTTCGCTCAGCTCCTGTTTCCTCTTCCTCTCCCAGGTTTTGTAACCGCCTGCGCCGGAAAACCCAACCTTCCACGCAACGGAGCCTGGCGTGCCTCGTGTTCGTCAAGGGTGCTCAGGATTCCCGAGGGCCTCAGTCAGCTCGTCATTCTATCTATCGGGAATGAACGTCCCTTGCTGCATTGCGGCGATATACTTCTGAAGCTTCTTGACAAGTATTGCAAGTTGCTCGTTCGTCCAAACGCACTTCCCAGTTTCAGGGTCCAAAGTTCCCCCAACCCCGAAGAACCAAGTCCTTGAACGGTCTGGCCAGTTCAATGTCTCTGGTTCGACCACTTTAGGAATCAGGTCATTCTCAGCTTTGTCCCACAACGGCCGGGCTTTGAGGTAGCCGTCTGACCCCGTGCGATGGTGATACAGCTTCTTTGCAGCATTTATCTTGTTTTTCTCTGACATTTGCTTACTCCTGTCCGATGTCTTGTAGGCCACAAATGCGGCTCAGTGATCTCTTATCTTCTCAAATCGGCCGGTGAATTCTGGAGTCTTCCCTTTGTCGACAAACGTTGATTTCAACTCATTCTTCCACCTCCTGAATAGATCTGCCATCTTCTTAAGAGCACACGCCTTGACCAGTGGCTCTATAACTAGCTTATTCGGATCCTCCTCTGGCGGTAGGGTGAAATTTGCCTTTAGCGAGGTCCAAAAATAATCTTTCTGTCTATCGGTGACATAAGAAACTTGAGGGTCTTCGTTCTTAGGCTTATTCCATAGCTGGATGCTGATCGGGATGCTGTCCCTAACAATAGCTCCGCACTGAGCAGAAAATGCATCATTGGTCCGCTTGGGTTCAATCGGTTGGCCATCGTCCGCGATTGCTGTGATCGTGAACCTTTCATCCTGGCGCAACCTTTTCTTCGGGCCTCGTCTCGTTACCGAAGTTTGGCTCGATCCGGAGGGCTATAAAAGAAGAAAGAAGAGTTAATATATGTACATACCAAAATAATTAATGCATCAATTAGCTAGTCAACACAGGCTTAATTAATATATATACCTCGCCGGACTTTGCAACAGCTCCCTCCTTCGTTCGATCACCGGAGCCGTCATCATGGTCTCCTTCTTCCTCCGGCATTCGGTCACCGGAGCCATCATGATCATGTCCTTCCTCCATTGTTCGATAACCGGAGCCGTCATCCTGTCCTTCTTCCTGACCATCGGTGCCGTTGAGATACGACAAGACATCACCTCCGCCGAGGATTATGTCCCCCAACAACTGTTCTTGTTCCAAATCTCTTTGCTCCATAGTTTCTGCAAATATTACAACATGGCAATTAATATACAAACATGAGAGATGGATATATTAGTGGCAAACACCTCGGCGATATATTAGTGCAACTTAATTATGCACATCCATAATGGGGGCATCCTTTGACCCCTCGACGATCCTCGACCCTCGACCCCTCGACGACCCTAGACCCTCGACCCCTCGGCAATCCTCGAACCTCGACCCTTGACCCCTCGGCGATCCTCAAACCTCGACCCATCGGCAACCTCGCCCTCAACCCCTCCGGCGATCCTCGACCCTCGACCCCTCGGCGACCCTCGACCCTCTACCCTAGTTCCCGACCCTCGACCGCTCGGCGATCCTCGACACCCTCATTCCCGATAAAAAAAATAAGAAGAGGAAGAAGAAGAAAAAAAAGAGGAGAAGAAGAAGGAATAGAGGAGAAGAAGAAAAACTAGAATGCCCCCCTCGTTCTCCTCTTTTTTTTTCTTCTTCCTCTTCTTATTTTTTTTCTCCTCTTCTTCCTCTCCTCTTCTTCTCCTTCTTCTTCTCCTTCTTCCTCTTCTTATTTTCCTTTTTCCTCTCCTTCTTTTTCTTCTTCTTCCTTCTTCCTCCTTCCTCTTTTCTTCTTTTTCCTTATTTTCCTTTTTCCTCTCCACTAACCTAAAATCTACTAACCTAAAATGCACTAACAGTACAACTAACCTAAAATGCACTAAATCAACTAACCTAAAATGCACTAACCTAAAATCGATATCTACTAACAACCTAAATAAAAAAACTAATACATATATGAAAAAAAAACATATATACATAGCCACATCCATACATACATATATCCACATACATATATACATTATATATATGAACAAAAAAATTATCACATAAAAAAATCGCATAAAAATTCATCATACAGAGAGCCGGGGCGGCGGCGGCTCACAGCGGGGGCGGCCGGCGAGGGCGACGGCGGGGGCAGCGAGGGCACGGCAACGGCGACGGTGGGGGCTGGCCAGGGCAGGGGCGCGGCCGGCCGGTGCGCTCGGGGGCGGGGCAGTGGTGGGGGCAGGGGCGCGCGGGCTCGGGGACGACGTCGGCGATGATGACGGCGACGGCGACGACGAGGCACGGGCGACGGCAGGGGCGGCGGACGGCGTCGGGGCAGCCTGGGACCTTTGGTCCCGGTTGGTGGCACGAACCGGGACCAAAGGGGGGCATTCATCCCGGTTGTTGCCACGAACCGGGACCAAAGGTTGGCATTGGTCCCGGTTGGTGCCACCAACCGAGACGAAAGGGTGGCACAGCGGTGGTGTGGTGGGAGTTTAGTCCCACCTCACTAGCTGAGAGAGCTCAGCACCTGTTTATAAGCTGCGTTGCGGCAGAGGTGCTGAGCTCCTCTCTAATATGCAGGCAGTACTTGCCTACCCTTGTCACTACCTGTTTTTTGTATTATTTATTTTCTTTTGTTTTTTGCTTTATTTTTTTAATTCTTTTTGCTTTTAGGTCAGAAAAATTATAAACTTTCTGTTAGTGCCATTAGTTTTCAAATTTGAATAGTTTAAATTTGAATTCTTTGAAATTTGTGTGAATCACTAGTTTGTGAATAACTTCACTATAAAAATATATTTTTGAGTGATTATTTTTCCTGCTATTTAATATTACTGTGTTTTATCATTATAAATTCAAACACAGATTTTGTTATTTTTAGTTTCTAATCCCAAACATTCTTTATGAAATTCGTTTTGCTATTAAAGTTTCTAACAAAAAAATTCTTTATGATAATTCTTTTTGCTATTACTGTTTTGAACAAAAAATACTTTGATAATTTAAGTTGCTATAAAAGCTTTTTAGTTGATTCTTTTTGCTATTGAAGAGTAATATAGTTTTGTTTTAGTTGATCATAACAGAATATTTTAATTGATTATTTTTAGTTCATTCTTTTTGCTATTAGAGTTTCATAAAAGTTTTCTAGTTCATTCTTTTTGCTATTAGTTCATTCTTTGAGCTAAATGACCCTGAAATTGAAAAGCACTATAAATGAACTCTGAAAAGGTTGAAAGTTGGCATGGTATCATCATTTCACCCACATAGCATGTGCTAAAAAGTTGAGTGGGTTACGGCAAAAACTGGATGAACTTCGTGTACAAAATGGACAATCTCTTTCGAAGTATCAGGGTTTCGGACGAAAACTCATCTGTTACCAAGGGATTTTATTTTTTTGAACTTATTTGAAATCTAGACTTTTTGTGTGTACAAAATGAACTATTCATAGCCACATCATCAATTTTGAACCCTTTCTGATTTCATTTGGTATTTTTCATGCATTTACTGATTTTTTTAAGCTAAATGACCCTGAAATTGAAAAGCACTATAAATGAACTCTGAAAAGGTTGAAAGTTGGCATGGTATCATCATTTCAACCACATAGCATGTGCTAAAAAGTTGAGAGGGTTACGGCAAAAACTGGATGCACTTGGTGTACAAAACGGACAATCTCTTTCGAAGTATCAGGGTTTCATAAGGAAACTCATCTGTTACAAAAGGCATTTCATTTCTTCACATGTAACTGCAGTGATATTCTAGATCAAAGGCATCATCATAATAGTTGTGGAGAGAAAGTCTTCACTTTTTCTTCGCTTGTGTCCTTTTCTTATTGCGCCGTAACCATGGATAATCTTCATCGTTTAACAGGTTGCTTGGGTCAGCCTTGACTTTGAAGGGAGGAATTTCATGAAACTTTTCATAATCTTCAGACATGTCTGTTTTGCCCTCCAATCTCATGATGTCTCTTTTTCCTGAAAGAACTATGTGGCGCTTTGGCTCATCATATGATGTATTCGCTTCCTTATCTTTTCTTTTTCTCGGTTTGGTAGACATGTCCTTCACATAGAAAACCTGCGCCACATCATTGGTTAGGACGAATGGTTCGTCTATGTACCCAAGATTGTTCAAATCCACTGTTGTCATTCCGTACTGTGGGTCTACCTGTACCCCGCCTCCTGACAGATTGACCCATTTGCACTGAAACAAAGGGACCTTAAAATCATGTCCGTAGTCAAGTTCCCATATGTCCACTATGTAACCATAATATGTGTCCTTTCCCCTCTTGGTTGCTGCATCAAAGCGGACACCGCTGTTTTGGTTTGTGCTCTTTTGATCTTGGGCGATCGTGTAAAATGTTGTAACACCCCCGGTGATTAGCAACAGTAATCACTTTTGATAATGACATGTTAGCATGATCAACAGTGCATAATCATCATTAGCATCACATTGCATTTCAACTCCTAAGTCAAATTCAAAATTTAAATGAAAGTGGAATATGAAAGTTGTCCAACATAGGAGCTAAAATGTCAGATATATAGCAAATATTCCAGAGGCTATTCTAAAATTGAAACCAACATCATTGGAATTGGATAAGTGACTCGAACAACCTCAAACAGTGGATAAAGATAATATTTAATAACCATTTATTAAATCTGAAATAAATATGGAATTATGTTTTGTCCAAACTAGTTTTAGGTGTTAGGGAATAATGCACTATTATTTATGAACTAGGTCTCTTGTTTTACAAAAACCATTTTGAGGCCTGACTATTTACTAAACTGAGAAAGGAGAATAAAGAAAAAGATAAAAGAAAAATGAAACAGAAAAAAAGAGCAACGCCCCCCCCCCCCGTCGAGTTTAGAGAACACCGATGATCCAGCGAGTTGATCAAAGATCATTATCCGGGGCAGTGGGTATTTATTCTGGATTGTGGCTTGGTTAATGGGCCGGTAATCCTGAACCAATCGGTTAGTTCCATCCTTCTTCTTAACGCAGAGTGAGGTGCTCCCCAAGCGAGGAACTGGGGCTGGATGAAACCACTCTTAAGTGACTTGTCGATTTCTTCCTTAAGCTCAGGAGGTGTATGCGGAGCATCTTATAAGTCGCTTGGCAATAGGAACGTTGGCCAGGCTTCAAGTCGATGACGAACTCGACAGCTCTAGCCGGGGGTATTCCTGGAAGTTCTTCTGGAAAGACGTCTGGAAATCTCGAACACAGGAACGTTCGCGATCCCTTCCAGAGGTGAGGCGTTCAAAGCATTCATCATATATCTCAGCTTCGCGTCTCGAGTAATGCGGGCGGTATAGTTCACTATCTCATCGTGGGGTGAAAGTTGGACGACTTTAGTGGCACAATTGATCGAAGCAATGTGAGCTTTCACCAATCCATTCCGAGTATGAGGTCTATGGTGGAAGACTTCAGGATAATAGGGGAAGCTAGGAATTCAAATTCCTCGATTTCAACAGGGACATTATGTGCCATCCTAGTGGTTTACTTGGCCTCAGGGGTACGGACAACTATTGGCAGGTTCCTCTTTCGAATGCAATGCATGAGATATTCAATGCTTCAGACATGAATGAATGCGATGCTTCCTGAATCAAATAATACAGAAGCAGGTACTGAGTTAACAAGAAGGTACCCATCACAGTAGCAGAGGTTATCCTGGACTTCTTCAATGTCAATGTTGTAAGCTTGACCACGACCACGTGAAGCATACCCAGTAATATAGTTGCGGGTCTGATTTTTTGCCACGGCCATATCCACGGCCGCACGAGGAAAATCTAACCTGATTCTGAGTCTGGCGGCAGTCTTTAGCCTGGTGGCCTGGTTTGCGGCACTTGAAACACAAACCATCTTCAGGATGAGAGGGGCATTGTGTTCTGGATAGCTTGAGCCTTGACGGCCTCGGTGGGTGGAGGAGCAGACGTGGTGCAGCATTGTTCTTTGGCGCAGAGGTATTGGGACGGAACGCGTTGTTGGGAATCCAACTCTACGCTTTCGGTGCTGAGCCCCGAAGATATGCCAGCATCACGATAGCGCTCTTCTTGCGAGTCCTTGTGTTCCATCTGAGCGGCATCTCAAACGAGAATAGCCTTGTTCACTAGGTTGAGAAGTCATTGATGTCTTGAGCACTAGTGCAAGCTTGAGTCAGGGTGTAGTCCATTACGAACTTCTCCCTGTCTGCGAGCATCTGTGGCGATGTCTCTTCACATGACGGGAGAGATCAAGAAATTCCGCTGATAAGCTTCGAACGGTTTTATTGCCCTGAGTGAGGTTTGCGGAACTGGGTCTTCATGCGTTCCATAATTGCTTGAGGGATGTAACGGTGTACGAAAGCGACCTGGAACTCATACCAGTGATGACTGTTCCAACAGGCAGAGTACGCTTGTGTGTGTCCCACCATTGAGCAGCGGGGCCCTTTAAGAAAAAGGCCCGCGAGGTGACAAAGTTGGCGGGGCGACTTAGCAGACTCCATCTCGTGAGTGATGTCGCGGAGCCAGTCATCGGCATCCAGGGGCTTGTCAGAGTTGCGAAACTGCGTTGGGTTTGAGTCGCGTAAACTCTGTCAAAGTACTCGAAGCTGGGTTCTGGTTTCTGGTTGTTCGTGATGCGGAAACTGACCATGATTCCAACCATGAACTGGCGGTGAGCTCGAACTGTTGCATCATAGCTGCCATATAGTCTGGCGGTGGTGGACCGTTCAGGTTACACCACGACCCACCACCTGGTCTAACCATCCTGCCTACTTATCAACATGGGGTAGTTTAGTAAAAGCCATTGCGAGTGTTTAGCGACAAGTATGATGTAGCACACAATACCTAAGCAGTGTAATAGATTACATAACAGTAGTCGATTAAGACATACATATCCATACAACAAATCGGGTACATGCGGACAAGCATAAACGGCGCAAATTAAAAGCTAGACATACTAGGCGGCGCGCAGGCACGCGTAGGAATGTACACAACGAGACATACAAAGGCTACATCAACGTCGGAGAAAAACCACTGTAGCGGGGTAACTGCGAGTGCGGACGACAATATCGTCGCGAGAGATCCTGTGCTCCATGTGCACTCTGATGCAGAACCCGGTCCCGAACTGTATAAGAAGGGTCCACGTGTAGGTGTGTGACCTCCAACAGCAGGCCAGTCAAATACCAGCATACATCTGAGTCCTGCGCGGGTAAAGGATGTGCTCTCCGGATGTACCCTGCACGAACAGCGGGCATCAACTGCGTCATAGCATCGTAAAGACGTGCTCGAGTGGCAACCACTCGACGGCGAGAGCCCGACAGTGCGATCCAGAGCCTGAGTGCCACTGAATCAGAACGCGGTGGTCATATCGGCGAGGCTCGTACGGGGCACAGATATGCTGTGTATATCCGGTAGCATCTCCAGTAGGGGCATATGGATGTATCGGAACTCAGAGTCATCCAAGATATCACCGAACTGTCCTCGAAGACGTGCGACAGCAGAGTAGGCGGCATCATGTACTGCCATCTCAATCGTCACGCCTATCCGTGAAAAAGGTGTAACTCGGTGTCTGAGTCATTCTGGCCGATCATAAATCCGAACTTCTCATACATAGTACTGTTCCTGATTAAACTCGGGTAATCCTCGTAACCATGAACTCAGGGTACCAGCGTAGCCAAGTCTGGTCATGAGAGCGATCAGGACAGCTGGAAACCCGGTGTTTACGAGCCCAAGTGCGAAGCCACAAGCTGTGTCGTAGGACGGGTGGAAACAACGGTCCATCTGAAACAGAGGAATTCAAACTTGTCAAATGACAATGAGAAGTATAACCGATCTCGGAGAGAGGTTAAACAAAACAATGGAAAGGAAAATGATTATCAGACTAATCAGATCAACGACAGGGCAATCGCACACATATCCAGCTCTCCGGGTAGACGGGATTTAACGATCCTAAGTGTCGGCGTTAGTAAAATTTTATTTAACCCGAATAGAAGAGATATTAGAGTCCGCAGTATAGACGAGGAATAAAAGATCCTAATCACACCCAGTTGGCGACTGTGCCCGTAAGCCACACGGCCAATTAGTAAATTAGTTTCTCGGTTTTCTAGACTCACTTCGGCCAAGGAATTTTGAGGGGCTTCCACAGGCAGTCGGCTCTGATACCAACTTGTGACGCCCCCTCGGTTCAATCGTACACTAATCATACACGCAAACGTGTAGCGATCAACCCAGGGACTCACGGAAGATATTCACAACACAATCTAAACACAAATAAACGGAGATCCACAATATTACAGACCAGGGATCCGAAGATCCGAATACATGAGTCGTCATACAAATAATATCTGGGTACAACATAGTTAGACAAGTTATGCCTTAAGAAGGCTAGCACAAACAGCGACACTAATCGAAAGGCGTTGGCCTCCTGCCTGGAGCCCTCGATCCTACTCCTGGTCAGCTGGCTCGATCAGTAGTACGTGCCCTCTGGACCCGCCTGGTGTAGGCTCCGTGGTGGCGTCTGGCTCCTGGACTCCATCGTCTGGTGTATCATCAAGTGGGGTATATGGGTGAAAAGAGAAATAAAGCAACCTGAGTACTCATCCGAAGTACTCAGCAAGCAAGGATCTATACTACATATGCAACATTATCAATGGAGAAAAGGTCTGTATATGGGTGGACTGGGCCTGCAGAAATGCCAGAATAGGGGAAGAAGGCCTAGTCCTATCGAAGACAGCATCTTCAAACATCTTCTCAAGCCATCATCTTGCAGCAGTAAAGAGAGTAGAATAGCATTTTATTTAACAAACATGTTGAAGTACAGCTCAAAGATCCTTCCTCGACTCCCAGCGAGAAGTAATCCCGAACGCTTCATTAAGTAACAAGTATCCAGTTTAAGTAGTAGATCGGGATACACAAACTGAGCGTCCTTTACCGTAGAGACCGGCTATCGATGGAAGATTCATCCCTGCAAGGGGTGCAACTACTGTTACCCAACACGCTCGATCAACTCTGTCGGACATACTTGCTGGGTAATGCCCGTCCTCGAAGATCAACACGAAGCAGCGCTCTACCTAGTCTCAGCAGAGAGGTCAGCACGCCGGACTAACCTATGCACCCAGGGGTCTCGGGCCATCGCCCTGGGCACCTGCGCGTTGCGTGCTGGCCGGGTGGCAGGCGCGACACTGAACTCGCCAGTGAAGTATCCGCCCAATCCCGACGATCAGCCCGCAGGTGAATCGTGACGTCTGATAAGCTTTCGGCGAAACGTACATCACAGAGGGCCCCATAACCATTATCCCGCGTGGTGGCAGTGCGTATAGGGCACGTCGACCCACTCAGATCACACACCCAATCCAATAGGCTCAATTGTATCAAGCGGAGACAATCAGAGAGTCTCTGATGCTCCGCCACAATGTCACCCTCGAGTGCCCTTCCGGCACACCCGAAATCATAGATCCCCACGGGTACCCACCAGGGTGGACCCGCTGTGAAAAGGTCAAGTAACCGTGTGGTCATAATCATCAGGGTGAACGTAAGAGGTATCCACCCTCGAGTTCACACTGAGGGTTGCACGACAGAGTCGTATCGGACATGGAGAAGGGGAATCACCCTCGATGACCACGACCGTACAGCTATGCTGCAGAGTATTCATCAGGAGTGCGTTACGAGGTATCACCCTCGGCACTCGATAGTTATACGCAGAGTCGTACAACTAAGGGGGTGTGAAGTGAGGCGTCTGTCTCTGATCGACGATCACGTTGATCGAGTCGTTGATGAACAAGCAGGGGCGACAAAGTAAGGTGGTGGGGTCACAATGGGTCATACCAACTATACTAAACAGTTTATCATAGGCAGGTAGATAGCATGAACAGTTTACAACAGCAGGCTATGCATCAGAATAGGAGCATACATTAACAGTAGCGAGATCTATGCAAGCAGGAGAATGAGATGGGCGATATCTGGAATGCTCAAGGGGGGGCTTGCCTGGTTGCTCTGGCAAGAGGGGAGGTCGTCAACGGGGCTGCTCGTCGGTAGAGTAGTTCGTAACCTGGTGCAGCGTCGTCGGTCTCGGCGTCTATACGAGAGAGAAGGATGGGGAGAGAAACAATAAATTCATCGGCAATAATGCAAACAATATGTATGACTGCCTAAATGATATGCCGGGGTTTCTACTGCCTAACTAAACGATTAGTTAATTTAGGAATTTATTTGGAATTATTTATTAAAGTTGGGCATATTCATTTACTGAAATCGTCTAAAAGTTCAAATGTTCTTATAGGCTGCGGGCGTCTGACGGGAATACGGAGGCGTATCCGGGCTCGTATCGTCGTTCTGAGCAAGTTCATGTACAAAGTATTTTCATCGGAGTTACGGTTTAAAAGATATGATTTCCTAAAGTTTTTATTAATTTCTGAAATTTAATTAATTATTAATTCAACATTATCCGAAACAGTGATTGATGACGTCAGCATGACATCATGCTGACGTCAGCACCACCTGACAGGGTGGGTCCACCTGTCATAGGCTGTTAGGTTATTAGGTTTAATTAATTAATTACTGATTAATTAACACTAATTAGTTATTAGATTAACCTAATCAGATTAATTAACTAATTAATTATTTTAATTTTTATTTTTATTTTCATTATTTTTCCTAAACGTCTGGGCCGTGGGCCCCATTTGTCAGCGCACGGGGGCTCGGCCCCACTGGAGTGGCCCAGGGGGGTTTCACAGGCGTGCGGGCGCGGCGCAGGCGCAGCCCGAGGGACGCGTCCAGGGTGCGCCCGGGCGCTGGCCACGGGCGGCCGGCGAGCGGCGGCCGGACGGGTCGGTGGTGACGCGGGCCACGTCGAGCGGCGGGCGACGGTGTGGGGCGCGCGCAGAGCGCGGGTGGCCGCGGCGAGCGGAGGCAGAGGCGAGAGGACGAGCGGCAGCGGCGGCTGAGTGGGCGCGAGCGGGGCGCAGCGCAGCGCGGTCGGGCGCGAGCGTGGCGCGGCGACGCGTAGCATGCGCAGCGCGTGAGCGGCGGCACGGGGCGCGGTGCGCGCGGCGAGGTGCGGGAGCAGAGAGGGGGGGAAGAGGGCCGAGGCCTCACCGTGCTCGTAGGGACGGGGCAGCGGGAGTGTCGGGTGGTCGACGGGACACGCGACGGGGAGAGGCCGGCGGGGAGGCGGGCTCCGGGCGGCGGCGAGGTCGTCGCGGGCGACGGGATCGGGGATTTGCCCCGATCCGGATCCAGTCGAGGGAGGGGGGCGACCGAGCGCCAGGCGGCTGGTCAGGGAAGAGGAGAGGACGGGGCGACGTCGGTGTGGCGGCGGCGTCGGCGCTAGCCGACCGGCGCGGGAGCGGGGCGGCGTCGGCGAGAGGCGTCGGCGACGGGCCGTTCCCCTATCCCGATCCCGATCTGGATCGGGAGGTGGGGGTGTCGAGGGGGGAGGCGCGACGGGGCGGACGGGATCGGGAGATCCCGATCCAGACGCGAGGGGGGGGGGAGAGGAGCGAGGGGAATGGGGGTGGGTGACGCTAGGGTTCGGGGCGTCCCTGGGGGTATGCTAGGGGGCGGCGGGTGGCCGGCCGGCTGGGCTTCGGCCCGTTGGCCGGGGGGGGGGGGGGCGTTGCTCTTTTTTTCTGTTTCATTTTCTTTATCTTTTCTTTATCTCCTTTCTCAGTTTAGTAAATAGTCAGGCCTCAATGGTTTTTGTAAAACAAGAACCTAGTCATAAATAATAGTGCATTATTCCCATACACCTAAAACTAGTTTGGACAAAACATAATTCCATATTTATTTCAGATTTAATAAATGGTTATTAAATATTATCTTTATTCCACTGTTTGAGGTTGTTCGAGTCACTTATCCAATTCCAATGATGTTGGTTTCAATTTTAGAATAGCCTCTGAATATTTGCTATATATCTGACATTTTAGCTCCTATGTTGGACAACTTTCATATTCCCCTTCATTTAAATTTTGAATTGACTTAGGAGTTGAAATGCAATGTGATGCTAATGATGATTATGCACTGTTGATCATGCTAACATGTCATTATCAAAAGTGATTACTGTTGCTAATCACCGGGGGTGTTACAACATTTTACACGATCGCCCAAGATCAAAAGAGCCAAACCAAAACAGCTGTGTCCGCTTTGATGCAGCAACCAAGAGGGGAAAGGACACATATTATGGTTACATAGTGGACATATGGAACTTGACTAACGACATGATTTTAAGGTCCCTTTGTTTCAGTGCAAAGGGGTCAATCTGTCAGGAGGCGGGGTACAGGTAGACCCACAGTACGGAATGACAACAGTGGATTTGAACAATCTTGGGTACATAGACGAACCATTATCGTCCTAACCAATGATGTGGCGCAGGTTTTCTATGTGAAGGACATGTCTACCAAACCAGAAAAGAGAAAGATAAGGAAGCGAATACATCATATGATGAGCCAAAGCGCCAACATAGTTCTTTCAGGAAAAAGAGACATCATGAGATTGGAGGGCAAAACAGACATGTCTGAAGATTATGAAAAGTTCATGAAATTCCTCCCTTCAAAGTCAAGGCTGACCCAAGCAACCTGTTAAACGATGAAGATTATCCATGGTTACGGCGCAATAAGAAAAGGACACAACGGAAAAAAGTGAAGACTTTCTCTCCACAACTATTATGATGATGCCTTGATCTAGAATATCACTGCAGTTACATGTGAAGAAATGAAATGCCTTTTGTAACAGATGAGTTTCTTATGAAACCCTGATACTTCGAAAGAGATTGTCCGTTTTGTACACCAAGTGCATCCAGTTTTTGCCGTAACCCTCTCAACTTTTTAGCACATGCTATGTGGTTGAAATGATGATCCAATGCCAACTTTCAACCTTTTCAGAGTTCATTTATAGTGCTTTTCAATTTCAGGGTCATTTAGCTTAAAAAAATCAGTAAATGCATGAAAAATACCAAATGAAATCAGAAAGGGTTCAAAAGTGATGATGTGGCTATGATATAGTTCATTTTGTACACACAAAAAGTCTAGATTTCAAATAAGTTCAAAAAAATAAATCCCTTGGTAACAGATGAGTTTTCGTCCGAAACCCTGATACTTCGAAAGAGATTGTCCTTTTGTACACGAAGTTCATCCAGTTTTTGCCGTAACCCACTCAACTTTTTAGCACATGCTATGTGGGTGAAATGATGAAGACCATGCCAACTTTCAACCTTTTCAGAGTTCATTTATAGTGCTTTTCAATTTCAGGGTCATTTAGCTCAAAGAATGAACTAATAGCAAAAAGAATGAATAGAAAAACTTTATGAAACTCTAATAGCAAAAAGAATGAACTAAAAATAATCAATTAAAATATTCTGTTATGATCAACTAAAACACTATATTACTCTTCAATAGCAAAAAGATCAACTAAAAAGCTTTATAGCAACTTAAATTATCAAAGTATTTTTTGTTCAAAACAGTAATAGCAAAAGAATTATCATAAAGAATTTTTTTGTTAGAAACTTTAATAGCAAAACGAATTTTCATAAAGAATTTTTTGATAGAAACTAAAATAACAAAATCTGTTTTGAATATAATGATAAACACAGTAATATTAAATAGCAGGAAAAATAATCACTCAAAAATATATTTTATATAGTGAAGTTATTCACAAACTAGTGATTCACACAAATTTCAAAGAATTCAAATTTAAACTATTCAAATTTAAAACTAATGGCACTAACAGAAAGTTTATAATTTTTCTGACCTAAAAGCAAAAAGAATTAAAAAAATAAGCAAAAAACAAAAGAAAATAAATAATAACAAAAACAGGTAGTGACAAGGGTAGGCAAGTACTGCCTGCATATTAGAGAGGAGCTCAGCACCTCTGCCGCAACGCAGCTGTATAACAGGGTGCTGAGCTCTCTCAGCTAGTGAGGTGGGACTAAACTCCCACCACAACCACCGCATGTGCCACCCTTTCGTCTCGTTGGTGGCACCAACGGGACCAATGCCAACCTTTGGTCCCGGTTCGTGGCAACAACCGGATGAATGCCCCCCTGTTTGGTCCCGGTTCGTGCCACCAACCGGGACCAAAGGTCCCAGGCTGCCCCGACGCCGTCCACGCCCCTGCCGTCGCCCTGCCTCGTCGTCGCCGTCGCCGTCATCATCGCCGACGTCGTCCCCGGAGCCCGCGCGCCCCTGCCCCCACCACTGCCCCCGCCCCCGAGCGCACCGGCCGGCCGCGCCCCTGCCCTGGCCGCCCCCACCGTCGCCGTTGCCGTGCCCTCGCTGCCCCCGCCGTCCGCCTCGCCGGCCGCCCCGCTGTGAGCCGCCGCCGCCCGGCTCTCTGTATGATGAATTTTTATGCGATTTTTTTATGTGATAATTTTTTGTTCATATATATAATGTATATATGTATGTGGATATATGTATGGATGGATGTGGCTATGTATATATGTTTTTTTTCATATATGTATTAGTTTTTTATTTAGGTTGTTAGTAGATATCGATTTTAGGTTAGTGCATTTTAGGTTAGTTGATTTAGTGCATTTTAGGTTAGTTGTACTGTTAGTGCATTTTAGGTTAGTAGATTTTAGGTTAGTGAGAGGAAAAAGGAAAATAAGAAAAAGAAGAAAAGGGAAGGAGGAAGAAGAAAGAAGAAAAAGAAGGAGAGGAAAAAGGAAAATAAGAAGAGGAAGAAGGAGAAGAAGAAGGAGAAGAAGAGGAGAGGAAGAAGAGGAGAAAAAAATAAGAAGAGAAGAAGAAAAAAAAAGAGGAGAACGAGGGGGGCATTCATTTTTTCTTCTTCTCTCTTTCTTTTCTTCTCCTCTTTTTTTTCTTTTCTTCCTCTTCTTATTTTTTTTATCGGGAATGAGGGTGTCGAGGATCGCCGAGCGGTCGAGGGTCGGGAACTAGGGTAGAGGGTCAGGGTCGCCGAGGGGTCGAGGGTCGAGGATCGCGAGGGGTCGAGGGTCGCGAGCGGTCGAGGGTCGAGGTTCGAGGATCGCCGAGGGTCGAGGGCGAGGTCCCGATGGGTCGAGGTTGAGATCGCCGAGGGTCAAGGGTCGAGGTTCGAGGATTGCCGAGGGGTCGAGGGGTCTGGGTCGTCGAGGGGGTCGAGGGTCGAGGATCGTCGAGGGTCAAAGATGCCCCCATTATGGATGTGCATAATTAAGTTGCACTAATATATCGCCGAGTGTTTGCCACTAATATATCCATCTCTCTGTTTGTATATTAATTGCCATGTTGTAATATTGCAGAAACTATGGAGCAAAGAGATTTGGAACAAGAACAGTTGTTGGGGGACATAATCCCGGCGGAGGTGATGTCTTGTCGTATCTCAACGGCACCGATGGTCAGGAAGAAGGACAGGATGACGGCTCGGTTATCGAACAATGGAGGAAGGACATGATCATGATGGCTCCGGTGACCGAATGCCGGAGGAAGAAGGAGACCATGATGACGGCTCCGGTGATCGAACGAAGGAGGGAGCTGTGTGCAAAGTCCGGCGAGGTAATATATTAATTAAGCCTGTGTACTAGCTAATTGATGCATTAATTATTTGGTATGTACATATATTAACTCTTCTTTCTTCTTTTATAGCCCTCCGGATCGAGCCAAACTTCGGTAACGAGACGAGGCCCGAAGAAAAGGTTGCGCCAGGATGAAAGGTTCACGATCACAGCAATCGCGGACGATGGCCAACCGATTGAACCCAAGCGGACCAATGATGCATTTTCTGCTCAGTGCGGAGCTATTGTTAGGACAGCATCCCATCAGCATCCAGCTATGGAATAAGCCTAAGAACGAAGACCCTCAAGTTTCTTATGTCACCGATAGACAGAAAGATTATTTTGGACCTCGCTAAAGCCAAATTTCACCCTACCGCCAGAGGAGGATCCGAATAAGCTAGTTATAGAGCCATGGTCAAGGCGTGTGCTCTTAAGAAGATGGCAGATCTATTCAGGAGGTGGAAGAATGAGTTGAAATCAACGTTTGTCGACAAAGGGAGACTCCAGAATTCACCGGCCGATTTGAGAAGATAAGAGATCACTGAGCCGCATTTGTGGCCTACAAGACATCGGACAGGAGTAAGCAAATGTCAGAGAAAAACAAGATAATGCTGCAAAGAAGCTGTTATCACCATCGCACGGGGTCAGACGGCTACCTCAAAGCCCGGCCGTTGTGGACAAAGCTGAGAATGACCTGATCCTAAAGTGGTCGAACCAGAGACATGAACTGGCCAGACCGTTCAAGGACTTGGTTCTTCGGGGTTGGGGGAACTTTGGACCTGAAACTGGGAATGGCGTTTGGACGAACGAGCAACTTGCAATACTTGTCAAGAGCTTCAGAAGTATATCGCCGCAATGCAGCAAGGGACGTTCTTCCCGATAGATAGAATGACGAGCTGACTGAGGCCCTCGGGAATCCGAGCACCCTTGACGAACACGAGGCACGCCAGGCTCCGTTGCGTGGAAGGTTGGGTTTTCCGGCGCAGGCGGTTACAAAACCTGGGAGAGGAAGAGGAAACAGGAGCTGAGCGAAATGCAGAAGCTCAATGCAAGAGTACTAAAGCTAGAGAAACAAGTTGAGAGCCAGCGAGATGCCGACCAACCATCTCAGCGGCATGAAGCTACCCCGAAGCTACCCCGCCTCTCAGGGAGAAGCAGCGTGGCTTCCACGGAGCTCGTTCAGCAGCCTGACTTCACGGCTCCTAGCTACTGCTATCACGGAGCTCCAACATTGCCAGCTTATGACGAAATGTCAGAACCTCACCTTGAAGGCGGCTGTCGGCTCTGTGCACCTCCTCAAACCCGACAGAACTTTCACTGCCGTCTGATTCCACATGGCTATGCTGTTGTGTCGGTGGATGAAGTAATGGAGGGATTTGAGGAGCTCGAGCTTGACCATCCTACAGGTGAAGGGGAGACTCAGCTGAGTTATGCTGTGAGGACTACATGTCTATGGCGGAAGGAGTACATCAGCTTCGAACTGGATGCCTCCACCTCTCCATCCTCTCCGGTGAGTCAGGGCACTCCACCTCCTCCTCCTCCTCCTCCGGCGAGTGATCAGGGCACTCCGCCTCCTTCTCCGGCTCATCCGGCGCGTGAGGGCACTCCTTCGCCTCCTCTGGCGCGTCGGAGCAGTCCGCCTCCTCCTCCCCTCATCAGCAACGGCGGAAGACAGACGCCGCCGCTACGGCTCCTCCGCGCGTCGGAGCACTCCGCCTCCTTCTCCGTCTCGTAAGCAACGACGGAAAGAGACGCCGCCGCTCCGGCGGCTAGCAGTACAGCCAGAGGCGGGAGCAATTCAAATACGGTCCATCTCTCAAGCCTCTGGAAAAATTACCATACGAGATGACCGAGAAGGAAAACGGAGACATCTGTCGTGCCCAAGTGAGGGACTTTTTTGCAAGGAAACCTCCACCTCCGAAGGACACGATAGATCCGGTGTGAAAAGCGAAGCGCACTATCGATGCCCTAAAGCGACCACCACCGCCTCCGCCGCAATCCAACTATGAGCGCATTATTGAAAGGACATATCTGGAAGCGGGAGCGTCGGGAGTACGTGTAGTGATGTAAGGTTAGCAGAACGAAAAGTGGGAAAAAATTCCCCAGCTCGGCGAAACAGACGAACCAATCGTGCCCCCCGCTCAGGTTTTCTATCGATCTCGTCGCTCATCATCGGGGTATGGCGCCCGGTACCAATCTTGCAGATTACCTGGGAGATGATGTAGTGTTTATACGTTAGAGGGGAAAGAATTCCGATACCATCGGGCAGCCTCTCGTCAACCTGATCATCCTCCTCTAACAACGATGATGCGAAGATTT